>CM070075.1:54226535-54879217 GCA_036250285.1 Pyrocoelia pectoralis
ACTCTGAAAATAGTGAAGAGAAATCTCCACAATATACAAAGGTGATATTGTCCAGTGGTACCTCTTATGACTTAAACTTAAATCTGGCGAAAAAACTTGCAGCTCATTCTGAATCAGGTAGGGAGCTTCTTCAAAAGTCTAGAGTGCCAACTCTGACAAAAAAAGGACCTGCAGCGAAATCTCAAGCAGAATCTCAGTCGATAGTAGAAATTTTCTTATAAGAAGCCCCAGATAATCTTGTTGATAATAGAGACATTAGATTAAGTTATCGCACAAGCGTAACACAGACCCAATTGATTTTCATTTTACTCGCTCGTTGCCAACCAATAAGTTGTTCAATAAACTGCCTTGTGTGTCTATATAGCAAGTAATTATTATAATGTGCATTGTTATATTATTGTGAGTAGTAATTAATTGTCATAGTCGTAAGACTCGTAATTGTATTTGTTATATCGTAATTATAACGCAGGTGAAGCTTGGGTTATCTTATCACCGGCAAGCCAGAGAATCAGCGAGGAGTTGTCGCGTGTACCCTTAATCACTGGGCTACCAACTACCCAACCAGTAATATTGATAGTCGCCTATTGGAGCCAATTAAGTTCACGGCAATCGTTGGGAAGAAGTTCTCAGGGGCGCCCCGACGGCCGGTTTCGGCGCTGGTAATTAGCAACAGTAGCTCACCGCATACCTACATATTAGTTGTGGCTTTTCGCAATTTAAATTTTATTAAAACCTCCGGTAAGTGACCACTTGCTACTTGCTCCTTACTCTTTGTCATTTAATTTTAGTTTTTTAAGGTTTGATAATGACCTAAGATTAAGGTCGAAACTAGTCACCATTAAATAATCGTTCGAAGTTGGGATTAAAGACTGAAAGAACTCGAAGTTTTATTCGCTTTAATATATAGATTGTGGATGAGAGAATCGAAGGTAAAGACACTGCCTGACTTTACCTTGAACAAACTGACCAGATACAAGAGTGTAAATCACCCACAGATTTTTTTATAAAAGTTGTTGGTCCAGCAATCAAAGATGTCGTGTTTCAAACCAATTTATATGCCATGTAGAAATTTAAACCTATAAACATAGATGAAAAGGAACTGCACGCATTTATAGGTATCAATTTCTTCATGGGATATCATTCTCTTCCGTCTTGGAAGGACTATTGGTCCACAAGTGAGGATCTTGGAGTTCCTTTCGTGAACAAAAAAAATGCCAAGACGAAGAAATCCTCCGATATCTTCACGTCAATGATAACAGTGTAATACCGGAAAGAAATGTTGACAAAGTATATAAAATCCGACCACTTATTGAATCCCTCAACAAACAATTTGAAAAGGAGTATAATGGTACCAGGGAGTTAGCGGTTGATGAATCTATGATCCTCTTCAAAGGGAGGTCATCTCTGAAGCAGTAAAACCCGAAAAAACCGATAAAACGCGGTTACAAATTGTGGTGCCTTGCGGACCAGAAAGGGTTCATAAAGAGATTTGAAATCTATCAAGGTAAAAATGAGGTAGTGCAAAATAAATATGCGGGATATGGACTAGGAGAGAGAGAGTAGTTCTGTCAATAACAGAAAACAAATGGAACAAATACAAAATTATTTGTTTTGACAATTATTTCTCTTCGCTAAATCTTTTGGAGAAATTAAAAGTTGGAAAAATGCCTAGCCATGGCTTCGTTTAGATCAGATCGTAAAGGGGGTCCCACTAATTTGAATGGAGATAAATCGCTCAATAGAGGAGACTTCTTTCAAATACGAGAATCAGCTACTTAAGTGGAAGGACAATAAAGCAATCCATTTTCTGTTCAACTTCCATGGGAAGGAACAGCAACCGTCAAAAGAACAGATCATACTGGAAAAAAAATTTGATGTGACATGTCCTGATGTTGTCTCAGACTATAACAAATATATGGGAGGAGTTGATCTAGCAGATCAACTTCACTCATATTATTGTGTCAACCGACGGTCAAATAAGTGGTGGCACATAATTTTTTGGGGCTTGTTAGATATAGCAGGATGAATTTTCCCAATTTCTCCAAAATAACCTCTTGGTCCAGTAGTTTTCCCGTCTAAATGCTGCAACAGATATGGCAGTTCATTAGTGTGCATTAAACAAACAAACCACTGCAGAGGGCGCGAGAAAGAAAGTTCAAGTTGTCTTAGTATTCCATTTGTATCACCTGTATTTACCGCTGTTCCGTCGCACCCAATTGCTTGCACTTCGGAAATATTTATATTTTTTTCCAGGAATTCTAACAAGCCCCTTTTAATATTTTAAGCACTTCCGGAAGACGGAGTTATATGACCGAGATAGACGGAGCCCGGCTCAGAAACCAATACGATATGTTCTGCTGTAATTGTTTTTCTTGAAAGAATATCTCATTCCCTTATTTGAACCAAAGTTTTATCTTTCCGTCCATCAAAATATATTCCGTAGACACTTCTTCTTCTTCATGTTTTTTTTAATTCTTTGCGAGCTTTCACTCTCACTCTTTCTCTCCTAATTTTACTTCGGTCTATTATTTTAGATGGCGCTTCCATTGTTATTATTCCCAAGTCTTTTAAAGCACTATTAACAAGTATCGCAGCGGATCTGTCTGAAATTCCTGTTCGGTCACAAGCCTGTGCTAAGATGGAAGTTTCGTTCTCATCTGAGAAGTGGAAGGTTGATTTAAAATATCACTTTTGAGAAATTGAAACTCAATCTTTACATTTACACAGTGAAATATCCAATAAATTTTTCTCGCCAAATTCTCTAAACTGAATAACTTTTTTTGACATATTCAGCTTGCCATCCTTTTTTATTAGCTTCTAATATCACGATATTTTTTATGATACTCCCTTGATTTTGCGTACAATTTTTTGGTCAGAGACTACGGCAATAGAACTTTTGTCCCACAAAGTTTTAACTTCCTTGTCAACGGTAAACACACATCACCCAAACTCGGTTCTTGTTTATTTTGATTTAAAAGTTTTTGTCGGATAAATAAATAATGTCTAATTATGTCTGCATAAGTTGGAAGCATATTGCTTCTAACAGAACCAGTCTAAACGCGTTTGAGTGATATTTTGTCACAAAATATAAAAATAAACTTCGCAAGAGGAAAATAACGGTAACACTGAGACACTGTTCGCTGCTTTCACACACAACGATTTCGGTCGTAGCTGATTTCCTTTCACACACAACGATATATTATCGTTGTTTGAGCTTAGTACACTTCTTGATGTCATTAAGAGCACAGTGCGTCGCAATGAATCGGGCAAATATTGTGGCATTATGGTTAATTCATCGTCGTACAAAAAGGCAGAAACGTAATCGCCTACATTGGGTGCATCCGATCAATGAAGGGAGAGATGAAGCAGGATTATTTTATACCCTTTTTGAAGAGCTAAGAAATGACGAAAAGAAATTTTTTAATTATTTCCGTATGTTAATGGCTTCCTTCGATGAATTTCATGACAGACTAAAGAATGTTCTTCAGAAACAAAATACAAAAATGAGGAATTGCATTCAACCCATTGAAATGTTGGCTGTGAATTTGAGGTAAGTTAACAAATTATGTATTAGGTCCCTGTGTGCTTTAACAATTATACTTTTGAAAGCAATCATAATTCATTACATATATTTATATTTTATATTTATTAACAATATGAGAACACTCGAAATACGTTACTGGGAAGTAAAATCTATACTATCAACGGTGCAATCTTGAGAAAGCGAAGTGGAACTGTATCGCGTATCCGTCAGTGGGGAGTTCATTCCAGAAGATGTGCCGTAATATTCATAATACTAAGTTGCTACTTGCGTACGTTGGTTATTAGTTGATGAAGATTGCGTAAAGGACGGTATAAAGTATAGACTGTGCAGATCGGGCCGAAAACTGTTGCCAGTGATAGAGTGTAGGAATGGGCTGAGGATAAGCTGGAGGAACCTGAGTAATCATCTTCTTTTTTTCATTTATCTTCGCAGTTACTGCAAAACGCCCATTTGGAATTGAAGTAATTCATTTTCATGAAATCTGTCTAGGTGAGGCAACAAGCTGTGGAAGAAAGACATTTTGGCATTGGGTTTTTCGGGTTCCAATGGTTTCAATATTTTCAATTCTACCTCATCAGCTTTGCGATGTTTCCTGTTTCCAGTTGAAGTTCCTCCTTGATTTGGCTCGTTAATTTGTATACCAGTGATTGCCTCAGTATCTTCCGAGAGGTCTTCAATCTCCTGCTTGGTTCGTCATCTAAACTATCAACTGAGTTTCTAACTTCGTAGTTTATTTGAAAATTGAAGCTGATCATTGTAGACGTATTTCTTGAGGTTTTTTGCATTTGTCCCACTTGTCTTGCTGTCTTTCAATTTTCTCTTAGACTTGCAGAAAGCATCTCGAAGATTTGTCCATCTTCTTATAACGTCCTTATCTAAAATATATAAATAAACAATAACAGTTTTGACATAAATATACTGTTTTTATCCCATAATGAAATAACACATTCTAATATTTTTTTAGTTTTAATAAATATGTAGGTACGTAATTTTTTTGCAGATATAAGATTGTAGACGAAATTTTATTGGAGGATTTACCTTTAGATAACGGTGCACTGACAGACATAGAAGACGACGATGATGATAATGTTGAAAATTTTTTGAAAATGAGGTGTTTCCTCCAGATCTAAGCGAAGTCGAACCTTCTTCTTCGACGTCCTGTACCAATGATAATAATCAAACAGAACCAGAAAATAATTCAGTAACTGATCAGATAGAAAATAATCAATCATCAACATCAAATAACGAAGATGCCACTCGCCATATAATAAGAGTAGGGCTAAAAGTAAGAGTAAAAGTGGAAAACAAACAAGTGAAGAAGACTTACAAAAATGGAGAAAGGAGCATAGGGAGGAATTCATGCCCGAATACAACTTATCTTGTGGTTCGGTAGAAGATGAGTTTTCTAGTTGTTCTAGTCCTACTGACGTTTATTTGCATATACTGGGAGATGTAATCGGAAACATTGTTTTCCAGAGTAACCTGTATGCAACGCAAAATAACAAAAATCTAGGGCTGACCAAAGAAGAACTGCTTTCTTTTTTCGGAATAAATTATGACATATCATCGTTTGCCGGCATGGAAACACGTTAGTCCTGATCTAGGTTTGCCAGATATCTTGAGATTTGTTCATTGTAACGACAACAGCCTTCTTCCACGTGACAATAAAGATAAAATATATAAACTAAGACCAATGGCAACAACCTTGAATCACAATTTCCGAAAATGCTATCGAACAACTCGTAGATTTAGTATTGATGAAAGTATGGTTTTGTTCAAAGGGCGTAGTACTTTGAAACAGTACAATGCTAAAAAACCAATAAAAAGAGGTTATAAAATTTGGTGCCAGGCAGATCAAAATACATTCGTATCCGACTTTGAAGTACATCAAGGAAAAAATGAAGAGATTCAACAAGAGTTTCAAAATTTTGGCTTCGGTGAACATGTTGTATTATCTTTGACCAAACCTGATTGGAATAAGAATAAAATTGTCTATGCTGACAGTTAGTTTCTGTCCATCTCACTAATAGAACAACTTCGGCTCAAGAAAGTTTTAGTGTGTGGTACAATTCAACAAAAAAGAATAGGATTTCCGAAGACTACGGTCGAAGACAAGGAATTGAAGAGAGGTAATTCTGATTTTCGAGTATCCTCTACAGATATACGGGTCTTCAAGTGGATGGACAACCGTGTGATGTATTTTGCATCTAACTTTCACGATACAATTAAAACCACAGTGAAGAGAACGCAAAAAGATGGTTCACGTACAGATATCAAATGTCCGTCTATAGTGGCCGATTATAACAAGCATATGGGGGGAGTGGATAGAGCAGATCAACTAAGAGGTACGTTTGGTATGAACCGAAGGGCGAGAAAATGGTGGCACCGCCTCTTTTGGGGTTTCCTTGATATAGATTTTATCAATGCCAATATTATTTATATTATGCTTTATGAAAGATGTCGACATTTGAGTTCAGACGATCAATTGGGCTTTATTGCGCTATCATCCAAAAAACGAAAGGGATCCATGTTACCCTCGATACCAAAACGTCGAAAATATAATATTATAGTGTTCACGAAGATATTCGGCTTGGAAATCGTGGATCAGATTTTGTAATTTTTGTAAAATCTAAAGGACGTTGCGAAATGTGCAGCAGCAAGTGTATCCAGCCGAGACCGCATTCTAAATGTTCCACTTGTGGAGTGTTCTTGTGCTGCAATTCGCAAAAAAATTGCTTCGCTGAATACCACGAAATGTAATATTTTTGTATTTTTGACACTTTTTTTCTGTTGTTCTATAATAAAATAACTGATCTGCTGTTTTGAATTATTTAGTTCCCGAGAGTTTTTATTTTAACATGCTTGTTAATTCCTGACGGTATTTCTGGGCCTATTTTTTTCAAAATTTTAGAAAAAAAAGGAAAAATTTCAAAAAATTTTTATACCTAATTGATTCAATTTCTGCAAAGAAAACATTCAAAAATTATTATTTTCCATGTTTGGGTACTAAAGGGTTAAACTGCGTGCAACAAAAAATTACTGCCCGCAATCAGGCTGCGAACGCTACTTTGTAGGATGCATGGGTGTTCACACTTGCTGCAGTTCAAGTTGCGCAGTTTTTAATGTGCAGCGCAGCAAAAGTAGCTATGTATGATATTACCGTAACGTTACACATACAGTTTCATCATAGAGAAAGTTTGTAAATATTTTTGGTATATTTATAAAGTCCTAAATATAATTTTTTTAGGTTTGTCAGATATGCAGGAGACTTAAGCAGTACAGAATTTTCAACTCCTACAAAGAAAGCTAAATTGCGAGTACTTCAAAATACAATATTCCGTAAAACAAGACAAATAAAAATTTTACAACAAAAAACAAGAAGAATCAATAGGAAGTAACCAATCTGCAAACAATATATTTATATATATATTTAGTAAATTTGTTATGGGCAACAAAAAGCAAAAGTACTCTCCTGTTTTGCGATCATTTGCAATGACATTATCGTTTTATTCTCCAAGAGCGTACAATTTCACATTTAAGAACAATAAGCAACTGGTTTCAAACTGTCGACGCAATGGCAGGATACAATAAATAAGCCATCAGAAGCTTAAAATGTACTGCAGAAAAAATAGCTGCAATGATTATGTTATGAACGAAATGTCGATCAGAACACAAGTTGAGAGGACAGGGGGGAGACCGGTGCTAGTTGTTACAGGGGCAGGTTGTTACATTCCATTTTAATCCTACTCGGCGTGCCCTACTGCGCATCTTTCGATGTATATTAGTCTGTAGGAGAACCGTTTAACTTCAGTCGTCTGCATATAACAACGAAGATATAAACGAAACTTAAATGCACGACCTTCAAAATTAATATAGTAAAAAATCTACCACACGATGTCACTACAGTATAATTTGCTTAGAAGAATTTGAAGATAATTTGTATTCACTACATCGATTTCTTATTGTTTATTTAAATAAATTCCATATCAAAATTTGAAATTTATACATTGCTGAATTCAGAAAAAAATCCTCTTTTTGGAATTATAAAAAAAATTGTTGTCGCTATTTAAAAAAAAAATTTTCGTTCCCCAAAAATGGGTAAAAAAAATGTTTTTTTGTCCTATAATATAGAATACGTAATACTCAATAACTTTCAATTTAAATGTTTTTTCCTAATCTTATTAGTTTAGGAAATATCGTCTGGACATTGCAAGCCAAACCACCCTGTATATGAAGGATTACAAAAAATTGTAAATAATTGTACATATCGTTTTATATTGCAACAAATAAGAACGCAACCACAAAAACCAAAGGCAAGACGATTTTCAGTGGATGAAAAAATGCTATCGCTCAGTCTATTGAAAGCTGGAAATAGATGTTACAGTCTCCTTTCGAAGATGTTTACTTTGCCATCAAAAAAGATTTTGCAAACATTTTGCAATAAATTGCCATTGCAGGCAGGAGCTAATGAACATTTGTTTAATTCTTTCAAAACTTCCATCTCCAAAATGAAAGATGTAAGAGAAAAATATTGTTCATTGATTTTTGATGAAATTTCAATAACTCCCAATGTTACATACAATTTAAAAGAAGACAAAGTCATCGGAATGGAAGATTATGGTACCACTAGGAAACCACTAATTGCTGATTCTGCAAATGTTTTCATGTTATGAGGGATTTTTAAACTAAGTGGCAGTCAATTCGTCTAATAATTGTGTGTACAATATGTGACCAGGGTTGGAATAATAGAATGGCCATAAAGCAATTAATTGCAGAATCAGAAAATATGCATCAAGAAACTCATAACATAACTCATGTTATAAATTGTTGCCTCGAAAGTGGTTATTTTCCCAGAAAATGGAAGGAAGCTGTTGTCAGTGCTGTACCCAAAATTCGTGATCCTGTTGAAATATCTGACCTTCGACCCATTAGCCTATTACCTATTTTCTCAAAAATTCTGGAAAAAATTGTTCATTTGCAAACTGTATCCTATTTAAATAGTAACAATATTCTTCCAATACATCAATCAGGATTTCGCAAAGGTTACAGCACAACTACAGCGCTATTGAATTTAACGGACAATATTTTCAGAGCCTTAGATGAGAAGTTGGCTGTCCTTCTAGTGTCTCTTGATTATTCTAAGGCCTTCGACAAACTTAACCATACTTTGCTATCTGCCAAACTCGAGTACTATGGTTTTGATGAGCTTGCTGTGTCCTTCTTTGATTCCTATCTGACTAATCGCAATCAAAAAGTTTGCATTAAAAATAACATGTCAACTGCTCGTACAATCTTATCTGGGGTTCCCCAAGGCTCTATCCTAGGTCCTTTGTTATTTATTATGTATACATCAGACATGTCGAAGGTAATTCGAAAATCTCAAATATCTGCCTATGCTGACGACATCATGTTGATGTACTGCTTTAACCCACTTGAGTGCCGGCAATCTAACGACGATATTAATCAAGATCTTGATTGTATCTTAGATTACTCGGCCAAACATAATCTCAGTATAAACAAAAAGAAAACGGTTGCAATGATTTTCTGCTCACAGGTTCATCGTGAGTTTTTGAAGAGATATATCGTTATCAACTTTGATCATCAGGTGGTACCTTTCTCAGCTCAGGGCAAGAACTTAGGGGTCATTTTTGACGAAAATCTACGTTTTCACCAACACATAAATTGCTTGCTTCAAAAGACTTATGTAAGTCTAAAAACTCTGTATAGCAACCGATACATACTAAACTTCAAAATGCGGAAAAAACTTTGTGAAACCCTGGTACTCTCGACTCTTTATTACTGTGATCTAGTCTACTATCCCTGTTTGGACATCAGTGGCAAAAATAGAGTTCAGCGTGTACAGAATAACTGTGTTAGATTCATTTATGGTCTAAGGAAATTTGATCATGTCTCCTCTAAGATCACAGAACTAAAATGGTTGAAGCTTAGCACTGCTGTACAGTTGCATTATCTTGTTTTTGTCCACCAGCTAATCTTAACCTCTAATCCTACCTATCTCAGAAACAAACTAGTTTTCCGGCATAATATTCATGTTCGTCAAACTCGCCAGTTACATCTACTAACACTGCCGCAACACTCAACCGCACTTTTCAGAAGGTCTTTCACTTATATGGCTGTAACCAATTATAACTTAATTCAACCTCACTTTAAAGATATGTCACTTCATACATTCCGCAGGAAAATGAAAGCCATGTTCTTCAGCTCATACACCTGAGTGTAGTATAACTCTAATAATAATTATAAAACTTGCATACATTTAGGTAGGTACTCTTCATTTCATTATTTTTTTATATATATTTCTATTTAGGAAATAAACACTAACATCTTAGACTCTGCTGTATTAGGTTAAGTGTAAGAATAGCCTTAGGCTAAACTTCGCCTGATATATTGCCTAAACATCATCACAATTGTAATTCGTCACAATTGTAATTTATTAATACTAATAAAGACGTAAAAAAAAAAAAAAAAAAAAAAAAAAAAAAAAAAAAAACTCGCATTTACAAAGGCAGTGGGCTCATTTAATGAACCATGGAAATGGTTCAAAATTTTTTAACATATAAAATCCTTAAACACTAAATAATCCTGAAAATTTCAAATCAAGCCGTTCACAAGTTATTACATTTTAAATACGAGCGCCTCTCGGTACAGACGCTGTGACGTCACTGAATATGAAATCGTAACGCACCAGTCTTACGACTGCATATTTTAATGCGTTTTAAGCCATCGGTGTAACAACCTGCCCCGTTGTATACCGATTAACATGAAGAAAACGGCATTTAGACTTTATCAGTGCAAGAACCACACACTCCTCCACTGGATCAGCCTGCGTCAAGCACACAACCTGGAACGTCAAAAGCTGTGCATACTCCAAGAGCTATACTAGCAGAAAGGATCAGTGTACAATCGAACACTTATTTTAGTCCTGTTGTGAGGTTCTATTGATTATAGAGAACCGCCTATACTTTCTCAAAAACGTTCTTTATTAACTGTTTGATACATGTCTTTTCGATGACGAACAAAAACATAATGACTAAAACTAAAATTCTTGCTAGTAAGATACTTGGTCATTTAATAACATTATGTGTAATCAAAACGATGTCTCAGCTACCGGACACTATATAATTATTTTGGTGGGCATCTCTTTGATGACGAATTATTGATGGTCACGCAAGTTTATTAATTAAATCAATTTTATAAAAATATTTTACCATTCGTATTCATCATGAAACAAACAAATATTTTAAACAAAAAAAATTCAACGGATAAGGAGTTCTTCAACAAAAACTATTTTATTTAAAAACCAGTAGTTACTTTTTTATAAATTACTGTTGTGTTTTATATGGAAATTATGTTACATTGAGTTCCTGAGCTTTGCACAACTTTTATCAATGCTAATGTATAGGAGTGTCCCGTATTCATATTATATAGTATTTGTACAATGTTTATGGTGTACAATAATGTATTTAATATTGTTATAATTTATATGACCCTTAAATTAATACAGTACGCCACTGTACATTTAGTCTTGTTGTTTTTCTTTTTTTCCTGCGCACTCTCTTGTCAATGTTGCCTTCATGTTTTAGTAACGTTCGTATATGGAAAGGCGTATCTGTACCTTTCTATAATCTAAGTATTTACCTATTCTTAAAATTTCAAAAATTAGCGCCAAATAGTTTTGGTTACTAAATTTAATGATATTTTATATTGTAAATCAGTCCTCTGAGTATACTCGTAAAAAATGAAGTTTATTATTAATAACAGGCTTAGGATTCATATGCATATAAATGCATATATGTAGGTATGTAGGTATTACATTTCTTCATAAATGAATGCATATTCTTAATCACTTATGTGAAACTGCATATTAGAATAATGTAATATTACTACAATTTTATAGGAAATGAGAGTTATTTAAAATAGAAAGTGTCATTTTTCAACTTCTTATGTTGAACAAGAAATAATAAAATAAAATTGTATTTAAAAGGTTGGTAAAGAGAGTTCGGAAGTTAAGTGCATGAAAAACGGACGATCTTGCTTTGTAGGTACCAGTTTGTAAAAAATTGACAGTTATAAGTGATAAAAAATTGTTGAAAAGTATTGGATTTGGATAAATTTTAGAGGAAGAAAAGTGCATAGTTATTTTCGAGGTGATGAAAATAATTTACATGTAAAGGAGGAGGGGTGTGTGAGTAAAAAAATAAAAGCAAAAGAAGGAAGGAGGGAAGAGTATATTGGCACACAAGTAAATAAATTTTTGAGAAGATAAACAATTTATTCAAAATTCTTGTCAATATATTTGATTACAAATAATTTTATTCGGTACGCGATAAGACCTCTACACAACTTGTACATGTATACGTAATAGTTGACGTATATTCTAACAAATAGGTTTTTGGCACGAATTGCATAGTTTTTTGCTTTTTCTGTTTTTCCGACGGGGGCAAAAATACCAAAAGTGGCTGGTTGCATCTTCTCCTGGTGCACGCATATTTTGTATAAAAGTTTGTGTATACGTCAGAAAATTAGTCCATATATTACTTATTTTAAGTGCATAGATATCTGAATATCTGAAATCTCACTCAACGGTAGGAGTCTACACAACTAAATGACATACAGATCTTTTAGTAAATGTAGAAGTCCTTGTATTTGATGAAAATAAGGATCTCTTTTGAATTTAAATATTCATCAAAACAATATTTGTTGTCCATTATTATTTCATCTAGTGTTGAATTTCTAAGACTAAATGGACATTTTATTTCAATTATAATATCTTCTCCCACCAAGCCATCGGGCCAACCATTCCCATGAAGCCACAATCCGGTTGTAGTTACTTCTTTGTCCTCTTTACTTTCATATTCCTTAAGAGCAGTTGCTTCATGATTTAATCCCCACTGTAATAATTTTAGCCCATTTAAATTCCATTTCCTTAACAAACGGGAATACAGAGAAGGAGGATACCTAAAAACAATTTTACAATAGTTTCAGTAAATAGCCCAGCCCAGTTTGCAGAGTAAACAAACTTTCAAATTAATCATATAAATTTATAAACAAAGAAACTATGATTGAGACTTTTAAATATTTCAACTTATGTCTAATACACTTTTTGCAAAAACACCCGTTCTTTTAAATTTAATGGCCTCTGCCATAAGAAGTAAATTATGCCTCTGCTACTCTCTAGTAGGACCAATACTTTTGTGAAAAAAAGTATCTGTCACCTGACCTATTAATAAAATTTCATTACCTCTCTCGTTGACACGAATCAAGAACAGCACCAAAATTGGTTGCTGTCAAACTATCTAAACGCATTTGGTGCCATATGGGGTTTTCATTTTGACGACAAGTAAACTTTGCAATCTCAAAGATTTCCCTTGAAGAAGTTTTAAAGTTTTTAACAACTTTGTCTTTCACGAATATTCATTCCGTTGTTGTTTTTTGACAGTTCCAGAATCCTCGCAAATGATTTCAGTTCTGTTGGAACATGTTGTTGCTCTGGAGATAGTAGCCAAAAATATCCGAAAAACCTAACATAAATCATCAAAGAATCTAATTTTAAAATCTTTATTTGCTAATTACGTGAATGTAAGAATTTATCAATTTTATTTATAACATTAAAAATCGTTTAAAAATTACTCTTACCTGTTTAGTACTTTAAGTTCATGAAAAACTCGTTATCATCCTCATTGGTCTATTCGTGGCATGATATTGGGCTTTGAGAAACAATTGCGACACAGAAGCAGTTATTTCAGTGGACGAATGTTTTCCACTGACATACTGTGTCGGTGTTACTTCAATTTTTATTTGCATACAGTAAAATAGCGCAAACACGATGGCACTTATATTGCCCCCCGGCACAATCACATTGCATTCTTTCAATGTTGAACACGTCACTTAAATTAATCTATAATAATATTTGAGTTACCTGTTTATTTATTGCACTTATATTGTTACAAACGTTATGCAAAGCATCATAATCAACTTACCTCCACTTGATATGATTTCTTCTCCATACTTACCAAAACACTTCCCCTAATAATTTTTAAACTACCATTAAAATGTAGTTCTATAACATTTCCACTCTCTAAACAATTTTCGCCCTTTTTAAATACACTAATTTCTTCAGAGAGAAGTTCTACGATAATACACAAGTTTATTAACGCCATACTCAACGGAAATTACACGGGTGTTAATGGTAAACAAAGCAGAGTACTCCCATCAGCTGTTTGGAGTGGAGGCCATATTGTGACGTCAACACTTCTATAAACACCAAGACTGCCGATGAGCGCCGATGAGACGAAGGACGACACATCGACCGGAACATATATTTCTATATTTTTCCGCAAAACCAGGTAACGAAGTGTGTTTTTTAATCTAAATTACTGTAGGGTGTTAAAAAAATAGAGTTGAGTGCGAAATTGTCTTGAACCCATCAAAGAAATCACCCAGATCGCCTCAAACACTGCGAAAACCACTATATATTTAGACAGAGAAAAAATGAACTGAAGCAATTTTACAATGCATAAAATTTACTACAAGAAAGTCCGGTGAGAGTGTAACTATCTCCAATAGTTTGGGAAAAAGCGGTGTGCACAGTTACGCGAATAAGTTTTGCATCATTTTGGACGCCTGTAACTCAAACTATCGACGATCGTGACATCCTCCCGTGGACTTCCCTTTAGTAAATTTTGTGTTCTACAAATTTGTTCATATGCAATTTTCCTCTATCTAGCACCGTTTTTGTGCCGTCGTGGCGCAAACATCATCAGACTTAATTATGCTACTACTGTACAAGTATTTTTCAGTTTAACTCAGAGAGATTGAGCTACCCTATTATTTTTAAGATATAAAAGACATCACAAGAAGCATATTTGATATTGTGACATTTTCTGTATCTTTAAAAATAAACTCGGTACAGACGAAAAACACATCAAATGAGTATTCCGCAAACGAAATTCACACTGTGAGTGACGTCATGCGCACGGTCTAACGAAATCTAAACGTCGGAGCATCCGGCCCTGGATGTCATCTGTCTTTTTTAGCCATATTCATACGAATGTTCCCGATTCGGGAACGGTAAGAAATAAAATTGAACCAATTCCTTACTTCTTACTGCTTAGTGTCTATTTCTACTATGACTGATATACAGGTTATCCTTAAGGGTTATATGCAGTCAAATAAAATTTTCGTTTTGAAATTTAGGAAAGGCCTGTCCTATCTGCAAACCTCTACCTGGTACACTGCAGAGGTGCATGTAAAACATATTCTAAGCATTGAACATTTGTAATATTGTCTGTCATCTTAATCCCTTCTTTAAAAAACGGAACTTAGTTATTCAAAATGGTACAATTGTTACCTGTGGGTGAGTTAGGGCCAGATTAATAAACGCTTCCTTTACTTACACTTCACTTTCACTTGACAAAGTGAGCTTGGTCCCTTGAAACAAAGAAATCTTGAAATTGGTATTAATAGTTAAGTATTAGTGGACCCTAAGTCAAGTGAGAACGTCATAATTTTCAAGTGCCGAGTCAGTTGAATCATACGTATATTATAATGTACACTTGCTTGAACTGTTAAATGTAGAAATATAGTAAATATTATATGTTGTTTAATTTAAATTAGAATCTCCAACAATTAATAGATAGGTACATACATATTTTTGCTGTCACAGTGTTTCTGATGTGTATGACCGTATTTGCAATACAAATACAAATTGTATCATGGTATTTGCACAATACACTACCAAGGGCATCTCAATTTAGATAGTGCAAACAGATGAATCGCTTTTTAAGTAAAATTCAATAACGCCAACCATACTGGAAAATACCGCTCTGCATTTTAGTTTAATTCCAAAACAGAAACGACACAATCGTTGGAAGCTTACAGGTAAATAACTAGGTATTTTATAAGGTAACGTAAGAAAACGTATATTTTAAGCTAATTATATTTAATTTACTTGTAAGGCGATCGATTTCGATCCGTTAGGATCATCTTCGGGCCGAGCGTCGATTGCAGATTGGATGTTAATGATGAGATGTGATGTGAAATGTAAGTATGAAGACACGAACTTTAAAATTTTTTGGGGGGTGTCTTCGTCACTGTGGTAACCAATTGTGGTGTATGTGTTAAAGGGAATAAAAAGCAACGTGTAAAATAACATGCGTGATGTTGAAACTGTATTTTTTTAAATTTATATTGAGACGAATAGTCGACCCATTTATGAAAATTTGTCAGATCCATGGCCAAACCTTCGGTATGTTTAGAAGCCTCCTTTACAGCACTTATAAAATCTTGGAAATCATAAAGTTTGTTTCCCATTCGTTTCATCGATAATTCCACTTTATGGTGAAAAGAGTCGGCTGTCATAAAAGTGTGGCCCGGTTCAAAATACTTAATTTCTATTATATCAGCACATATTTCTTCAGAATTAACAATATAAACTAAAAAAGAAAACAATGCCCAATTTTTATTTTGGGCAGTACAATTATCTAGCCATAAGGTTATATGAGAAACCTCTCTTAGATAAAAAAAATTATGAAAGGTGCTTATGATTTCTTCTTTGTTACGTAATACTTTGTCATTATTTTTTTTAAATCCTAAGGTAGTCAAGAAAAATACTATACACACATTTTGTAAAGTGCCATCCTCATTTTTTAAAAAATACCGAAATGAATTTTGTTTTCTAAAACCTTCGATGCTCGCAGTGCCGGTGGTCCTTTGCTTTACTGGAAGAGTTGATGTGTGATGAAGTATAAATGATTTTCTGTCTTGTGGTTTCATTGTCCAATATTCAGAATTTATAGATTTTCGTTGTTCTCCTGATATTTGCTTATTACAACCTTTTTTACAAATCTCCTCTTTGCATGCTTCTTTAATAACGCCATGCTTTTCGGCTAAAGTCGTATATTTTAGGTTCTTTCTTTCTTCTACTGATACCTTATATTGCTTTCTTTTTCGAATTGTGCCTTTTTTAGTCAGCTCATTTGTCATAGGACTGTCCTTGTTTGTTGCAATATTTAAAGTTTCGGGTACTTGTGTAGCACGTTGACTGTCATTACTATTATCACCATTCGCAAAAGAAGATTCTGCCAAATTGGGCTCTGGCAGTGTCATGTTTAAAGGGATTTCCCCATCTGACGTGTCATTGCGGTCTGAACTATGATCGCTGTCACCACTGCAACTATTATTACTAGGAATAAAATCCGGATCAGCGGAAGTAGATGGCAAAGATTCTTTGTCAATACGTTCTTTAAATTGTTCTTTTGTCCGATTATTTAATGCTAACATCAACAATTTAGGCCCTCTGGAATGTTTTTCCATTGCGTAGATCTGAAATAAAGAGTACAAAATAATTAATAATGTAACCAATCTTTATTTTCTCAACATCAAAATAATAAGAATGGGGTAATAGATACAAAAACAAGGACGCCAATTTTATAGGTTATGTCTTGATTTTAAGTTACCTACTACAAATAAAATTGGCAAATGCAGGTATTATTAATTGTATAGATAAATGTATAAATACTTACGTCTGAGGTTAGCACACTAATATAAAAATATTGGAGTCTTGAAATAAACAATTATAATCACATTAAGACACAAAAATATACCCACGCCTGACGCTATTCGACACTTCCGACAGTGCTCAACCGCATTGCATGCCCGCCACTTGCAGCTGCGTTGGTTGTCAGTCGGCTGTCGATACGGTTATAAATCCTAAGCAAATAGGGCGTATCTTTAAGATGCGCCGATTTCCCTTAGTATAACTGAGTTACGACTATATGGCTTAGGTTTTGCTTGCGTTTTGGAGATACGTCTAATTTTACTAATGGTTTTAATGTATAGCGCCATGAGATGCGGCCATTTTGCTTAGGAATAGTGAAGCACTACGTCATCAGCGCAGTTAAATACACCTCCACTTCCATCGACATTCAAAGCCATTGACCCACACGATGAAAAGGACCAGACAATAGGAACCTTTACTGTTTCGGAGGACGGCATACTGCGTCCTACATCATCTCAATCTGCAGGTATTATACATGTGTAAACAAAATGTACAAAAATATTGAAACGATGTTTAAGATACTACTCCATCGAAATGTCAGTCCTATACAACATCTAGGCACCGCGCAATCGAGACAGAACTATCCATGCGTGTAAAAAAAGTGAAAAGAATGTTAGAAATGGAAGAGCAACTGCATATTCGTCGTATGCAAATGGAAGAAGAATCTCACTCCTTGCGAATTAAATTTGAAACGGAAATACACGTACGCCGCATGGAGCGAGAAGAAGAACTCCATAGAATTCGTGTTAGGCAATACGAATATCTTGCAGAAAAGGCAAAAATCGAGATGGAAAAGGAGCAACTTGACCGTAGAAACATCACTTAAATGTACATTTTATTTAATTGACTTTATTCTAATGTAAATATTAAAGGAATACAAGTAAGACTATTTTATTACAATAAAATAACAATAGATTTTTATTATTGAAAATGTCGTTCAATGAATGCATTCCTTATTAAATTCCCTCTTTCACCTACATATCCTAATGGTTGAGGAACTTCTCGCAGCAAAACCGTATTATCCTGCCCTACAAAATTGTCATGTCTCGTCGGATGTTGCCACAATGATTTTTTGGGTTGTGGATAACTTGGTTGCCATTTTTCTTGACAAGCACGGAAATTTTCGTTTCCATACCCCAAAAGCCCTTTCAACTACGTTTCTTGTACTTATCTGCGCTCTGTTGTAACAATGTGTATAAATATCTCCGTTGAGGATAACCAGAATCATCTAGAAGAACGCCTTGTACAGTACCATTTCAAATTGAAGTTTCGGGGGCTGACGGTTACTCCTCAAATAAAAGAAAACCGGTAATATGTAAGTGCTATCTGTTAATTTATTTGATGTTTATTTCCTGGTCTACGATAATTTACTGATAATCTCCATTAGGTGCTCCCGCTGCTTCCTTCCGGGCTTAACAAATATTGGTAAAGTATTGTTTTTTTTTCAAATTTTTTAATTAAAGTCTCTGACTTTGTAGGTCCCTTTATCCACCAATTCCACCGTATATACTTTATGGCGTTTTAACTGTTTCATCTCCACCACCCGTCCTGGCCAGTAACAGCAGAATCTAACTCGGGCCCACACCAGATCCCCAACGGCAAACGAACATTGTTGGGGAGGGCCCGTTTTTTTTACTGGCCGAGGAGAGCTCCTGGTCGGGACAAGATGTTCTGCCCGTTGAATCGTGCTCTCCTTTGGGATGGCAGGAGTTGGCTCTTCGAGGATATTAATGTCGTCCAACTCCTGCGGTGGTGGAGCTCGCCAAGTCACTCTCTTCGGTGGATTATTTGTTCCCCTAATTGCGCTACCATCGCGACCACAATGCACCATTACCTCGACATGTGGAAGAAATGTCGAGGCGCACGGCCGTTGTTCATCCATCTGTCGGATGGTAGCATGTGGGGAAGAATGACTTTGTGGAAAAGGCGGCTGCGGCGATGGTGGAGTTGGTGACGGCACACTTGGAGTCGTGGGCGCCAGTGGAGAAGATGTGGAGGAGTGAGCGGTGTGCGCCGATGGAGAAGATGCGGCAGAGGAGTTTGGAATTAAGGGAGGGAAAGGAACACATAGGAAGCGGGATAGGGCCACTTTTATGGAATCAATGTAAGCATCCGAAAAAGTCAAGTTCCTACAATTTTCATACATAATCTTAAATTGTTTTTTCCGTCGTAGGACCTGACATTGTCGGACGCTTTGGGGGGAAAATCGGGAAGAGGGACCGCCAAACATCTTCCCCATTATTTCAGATAAGATTGCCAAATTCGGTCCGCCATTCGAATTTGGCAATATGAGCTGCGGCACCCCTTCGATGGAGGCGGCCAAACACCACAAAGCCGCGAGGGGCGATTCGAGGTAGATGTCACCTGTAATTGTTGCGGAATTTTCTTGAATAAATTCCATGTTCTTTGCAAAGTTTCTGCGGTTCTGGGGAAATAAACCCAATTTCTCAATTGACGACATAGTATAGTCGAAATTTCCCTTACAAAGACACTGTGGCTTGATTGACACCGTATACATCGGCACACACAATCTATAACATAATATTAAAATATTTTTGTCTAATATATTGGCATGCTCTTACTTGAAAACTTCCGGTAGCGTAATATCTTAAAACAATTAAAAATTTTAAAAGGGGTGGCATAGGTTGGCCCCTATTAGATTGCCTTTCATTATCAATTAAAATGAAGGGTATTATTGTATGCCGTATTGTTTCCTTATTTATGTGATATTTCTTCAAAAAATCTGAATTACTTAAAGTTTCCATTGGATTCAGCTGGTCTCTCAATATTACCCTAGGAATGGGAGGGTAAGGATTGTCTTGAACGTTTATATAAATTCTTCAAAATCTCTTTCGAATATCAGTGCCATCAGATTAATAACTGACATTAAATACTTATAATAGTTATAAAATAAACAATAACTAAAATAAGGAAAAACTACATTCAAGTGCACCATAAAGTAGGTATGTAGCTTACTTGAAACCGACACTTAAAAACGTCAAACAAAGCTAACCTTGCAGCTCCCTTTCGTTCAAGTGTGGTTTATTAATACAAATAATTCATGACGTCATAGCACTGAAGGGCGCCTTAAGTATTACTTAAGCGTAAGTCCAAGTGTGGTTTACTAATACCAAACTAGTTTTCAAGTAACATATAAAGGAGCACTAAACTCTCAAGTGATGTTTATTAATCTGGCCCTTAGGCTTTGTTAGTGTTCGAGAATGGGTCGTTCAAAGTTTTCAAATTCGCAGCACTTGCGGTTGACTAAAACAAGACGTAGTGTTCGATAAAAAATGAAAAAAATTCGTGCGGTAAAAGAAAGGGTACGTACAGTGGTTAGTGAGCCATGTGTATCTAGTGTACACGGTGAAGAAAGCGAAGTGAATATGTCAGTTTCTTTTGCTGAAGACAATTTTAATGATGACGAAACAAATTTCCACGGCGAGAAGCTAATGCGTAGTAGCGGATGGAACGTGGAGCAAACGGTCGTATCGCACTAATTATAACGCCTTGTCAGGGGTTGCGTGTATAGTTAAAAATAAGTTTTGTTTGGTGTGTGCACGGAAGGATCTGTACCAAGATAATGTCCAGACCACACCTGCTATAGAAATTGGACCGGTCCATCAGCGGGAATGGAGGCAGCTGTAATAGTAGAAGGTTTCCAAAAGTCAATGGAGATGTACGGTACCTATGAAATATGTAAAATTAGTGGGCGACGGCGACAGCAGCGTGCATCGAAAACTAGTGGAGGCGATACCGTATGGTCATTCCACTGTAATACAAAAAATTGAATGCAAAAATCATATTTTGCGCAATTACATAAACAAGCTACGAGAAATTGCCAAAAAACCAAAAAACGAATAAAAAGACATCATGTCAGAAAATATTCTCAGGTTTCGTAGTGCAGTTACTAAAGCCATTGAATTTAGAAAAAGCCAAGATGTGACTACAGATATAAAAATTAAAGAACTGGAACTTGATATTTTAAATGGACCAAAACATATATTTGGTGATCCTGATCATACGGGATGTACACAGCGCGATTATTTTTCTACCGGTGCTAAAAGTGAAAATAAGAATATGGTTCCGGATTTAGAAAAAAGCGGTTTATTAGAGGAAATTATGACTGCAGTACGTCGTGTCGCTTACCATTCTAGAGTTTAATATATGATGTTACGAACAATTCCGCAGAACTTTACAATTCCCACGTATTGTTTTACAATATTTTTAAATGGAAGTAAAAATATTTCACGAAAATATCCGAAATAATCACGTGATCAGCACGTGCAAGTTCGATAGTAAATAGTCGTTTTCGATAATTGGAGCGGTAGATACACTCCGGTAAGTATACGGTAATCAGCTGACCAAAGCGATCCATGTATCGGTACATACAATTGTAGAACGGATTTTTGTACAGACAGTTATCGATGGAAAGAAACGCATTACATTGGTTATACTTAAGGGAGAAGTACGTTAACCCGTTAGCTCCTAGTGTTGCGTTTATGTTACGTTAATATTGTTTTCAAATTGGGCGCCTAAAAAATCGGGAGTTGGTTCTGAAAAGTTGGTAACGTGCCAAACAATTACTTAGATGTTGTATGAACACGTGCTAACGCATTTTTTCGTGTCTTAGTTGTGTGTGTCGTGTTCTGTGCAATTAAAATTTGAATTAGTTTGTAAATTGTGTAAATATGGATGGCATTGACAAAGAGTAAGTATAACTTCAGTAATATTCCTATTGATGCGATTTTTTTATATATAATTCATCTAATGATGTGCAATAAATGTTGTAAATACTTGTAAAGTTTCAATATGCAAAATCTACGTAAGATAATAGCTAATTAGTATTGGTGTTACATACAGTGCGGTCCAAAGGTATGGAATAAATTCATTTTTAGCGTTATTATGTAATTTTGGGAAAAAACCTGAAACACGTCGATTTCTATTTATAATTTACCATTTTCTCGTATGAAAGTTTTACCACCCTCTTGCACCCCCACGGAGGTATGAGCAACCCTTAAAAAAATTTAAATACGAACGGGTTGCTTGTGGCACCTTGTTTGAAAGGGATTTTAAATCTCTATTCAGCAATATAAAAATTTTTAAATTTGGTACACTCGTAACTCAGAAATTGAATTTTGAAAAAGAAATAGTGTATTTTTAGATTAAATGTTCAAAGTGACCACCAGTCACTTCTTGAAAAATAAGTAAAGGCGATCATAAAATTATCTGTTTAATTTGAAATGATAATCATGTATTTTTTTATTTGTTCTGATTCTGTTGAGGAAAAAAGCGTTTAACAAAAAATAACAAAAAATCTAACTAGTAGACTACTTCATATTTGTAGTTATTTTTGACAGACGCTTGAGTATTGCCAAATTTTGTTTGTGTGTGCATTTCAGTAAATAAATCATGGCTCAGTTAACAGAAACACAGAGAATAGACATTTTAATTATGATTGGATGTGGTAATAGAACAAGAACTCAAACGGAGGTTTGTGAACTATTTCTTTTTCAAAATTCAATTTCTGAGTTACGAGTGTACCAAATTTAAACATTTTTATATTGCTGAATAGAGATTTAAAATCCCTTTCAAACAAGGTGCCACAAGCCACCCGTTCGTATTTA
The DNA here is from genome assembly GCA_036250285.1 of Pyrocoelia pectoralis. Classification (NCBI taxonomy): domain Eukaryota; kingdom Metazoa; phylum Arthropoda; class Insecta; order Coleoptera; family Lampyridae; genus Pyrocoelia; species Pyrocoelia pectoralis. Next base: position 54,249,286 of record CM070075.1, read on the forward strand.
AATTTTGTTAAGGGTTGCTCATACCTCCGAGGGGGTGCAAGAGGGTGGTAAAACTTTCATACGAGAAAATGGTAAATTATAAATAGAAATCGACGTGTTTCAGGTTTTTTCCCAAAATTACATAATAACGCTAAAAATGAATTTATTCCATACCTTTGGACCGCACTGTATATGTAACACTAGGAACTTACTAGAGCTTTTTTTTTCTTATTCGAATAAAATCTAGGCGGCTTTTGTATATTATAGTGTGATACTGACACAATTTATTTTACACAAATTATTGTTGAATCGTATGTTTTATCCTTGTTTTATCATTGTAGAGAACTTACTAAAATACTTGCACCCGGATTCACGGCTCAAGAAGCATTTGACATTGCGTTTGGTGATGTTACGTTGGACGATTCTGTTGAAGACATTTTTATTGCACCTCCGGAACCAACAATTCTAACGGATGAAGATTCGGGAGACGAGGATGAAGGCGGAACATGCGACAATTTGAATAGGCGTCAGTTATTAGCTGAAGCAGAAGTGAGAACGGCTAGGAGGTTTGTTGAAGATGTAGAACCTATTCCTGCAAAGCGAAAGTCTTCTGACCGTGTGAAATGGATTGAAGGTGATATTCAACATAATAAAAGAAAATTTCCTGAACCAAATTATTCACGATTACAGAACATGTCCGTTATTGATTACTTTGAAATGTTTATAGACGACGACATAATATCATTTATTATTCAAGAAACTAACAGATATGCCCTTTTTCGAAATCAGCCCAATCCATCGGTTTCAAAAGAAGAAATGAAATGCTTTTTAGCCATTCTAATCCTTAGTGGATACAATACACTTCCATGCAAAAGAATGTACTGGGAGCAAAACTCTGATACAAGAAACGAGCTAGTATATAATGCTATGCGCCGAAATAGATTCGAACAAATATTACGTTTTATTCATTTTGCTAACAATGACGATTTTAATCCAAACTCACGCGATAAATTATGGAAACTACGGCCATTTGTAAACAAAATTAGAGCAAACTTTGGGAAATGGTTTATTCCAGAGGAAGAGTTGGCATTTGATGAGAGTATGGTAAAGTATTACGGCAAACATAGCTGTAAGCAGTTTATTAGAGCCAAACCCATTCGCTTTGGTTGTAAAGTATGGAGTCTAAATACTTCTGCGTCATATCTGATAGATTTTGAGATTTACCAAGGTAAAACTGTAATACAAGACCTGGAAGTAGAAAATGCTTTTGGGAAAGCAGCCGCTCCATTGATAAAAATGATACAACAATTTCCTGAGGGAATCAAAACTTTGCCATTTAATTTTTATTTTGATAATTTATTTACCAGCTTGAACTTGTTGCAGTATTTGAGAAGCAATGGATATGGTTCCACAGGGACGGTAAGAGAGAATCGTTTGCCCAAAAATTGTCCGTTGTCTTCTAAACGAGATCTTTCAAAAAAACAACGAGGTTATCATGAATCTATCCTTAACCAGACTGATGGTGTGATTGTTACAAAATGGGTGGATAATTCTGTTGTATGTGTAGCGTCTACTGTCCTTGGTACAAATCTTGTGGCAAATGTGAAGCGGTACTCGCAAAAAGAAAAGAAGCATATACTAGTAACCCGACCAGCTCTTCTTGAACAATATAATAAATTTATGGGTGGTACTGATCGCATGGATCAAAACATCAACCAATATAGGATAAACATACGCAACCGAAAATGGTATTGGCCACTTTTTACATGGATTATAGATGCGTCGATCAACAATGCTTGGTACTTGTACCGAAAATCCATAAATTCTACAACTTCTCAGATAGATTTCAGAAGAACCATAGTTCAAACATATTTGAAGAAATATACTACAGCTCCCAAAGCATCTGGAAGAACACCTTCGCCTTCATCAGTGTTACACAAAGTTGCTTCAGAAGTTCGGTATGATCAAAGAAACCATCTTATCGAAAAAATACCGAACGAGAAAAGAAGACGTTGCAACGGAAACTCATGCAAGAGTATTGCACGTACACAGTGTCGGAAATGTAATGTGGGTTTGTGTATTGACTGTTTTGCAAGTTATCATTTACAATAAAGAGACTTTATCATAGTATAATAAGTTACGCTGAATTCCATTAAAAAAGTATCATTTTCTAATTCGTATCTTCGTTTTGTGATTTGCTCCTATAAGTTACTAGCGTTGCATATATGCAACACCTGATAACACGTAATCTAAAAATAATACGCACAAATTTTCTAATAATAATTGCTTTGTATTAGTCTTTATAACACAAATATGTAAAAATATAAAATTTCAATAAAAATTTATTCTGGGCACTAAAGGGTTAAAGAAAAAAATGGCAAATCGAGTGGTAGTGAAGCCATAAAACAATGGGATTTGTTCAATTCTTTGAGATGGTTGGACATGTACATTATGAAAAGAAAGTAAGTAAAGCTAATTTAAATTGGAAACACTAAGTACATTAATTTAAATAATACAGAACCAAAAGTAATTGAAGACACCGGTACAAAAAGGGGACACCTCCATTTCCATTTTTATAAATTTTTCAGGAGAGACAAAAAACATTCTCAAATAATCACCCTCAGTTTTAGATCTTTTTTGTAAATATTACCTTCTAGTTGACTACAATATTATAGGTTGATTTTACACATCTAATTCATCTGATTTAAAGGATATTTTTAATAAAGAAGATCGAGGAGCTGCCTCCTTTTTGCTCCGGGAAGTGCGTTTAAACATTTTTATCATTAAAATGAAAAATATGTAGATATTAAAAGCTATATTCAGATATTTTTATTTAAAAAGTGAAAAAATAATATAGATAAGATATAATTCGCTTATGACGACATACAGTTACTCATCAGTGAAGCTGTCTTCTGACAGGTTTGACTTCTCTTCTGTTCCCTGGCACATTAATCTATCGTAAAACCACATGCAATCAGCAGGTACATATTTTGTTGTAGTACGGGAATAATATGCATCAACCTCAAAAAAAATAATGTAAGTTTGATTTTTGGCACAAATGTTCCTTAGGGCCCTAGAAGTATCCTCTCAAAAGTCCCCTCTCCTTAGGTGCCGGCTTCCCCCCCTTCCCCTTCAAATATGTCCCTTAACGTGTTTTTTTTTCATTTTCCACAAAACGGTTAGAGCTAGGAAAAAACTCTCAAAAGCGAAAATGATCTTCATTAAATTGTCTACAAAACAGTGCTAGGTTCATTTTGATAGGACTAATATTTTCCGAAATATGCCTATCCAAATTACACAAAAAAATTTGTAATGAGCACAAATTTACACTTTCTAATATATTAATAGACAAACGGTCGAAGCTGCGATAAAATGGATCAGAAACGCATTAATCACCATACATTTTCCTACAAAATGAGACCTAATTCATTGTCGTAGGAGCATTGGTTGTCGAGTTACAGCTCACTGCGTATGGCGTCACAAGACACGTTACGCATCAACTTGAGTTCTGTTCAGCCAAAATACCTATTTTATATATTTATAGTACACGTCATATAACTTCACTCCGCCTGGTGCTAAGCGATAGGTACAATGCATCTGCTAAACTCAAATCCGGTTGATATACTTACAACAAATACACGAGACGTACCTACCCAGGTATTGCCAATGAGGATCTGAATTTAAACGACGTGTTGGATTTATAATTAACAATTTAATTATTTAAACACAAAATTGACCACAAAAAGTACCAACACTATTCTACATTTTCATCATGACTTCTGTCGTAGATGACATTTAGACATGATGACCCACGGCAATGTCCACACATTAAGGTGCACTCCAGCCCAGCACGCACGCGCTCACACCTATTGCCACAAATGTTCTTGCAGTTGCAAAACAACAGATTTAGGAGATGGTCTGGTGCGGGAGGAAGGGTGGTGGCAACAGACACCAGTGTATTCTCAATAATCTTCCATCCCCAATCCTGTGGATTCAACTGATTTCCAAGCCATTCTTGAATTTGCAAATAAACTCGGAGAGAATACTGCCCACAAGCAGCAGATGTGGGCGGTAGAGTTGCTAGTTGAAATGAAGCATCGACTGATTGAGTAGCAATTATTCGACTATATTTTACCGCTTGTCAAGCGTTTCACAATCGCACTTGTCGTACAGGGCGACCGCGAACTTCTCTCCTGCAGTAACTATTGCGTGTTTGTCTGCATTAGAGGATGCAAAAACGTCTGCCAGATTACGTAAATAGGTAGAATTTTGAAGTTTTCTCCAAGCTTGCTTTTTTCCTTTTGCAAAAAAGGCACTTGTTGTGTCACAGCCTGTGAATGCGTGGCAGAATAGAATGACTTTTTTCATAGCACCTAAGTCGTTCTTGATCTCGACGATATTGAACATTTTCCCTGCTGTTTTGGCTGATGGTGGGTGTAAAACTTTTACGTTTGTATCCTCCTTTGCCCTTGCAAGTAATATCACCAAAACATCAGTGTCATTCGCTACCACAATTACATCTTGGTGAGTCCTATCGTATTCAAGCGCAAGGGTTGCTATAGTAGAATCAGCATCACCTGTTCACTGAGTAGCGTGATGTCCAGCAGCTTGGAAATCGTTGACCAGTAATCGAATGAGCTCATTTTTGTTATGATCGTTCTTCAAAAATTCAGATTGCTGTGATGTTACCATGTTGTTGGGACCAATTACTACATTTGGTGAAATTTTTCCTCCAGCCCTGCGACGACGTTCTTCGCCCTTTGTTGTCATTTCATGGTAACCGTCGAAGACAATGGTGGCCGATGAAGAATACCTTTTTTGCACAAATGATACGTATGACTTGCATATTTGACCGAATGTAGCTGGTCTAGTCCACACTAGAGCATGCAGGAGATATCCTCCGTCCACAACTACTTTTGTTTCTTCATTTGCCTTTTCATACGTGACAACACTCGATGGGAAGACAGCCGTGAGAGAGGACTTGACATTCTTGCGAAGAGATATTTCGTCGAACAGAGATGGTGGTTTCGGTGCCAATTCATACTTAAGGAATGATGTAAGATCATGATCAGTATTCATGACGCATACAATGCGCATAAACAGCTGCATCGGATTTACTGCAACAACTTCATCTCTTATTTTCACGGACATGGTCATGTTTGCTAGGCATTTTACTTTAGAACTCCTCTTTAATTTTAAGTTGCCGAAATTGCCTCCAGTTATATTGCGCAATATGTCCTCTCCTATAGTTGAAGCCTGGTCGCAATTTATTGTGTGATCAGCTATAACGCCTACAAATACAAAAATTCTAATTAGATCCCATGTTATTAATGATGCTAACTGTAGTATTTAAATTTAAGTTAGAAAGATGTAATGGTAGGAATTTGTAAACCTACGCACATTCATATAATATTTTACATTCTGTACTTATCAATAAAATTATGTACACGTGTCCATGATTTACTTAAGTATTCCCGGAGAATAAAAAGAGAAAATCCTTCGGGATATTACACTAACTAATTAGATTTATCGTTGATTGTTTTCAATAACTGAATTAACAAATGAATAAAAAAATTCACCTGTAGCCAAAGATTGTAGCTCAAATGACACTTAGAACGGTGAATCTACATTGAACCAGTTGATGAGAACCTGAACATCGCGATCGTCTCTTGATCGCCGACTGTCTCTCAATTCAACATGTTGCTCTGGAATGAAAAATAATATTAAAGCTGAGACGCCAATGCATGCAGTGAAAAATAATACCTACTTGTTTCATTAAAGAAGCAAAATGAAATACCTGAAGAGGAAGTGGTCACTCCAGCCAGTATCTCCAAGGTTTCGCAAAGTTTAAGGCAACCAGGACCAGAAAGAATCCACTGAGCAAGCACACTGTCAGTTAAACCACGACCCTGTGTTAGCCCTCCCTTCACCTTTATAGCTCTCATGAGATTTTGCTCTATAACCATATCGGACCATGTTCCCGACCAAAATTCGTGTCCTCTTCGGATAGTGAAGTATCATTTTTCTACAAACTTTGAAAACTCGTCAGCTGACATACGTTTTGGAAGCTCTTCCATTTGCTGCACATATAAATGTGCTGACTTTGCATAATGCAAATGCCCCGAAGCGTGAAACAGTGGAAGCATCTTTTTGACAAAATGCAGGAAGCAGGAAGAGACGAACGTAAAGTAGTTTTGCTGTTTTCGGAAATATTATTAGATGTACCTACATCGCATATTTTTTTTTCTTTCGCAATGGTAGTTTTCCTAGTATAATATTTACGGCACGACACGTGAACGACCACACTGATTTGACCTAATAGTATCTGCCTTGCCATCATTCCTCTCCAGGCTAGCAGCGATCAGCCCCCGTAAGCCTCTCGACACTTTAACGGTATCTTCACCAGTTATTATTAGATCCTGATTACAAATAAAACACTTTTCGGATTCCGTCATTTCACCTATAATATAAGTAAATAATGAACGAGTACTCGGTGTTGCGCAACGACATGCACTGACTTGTCCGTTTCACGCGCCGTCCACTCAACAGACCCAGCTTTCGAGGGAGGATGGCATCTATCGGTCCTTTGCGAATCCGGCCGATGTATTTGAAAAGATTTATTAAAAACTATTTATAATATGTGTTGCAAGCGATTGCAACAAAACTATAAATTGTTCAAAATTATGACTATCGGCCATTATTACTAAATCAACCAGACGCTGTGACAAGCTGTAACTGGGCAACCAATGCTCCTACGACAATCAATTAGGTCTGATTTTGTAGGCAAATGTATGGTGATTAATGCGTGTCTGAGCCATTTTATCGCAGCTTCGGCAGTTTTTCTATTAATACAGTAGAAAGTGTAAATTTATGCTCATAAATTTTTTTTTGTGTAATTTGGATAGGCATATTTTGGAAAATATTAGTCCAATCAAAATGAACCTAGCACTATTTTGTAGACAATTTAATGAAGGTCATTTTCGCTTTTGAGAGTTTTTTCATAGCTCGACCCGTTGTTGTGGAAAATTAAAAAAACCACGATAAGGGGCATATTTGAGGGGGTAGGGGGGAAGCCGGCATCCTAAGGGTGGGGACTTTTGAGAGAATACTTCTAGGGTCCTAAGGAACACTTTTGCCAAAAATCAAAATTACATTATTTTTTTTGAGGTCTTGCCCAAAATGAGCGTAAATAACCCGTACTATTGCTAGTTCTTTAACATGGAGATATTTAGGACGTTTTATTGGCAAAAGTCCAGAATACAGGCGTGAATTAGGACTAGGTAGAGACAAACTGCTTCCAGGTTTTTGAAGAGTAAATTCCTCTTTTAACAAAGCACTAGCTGAGGTGCTGCACTCAACATATTTTTGTTTATATTCCATTACACGGTACGACGAAATGGCGAATTTTTTTTTCCGTTTATTAAATATGGTTTTTTTAAACACTGATGATCACTGAAGTTTAACAGTATGTCTTGGGTAAATGGAACTACTACAAACTTTCGACAAGTATTTTTAACTAAACCAACCCATTCTTCTGGTAAAAAAACCCTGTCTCTTTTTCTTTTTTCTTTCTCGATCAATCGGAAGCTTCTATCACACGGAAGGAAACTATGGCCTGGTTCTGGATATCGATGAATGATTTCCGAGAAATGTTTATTGTTAGTAAGGGTATACAGGTACTGAGCCATAGTATAGTTCTTGTTCTGTGAGCTGCAGTTATCAGAATATAGATATAACTTTGTTACCGTTTTTGGCATAAAGTTTGCAATAAAATGATGTAAAAAAACTAACTACATCATTTTGCCCTTTTTTGCCACCGTTTCATCGTACATGTAAAAGTAAGATTTTCCGATACTGGCTTGAAAAATACAAAAATTATATTCCCAAAGTTGACGTTTAAAGAAAACGTCTCCACTTGGTACATGGGGAAGAGGCATGTTTTGCTAATAATCGAAAGCTAACATTTCAATTTTATTGTTGCTTATTTTTACATCAGCAGTATTTTCTTTCATTCCTGTGTAGAAATAGTTAGCTTTACTTTCATGTAGTGTTTTTTCGATTATTAATTTTTTCTTCATCTCTTCCACGTTTTCGGCAGATATATGGTTGTCTAATGCATCACACTTTTGACATGTGCCAGATCGCTGTTTTCCAAATGAATAGTTATAATTTGATATAAAGTGGCGACAAAAATAGTCATAAGTGACATGCGGTTTTACACTTTCTCCCCTGTCCATAGCAATGTAAATATCAGGTTCATATTTTTTAAGATACAGGGTGTCTCACGGTGACCGTCGGTTAGAAGTATATCAAGAACGGTAAAAGCTACAAATTTGAAATTTTGCACATGCGACATGCCGTGTTTAATCTATTAAATAAAAATATTTTCCAAATGGCAGCACTTCCGGAAATACCGGAAGTGAGCATCAACTTCTTTATTTTAAATACAAACCAGGCAATTTTTTTTCACATTCTGATGTGTCATAAAATGTTTAGTAAGTATGCTTAAAATAATCGGCGTATCAATTTTGATTGTTGAGAAAAAAATTTTTTTTCACTGAAAAATGTCAAAATCTTGTTTAGAAAATAAAATTGAAAGTCGAAAGTGGTAAAAGTTAGGGAAATGGGATTTTAGGTTCTCAATGTCAAAAGATTGAGACACAATTGTCTGTAACGGATAATAAAAAATTGCCCGCGGTTACGTATCTATTTGACGTTATTTCCAGACTTAAGAAAAACTTTAAAAAGTCTCTTTTTTTTTAATGGAATGCCTATTTAATTATCGGCCCATTCGATGCAGAAATAAATTTCCTTTAAATTGATATACCATGTTCCTATACCTAAAATCAATGATTACAGAGTTATTTACATTTTTCTAATTAAATTTATAATTACATACTTTACAAAACACGGTTGGCTTTGAAAATTTTCAAAAAAGTTTTATTCAATTGTTTCTTATGATGACAGTTGTCAGTTAGCTATCAGTTTGAAAGTTTACGCTACATTTACGTTTGTTATCAGTGTTATCTGTTTGAATTTTGATTTTTGCGCTTAATATTTGTTTTTAATTGGGAAATATGGAATACACAAACGCTGATATTCTAAATTTGTTTTACATTCATGGCGAGTCTGCTCGTATTACTTTTCGGACCTGCAGAACCTTTAACTATTGAATAAAGAATCACTCAACACTTTAACGAAAGATATCCGCATTTACCTACAATGACAGAACGAAAAATCAGGATGATTGAAAAGAATTTTCTAAATTTGGGCGAAGTAAATGCGCCACGAAGTTTGGCAAAGCCAATTGTCCCCAATGACGCAGCAGAAACCAATGTATTGGGATATTTTAATGTTTTCCCTGACAGTTCTGTTCGTTTGGCGGAAAGAGACCTTAGATACTAAAGAAGTTGCATAGATAGAATTTTAAATAATGATAAAAGCATATGAAACATTTGAATAAAAATTTTTTGAAAATTTTCAAAGCCAACCATGTTTTGTCAAGTATGTAATTATAAATTTAATTAGAAAAATGTAAATAACTCTGTAATCATTGATTTTAGGTATAGGAACATGGTATATCAATTTAAAGGAAATTTATTTCTGCATCGAATGGGCCGATAATTAAATAGGCATTCCATTTAAAAAAAGAGACTTTTTAAAGTTTTTCTTAAGTCTGGAAATAACGTCAAATAGATACGTAACCGCGGGCAATTTTTTATTGTCCATTACAGACAATTGTGTCTCAGTCTTTTGACATTGAGAACCTAAAATCCCATTTCCCTAACTTTTACCACTTTCGACTGTCAATTTTATTTCCTAAACAAGATTTTGACATTTTTCAGTGAAAAAAAAATTTTTTCTCAACAATCAAAATTGATACGCCGATTATTTTAAGCATACTTACTAAACATTTTATGACACATCAGAATGTGAAAAAAAATTGCCTGGTTTGTATTTAAAATAAAGAAGTTGATGCTCACTTCCGGTATTTCCGGAAGTGCTGCCATTTAGAAAATATTTTTATTTAATAGATTAAACACGGCATGTCGCATGTGCAAAATTTCAAATTTGTAGCTTTTACCGTTCTTGATATACTTCTAACCGACGGTCACCGTGAGACACCCTGTATAATGTGCGCATTTTTTTCATGTTTAACTCTGGAGACAAATAATGTTTATTTTCATTGTTGCTGCGGCTGTAATGCGATGATCGTTTTGGGAAAGATTGAATATGAGAGTCAATTTATTGTATTATATCTTCTCCTAGCATATTAGGCCGATTTTTATGTGTGCCACGCTTGTCTTTGGGAGCAGAGATATATTCTTGCAGTTGTTTAATAATCAGCTCCACTCTTTTCTTACCCACGCCATACAATGAACAAAAAGCATTTTTGCACACTATAGTTTCAGTAGTGCCAATTTTTATATAGTACATGCAAGAATAGGAACGCGTCTGCCCTTTATTCGACTTAGGTCTGCGTCTTTCAACTTCTTTTACGTGTATTTGGCAACCAATAAAAATATCTTGTTTTTCTTTACTGCCAATATTGTTCAAAGTTGTTAAAATTTTCACTTTGCTAAGATCGTTAAACTTTTCAAAACATTTGAATTTGCAGTTACAGTTATTGCCCGTTTTTCTTGCTTCTTTAACACACTTATTTTTATGTTTTATCCCAATATAAGACTTCCCTTCAGCTTTTCTGTTTTTAGCAATGTTGCGCTTCCATTTACTTTCGTCTCTAATTCGTTTTCTTCCTACTTTCTTTTTATTTAGTTCTTGCAAGTTATTGTCGCTTTCACTGTCACTCTCAACCAAAGCTGACATTTCAGCACTTGAATTAAACACAGAAATACGTTTACCATTGGTTTCAGGGTCATCAGGATAAAAATCGGGATCTCTGTCAGAATCATCAAATTCTTCACTTGAACTGCTATTTATTTCCATATTTAATAATCACACCACACTTTCTCACAAACTAATACTGACTATGGCTTTCGATAGGAGTGTTTTACAGGTGCTGCATGGAAACGGCGCAAATATGAACTTCACTCGCTGCAAAAAGGTGTAACGCCCTTGCGTTATTCCTAATTTCTATTTGAAATATTCCTAATTTCCTTTACATTAATAACTAATACTCTTTAAATTTGCTACATTGTAAAGCTTTGCTCTCATGACCCGTTATCTTAGTCCTATGTAATCTAAACCTTCTGAAGTCTCTTTGTTCGCTACAAAGTATTACTGAACTCTCTTTATTTGCTACAAAGTATTACTATGTTGCACTATAGATCTATTCATTCCCCTTTGTCCTTTGTACTAATTTGCTTATTCTGAACTTCTGCCTTTAGGGTCAAGAGGCGCACCTTGCTTCGTTCTATTTCTTCAGTTAGCTGCTTGCTCTATTACCGGTCACTTCGTACTTTTTTCTCTGTGTTCGAATATTACGCATTTCTGAAACTCGATTAAATCGGCTTTGGCGTATATTTCACCTGTAATATTAGTGATATTTCGAACCATCTGCTTGTCCGAAGATCATCTAATACGTATTTTTACGGCTATATAACACATAAAAGAAAAGTGTACGTGAGTTCTTCTTCTTAAAACGCTGGAATTAATTACCTCCAGGTTGGTACTGATTTTTCTTGCTTAATGTAGTTACCTAATTTCGCTTTCCCCTTTTTTTAGCGGTTTTACACCCGTAAAAGCTACCTATAATCTTCTACCATTTTCCTGCTTTCTGTGAAACTCCGACTTCGACGACGCTTCGTGGGAAATCAACCATTTCTTCAATCCCTCGATCGCCGCTCCGAAAATTCAGTGAATTCCATCTTTACTATATATTATCTACCGTCGCTAAGTGGAAAACCAATTTCAGTTTTTCCCCTGTGTTACTTATTTTGCTCATAATTTGAGTAATAACTTTCAATTTATAAAACGTGAACCTTTTTGTACTTTAATTTTACTTACGTTATTTTTCTACCATTTTATTTAAAAGATCCTGTTTAAACATTAACCATTTTATCACTTAAAATTTGCTATATTTGCTCTTGCTGTAACGTAACTTTACCTTATTATTTCGTTTTAACTTCCTAAATTGATATAGTTTATTTGCTAATTTAATTTTCTACTTGCTAAATATTAATTTGTTATCGAATTACCTTTAAATTCTTTTGACTTAACGTAACTATTTAAATTTGAACCTGATCTATATTTGGTATCCGATTTTTGAATCACAGGATAGTACTCGTGTAATTATTCATTTCGGCTCGCTGTAATGCCCAGCGACCCTTGTTTTTATTTTGTTTAAGGACTTGGAAAACTGTGCACAGGAGTTCCATCATCCGACTCAACTTTAAAAAGAAAGGTAGGATTTTCAATTTAACCATCGATTACTGTCTATTGCATTTTTAAAGTCGCATCCCTATATCTAAATTTGTTTGTTTACTTTAACGTCATTTTACTTACAATTTTTGAATCCCTTAAAGGTAATTTAGATCCCGTATTTTGTGCTACAAAACTAAATATTTAATTTGCACAAGTGAAGTAATTATTTTATTATTTAATAACCATTTTTTTGTATTTATAAAAACTGTCATTTTATTTTGTAATATTTTTATTGCAATTATTCATTATAATCACCTTAAATTTATTTACTTCTCTATTTATTGGTGAAACCGCCCCGTTCTCTTTCAGAATTGACTTCGTTACTATTCTAACTGTTAATACCTTCGTAATTCGAATTAGCAGCCCTATTTTTCTCGAAGAATTACGTGGCGCCCTTTTCTTTACTTATTTTTCCCTATTTTACTACCACCATTTCTTACTATTTCGCTCATTATTGCTAACCTACGACCCCCTGTCTACTAGCACTGAACTGCTGCGGCCATTGCTCCATTTAATTTCGTTGCGACCCAATTCTTGTCGTAACAAAGGAGGTAGCTCCGGAGCTGCCTTCTTTTTGCACCGACTGAAAGTTGGGTATAAGAATGTAACCCATATCATTTCGTTGTAATATAAATTCACGGATCTGTCCCGTTTTTGCACCAGTCGATCGAGCGTCGTTTACTTTCCATATTCTGCTATAAAACGAAAAATCGTCAAATGTTGGAGTTGTCCCCTTTTTGCACCGGTGTCTTCAATTGCTCGAGCTCGAAAGAAATGAACGAAACCACCTCTCAAGAGTCTCAAGCTCAAGATACAATAGAAATTTGCCAAGAGTATTTCTCTATAAATGATGAAGCAGAGGAAGAACCAATTGGAAGCTGTAATCCAGTATTTTTAAATGAAATAATTACTTCGTCTTCATGCTCTTATCGTCCTTCCACACCATCAACGTCGCAATCAAAAAAAGAAAAGTGAATTTTCAAGGCAATGGAAGTTTGGAAATTTTAGATTCCTTACAAAATATGGGAAATACTGTAACAATGTTGGCAACAACGATTCTAAACACAAGAAAAGTTGATGACGATGACTATTTTGCAAATTTAGTAAACAGTTTTTTAAAAAAGCATAAGCAATCACAAAAGAAAAAAACAGTTTTATTCAAAATCCTGAAAAGTTGTGTGTCAAATATTTGTTGTCGCCATTCTCCTAATATAATTGTTCCATTAATATCGATATCCACATAATTAGGTGGACAGTAGTCTTCAGTTTTTAAACTCAGGTATGATTTGATAATTTCACCAGAAAGAGGGCCTATCTTTATGTATATAACCTCACAAATTCATAACCATAACATGTAGGTGTAAAAGTTAATTATGTGCTGTTGGGGCATTAAGTCCAACCATGATTATGAAGTAAATACGACAACTGAAGAAATAGTCAAAGATTTGTTGAAGGAAGTAGTAAATAAAGCAACCGAATAGAAGGTTAAAATACTTTCTCTCCATGTTATAAAATCAATCGATCTGAAACCAATACTCAAGGCTTGTCTTAGAAAAACCAACAAAAAATCAAAAGCAGGAAAATCAAGAATTTACACCAATTCACCTGAAAAGGATAGAATCGAAGACCTGGACAGAATAAAAATATTAAAGCAGAAAAAGCTCAACACTTCAAAAAATATTGTGACAAAAAAGTTACAAAAAAGCAAACCGGCAGAAAAAGCAGTTACTCCAGAGAAAACAAAAAATGCTGGGCAGTCAGAACAACCAAAGAAGAAAAACAGAAAGGAAAATTTAGTCCTGGATGATAGCTCACCATCAAACTCTGACATCGATATGCCATTAAATTTAGTAGCCAGTAAAAGGTTCGCAACCGATTGCATGTTGGAAAAGTAATAGATGTTGTTAATGTAATTGTTAATTTTTATTTATCATTTCTATACCCTAGAAATAATAGGCACAAAAGTGGACTGTATTCATTTATTATTAATCGTCAACCAACGACGACTCGAATCATTCTCTACATTGGTATATTTCAACAACTTATCAAGTCGCACACCCAACCTGTTAAGGTACAAAGAGGGGATTTATCCGCCAAAAAGGCATGTTTCAAATACTCTTAAACAGATGTATTACAAAATGAAGAATTAGAAATGTCATTTCTAAAGAAGTATTGGCAAGGCTTCATTTATCCAAAACTTGATGATATTTCAACTATAGAAAGAAAAGATGGCTTCATTTATTCCTGTTTTTGTAGATCTATTATATTTTAAATTAATAGAGATATACCAAGTTATAAAAAAGTGTCCGAATCTGCCCCCCTCGCCCCTACTTCAATTTATTTTATAAGAAAGAAACAGCGTACGATAAAGTACATACAGCATATTTAGAAGGAACGTACAGTACCTTCAACACATTTGAAGATCTTTGATTATATCTTTTGGAAACAGTCTTTAACAGTAGTCTGCTTGATCGCACCGCCTCGCTTCTTAGATGCCGTACGATGTAGACGTTGCAACATAATAATGTCAGCTGGTAACGTGTCATCTCGTTCTTCTACGTAGAGAAGTGCTTTCTCGATTGCGCTTAATCCCTCAGTGTGACTGATTTTGGTATCCACACCTCTCTCGGTTGATGTCTTCATTTCGCTTTATTTGAAAGAGCTGACTCACCCACTGTTCAATCTGTTCCGTTCTCCTCCTCAAATCGCCAACAGTCACTTCACCAACGCCGAAATCACTTGCCACCTTTTTTACGATTTCACCCCGATCTACACGTTTAATTGCATCAAGTTTTTGTTCTAAAGAAAGCACAACGCGTTTTCCTTTCGTACTCGTATGCATGTTTTCAACAAGCGACGGATAAATGAAATTTTCACTTACTGACGATATTAACTACAATAGCGAAAACGAATAGAGAAGAAAGCGACAAGAGGGCAGGGTGGTGCGCGTCGCAAAGTCACAAATAGCTTCGTACAGTTGCAAATTTAATTATGCAGTTTGAAGTTTACAGTTCCCTTATAGCTTCAGCAATTTTTTTATAAAGTTTTGCTACTTGATACTAGATGACGCGTCACACATTAGTGGTACATTGTTTAGAGCGGCCGTGAACTATTTATAAATAAGTGGGAAAAATACTTCCCTAAGCCTATGAATAATTGTGATTTTAGGATATCCTGGCAGTGTACATGATGCACGCGTATTTGCTAATTCACCTTTGGCGAAAACGCATCAGAACTTTTTCCAAACAATACCCATCTTTTGGGGCATTCGGCCTATAAGTGTGCGAAGTATATGTTGACTCCATTTAGAGATGATGGTCATCTATCTCGAAAAAAAATCATAATTATAAACACACTGTCAACGAGAGTATTATATTGAACAGAGTTTTGCCTTCCTAAAAGCACGTTTCAGAATTTTAAAACACGTACAGCTTGTCAAATGAGAAGTTGCACTTGAGATGCGCAGAAAAGGAAACAAGATAGCATTCGGAGCAAGTGAGATGCACTTACAAGCGGTTCCCTACTTCGTCGAAGTACACTTAGTAAACCAAGTTTACTACAATATTTACAGAACTACTTACTAATCATATAAAGTTTATTAAAATACACAAATTGTCTACACATTTTCAGTTTCTGATGACGAGCCGGAAGTAGAATAATCACTAAAATGTTCACTGTCACTGTCCTTTTCACCCAAATTTATTATATTTATCTACAACTAAATCTAAAGGCGGATCAATGTCCATAAAATGCAAAAAATTTAGCCGCGCATGTCTGATATCGTTTTTTTCCATTAAAATTTTCCTATTGGTTACCGTTTTTCGCCAACTAAAACCAATCACCAGAATCTCCTTACAAAGGCTTTCGTAGCTGCCCTCGTATGTAACGGCCTCCAAGAACGAATCGTGAATTGTTCGAAGCGTAGGAACTGTTTTATGTGTAATGTGATAATTTACTATCAATCGGCGCAATGTGCTTAAGTCGGCGTCGTCTAAATTTGTTTTCGTCGCAATCCGACGTTTTTTCTTGGACGGTGACGTAAATATTGATACTTCTCCGTTTTTTATACGTTTTCTTTCAACCGACATTTTTTTACGGAATGAATTTTAACACCAGTCGCGCGCGCTACTCGTTCTTCAACTTTTCTCCTCTTGCAACAAATGCTTCAAGTTCTTTTTGCATGAATTTTAAAACATTCGCCACAATTTCCTTACTTTGGCCGCTTAATCGCTTATTTGTAATTTTAGAACGAAACTCCATTACTTACTTACTTTTCGTATGAATGTAGGTACCCGATTTGCACTGCTCGACGTTTACTAAGTAAATGCGTCCGCTACCTGTAACATAAATTTGGCAACCTGCACTCAAGTGCAACTTCTCATTTAACAAGCTGTAAACGTTTACAATACAGTATTTATGTCAAAAATAATTGTAGCGTGTTGTGTTTTGCATATTTGCATTCAAAAAAATGACAATCTGAAAACTGAAGAACGTGACGAAGATATCACACCACAGGACTATTGTACTGAGAAAGATTGTAGTGGATTTGCAGAACGGGATGAGATTGCAGATAAACTTATTACTTATTAGTGTATAATTATTATATTGCTTCGTAGTTGAATATTTTTAACTTTGCTTAACTTATTCTAAACTAAACTAAACTTCTTAATATTTTGTAAGAACAGATCAACAATCTCACATCCTTTCTATCAAATGCTCCTTTAATAAACTCCAGCCCCATATAATATTCTAGCTGTTAGCACTGGACGAGTGTTGAAGAATCCTCCTAAGCACCCTGTCTTTTTATTAAAGCAGCTGTATTTATATAGAAGACTACAAGGAACGACCCTTCCTTCGAAGACTCTGCAAGATACAGATCGTGATTCGTCACCCCATAAATTGTACATTTTCTCCTTCTCATTCTTATGCGAGTCAATAGATGTCCAGTTGAGATCTGTATATACTATCTTGTTGTTCATATCTTTAACACAACATGTATACTGTTCAGTTGAGCTGTAATTTGAATTTATTATACAGCAAAAGTCCACAGAATTTAATCTAGGTCTCATACTGGACCTGCCCCACGCTATAGGCTGATTAATTTTGACTAGTCTATCATCTACTTCTTCTAAGACCTTATCTTCTATCAGCGCTTTATATCTTAGGTTGTCTAGCTCTAATATATCTTCCACAGTGGGTACTTCATCTTTAGTGTTATTAATAGACCTTATTACTCTTCTAATATTATTATTATTATAGTGGTTCTTTAGGCCAAACCTATCAGTAACCTCAGAGACTATAGAATAATGGCATCTGTAATGACCCTTCCTTCTCGTAGCAGCTTGGAAGTGCGACAGACATGATGAGTGCCTCTTCTTATAATTCTTTACTACTCGAATTATGTAAGGAGAGCCCTCTTCTATTATGTACGGGAACAGCGCTAGAGGATGTATCATGCTCACTTGCCCTTCCCTTGCTGTTTCTATTCCTTCATCTTCAAACTCTACAGACTTCTTGATCCTAGCAAGAAGTTCTCGTCCTTCTGCTCCTTCCTGTATCTGGGTTTCAAAATAGTCGTCAAGAGATTCTCCAAGTATTTTTTCATGACAACTCGTGTTTGCCGGTTTGCACTCGTCTTGTAGAGCATACTTCCCCAATAACAGTCCGGACGAAAATGATATCACTACTATGACAGATATTAAGATGAGAGCACAGATTCTTGATTCTATCAAATGTTTGTCTCTGACGTGTACTGGAAATATATGTATTCTTTCTGGAACTCTAGGGGGGCAATCTATGACGTTCCTAGGAGTTAGATATTCATCCGGATCAACGTAACTATTACGCATTGTGTACCGATGTTAGGATTTTTTTATAACTTTTTGTATCCCCTGCTTAACTTATTCAGTTTTCAATAAATGTAAATTTTTTTTTTAAAACACCAACTTCTCGGCGACTTCTTTCCGCAGTATTTTAACCCACTGCGGTTCTTCATCGGAAGATAGGCGCCTTCTTTTCCGTATACTACCACCTGCTGGAGCGGACTGCTTATCAAGGAGTTCGCCTGATAAAATGTAGGTATACACAAACCTACAGACATTTAGATCTTACCACTGATGTATCTGGTGTTTTCGGAGTCGAATATCTTGATAAATAACCATCGGTGTTGCTAGCCGTAGGAATTGGCACAGTGTCGGCTGATTTGCCAAATAAACTGTCAAATAGATCAAAATAAGGGCAGGATATGGCTCCGTTGTCAGTTCCCTTATTGTTATCTATAATACGTTTGTACTTTTTTTGAGGTTTCGGAATTTAATATCGCACTACATTTCGATTTATTGAACATATTGCAGTCACTTTAAACCCGTTCACGCTCTTTTCAATAGTAGCTGCCCTATTGTAAGCATTTGCTATGTAAGCTATGTAATGAAAGACTCCAAACCTTCCCTTAACCAAATTTAATGATTGATTATGTTATTTTTTTGTAGCATTTAAACTCCTACAAGCAAGAGCTGGTATTAAAATGTTGACAATTAATCGATCCGCTGCATGTTTCGATAAAACTGAAAAACGTGAAACATTGGGAATACTTGAACATGGCAACCTTAGGTTAGATAGTTAGAAATGACAACAAACGTCACCGTAATTTGTTAATAAACAACACATAGGGAAGGTTGGTTAATGCATGGAGATTTGTTTTAACTATGAACTGAACATACTTTTACCTACGTATACTATATGAAACGATGGAACCAACCATACTTTGTTGACTTTTTTTCTTTTACAACTCAACATCGGAAATTATACACTAACCTATTCTCCTATCTTTAATTCAAAAATCTAATAGATTCTTTTACCTAAAATTGTATCGAAACGATGACATTCTACAAAGAGCTCCGAAAAGCCTTATCAATGTGAGAAATGTTATTTTAATCGTTTACAGTGCTGCTTACATGATATAGTTTGACCTCCTCCTTGTCCCAAAAATAAAACCGTATATTCGCCAAACCCGTAGTATCCAATAAATTCGCTACTGTAACACGATCATCAATGATATTGATTTTTAAAATCGAGTAAATCAATATCAAAATTTTCCAACGACCCTATTTGGAGAACCTCCATCGGGAAAAAAACAATTTAATCGCGACTTTTATAATGTATTCTTTAGTGGTTGTTTTGGGAACTTTTTTCCCGAATTTGCTTATAACACGATTCTCTTTCTGTGCGGTTCAGCCAGCCCAAGGAAATCTGCTTATCTTCTCGTTGATGCGGTGCTTTTTTATGTTTCTTCGCAGCCTTATCCTCTTCCCCTAAGCTTTTTTTTGCTCCGTAATTTCCTTCTAAGATTATCTAACAATGTTTGCTTCTTAGACGAGATTGTTCCTTGGGAATTGGTTTTCAATTTTAGAAATTGACTGACGGCAATTCTGTCCCATAATTTGGGTAAAAACTCTTCCAACTGAGAGTTTGTCATGTAGAGGAGCACATCGGATCCTATCTATAATATGCAAGAATAAATTGTTAAAAGTTTAGCTGTAGATAAAATTATAATGGTATATATTATCGAATTAAGATAGGGTAAGTGTCCCAGTAATGGACACCCGTGCTAGAAATTGACTTATGTTAAAATAAGCGCCAAATGGTAGTGGTAGAATATTTCAGTATAGTTGCCGTCTAATCAGCTGTTTCAAGTGTTCCGTAGATTGGTGCGGTATTTGACCAAATTAAAAACAACTCAAAATGGTTGGGGGGTTCTTATCTTAGCTATGTCAAGGTCAACAACAACGAATGTGAGTGGGGGGTGATGGCGATATAAAGCGCGGCGTATGAGTTCAATCGTACACATGTGGATGCATATGCACAAGAATCGTGGGTTAAAGCCACTAATCTTAGAACGGCTGTTGAACGACTGAAGCAAGAGTTTTCGGCGCTAGTGTTTGATGCTGAGTTATCGAAATACGGTTTTCGCCAATCGATTGCATTGAGAGGGACGAAAATGCTGATATTACCTTCGATGACGTCACTTCCGGTATAAGCTGAAATGGCGGCACTCATTTTTTTATAAGATAAAGTTGCAGTTTTTTTATGTACCTAGTTTAAAAGAGTATTTTTTTCTCAATTCAGTAATATATATTGTGGTATACTTATCTTTGTGTTAAAAAAAAATCATTTTTAAAAAATGACTGCAACGCTCTATACTCAGAAACCATGATACACTCAGAAACTATTAAAGTTATCGAAATGCGGTTTTCGCCAATCGATTGCATTCGGGCCAAGGACGAAAATGCTGATATTAACTTTGATGACATCACTTCCGGTATATGCTAAAATGGCCGCACTCATTTCATATTTATTTTTTGAAAAAAGTGTTAATACGAGGGAAGTCTCGTGGCAACTTGCCAGAATTTTTTTAAAGTGTCTGACAATTTATCATTCTTAAAAGTGTACGGCATTTTATCTCCCCAATGGAGTCTAATCCAATCAAACCATCAGGGCTTGCCCTTAGCAGACCAGAATGACTCAACCAAATACCACTTGGTTGAACATTAAAATTTCAATTTGTTTTAACTCATTTTTTTCATGCGTTCTTCGCCACTGGATCGATTTTATTCCATCTAAATTACATGCTCCTGAAAATAATAAGATACATGTAGGAGCAAATTAATTAGATCATCACATAGCATATCTGCTAGAGCTTTAAATAGACTCGGAGCAATTTCGTTTGAAACAAGAAAGAATTGTTCCAAAGTTGCTAGTTGTGATTCTAATGTTTTTTTTTACTAAAAACCAATTTTCATTTAAAGTTTGACCCTTAGTAATATCAGCTATTTGCTTGATTTGTTCATCATCAATAGCACATTTTTCTTTTACATATTCTCCCTTATTCTCAGATGAACAAAACTCATTTGATGATGTAATATCTTCGATGATTATAAAAACAGTATTATTTGACTTATCATCAGGAGTTTCTTCCTTCAGAAGCCAAGTGAACCCTACTGTGCTCCCAAATAAATCAAGTTTTTCTCTCAACGCCTTTAATTCTTGCTTATCCATTTGTCGGTCAATCGCAAAATAGAGTTTACTGGGAGATACATGTCTTCGGCTATTTTAACTTCAGCATTTTTGGGCTTTGACGCATTCCATGTACACTGTGTTTATCTGTTACAGATATAATAAATGTCCAAAAAGCGCTAATGCTGCAAGATGATGACATTTCAATCCTCTAGGACAGTGGTCGGCAGTCTATGGAGTGTAAAGAGCCAATTGTCCCAATAAACAGATTGAACCAGATTCAAAGAGCCACAGACACATATTTTGTTTTATTGAAGTTGAATTACAATAAAAATATATCAAAGGAATACAATTAACTGAGCAACCATCACAACCTACACCCACGCAGTTCTCCAGTCACAGAGAAAGGCTTTCCATTCTCATTAGAATCGTAGTACCCAATACCTCACCAGGAATTCTGCGCTCTTGACACCGTTCATCCAATTCATCGTCAATGTTTCCACTACAATCATTGTCTTTATGGATGTCAAGGAACCCCAAAAATCTTTCGAGCAAATTTGCTGCCACCATCAACATATCTTGCAGCTAAACTCAGTTGGGGGATGTGCGTTTTATGTCTATAGTTTCATCAAAGATGATGCTGTAATAACGAGACTCTTTGATTTCCTTCAGTATTCTTGATAACACCACTGTTTCGCAGCATGTAAGAAGTTCGTCGCACGTTGTTTTACTTATATTATGTAAGTGGCGTTCGCTTTGGTGGTCTTAGGGTGATGTGCAAGTTGCAAGTCTCCAGCCTCAATTCTAAACCTTAGAAGAGCTTTAAAGTTTCCCTCGTTACTCACTATACTTTCACGATCGTTTTCTAATAGACTCCCATCAATATTTTGCCTTCCATGAAATATGATTGTTTTCATTATAGGTACAAGACGGGCTCTGTTTTCTCTAATACTTTCCATTCTCTGTCTTGACAATTCATCTATGACCTCAAGTTCAAGACCTGTTTAAAGTGATTATCGTGTACTTGTCTGCGTTCAATCCGTCCTCTCTTGTGCTC
Organism: Pyrocoelia pectoralis; assembly: GCA_036250285.1. NCBI lineage: Eukaryota > Metazoa > Arthropoda > Insecta > Coleoptera > Lampyridae > Pyrocoelia > Pyrocoelia pectoralis. Next base: position 54,271,718 of record CM070075.1, read on the forward strand.
GGAAGTAGGAAAGATATAACCTTTTTCGGGTTTCCTTGGAGCTGTGAGAAGCTTGTATTTTATATCATCCCTAAGATTTTCGGACGCTAATATATCTAAATAATTGCCAATATCCGTGGGATTGCAGAACTTAGTCGATAAACTTTTTTGTGGAAGTTTTGACGAAGTACTGGGTTCTGGCTGTATATCTGGTGATGTTTTTGCGGCTGAATGGTGACAAGGATTTTCATATGTTTCTACTTTTCTTTTCCTTATTGCATAACGGTCCATTTTAGTATATTTTTACCGAGAAATTACTATGATTATTATTATTAATATTTGATAATCAGCCAGCTTAACTACACACTACCTTCATCTATCACTATTTTCACTGTTCACACTTGCTACAACTAAGGACTTTTCACTTTTTCATTCTTCAGTCTTAATATTTCGGCTTCTGAATGTAAGCTAGCTTCCTATATTCTATTCGGCGAACAGTCCGTATTTATAACGCTACGTATCGAAGGTTCTCTGTACAAGAATACAGTAGAATGTTCACTTTTCTTTCTCGAACAAATGCCAGCAGAATAACGTATCGAAATCGCTAGAATACCTACCGCGACATTTCTCGTAGGAATATACTATCTATGTGCCAGACAGAATAACATATAAAATACGATGACGCGAACACGGGCTTACAACATACTACGTATGAAAGTACAACTACAAAATACTCGGCTAACGCCACTGTTGTTTTCACACGTCTTTTTTTGTGAATGGGCAAGGATTGTTCAATTTCTAGTGTACTGCATTCTTCGTATAGATCAAGTTGTTTATTTGCCCATTCTACAAATGTGTCCGTCGCTTTTTTTGTGTTTTTTGCCTCTCTCTGAATTTCAATTAACTGAGTTGATGATGATTCTACCAGACCGTTACATTTAAGTAGGTGAAGAACTTTTGTCTGCAGATATCTGGATAATGGTCCAGTAATTTGAAATATTCTTTGTCGAATCGTCGCAACGTTTCATTTTCTATTCATAATAAATTTACTGCATTTACAGCAAGAAGGAAAGAGACCAAACTGCATTACGGTTGCAGTTGCTTGTCATACAATCAACCATTTTGCAATAATAAAATATAAGAGAACTGTATTCAAAGATATTACATACACATTTGGCTGTATTGTAAATGATGTTGTTATTGTTGGATAATGCACCTTGCCATCCCAATGATGTAAAACTAGCAAATGTAAAAATAGAATTTTTACCTGCCAACACATCAAGCTAGTTACAGCCTTTAGATCAAGGAATTATTCAATCATTCAAACTGTACTACCGTCGAAGAATTTTGTCATCCTTGTAGCTAAAATGGATGAAGCAACCAATGTTCAAGAACTGGTTAAAAAAAAGATTTGTATGAAAGGATAATCGAAGCGTGGGAAAATGTACGGCAAGGGACGACAATTTCCAAGTGTTTTAGTGCATGTGGAATTGAATCAAATTCTAATTTAGAAGAGAACGAATCCAATCTTACAAACGAACTTGAAAGTCTTGGACAACAAGTTGCCATACAAATTGAGACCGACTTCTCCGAAAATCTATAAACATGTGATGATTCTGAATATTGGGAGAACGAACTGGTAAACGAAATCATGGAAGACACGGGAAACACCAGCCCGACTGGTGGAGTTGCTAGTACCAGCCGGTATAAGTAGTGGGGGATTAGGTGGCGGGAGGTAAGGTCTACCTTTTGGTGTGGCTTGAGAGCAAGTCGCTGTACCCTCGCCAGTGTCTCGATCATGTGTTCTGGCAGTCCATCTATTGTAACCCCCGTCCATGAGGATATTGCCATACCCAGGTAGTTGAGGCAACTGTCCGCGCTACTTCAAATAGGTATGCAATTACATCCTGCTACTTAAAATTTTTTTTTACAACTTTTTCTCAAATTACTACCGACTACTGATACGATTTCCGTTCCATTCAGAAACTTCACTGTCAAACATTTCTTGATAAATACATTACGCTTACATTTGCATTGTTATTGTAGACAAAAATAGGAAAACAAAATTTTAAGTATCAGTATCGGTAGGTAGTAATTTGAGAAAAAGTTGTAAAAAAAATTTACCTTATTCATTATCATTCAGAAATCAACTAAAATTTTCTCGTAGATTGACAGCTTTGGAAGGATTTGATGATAAAATAAGCATTGGAAAAGTTAATGATGTTGAACCCGATTTGCAAGAATTATTCCAGTGTAATTATTTAAATCCTGATGAATTTTGTGGTTCCTTTTTTAATGAAATAAATGGGATTAGATATTATGAAATCGGTGCTATCCTGGTGTACATAGTTGACAACGATGTTCCAATTTTCGGTCATATAAAAAACATTTTTATAAATAAGAAAAATCCAGTTAATATACAATTCTATTGTTTAATGCTAGAAACTATAGGATACAGCGAACATTTTTATGCATTCAAGGTTAGAAAATCAAACAAATGTAAGCTTTTAGATGTTGCAGCAATCTTTTCTAATTTTCCAACCATTTTACGTAACATAAAGGGGGATTCCTATGTATCAAAATTATGTACAGTGTGACAGATTTAAAAATCTGAAAGCATACGTTGAATTACTCCTCTTTTTTGGTAATTTCTTTTCTTCCTATATCTTCCATACAATAGATTTGGTTAGACTTCAAAAGTTACACTTTCATTCATTCTTCCATCCCATGTATCAGTTGCCCTCTAACGCTTTGCGTTAATTTAAATCAGCACATCCCCTTCCCAATATTTTACCCCTACACTCACTGGTTACTACTATTTTTCACTTTTATTCTTTGGCATTCTGTTATCATTTTAAAAATATCTTTTTGATTAGTATTTTTAGACATTTTTAAATAATATGAAGTATCAAAAGGATTGAAAAATTTGTATTGCCTTTTTTTAAAAAAATATGTATTTAAACGTACAAATATTATACTACTTGTATATAAAATTGTGGTATTTTGGAATTATGATGTTTAAGATGAATTCTTTTTTAGTTTTTGTTGAAATGTTTTCTTTTAATTTCCTTTTATCATTTAATATTAAATATATATCTGTTTCATTTAAACAATAATTTTGGAGTATTTCATAATCTAATTCTAAATCAATATTTACTTGAGTATTATACAAATCTAACATTCCTTCAAATTAAAATATATAAAATTGAAACAAGCAGTGCCGCAACTAGGGTCGGTGGCACCCGGGGCAGACATGGATTTTGGCGCCCCCCTACCTAGTTTGTATATTGTATTTAATGCTATTTTCAAAGAAAGTTTCATTTTGTGAATAGTTTGCAAGCTTAGGAAACGATTGGGTAACAAAAACAAAATATTTTGTCATATTATTTATTATCAATCACATAATGGATTAGTAATCTCATAATAACAAAACTCAAATATTAAAATTACATTAAATTTGCGAGCTTTTTTGGCAGCAAAGACTTTGATAATATCATCATAACAAATTAATGATGCCCTCTTGTGCTCAATGGAAATAATGCTCAAATTTGTTAATTTATCTTGCCCCATGGTGTTTCGTAAGTAATTTTTAATAAGTTTCAATTTACTAAAACTCCTTTCACCCGAAGCAACCGTAACGGGAAGAGTTAAAAATATCTTTAAGGCTGTTGTTAGGTTTGGATATCCTTCTTCAAGTTTGTGCAGATAAATAAGTGTTGCTGCAGGTGCTGTTTTTATAGTGTCATCAACTGCCAAGGCATGGTATTTAAAACTTTCCACTTCTTGAAGTAATTCTTCTTTATTAATAATATCATCTTGGTATATGTCAGAAAGTTTTTCGACTTCGGCTTTTAAATCTTTCACATCCATCTGGTGAAAATTACTCCCATTTAGAAACCCAAACTTTTCATTAATTTCCTCCAGTGCTTGGAACCGGGATTTTAGGACATTCACTATTCCGTCAACGATCGCTAGCAAGGCAATTTTAAACAGATCCCCCTCTGATAAATTGGGACTTTCATCTTCACAGCCTTCGTCAAACATCCTCTTCTTTTTCCTTTTCCTTTTTGATTGAAAATCAGCAGGTAGATTGTTGTTTTCAGCAATGTTCTTGGCTTCTACGATAGCATCAGAAGGTGCATTATTCCTAGTTGATTCCAGAAAACATAAAAGGCAATGAATATTTCTGATTGCCCTGTCTACAGTTAAATCATTTCTTTGAAGAAATTTGTTTACACGATCAATTTTCTGTAGAATATTATACCAAAAACAGGTCACGACAAGAAATTCAAACTTGCTGATGTTTCCTAGTAAAGAGGTGGCTTCGGTCTTTGTTTCGGAGCTAGTAAGAGGATTCACAGATAATTCTTCCAAGGCTTTGTAAACCTTGTCTAAATGTTTATATACAACCTCAATAGATCCTTTCTTGCTGACCACCTGGTTTTACTTAGTTGTTTTAAAGAAAAGGTTACATGTTTTTCTAAAACTTCCCATCTTGATGAAAAAAATACATATAAACAATTTATTGTTCCAAAGAAGGTTTGAGCCTCAGGTGATGCTTCAGCAGCATGTGTACCAACTAAATTCAGAGAGTGGGCAGCACATGGTACAAAATATGCAAGCTTGTGATCCTGTTGTATTCTTGCTTGCACCCCTTTATAGATGCCAGCCATGTTGGTCCCGTTGTCGTATGACTGCCCTCTACAGTAACGCATGTCCAAGCCATCATTTTCTAACTTTTTCAGAATATTTTCAGTGAGACCAAAACCTGTTTTGTCACTAACAATAAAAAAGTCGATGAAGCTTTCTAAAATTTCTGGTCCACTTTCAGTTATTTTCACATCAGACGCGCTATTTATTCAACAACATTGTCTTGTCATTTCTACGCTAACCACTTTATTTTTATGTGCACAGCCCTACATTACGTTCGACCATCCTAACAAACTGAATAAACAACGTATGCGATCAGCAATTTTTACGAGTTTTTTGCCATCAGCTGATAAGTACAGCAATTACTGAAGTTATTGATCAGTTTCTCTCTTCTTTAAAAAGAAGAAAAAGAAAAGACTCTCGGCTTATGAGTCAGTATCCGCTCGGTTTGGATTTCTACGACGACTAGACAGTTTGAGTCGTCAAGAAATTGAAGTTCATGCAAGTGGTCTTGCGAGTACATATGCTGATGACCTAGATGGTATGTATTGAATTGATACAATTTATTGATTTCTTTAAAAATTTTAAAGACGAATATAATTAAAGAACGATTTGAAGAAAGAACTTGGTGTAGAACATTTTATGTACAAGGTATTAATCGAGAAAGACGTGGAAAGATGCTTTTCCAAATGTAGAAATAGTTCTCCGTATATGAATCTTGTACTTATGATTACGAATTGTAGTAGTGAAAGGTCGTTTTCAAAGTTACTTCGCACCACGATGGTTCAGGAATGACTAAATGATCTTATCATGAGTCTAGAGTCAGATATATTGCGAGAAATCAACACAGCCGAAGTGATTGACGGTTTTACTCGACGAAAGTGTAGAAAAATGTCGTTCAATAATTTACAATAAATTCCCTTTCTTTCAACAATTGTTTTTTTTATAAAAAGGAATATGAATAGATAACGCACCCGGACGTTTAAAAAAATGGATTACTAATTATGTTGAAATAACTATCACCTGCCTATGCGAATCCATTCTGGGCGCTATTTTCTACTGGCCTGTATCTAACCAATAATGACCCTGGAATTTTAGCGGTTATATTTGAAAATTGCAATTTTTAATTTGTCATTTCATTATTTCTGACTTTCAAATCTGTTATAAATACATAGTTAAATAGTTATTTATGTATCAAGGACAAAAAAGCTGTTTTGTACGAGGTGCATATTAAATTTTTCGTCGACTGACATTTTTTGATAATTAAATAATTAAAATGTCGAACGTGTCAAATATTTGTAGGCGACCGATCAAAGCCAACGTTAGTACTTGCCGCTAATTAAACTTCATTGAAAAAAAATAATCTCAATGTCGTTTTCTATCATAGTTATAAATAATCCAGTCAATCTATACATCCATTGATGCAAAAGGTCGGGTAGTTTTAATTTTTTGGTATGTTGTATGTAAAGGGTCACTGTTAAATGCGCCAAGTTTTCGACCTCGCTAGTGTTCCGCGGGCGCCACAGGCGCCGAAAAATGGCAAAATTTGTGACCCTTTTCTGGAATTTTGAGCGTGAAAGAGCGGTTTAACAAAAAAGTTGTTCAGTACTTTCTTAAAGTATAGAATATTTTCCATAATTTAAAAAAAATTCATCTTCCTGAAAATAATACTTTTTGAGTTGCAGCCATTTAAATTTGTAGCTAATTTTCAAAACCTTCAAAAATTGTTAGTTTTTCACCCAGGCTTTCTGTATCATCATCATCCAGTTCGCATAGTGGTTCCATTTCGGCAGAAATGAAATCTACTTCTATTTCCTGTACATTGTCACAGGACTCACCGCAGCAAAATGAACAAATTGCTGAACATTTCAATCCTACTTTTCGGCATCCACACGAAGTACTACAAACTTTTTTACAGGAACACGAAATGAATTTCAGGAGAGCTTATGGAGCTGGGTCCTTTTCCATTTTCTTTGGGCTTCTCCTTCTTCTGGGCTTCAAGGAATGTGTTAGTTATCTCTTCTCCGCAAAGGAAACAACAGTGTTGAAAATCAAAAGTTTCGGTAGAAGATCTTGTTAATTTCGCAGGTGCAGTGCCCAAATTTTGGTGACGAAGATACGCTGCTATCAATTTCGGGTTGTTATGCCTCTTTTGGCAAGCACTGTGCACGGACACTTGTTTCACGCATTTTAAAAAATTATTATCCTTAATTTCCCTAGCAACACTGGAAAAGAGTTGCTATTCCTTTTTCTTTTATCAACACGACATCCCCCTCCTTTATACTAGTTTTACAAATAAAGCACAAGTCTGATAAAGTTGAGGGACCACCGGTAATCGACGAACAAGACATGCTACAACAGTCACTTATAATACACTATTGTTACACCATGTAATGCCTTTTTATTATACAATATCACTATATTAATAAAAAAGTAAATACGATGCGGCGAAACTGCACTCATAAAAACTTCAACTAATTATGAAAACTATTGACAACTGACTCAACACTCTTCTCACAACTGATTTTGTATTCTGTGGAGGGGAGTTCGGCACCAACCGCCCCTTCCTCCGAACCAGTTTCCAACCGACCTTCATTTGAATGCGTGGCATATTCTTTACCACGTTGTATAATATTATGTTGCACTGTCAATATACCAATCGTCTTATAATGTAGATACATTACCTAATTTAAACAAACAACCTTTCAGCCGCCTTGTTTTAGAAGCTAATGATAGAAACCCCATTTTAGTCACAGATTAAAGCACAATTTTTTAATTTTGAAGTAAATGTTAATCAATTTTGCTGGAAAACCGGTGAAAAATCACAAATACTAACTGAAAACTAACAATCCTTGAAAATATTGAAAATTCGTTCAAAATTTGAATGGCTGTAACTCAAAAAGTATTATTCTCAGGAAGATGAATTTTTTTTAAATTATGGAAAATATACTATACTTTAAGAAAGTACTGAACAACTTTTTTGTTAAACCGCTCTTTCACGCTCAAAATTCGAGATAACCAGAAAAGGGTCACAAATTTTGGCGCCCGCGGAACACTAACGACTAACGAGATCAAAAACTTGCGGCATTTAACAGTGACCCTTTACATACAACATACCAAAAATTTAGAACTACCCGACCTTTTGCGTCTATGCCCACCTTTTCAGTCACGGATTGACTGGACTATAAACTACCTGGAATGATTATAACGTGATCGATTTCGTCTATTTTATAAAAATATTTCACATTACTTTACATTTAAATAATTGTGTACTTAAATTAGTCTCGGTGAGTTATGGAACCACTTGTTGCGGCACGGACGAAAAAGGTTTGCGGACAAAAAAAGAATAGCGTCCAAAAACATGACGTTTTTTTGTCTGCAAATGAGTCCTTAAACATTCATTTTATGGGGAAGTTGACGAAAAATGTATTTTATGCTTATTTAAAAATTATGAACCTTGTCATAGGGTAAGGATTCAGTTTAGTAAATTACAACTTTATAAAATCACGCTTTATTCATACTATGCATAAATTTATATAAAAAATGTCATCTACTGTATATTACTCATGTTTAAATAATATTAATTTGGATAATGTTTTCCTTACTCTTTCTTCACCTAAATCATTATTCATTTTTTTTATATACTGTGGCTTCTAATAGTGGTATAACATTTTATCATTTAATCAATCGCTAATTTTTTGTATATGATTTCGTACGGTGCAGTGTCAAATACATGATCCTTCAATTACAAAAAGATTTTCATTGAAAAGAAATGATTGACACTTTCCCGTAACAATAAATTTATAAAAATGTCCCTAGGTGGCAACTTATTTAAGACTTTCAATGTAACTGTTTAATATTATTGGGTTATTTTATGCATAACTGTACGAAGAGCCAGTGCAGGGTAGCACCCCCGCTGACCGAGTGGTAACCTACCGTGCCAGCCGCTAAAATTAGTATTGAAAAATCATGTCTGAAGCGAGTCGAGTGTAGTAGTTAGTAGAGAAAATAAATGTACCTAGTTATTAAATTGCGTGGCAAAATAAAATACAGTCCACTAAACCAAACGAAGAAACATGGTCCTTCGAGCCGGATAAATCAATCGGCAATCAATTAACACATTCACGGACACGTCTGCAATTACACCTCCCAGAGGACGCGTCTGCAGATGCAGACGATATTTGACTGTCGATTGTGGTCGCGTCTGCAACAGCAGTCGCTATTTCTGTAAACAGTTACGGAGCTTAAACATTATTGTACGTTTACGTTTATTTGTTTTTCTGGGAAATGTCCCCCAAAAGCGATGTTGTTCATATATGGTCATACGTCTGCGCCAAATTATTGTTAGTGGTAAGATACCCACGACTGCATTCGCAGACCGTTAGTGCATAAGATTATACAGGAGTGGACGTGTGGTGTCCTAAGACGTGGGAAATAAGATTTATTGTTTTTGTATCGTGAAAAAGTCTTTTATTCGAACAATTTCATTCCATTTAGTTTTGTTTTAGTTTCTGAGTTGAAAATTTAATTTCATTTTATTTTGTAGGTACCTATTTAGTTTATTTTGTTTTGTACTATTTTAGTTTATTTTGAAGAATATATGTTATCATTTTTATGTAAACTAAATAAAAATTTATCTCTAATGAGTCACAGTGAAAATATTTCGTCTGTACATGCAGACAACTGTCCCCAAATGGAGAAACGTTGTCTGCATATGCAGACAATTTTGTTTCTACACACCAAAAATTTTGCTCTGCTGGGACAGGTCTGCAATTGAATCGGTGAGTTCGAAAACCGCACATGTCCAAAAACGTCGTTTTGAGATAATCAAGAAAAACCTATTAACTTTTAAACTAATTGCATACACAGAAAAGTTTTAGATCAGGTGGTTTGGGGTTTATTCGTCGCAATAATTTTTCTGAAAAACAAAATGGCGTACCACTTACAACTAAAAGAAGCTAATGGACTTGTAGGGTTTTCGAACTCAACACAATAAAAAGAACATGAGTGAAAATGAAACAATTTATTATTGAACAATGATGCAGAAATAGGACAGAAATAAACTGTTACGAGCCCAACGTCAATGAAGTTCGTACCCCTCAATTATATTTCTAAACAAGGACTTTAACTCAGTACAAATAATTATTTATCAAATTAACATAAAACTTTTCACAAAATGTAAATTACATACAATAGCAGTTTTAACCAACAAACCATTTTTTATAATGCCCTTTGTAATATGTATAAACTTGAAAACCATTTTACGTGTCCGATTCAGTGAAATTCGTACCTCAGCCAAATCGCTCCAATGAAGTTCGTACTGAAAGGAAAAATGATCAAAGTCGCCTTGTATTGTAGTTTTTGTCGATTTTATTTAAAAGATTTTGGCATTTACATATTATTTAGGCGTTACTTGTGTACGTGAAGATTCGCAGGTGTTAGTTATTGTGTGTTAATGATTTTATAATAACTGCTGCAATTCGACAATGGCACGTGGAATATCTGTTTCGGAAGATTTGCGAAATAGAGTAATATCCGAATGGAAAAATGGAAAATCATTAAATTTAATTAGTAAGCAACTAATTTTGCCAAAATCAACAGCACAATACATTATAAAACACTTTAAACAATGTACATCAATTGTTCCAAAGAAGCGTGGTGGTAGTAAAACTATCACCTCGTCTGCCGAAGACAGAGTTTTGCGAAGAATTATAAAATCATCACGAAGAAGTAGCACTTCCGAATTGAGAGAAACGTGGGTAAATGAAATTCGTAAGGATGTTTCCATATCTACTTGTCGTCGTCGCATTAAAACATTGGGTTATAAATTTTACAAGGCAAAAGCAAAACCATTGCTAACAGCCCTTCAAAAGAAAAACCGTTTAGCTTGGGCGAAGAAACGTTTAAATTATACACACGAACAATGGAGTTCGGTTTTATTTAGTGACGAATCAAAATTTGATGTGTGCATTGGGGATGACAGAGGTAGAGTTATCCGCTCTAAATCTGAGGCATTTCATCCTGACTGCTTAAGGAGAACAACGAAGTATGCCGATGGAGTAATGGTATGGGGTTGCATGAGTGCAAAAGGCGTGGGAAACCTTTATTTTATAGAAGGTATCGTTAATGCAGCGAAGTACCAAGATATGTTGAAAAATCAGTTACTTCCTTCAATTGAAAGGCTTTATCCTGAAGGTCATGTTATATTTCAGCAGGATGGCGCCAGTTGCCATACGGCTAGAACAACAAAGAAATGGTTAGAAGACAATCATATAAATGTTTTAGACTGGACATCCTCCAGTCCAGATTTAAGCCCCATAGAGAATTTGTGGGGTATTATGAAAAAGCAAATAAGAAAAAGTCGTCCAAGAACTAAAGCTCTTCTCAAGCAGAAGATCAGTGAGATCTGGAACTCTATTACTCAAGAACAATGTGAAAAGTTGGTAGCTACTATGAATCAACGCTTAAGAGCAGTAATTGCAGCAAAAGGGGATGTAACACAATTTTAAGAAGAAGGTACGAACTTCAGTGATCTTATTATTATAAAGTACGAATTTCACTGAATCGGACGCATAAAATTGTTTTCTAGTTTATAGTTATTATAAAATGGCATTATAAAAAATTGCTTTGTGTTTAAAACTGCTGTTATATGTAATTTATATTTTGTGAAAAGTTTTATGTTAATTTGATAAAGAATAATTATTTGTACTGAGTTAAAGTCCTTGTTTAGAAATATAATTGAGGGGTACGAACTTCATTGACGTTGGGCTCGTAATTTGAGTAGCACAATATCTAATCGTCGTTTTCGGCATTTGTAGTTGTCCAGGATGTTACATGGTAGTAAAATTCAAAGTCTTCACCGGTGATATATGGCATAATCTTTTTAATATCGGCAATTTTTTTATCATTGATAGGAACTGCTTCTGTATATGCGACATTATTAGGTAGAAGGGGGCTTTCCGTATGTTCTTTTAGTAATTTAAAAGTGTTGGAAATGAAACCGTCCATAAATTCCCATGTTGCCTTGCCAAACAGAGCACCAATTTGGTAATTGTGTAACAACTCTTCCAGGATTCGTTCGAAGCCACGTTTTTACCTCCTGACTGTAAAAGGTACTTAGCGGCGTCAGGAAGCTAACATCTAGCGGTTGTAATTTGTGCGTGCAATGTGGAGGGAAGCATAATAATGACACCATTTTGACGCGCAAGGTCTATTAAACTAATATTCTTTGATAATTACGTACCATTATGTTTGCAACTAGTAGAATATAAAAAAATAATAACATATTGACTGCTTTTCTAAATATTTAAAATGTGATTACTTCATATGGGACACAACCGGGTACTACCCGTTTTTGCCCCACCGGTTCTGCCCCACATGCTGTAAATTTACAAAACATGAAAATGTCGGTTATAGATTAAGTTGAAAGAAAACTGGCTACTACAGGCGTGTGCGCAAGTATATACGGCATTTAATGTTATAACTAAAAACATTATCAATATTATACCAGTAGTTAACTGTAGAATGATTGAAAATTGAGCAAAATAACATCACTCACCTATTAAAACACGTTTTTTCGCTTTTCTTCGACACTGCAATGCAACGATATTCTCAGTCAAACTTACAGTCGACAGATGTTGTTTTTATGGTTGCTGTGGTGTGGGTCAGTGGGTGGCAACTGGCAACTCAAGCAACTGGCAAGTACGGTTTGTTTTTGTTCAAACGGGAGCGTTGACGCAATTTTGCATGTTTGTGAAATTGTAGGCGAAATCCCCGATTTTACCCGCTTCCATTTTTTACTCGCCTTATTACTTGCAATACCCGCTTTGCGGGTAAAATACCCGACATTGGCAACGCTGGTAGTGGATGCTGCTCGTAGAGGGTGTTGATCTGGTAGCGGACTGACCAGAGATGCCGTTTGGTCGGTTGGGATCCTGTATAAGTACCCTGGACCGTCCGTGATCCCTAGTATCGGTAGTCACGCCTACCGCGACCCCACTACTAGTAGCCCCGCCTACGCAGTCTGGTGGGGGAGCGGTAACACCAAATTTGTTTTGTCGGCGGTCCGTGTATAATTGATAATCAGTGGTCGTAGTGGATGTTGTTTGTTGAAGATGACTCAACAGTTTGAGATCTTATCCGAGTGCGTAAGCCAACTCAAAAAGTTTCATATGACCAAGCGCAAGATAGTGTTTAAAATTAAAGACGCACCTTCGTCCTCAAACGTTGTCGAGTGGGTGCGGTCTGCGGTCTTGCAGATTATTGTTTACATAGCAGCTACTATAAAACCAGAGGATAAGGTGGGTCTGACGTTCTATAGCGAAACCTTCAAGCAGAGGTTACCGGGATTCGGAGCATGCTGTCCGTGTTGTAATGCTCAACCTCCGTGCGTAAAAGTACAAGAGGAAGTTTTATGCGGGGCTGTGGAAGATCGTTTCGATGTGATTACTGTTTCAATCGACATAAGGAGGGTTCTGTGTGTTCAACCGTACAAAAATGTCAAAAGTGCTTCAAAACGTACGCGAACCGTAAGTCCCCTCATGTTTGCGGGGAAATTTATTGTAAGTGCTGTCAGGGCTATAAACTAGAAAACCATCTGTGTTATATTCGTCCTGAGGCCCCTCGCAATCAGAAAGATGAAGCACTTTTCATATTCTACGACCTAGAAACGAGACAGAAAAGGAAGATCCTCATGATCCAACTGTTAAGATACATGAAGCACATCTGTGCGTATTTCGACAGTCGTGTCTTCTATGTAGGGATTCAGAATCTGTTCTCAGTGTGGCGTTCGAGAGCAGATATTAAGAGGACTTACGTGCTTGGAGGGTTTTATGGAATACGTGCTAACTTCTCGTAAAAAGTTTAAAAAGGTGATAGTGGTCGCTCATAACGGACAAGCTTTCGATCACCAATTCGTACTGAATTACATACTAAATGAGACGCATGTGAAGCCTGAACTCACAATGCGTGGTTCTAAAATTTCATGATGGCCATAGGTAACGTAAAGTTTATAGACAGTTTAAATTTTTTTCCTATGCCTCTAAGTGCATTACCCAAAGCCTTAGGATTAGGTGAAGAGTTAAAGAAGGGGTATTTCCCACATCTGTTCCATATCAAAGCCTCGTACGTTGGTCCTCTACCAGCCGTAAAATATTATTCCCCCGACTCCATGAAACCTGATGCGAGAGATCTGTTTCTGAAATGGTACGATGAGCATAAACAGGACGTGTTTGACATGCAGAGGGACCTCGTAGAATACTGTCGCTCCGATGTCGATATTCTTAAACGAGCCTGCATGAAAATGAATGTGATGTCGATCCGTTTACCGATAGTATCTCTGCGTGTAATTTCACGCTTCGTCGCAAGTTCTTGCAACTTGATACCATTGGCGTCATTCCGAAGGGTGGTTATCGAAGAGCTGATAACCAATCACTTGTGGGTATACAGTGGCTTGTATGGGAGGAAGATAGACGAGGAATTAAAATTCAACATGCCGGTAGACTACAAAAGGGAACGATCTACTAGACCCACAGATATTATTGAAATAAAAGCGCTTATTGGACTTTTATATATGATTGGAGGACTCAAAAGCAGTCGTCTGAATGTAAAGGAAATGTGGGGTAGACATTCGTATGGGATTGAAACATTCTGGCTAACGATGTCAAGAGAACGTTTTCTCTTTCTTCTACTATGTTTGCGTTTCGACGATTTTAACACAAGAATTAAAAGAAGAGAAATCGATAAATTGGCACCGATACGGAAAATATTTGAATTATTTATAAATAATTGTAAAAACTCATACACTTTCAGCGAATTCGCCACAATTGATGAGCAATTACTGGCCTTTAGAGGAAGATGTGGTTTTAAGCAGTTTCTACCTTAAAAAACCAAACAAATATGGCATCAAAGTCTTTGCGCTTGTAGATGCTAAGACATGGTATACATCAAATTTGGAGATTTACCTAGGCTAACAACCGGATGGCCCGTATCGTATGGAAAATAGTTCGCTTCAAATCGTGGAACGTCTAATAGCTCCTATTTCGAAAACTGGTCGAAACATTACATGCGACAATTGGTTCACTACCTTTCCATTACTGATAAAACTTGTGAAGGATCATAAATTAACATACGTTGGGACTGTCCGCAAAAACAGAAAGGGTCTTCCAAATGAATTCAAAAATACTAAAGGTCGTGTAGTAGGGTCTAGCATGTTTGGGTTTCGAGACGAGATGGTACTACTATCGGAGTAAAAATGCAAGGCCTCTGACTTTAAGTGATCATAAGAAAAAAACTGAGGGGTGAAATTTCTTCATTTTTGGGCAGTACATTAGTCATTTATATATGTTTAACATGTGTAAAAACCAAAATGGTAGAATCAGTTGTTTAACTTTTATTTTAATTAACAGCAATAAAAACGCTGTATTTAGTATTTTCCTGGCTGACGGTCAGTTTTAACTTATCATAAAATTGTTATTGTTTCATAAATTGTTACCAAATTTACAAATGTTGTAGCACACATACTTCTCAAAAGTCGACAGTCAATAAATATTGATTATTCATATGATTAACTGGTTTTATAAGCCCTAACCGAAAATGTGCTATTTCGCAATTTACGGAAGTTAAAGAAAAAATTCTTGTTTTAAATGCTAAATTTGATATTACTTAAATCTAACTGTATTATTCTCTTATTGAAAATAACATTTGTTTTCTTGTAATTCAAGTAAATGTTATGTTTATCGCGAAAGAAGGACGCACATATTCCCGCGAGAGGTAATCTACCACATCGTAAGCAGCGAGCGGCAACCCACAACAATGTGATTATTCTTTTGCATTGTACAAAACCATGCGCTTTATAGCAATAGTGTACGACAACAGCTACCCCGCGCGCCGCGCTTCCCCCCTCCAACTGGTGCATGCATCCTTTTTTCAAAATTTCTTTTTAAAAAAACGATGTATAATGACATTATTTTTGTGAATCGTGTTAGACCACAATATAATTGCTTTAACCTTGTTATGTTACTGTCAAATTGTTAATATCGAACGTTCAGGTACTGAATTACACAAGATGCCGTTTTTTCATTATAGCTTTAAGACTAATAAACCAATTGGCCTCAAAAGCATCTCACATTGACAAAAAAGTATACATTTTTCAAATATATAAGTATCTTCCACACAGTTCCAATAATATAGCCGTAATTAATTTTTAAAGTGGAGCGCTTGTGCGATTTGAGTCATAATTAGCGCTTTTTCTCACATACATTGATACAGAAAATTAACGATATATTGTAAAAATCTAAAACTCTACACCTTTTTGTAGAAATAAATGGTCTTTTAAGTGCACTTTATTTCATTAAATTATGATTGCTAATTACTGAGATACAAGCTTCTAAAGTCAGAGGCCTTGCATTTTTACTCCGATAGTAGTTTCTTCATATGTTCCAAAGAAGGGAAAAATTGTCCTCGCAGTTTCTAGTATGCATGATGACGATGCTATCGATCCAAGCACAGGAGAACAAAAAAAGCCGGAAATAATAACATTCTGCAATGCTACGAAAGGTGGGGAGATACAGTAGATAAACTTTGCGAAACATACAACGTGGCAAGAAATACAAGAAGATGGCCAATGGTCATATTTTACTCCCTCCTCAATATAGCAGGAATAAATTCTCAAATAATTTATAATGCGAATAACATATCAAAAGACGGGGATAAAATCAGAAGGCTATATTTAAGACAGCTTTCATTATGCCTTACAGAAGAGCATTTAAAACGAAGAGCCTCTCTTACAAACATACCACCTGCAGTAAGGCAGAGAAGAGAAGAAGTTGCAGGAACATCTTCGTCATCAGGCACTAGAAAACGGTGTTATAAATGTAAGAGTAAGAGAGAAGAAGCAGATACTTTTGTAAATTATGCAAAAAGTTTATTTGTTTATCTCACGCAGAATTTTTATGCTCTACCTGTACAACTTCGGTAGTATCAAAAAGATTTTAATTACTTGTATAGTACTACCGTAATTTTTTTATACAGCGTTTATTTACTTTTAAATGAAATGTATATAAAAAAGCCACGTTGGCTAACTAGTAGAACTGAATTACTTATTTTGATGTACTGTTTTGGTTTTTTACTTTTTACCTATAAAGCATTGTTTGTTTATTTTTTGTATTTTTAAATTAAACATATATAAAAAAAGCCACGTTGTTAGTAACTAATAGAACTTAATTACTTTGTTATAGTATCACCGTTTTGACTTTTTATTGACTTTACAAACAATCGTTTATTTATTTTTCAATTAAATATACCGGGTGAATGAGACCACCCGTATCAGTCTTTTATTTAAAGAACGGTGAGTCGTCGAGAGGTGGGGTAAAAAAAGTGATTATAAAAGCCATAATAAAGAATCGAATGGTGATATCATTATTTCTCGGAAAAGTCGGCATTCCTCCAGAAGGCCTCCAACTCCAAAATTTTAAATGGCACCATAAGTCAAAAAAGGTATTATTTGAAAGATTGTTAAAAAAGAAGAAAGTTTTATGGGAAAAATTATTTTATTACTGCCACCCCTTTTAAGTAATATTCCATTAAAGTTATTAAATTTGAAATTCACTGTTAACAAGAAACATTGAAAAGTCGACTTTTACAATCTAGTTACCAATGTTATATGTGTTCAAAATATCTTCCATGTACTGCTAAGCACTGTTGAGCTCTTCTAGGTACACTATCAGTGGCTCTAATAAGTACTTCTTGAAAGGGAAGAACACATGTAACATTGGTAACTAGATTTTAAAAGTCGACTTTTCAATGTTTCTTGTTAACAGTGAATTTCAAATTTAATAACTTTAGTCGAATATTACTTAAAAGGGGTGGCAGTAATAAAATAATTTTTCCTATAAAACTTTCTTCTTTTTTAACAATCTTTTAAACAATACCTTTTTCGACTTATGGTGCCATTTAAAATTTTGGAGTTGGAGGCCTTCTGGAGGAATGCTGACTTTTCCGAGAAATAATGATATCACCATTCGATTCTTTATTATGGCTTTTATAATCACTTTTTTTACCCCACCTCTCTACGACTCACCGTTCTTTAAATAAAAGACTGATACGGGTGGTCTCATTCACCCGGTATATACAAAACCATTATTGTTAAAAAAAACTAATTTTTCTATCCGGGCCTGACAGACGAAGCGCCAGTGTTCGTGTTCCACTGAAGGGCACCAGTTCCGAAAGGTTAAAAGAAACGTTTTATTAAAATGTTAATGAAAATCGTATCAATTTGTATTATTACTACGTATTCAAAAACTATCATTTTTACCTTTACATCATTAAGTATGTACTTTGAAATTTTTATTAAATAATCCTATAAATTCTATAAAATTTAACAGAATGTTACTCAATAATTTATGAAAATCAACTTAAAAAGTTGTTTATAGTGTTGAAATTTTTGTATAAACAGTTTGAAAATATGATTTTGGAAAGATTTTGTTGAACCAAATTAATTTAAACCAAAAAATTAATTTAACTGAACAAAAACTATTCCAAAATCGTATTTAAAAAGTTGTACAATTTCACTTATTTTTTTAATAGATCTTTCTATTTCCATCTCTTATTATTCTTAGTATTTTTCTAGTAAATCAAGGGAACAATAGGTACTGTTATTATTATTCTTAATATGCAATTTTCTAGTAGATAAGAGAAAAAATAGATCCTGCTTAAAGAAAATCTAATCATTCTACGACTTCATAACTAACGGTAAGGTTCAACTATAAAATTGAAACATACTAATTTTTTTTAATTCACAGTTCTTACAATGGATAATCCACTCAATTTACAACCCTACGGTAAATATATACAAACAATTTTTATAAATAAGTAATTTTTGTTTTTTTTTTAGAACAAGACATAATTGATTTATGTCTAATAGCTTTACAAGGGGTAAGTGAATTTTTTTAAATTTTTCTATATTTAATCTTATATTATTTAGAGCACATACATCAAATTCAAAAGGAGTGCTGAGTTTGTACTTCCCTCGTGCATCGTGAAGGTGCTAGAGGGAAGGCACGAGGGCCACTCCTTTGCTGCGTACGTTGGGGTAATGTTTGGGGTTGTATGGGTGGAATTTGTAAGTCTTTTTCTTATTTAATCGTACATATTTCTGATTATATATTATTTTGTAGATTGAATAAACTACACAAGATTTTTGTTTATTGTTACTTTTTATTACCCTAATTCATTGATCTTTTGTATGTTAAAAGGTAACCACTTTATTTAACAAATAAATTGGATACATTCAAATTCACAATGATTATTAGTGATGCTTTTCTAAACTACATCACATGATACTTTCAATTTGAATTTTCAGGTTTAGTATAGGTAGGGAGCTGAATGATATCTGAAACCATTTTTGAGGATCATCAAATATCAATCAGAGACTACTGTAATTAATTGTGTGTCATACTAAACGATCTTTATTGATCCTGTGTACCAATGGAGACTGAAAACAATAAGTATTTGTTTGAAGAAAACTTCATCTACTCCTAGAGGTGAAAGTAATGACTAATAATAAATCGTTATTTTCGATAAAAATAATGTAAGGGATTAATAAAGAAATGATTTATTAACCCAAGAAGTGATAGGAAATCTATTTGAATTGATTTTCTATCTTTCTTTCCTTCACATTACACACCCATCATAATTACAATTTTGAAGAACGTACAATTTTGCATGATACGTTTTTTACCTAAGTGCATTTTATTTTGAAGTATTTAAAGTTGCCTATTTGCAATGAAAGTAATTTTCAGCTCTAAATAAAAGGAGTTCTTTTTTTAAAAGGTAAGTATGAACGTTTATTGTGTTTATCTAAATTCAATTTTTAAAGAAACGAAGTGTTTAAAGTTGCCTATTTGCAATGAAATTAATTTTCAACTCGAAATAAATGAGTTCTTTTTTCAAGATTAGTATATAAACGTTTATTGTATTTATCTAAATGTAATTTTTAAAAATAGGTATATTGAATATTAATAGGAACTTTGGTACATCTACATGGTTTATAATAAATTGAAATATCTTTCTCAATGTACATCAATACAAAATTGGTATCAAAATTTGTTTTTCCATGATAACATTTCTATAAATGCTTTTAAGGCAATACCTAAAAAATACTAGTTTGTAACGTTAATAACTAATCAATAATGTCAAGAAAATTTGTTTTCTTTTCTATTTTTCAAAATAAGAAAACATGTATTGTAGGTGTTCTTTATGCAACGTAATAGTGCATGATTAACATAATATACTTTTTTAGTTGTGGGTTGCATGAACACGTGGACTGCAATAAGAAACAGATTTTCAAAAGAACGATCAAAAGTTGTGCTTTCCGCTTCTGCTGCTAGTTTAAAGAAATGGCACTTAATGAAATATTTAAAATTCCTAAATAGTGTCGTTCGAAAGCGAAAAACCTTTGGCAATGTTGAGGAAGTAACTACTGCACCGGAGCCACCAACAGATACACAAGAGGAAGTAATGAACTATTTCTTAGAAGACACAGGCAATTATTTTAATGTTTAGGGCAATTCATGTAGTGTAACATAATTAAATTGTTCTCATAGGCCTCTTGCATGAACGGTACGAGGTGGACGTAGACGTAGAAGAGAGTGATATGGACGATAGTAACAGCACACAATTGCATAGTCCATCAACATCCACAAGCGCAACACGTGAGAGGGGCAGTATTCGCGAAAAAAAGATGACTCCCAACTAGCAATTAATTGATAAATTAGGTGAAGCTGTGGGGGCATTTCAATCATTTGCGAGTGTCCGTGGAACTGCTGCCAACACAGACAATGACCCAATACAAAACTTTTGTTTTTCTTTGATTCTTGTGACGCGGTTTACTTGGGTCAAACCGGTAGGAAATTCAGTACTAGGCGTTCGGAACACTATGCTTGTATTAAAAACAACAATTTATATACCAAATCCGCCTTTGCTAGCCACATCTTGGAATCAGGTCATGAATTTGACCCCAAGATCAACTTTAGCATCATCCACATCTGTGATAAAGGGATCCGCTTAAATATCCTGGAAAATAAAGCCATTAGTAACCAATTTAAAGAAAATCCTACCAAGACCCTTAATGAAATGCTTTACATTAAACACAACCTATTATAATTCTTTTTGGTTGGCCCCGGTACACCGTTTCCCCCCGTATATTGCCTTTTCCGACTCGGTGGAGTTTGCGTCCTTTTCGGTCATGCGCGGCTTTCCCAATTTTCATTTTGTTACTTCCATTTTAAAGTTCGTGGCTTAAGTTGCCCGTTTAACAAAGATTATTTAATTATTCAATTTTGGTCCACTACCTTCGGGTTTGGACCATTTTTGTTTGTGATGTTTTCACCTACCTACTAGGAGTTCCCGTAATCTACCGTTACCGTTACCTATTTAACCTATTTCATCTTTCAGCATGTGGTTTTAATTCAAGTTATGATGGCCATCTTGGCCTTAATCAATTTGTTTCGTTGGCTTTGAATTGGATTGGTGACGAAGATTTAAGTCAATTATGTAAATCAAAAATTTTAATCGCTTCCATCTTCATTCGCCACATTCATCACCAAAAAAACCAATTATCAAATTTTTTATCAGTAATTACCTGTCATTTAAGTATTATCAGTTTGTATCACACTACGTTTTAGATATTAGCCTGATGATGATAATTAAGTTATTAAATTATCGAAACATGTCGCAAGTAATCATTTAATAATTTAGTCAATATATTATACACATGGGGAAGGTTTAGTGTTTAATTGAGACCCCTCTCATTTACGTTTCTTTGATACCTCATCTTGCCAGTACTGCCCTACTAACATGAAAGGTCCTATCTGCAAAATTTAATTGATTGGCTTATTGGATTCGCCCACATTCGACTCGTATGTGTGCAAAATTAGGAACTCCTATCTGCATGTTAAGCACTGCATTACATGCCTAAAAGTTTTGTCCTAAGTGTATAAAACACCACTCTTACTAGCGTTCATTGTCCTATTCAACATATGCGAACATATTATGCCCTATCTGATACACTTACGACATTTTAAGGTAGTTTCCATTGCTCAAGAACTTCACTTAGGACAATATCGCTTACCACTACACATGTGTTTAGTAACATAACCTCAAATATTTTGTAAAACCCGCGTTGTTGTTTATTTAGGATTGTGCAAGTTACATTAAAAAAAGCGACATGAATATAGGGTAAGTCATATCTTCATAATATCGGGTATTGTATAACTATTAGGAACCACAAATTATTCCAGTTCAAGTCGTTCCAAGCGTATATTTTCATTAGCATTAAATAAGCAGTTACAAGACAAGTTAAATAGCATCCGAACTGTGAAGCAGGCCTCTAAAGTTAAAGCAAATAGCATAATGTAAAGACAATGATTCAGATTTTGTACCAAGTTCCGATGATGATTTTGAAAATTCAAGTGAAGTCGGCCTTAAGCGACGTAAAAAGGTCTACGATTTTGAGGATTTTTGTGATATAGTACGCCAAGCTAATTCTTCCAGAGTTGCTGTCATAAAAATGCAACTATCTCAATTTTGTAACTAGATATACTAACTACACGTCGAAATATAAATTACAAAAACTTACTTTCCGAGTTTATCTAAAAGACATGGTCTCTATATTTTAAAAGAGGTAATGCGTTTCTTTCACACAAAAAAGAATTTCAAGACGATTTTCTTGAATTAAAAGACATTTTTTAATTAAATATATCAAGGGTACACTAACTAAACCACATATTCGTACTACATATCGTGGTGTAACTTTAGAGCGGAAAACAAACTTAATATCCATATTAAAGGCACATATCCCCGAAAATCGTTTGAAATTCTGGGAAGAATTGCCTGTTGAAACAGGTAGACTTGATGACGAAGATGAGCAGCATTAAAAAAATTTGTTTCATTTCAATATTTTTATAAGAATTCCATGCATCAGTTGTTTTATACTCAGTAAAATATTTCAGAAAATTTTTCTTTGTTTCATTCTGGATCTAATTATACCCGTACGCAGTATAGAAATTTTGTATGTGTACAGGGTATACAACTAAGAAAGGAGGCCGGCCATAACTCGGAAACTATTTGAGATAGAACAGTGAAATAAAAAATCTTATAATAAATGTGCCCAAGAGAAAATGCTGGAAATTATTTTCATTTTCCTACCATTGCCACCAGAGGGCGTTTCACTGATTTCAATTTGAAATTCCCCTTTTTTGGGCAATTTTCCTCAGTAAGGGATATAAAAAAATATATTCATTGTAAACTAGTGATCAATATGTCAAACTTTGTTTAATGAATTTTTGCGATTGCTGTCAAAATAAAGGGAGGGGGAACTAAATTACGTGTTACTAGAAAAAACCATGTAACTTCGAAACGGGTTGCTTGAATTTGTCAAGATTGGTCTCGATGAAAAGACAATACTTAATATTTTGGATTGGAGACGTTTCAGCCGTACGGCAAGGATAGCCCGTGTCACCACTTATTTATCTTACACTATGCTTGTATTGTATGTACCTAAACACGCGCTCCGTATACCTACTGTACTTCTAACTTATCACACAATGCAATTCAATTTTATCGTAAATTTGTACCTACATTACATGTGACAAAACGCTGAATATCTATTAATATTTTCCAAGTTTGGCAACTCATTTTAAAACTCGTTCCATTCTTTTCGCATTGTTGGTGGTATGGGATCATTCCATTGCACCTTAGATAGCGATAATATTTGAAATAGAATTTTTCCCATTACTATATGTTCCTGAGGATCAGATGTACCTATGTTTTATTGTGTTTGTTAAATGCCAAATTGCAATGAATAACTTTCGGGCTCATGAGCGTTTATCGCCAGCACCGTCATCCTCAGGCGATGAAGCACGCCGTTATGATTCTGAATGTAGGCAGTCCAACAATAAATTGTTCTTCTGTAGGTACTACCTATACCTATACGCTTTCTATAAAGCTTATGAGTTCCTAACGTCCTCTATAAGAAATATGCATGTTGTGTTGATATTCAAGTTCCATAACTCAAAAATGTATGCCTATCCCCATTAATTGTAATTTCTTTGTAATAATTATTGTAGTAACAAAATTTCAGGTAGGTCGATATCGATTTCCATAGAAACTTTGTGTGCTGCTGGTGTTCTTCCAAAATTTCTTTTTTTGTCCCATTCTTTCCGCCAGTTTATTTTGAATTTCCCAATGTACCATGTACCTATACCTACCGATTTAATTATGGTACTTAGGTACACCATTATTACAGGGAGGAGTACATTTTATTTTCCAATAATTCTTAAACTTAACTGTCCTTGTAAAACAAAACTGTACATTAAATAACACATACCTTAAATACAATTATTGTGTCAATCTAAATCATAATTATTTCTACTTTTAGGAGTCATCAGTGGCCTCGACGTCGGCGTCGCAAGGTAAAATGCAACGAGTTTCTTTTAGTGTAATAATAACTAAGTAGATAGAGAAATATTCAGCACTATGGAAGTAAAGAAGTATGAAATACATCCTATGCTACTATCGGTTCCAAAAAGCAAGACACCTGAGTTTAGAATGTTATAATTTTGTTATTTTGTTATTGTTATTTACCGGAAACTTTGAAGTCATGTAACTTCATTATTTTAATTTTTAGCTAAAAATATTTGAAATTTTAACAAATCATGCATCCATCCTATACGAACCGGTTAGTAATTACAAATCTTACAAAAGTTTTCAAATTTTGATAGGAATGGACCTTTTATCGGTGCATGTTAATCTTAAAAATGAAAATTTTTGGGTTTCGACTGAACTAAATTGTAGGAATGAATTTATAGTAAATAATCACTATCAAATGAAATCGGTGGGGTGAATATAATCTCGTAGTTACTCGCCTCTCAACTTATTACAATATATAATTATAGCTCTTTGTCAGCGGGCGAGATTAAATTTTTTATTGATTGCGACAAAATTATATAAAACACCACTTTTTTTAATTTTTTATAAACATCTGCCGAAGAGGTTCACTTAGCATTTTCATATTTAATTACCATTGGTAGATGTGTACTGTAGAAGGTACCTACATATTGGCTACATTCATGCCAAATATCAAAATAATCGAACGGTAAATAACAAAATTATAACATTCTAAACTAGCTAGCTAAACTACCTACAAAGAAAAAATTGCATCAAGTGTTTAAATACATGTTGTGTAGGTACCTACTGCTACTCCATATAAGTAGGTACCTATATAGAAGTTTTCTTATTAAATTCGGAAATATTTAAATTGTAGAATTGAAGAATGCAATCCTATTCGTAGTAGCAGACAGGTTCATTACAAGTAGGGGAGACAGGGGTTGGTTGTCATAGATTTGCGTTTTAATTTTTTTTTTGGATAATTAATACTTATTTCGGAAAATGTGTATTACATACCATAAGATAAAGTGAACTTTACTTAATAATTCATTTTCTTGTTAAGAGCTCTAAATTTGGCCCAACAGGCTCATATAAAACATTGATTGTAGCTGAGCAACCTATGCTAATCTACTTCGTTATTGGCTGAAATTGTTCATACGATCATACCATACCCTTTGGGGTAGGGGTAGGTTCACTATAAAACACACTTACACTAGCAAAAGTATAACATAATGGAAACTGAAAATATAAATGTATTTAATGGAAACATGTGAATTAGGTAACAAAATTGAGTTAAAACTTGCTTCATTGGCGTAAATTAACAAATAAAATAAATTAGATCATAAGAATTAGGAATAATCGAAATCAGAGTTATGGCATCTATATGACAGAATATCGCACCATCGGTATAACATTCGTCGTGTCTCGTGTGCCCAAAAGTGACGTGCGAATCTGCCCCATTCACAAAATGCCAACCAACCCCAACGACGCGACGATGTGTTTACTAAAACGG
This sequence comes from Pyrocoelia pectoralis, assembly GCA_036250285.1. Taxonomy (NCBI): domain Eukaryota; kingdom Metazoa; phylum Arthropoda; class Insecta; order Coleoptera; family Lampyridae; genus Pyrocoelia; species Pyrocoelia pectoralis. The sequence goes on from CM070075.1 coordinate 54,297,303, forward strand.
CTGCCTAAAACGGTGTTCATGAATTTAATAAATTGCCAATCTGTTAAGATGAGATTAAAGAGCAATATTTACATATAGGTAGGTACCTACCTACTTGTACACAGTCGTCACAACAAATAACTTAAGCGGCTATACCGGATTGTAACAAGAAAAGTGTAAGGGAAGGAAAAATTACTAACCACATGTAGGTATAAAATCGCGCATAGAGTGGTAGTTACTTGTTCTCTGTTTAACCCTACAACTTCAACTCAAGCGCCAACGGTTGGTACGCACATATTAATATGTCGAAGCGAGGCGTTCTACTATAAACTGCGCGTAATTTAAATGTACAATACTAACTTACCCGATATGACAACCAACCCCGGTCTCCCCTACACAATTGTTTCCACGGTGCTGAATTTTAACAGTAGAATGGTAAAGTAAAATTTTTATGAGAACTACATGACGTCATACAATTTTCGACACAAACATCGTTCAAAACAAGCAAATACAACAATAATTACAAAAACTTTGTAGGCGCGAAAACAAACTAAATTTGTAAAAGTATAATTATTGTACTTCCCTTTAATTTTAAAAATGAGATCGTGGAACGAAGATATTGGTGTCTGCACATTATGACGTCATGTAGTTCTCATAAAAATTTTACTTTAGTATAATAACGAAAATAAACAACAGCAAGTGTTTTACTTAATGTAAAAGTAATTACTGGTAAAAGAACATAATATCTACTAAAACTATTGATAATTGATAAAGAAGAAATAACACTTTCAGACACAGCAGCGTGGAGAGAAAGTGACGGGACCGTGATCGAAGAGACGCGGACGGAGGACATTGAGGTTTGTATGCCTATATTAAAATTTGGATAGCATACCTATATTACAAATATCTACAGCTCGCAGACTGCAACGATAAAATCTTTTTTATATCAAGTACAGTACAGCTTTGATAATTAACCCAAAATTTAAAGTTACAATAGAATAAGTCCATATTTATGCTTCTTGAGCCGCTCTTTCTTTCAACATTGCGCGGGAAAATTGTTTACTTTAACCCACTTAATGCCATTTACAGAATCACAATGATATACAACGAATCTGTTACAATTTTTAAATCTTCTTTATTTAATGCACAAAGTCGTCTTTAAAGTTCTGACAGTGAAACCATATTATGATATTATTTTCCATTTAGGTATATCTCCTCTTCCTCTCTGTTCAGGTCTCATTAATGTCTCAAAACGTTAAAATTGTGTTTTAGTTAATAACTTGTACAGGGCCATGGAGAGAAATCCAGAGCCCCACGGAAAAACTAATCCGGGCTCCCCTCCCAATGTCAAATATTAAACTTACTATTAATTCACAGTGACCAGCGTCGTCCTTAACCCTTTCACTGCCACGCACGCGAATTCGCGTGAGGCAGGTACCATCTCACACGCCACGAACGTGAATTCGCGTACAACCTAATATGACTTTGCATTTAAGATTATTTGGTTGGCGTTTCAAACAGAGGGATATAGAGTAAGTGGCGTGTTAATATGGTTGTATACTATAAGTGTGTATGGTTGGTTGCAGGATTGTGGTGCTTGAGAAAGAAGATTAGCTCAATTTCTAGACACGCGATAACGCGTGGCGGTAATACGTATTTCTGACGCTAACTACTTTGTGGCGTTACAGTTACAGCACGTTAATTTTCGTTGTAAAAAGTGTTAGTGTTTGTGGTGAAAAACGTCGACAATAATTATGGATGACTTACAAAGTACTTCAAAAAGGACTATTAATTCGGAAACGGACAACAACAGACCTCAACGGTAAACAAAAATTTTATTATAACAACAATGTAAATAAGTTTGGTTTTATGCTTATAGATGGCGAAAAACGTATACTCCTGAAGAGGCGATGGAATTATTGGTGTCTGGAGAATTGACATCAGACGATGAAAGTGAAGGAGATTCCGAATCCGAACATAGCAGTGATGATCATGGTGACGATCAAATACTATCGAATGATCCTGACGATCTCTTTAAAGACTGGGTAAATCATGAACCATTGAAAATAATACCATTTACAGGTACTCCAATTTTATTAAATATTGAAAATAAAAACGATCCATACGAATATTTCAATTTATTAGCTACTGATGAGTTTTATGAACTTATACTTACCAACACAAATAAAAATGCAGAAGACATTTTTCTTGGCGGTGTTGGAGAATCTTCCAGAATTACATTGTGGAAAGAATTGACAAAAAATGAATTGAGGGTTTTTTTAGGACTCCTATTTCATATGGGTACCATAACACTAAGCCGAATTGAGGATTACTGGAAGACACATTTTTTATTTAACATTCCGGTATTTCGAGAGCACATGTCTCGCAATAGATTTCAAACGATTCTAAGGGCATTTCACGTGAACAAAAATACCGAAGAAACAAATATTCTGCCCGAAGATCGTATGCACAAAGTAAGACCTCTGATACAATTTTTTAATAATCGCATGGAACAAATTTATTACCCAGGAAAAAATTTATCTTTAGACGAGTCAATGATGTTGTGGAAAGGACGATTGGTTTTTCGCCAATATCTGAAAAATAAAAGACACAAATATGGGATTAAAATATATATGTTATGCGAACCACGCGGTATGATTCAAAAAATTTTAGTTTATGCTGGTGCAAAAGATCCGAATGTAGGTGGGAAAGGCCATGCTTCAAAGGTTGTACTTCATCTAATGGAAAATAAACTAAATAAGGGGCATGCGCTTTACATGGATAATTTTTACAATGGGATTGATTTAGCGTACACATTACTGGAGCAAAATACATATGTGACAGGCACATTGAGAAAAAATCGATGTCATATTCCTGCTGAAATAAATAATAAAAAAATTGCAAAAAACGAGCTGATTTCCAAATCCTGTAAACAAATTAGTGTATCGAAATGGAAAGATAAGAGAGACATTCTATTTATATCGACGGAACATAAAAGTGAATTAGTAACATACACAGATCGAAGGGGTAATGAAAAAGTCAAACCAAAAGCTGTGGTTGAGTATAACAAATTTATGAGCGGCGTTGATTTACTGGATCAAATGGTATCCTATTACAATTTTGACAGAAGAACATTAAGATGGAACCAAAAATTAAGTGTACACATCATACAATTTATGCTGCTCAATTCATTTTATTTATATAAACAACACGCTACTGACAAAGTATCTTTCTACGATTTCCGACTAAGAGTGATAGAAAGTTTACTAAAAAACAAAAATACGGTTGAACTTGGTCATCAATTGCCAGCAAAAAGAAAAATTGGGCACACTCCACAGACCATAACAAAAGTCAAAGACGAGAAATCACGTTCGGTTCGACGCCGATGTATATTATGTATCGAGAAGAAAGTACGAAAAGATACTATGTACTGCTGTCTCGAATGTAATGATCAACCGTTTTTATGTCTGAACTGTTTTCCCATTTATCACAATAATTTGAAATAATCTTTATTATCTTTTTTTATTATTATATTTATTATCTTTTTTTATTATTATATTTATTCTCTTTTTTTATTATTATACTTATTATCTTTTTTTATTATTATATTTATTATATTTTTCTTCTTATTATATATATTATCTTTTTTTTATTATTATATATATTATAAATTATAACATATTTTAGTTTAAGGTTAATAAAATTTTTTTATTTTGTGAAAATTATATCAGTTACATTAAATATATATGTTTTATCACAAATTTTCCCTTCACGCCATGAACGTAAATTCGCGTTTTCTATCTCTAACGCCCCGCACGCGAATTCACGCAGCGAGACTCGAGCGCTCCAATGCGCTTGGCGTTTAGCGGTAATACACAGATCGGAGCTGGCAGTGAAAGGGTTAAGTTGTAATATATGTATTGATTTGTTGTAGTAGGTATATGTAATTATGAATTTAAAAATAATTGTTATACTAAAGTAAAAAACCTGATTGCTTTAGCCGGGCCCGGGCCCCAGGGTTATAGCACCGACTGCCCCCCCCCCCCCCCCCTTACTCGTCGGGCCTGAACTTGTACATCAAAGTGAAAAATTTGGTAAACATATTTATTTACTGTCACTTCAAAGTCATTAATCTTTTTGAAGTATGTGAAAGTGACAGATTTATTTAATTGACTTTAACTTCACCTTGTCGCATATCAAATTTAAAGATTGTTTTAGGAAGGTGAAGATTTGTATTAATTGTACATTCACTAAATTGATTTATAGCATTAATTAATTCATTTCATTGTTCATAAAAACTCTATTCTGTACACTAATTGCTTTGAATCTTCTTTATTTATATCTTTAGAGTCAATCTATTTTGCTTTTATCAAACAAAATTTGATTCAGTAACAATTGATTACCTATCCTTTGTTCGGAAGTTTTGTGTAAATCAACATAACCCTCCTACACTACAAATTGTGCGGTTTCTTTTCTTCCTCATTTTCATAGGTTTTAACAGGAATTTGTGGACTATGCCGTAATCTCTTGCGTTGAGTGAGAATTTCTCATATAAAACAATTGCAATTGTGATACGCAAGGTGGCGGTAAACCAGATGAATCAAAACTTTTCACTTGTTGTCGAAACATGTCATCTGTCGTGCTTCCATATGCTTTCAAAAACATTGCCGTTCTAATTTCGTTGATTTTGGTCAGGTTTTTTATATCCGTGCATTGAACATACGAAATCTTCCACAACCTCGAGTACCTACTGAATTAAGTACCATTCGGCACAGAGAAAATAACATCGGATATATTCTTTTAATGCAATTAAGACCTCCATGTATTTTTCTGAATTTCTTAATATATTAAAAGGTCGTTTCTTTCCTTTTCGAAAAAATGCTGGAATGAAATCGCAGCCTGTCAGAGCATGAAAAAGTAATAGTACAGAAACTACACCATTTTCGCCGAAGTGAAAAACAGTTTTTCTCTACTACCTACTTTTTAAAATGAAAAGTTGAATACCTTAGCTATATTATTTTATTATTTTAAATCGATTCGTAAGAATAAAACATGACGTAATGTAGCTATTATTTTCGCACGCCGCCGTTACCACTACTACAACTTTAGCCGCGTCTACCGACGGTTTAGCCACCTCCTTTTGGAGGTAGACCACAACGCGAGAAAAAAAATTAACATTGTAGGAATAAGGTAATTTAATAGATTTTTTGACACCTTGCGTAGGTGGTAGAACTACATATTATTGCAACGCTGACGCGGTGGTAGACTATCATCATTCTATGTATATTTTCACTTATCCACAAACATCCTTCCAAGTTTGAAGCTTATAGGTATATATGGCATTCACACAAGAATTATTTACATATTTACTCATTTGTTATTCATTAACGCAACCACGCATTAGGATGGTAGACTGCCAGTTCATTTATTTGCCATGTTGAAACAACAAATTGAGAGTAAACGAGCTTTAATTGCCTGTGCAAATTTTGTGTCGCTGCCTCCCGGACTATAATATGGTTTTTGAATCACAACAACAGCAATAGGTATACGTAATTTTGTCAAATCTTATGTGTAGTGCCTAGCCTATGTTTTAAAAGTGGAATAAATTGTAGTACCTACGTTTTAATAGAGCTATTCTCGATTTATCAGCTAACAAAAGTGACATTTTCCTCTTTTATTACTTGTATCGTATGTACCTACCTACACACGCGCGCTCCGTATACCTACTGTACTTCTCACTTATCACAAAAACAATGCAATTCAATTTTATCGTAAATTTGTACCTACATTACATGTGACATAACGCTGAATATTAACATTTTCCAAGTTTGGCAACTCATTTTAAAACTCGTTCCATTCTTTTCGCATTGTTGGTGGTTGCACCTTAGACAGCGATAATATTTGAAGAAGAATTTTTCCCATTACTATATGTTCCTGAGGATCAGATGTACCTATGTTTTATTGTGTTTGTTAAATGCCAAATTGCAATGAGTAACTTTCGGGCCCATGGGCGTTTATCGCCAGCACCGTCATCCTCAGGCGATGAAGCACGCCGTTATGATTCTGAATGTAGGCAGTCCAACAATAAATTGTTCTTCTGTAGGTACTACCTATACCTATACGCTTTCTATAAAGCTTATGAGTTCCTAACTTCCTCTATAAGAAATATGCATGTTGTGTTGATATTCAAGTTCCATAACTCAAAAATGTATGCCTATCCCCATTAATTGTAATTTCTTTGTAATAATTATTGTAGTAACAAAATTTCAGGTAGGTCGATATCGATTTCCATAGAAACTTTGTGTGCTGCTGGTGTTCTTCCAAAATTTCTTTTTTTGTCCCATTCTTTCCGCCAGTTTATTTTGAATTTCCCAATGTACCATGTACCTATACCTACCGATTTAATTATGGTACTTAGGTACACCATTATTACAGGGAGGAGTACATTTTATTTTCCAATAATTCTTAAACTTAACTGTCCTTGTAAAACAAAACTGTACATTAAATAACACATACCTTAAATACAATTATTGTGTCAATCTAAATCATAATTATTTCTACTTTTAGGAGTCATCAGTGGCCTCGACGTCGGCGTCGCAAGGTAAAATGCAACGAGTTTCTTTTAGTGTAATAATAACTAAGTAGATAGAGAAATATTCAGCACTATGGAAGTAAAGAAGTATGAAATACATCCTATGCTACTATCGGTTCCAAAAAGCAAGACACCTGAGTTTAGAATGTTATAATTTTGTTATTTTGTTATTGTTATTTACCGGAAACTTTGAAGTCATGTAACTTCATTATTTTAATTTTTAGCTAAAAATATTTGAAATTTTAACAAATCATGCATCCATCCTATACGAACCGGTTAGTAATTACAAATCTTAAAAAGTTTTCAAATTTTGATAGGAATGGACCTTTTATCGGTGCATGTTAATCTTAAAAATGAAAATTTTTGGGTTTCGACTGAACTAAATTGTAGGAATGAATTTATAGTAAATAATAATCACTATCAAATGAAATCGGTGGGGTGAATATAATCTCGTAGTTACTCGCCTCTCAACTTATTACAATATATAATTATAGCTCTTTGTCAGCGGGCGAGATTAAATTTTTTATTGATTGCGACAAAATTATATAAAACACCACTTTTTTTAATTTTTTATAAACATCTGCCGAAGAGGTTCACTTAGCATTTTCATATTTAATTACCATTGGTAGATGTGTACTGTAGAAGGTACCTACATATTGGCTACATTCATGCCAAATATCAAAATAATCGAACGGTAAATAACAAAATTATAACATTCTAAACTAGCTAGCTAAACTACCTACAAAGAAAAAATTGCATCAAGTGTTTAAATACATGTTGTGTAGGTACCTACTGCTACTCCATATAAGTAGGTACCTATATAGAAGTTTTCTTATTAAATTCGGAAATATTTAAATTGTAGAATTGAAGAATGCAATCCTATTCGTAGTAGCAGACAGGTTCATTACAAGTAGGGGAGACAGGGGTTGGTTGTCATAGATTTGCGTTTTAATTTTTTTTTTTGGATAATTAATACTTATTTCGGAAAATGTGTATTACATACCATAAGATAAAGTGAACTTTACTTAATAATTCATTTTCTTGTTAAGAGCTCTAAATTTGGCCCAACAGGCTCATATAAAACATTGATTGTAGCTGAGCAACCTATGCTAATCTACTTCGTTATTGGCTGAAATTGTTCATACGATCATACCATACCCTTTGGGGTAGGGGTAGGTTCACTATAAAACACACTTACACTAGCAAAAGTATAACATAATGGAAACTGAAAATATAAATGTATTTAATGGAAACATGTGAATTAGGTAACAAAATTGAGTTAAAACTTGCTTCATTGGCGTAAATTAACAAATAAAATAAATTAGATCATAAGAATTAGGAATAATCGAAATCAGAGTTATGGCATCTATATGACAGAATATCGCACCATCGGTATAACATTCGTCGTGTCTCGTGTGCCCAAAAGTGACGTGCGAATCTGCCCCATTCACAAAATGCCAACCAACCCCAACGACGCGACGATGTGTTTACTAAAACGGCTGCCTAAAACGGTGTTCATGAATTTAATAAATTGCCAATCTGTTAAGATGAGATTAAAGAGCAATATTTACATATAGGTAGGTACCTACCTACTTGTACACAGTCGTCACAACAAATAACTTAAGCGGCTATACCGGATTGTAACAAGAAAAGTGTAAGGGAAGGAAAAATTACTAACCACATGTAGGTATAAAATCGCGCATAGAGTGGTAGTTACTTGTTCTCTGTTTAACCCTACAACTTCAACTCAAGCGCCAACGGTTGGTACGCACATATTAATATGTCGAAGCGAGGCGTTCTACTATAAACTGCGCGTAATTTAAATGTACAATACTAACTTACCCGATATGACAACCAACCCCGGTCTCCCCTACACAATTGTTTCCACGGTGCTGAATTTTAACAGTAGAATGGTAAAGTAAAATTTTTATGAGAACTACATGACGTCATACAATTTTCGACACAAACATCGTTCAAAACAAGCAAATACAACAATAATTACAAAAACTTTGTAGGCGCGAAAACAAACTAAATTTGTAAAAGTATAATTATTGTACTTCCCTTTAATTTTAAAAATGAGATCGTGGAACGAAGATATTGGTGTCTGCACATTATGACGTCATGTAGTTCTCATAAAAATTTTACTTTAGTATAATAACGAAAATAAACAACAGCAAGTGTTTTACTTAATGTAAAAGTAATTACTGGTAAAAGAACATAATATCTACTAAAACTATTGATAATTGATAAAGAAGAAATAACACTTTCAGACACAGCAGCGTGGAGAGAAAGTGACGGGACCGTGATCGAAGAGACGCGGACGGAGGACATTGAGGTTTGTATGCCTATATTAAAATTTGGATAGCATACCTATATTACAAATATCTACAGCTCGCAGACTGCAACGATAAAATCTTTTTTATATCAAGTACAGTACAGCTTTGATAATTAACCCAAAATTTAAAGTTACAATAGAATAAGTCCATATTTATGCTTCTTGAGCCGCTCTTTCTTTCAACATTGCGCGGGAAAATTGTTTACTTTAACCCACTTAATGCCATTTACAGAATCACAATGATATACAACGAATCTGTTACAATTTTTAAATCTTCTTTATTTAATGCACAAAGTCGTCTTTAAAGTTCTGACAGTGAAACCATATTATGATATTATTTTCCATTTAGGTATATCTCCTCTTCCTCTCTGTTCAGGTCTCATTAATGTCTCAAAACGTGTTACGTGTTGAACCAGGTTCTCAGTAGCAAAATAATAAACAAAGTCCCGATAGCTCTGTCACGGTGAACGGATTAGGTCGTGAGCAAAATTATATAAACAGATTGACAAAAGTTAACTAAAATTTTGGGCGCCACTATATTTCAAAGACAATTGTTTATGATGTTGCACTCAGTAAAACAAACATAGAAATTATTACCAAATTTATGTTCGATTTAAACTGGAGAGATGCGATATTTAAACAGTGGAATTTAATTAAATTTGGTAATAATTTCTATGTTTGTTTTACTGAGTGCAACATCATAAACAATTGTCTTTGAAATATAGTGGCGCCCAAAATTTTAGTTAACTTTTGTCAATCTGTTTATATAATTTTGCTCACGACCTAATCCGTTCACCGTGACAGAGCTATCGGGACTTTGTTTATTATTTTGCTACTGAGAACCTGGTTCAACACGTAACAAATTTTGGCACCCAACGTTGTGGGGCCTTTGCTTTTGGATTTGTGAATTGCTTTTGTTGAATTTGATTACTTGGTACATTAACTTTGAAAGTGACACTGGTTTAATCGTACTCTCTCTAGATTTGATTTGTTTTGTGTGATATTTGGTTGATATTGTGTTGAGTATAATTTTGGTTACGATGTCTTTGTGGAAATTAGAAGTGAATAGGTTAAAACGCAACGAATTAAAATATGAATTGGTCTCTAGGGGTATTGATGGGGAGATAAATGTAGATAGTTTACGGAAATCGGTTCGTAGTGCAATACAGTTGGAATTGAGTAAATCTTTGACGTCCGTAACACATAAAATTAATTTTTCGGAAGATGTAATTGCTATTCAAATGGCAATCACAGAACTACAATTAGGGTTAGAATCATTTGAGGGGGATACGACCACTGCGAATTTTCATAGATTTACGTCTTTATTTTTACACATTCAACGTAGATGTGAGTTGAGTAATCCGGGGAACGAGGGAGATATTACTAGGCGAAATCAATTATTACTTGCTTTAAATAATTTAAAGGGGGATATGGAAAATGCTATTAGGAGAGCACGTCGTAGCACATTTTCGGAATTTACTAAATTAGCTACATCTAGTCCACATGTTTCGAAAGGTACTAATGTTAGGGATGGGGAAGTTGATGATGATAGTGTTGAGGTAGAACCACCTTTGTTGTCGTCTGAAGATGAATTAGAATCAGGTATGGAACAAATTAATTTAGCTACTGTAAACTCTCATGTTAGTTGTGGTAAAACCAAAAGTGTTCAGATTGCAAAATTGGGATTAACGTTTTCGGGAGATGGGCCTATTTCATTATTAGATTTCTTAACTAGGGTGGAAGAATTAAGCGCTTCTCGTTTGATTTCTCATAGGGATTTATTTCATGCAACCCCAGAATTAATTACTGGTCGTGCATTATTATTGTTTAGGTCACGTAGGGATACTCTTCATTCTTGGAAAGATGTAGTATCAATGCTAAAGTCAGAATTTTTACCGATTGATTACGATGAAAGATTATTAGAGGAAATTAAAGCTAGAACGATGGGATCTTCGGAATCCATAAGTACTTATATAGCAGTTATGCAGAGTTTATTCGTCAGGTTATCCGAACCTTTGAATGAGGCTAAACAATTATATTATATCAGGAAAAATCTTACGCCATTTTATCAAAATGCATTAACGTTAACAGAAGTCAATTCAATAGGGCAATTAACGACATTAGGGAGACGCATAGAACAAAACAAATATTTTGTGGAATCATTTAAACCACCGCCATCTAAGAAAACTACGAAATTATTAGAACCTAGTCTTGCTTATCTCACGTCATCTTCTGATTCAGAATCGGTCCAGGCGAACGTCAAAAGTAAACCTTCTTTAAATGTTATAGAATCCAATCAAAATAATTCAGGAAATTTTGCTAGTGGGACGAATAATAAGAATATAAAGTGTTGGAATTGTCAGAAATTGGGACACCTTGCTACTAAATGTATGATGCCTAAAAGAATCCATTGTTATGGTTGTGGGAAAATTGGGGTTGTTAAACCAAATTGTTCCAAATGTAGTTCGGGGCAGGGAAACTAAGGGATGAGTTGTCTAACCGAGGAGAGAACTCACACCTTAAATTAATCTCGGAAATACCTTTTTGTGGGTTGTCAGATAAACATAGGTTTTGTTTAGATTTCATATTAAATAGTGTTAGGGATGATGAGAGACCTTATCTTAATGTCAATATTTATGGTTATTCTGTGTTAGGGTTATTAGATTCAGGGGCTTCTTGTACAGTATTAGGAAATATGGGGTGGAAAATATTACATAGCTTGGGGCTTAATTTAAATAAATCAGAAATTCAGTCTTGTCAAATTGCAAATGGCCAAAGCTGTAAGGTGTTGGGATCTATTATGTTACCGATAGCTGTCAAATCAAAAACAGTTACGATAGAAGTGTTGGTTATGCCAGACGTACCTCATACGTTGATATTAGGGATAGATTTTTGGAAATTAATTAATTTTGTGCCGGATTTTAGGTCAGGTCAATGGAATTTTGGAACTATGGGGGAATTATGTACGGTCAAGGCAAATCATATTCATTCTTTAGAAAATCTTTCGGCTTCAGAGCAAAATGCTATTCAAACATTACTGAATAGTCCTGTTTTAAAGTCATCTTTATTAGGTTGTACTACTTTGATAGAGCATAAAATTGTTACTTCTGCGGAACCTATTAAGCAACGTTATTATCCACTTGCTCCTGTACTTAGGAAAATTGCGAATGATGAGTTAGATGCGATGATTAAGTTAGGTGTTGTTGAACCGTCTAGTAGTCCTTGGTCCAGTCCGATAGTATTAGTGAAAAAGAAGGATAATTCCTATAGATTTTGTGTTGATTATCGTAAGGTGAATGCGGTCACTGAGAAAGATGCCTATCCTTTACCATACATTAGTTCAATTTTAGATAGGTTAAGGGATGCTAAGTTTTTAAGTAGCTTAGATATTAGGTCTGCTTACTGGCAAATTCCATTGTCAGCTGAAGCTAAACCAATTACAGCATTTACAATTCCAGGTAGAGGTCTTTATCAGTTTACTCGTATGCCTTTTGGTCTTCACAATTCTCCTGCTACTTTTCAGAGATTGATTGATAGAATCTTAGGTGCCGATTTAGAACCTTTTTGTTTTGCTTACTTAGACGATATTATTATAGCCACTCCTACTTTCGAGAAACATTTAGAAGTCTTAAAGGAAATTTTGAAACGATTGTCATCTGCTGGGTTAACGTTAAAACAAGAGAAATGTAATTTTTGCCGGTCTGATTTAAAATATCTTGGTTATGTTGTGAATGAGAATGGTCTGATGGTAGATCCGGATAAAGTATCAGCAATCCTTTCTATTTCTACTCCAACTACGGTATCAGAAGTTAGAAGGTTAGTTGGAATGGCAGGTTGGTATCGTAGGTTTATTCCAAATTTTTCAACGGTGATAGCTCCTCTTACTAATTTAACTAAGAAGAATATGTCCTTTTTCTGGTCGGAAGAATGTGAACAAGCTTTGAGGTTTCTTAAACAACAATTAGTATCTGCGCCTATCCTTTCTTGTCCAGATTTTGAAATTCCTTTTTCTATCCAAACAGATGCTTCTGATTTTGGTATTGGGGCGGTATTAAGTCAAGAGTCAGCAATGGGTGAAAATGTGATTAGTTACATAAGTAGATCACTGAATAAATCCGAACGTCATTATTCGACTACAGAAAAAGAGTGCCTAGCTGTTCTGTGGGCTATAGAAAAGTTTCGTCCTTATGTGGAAGGATCTCATTTTACGGTCGTTACGGATCATCATTCATTAATTTGGTTGAATAAACTTCAAAACCCTTCGGGAAGATTAGCTCGATGGGCTATTAGATTGCAACAATATAACTTCAGTATCATACATAGGAAAGGAAAGATCATGTTGTTCCTGATACTCTTTCTAGGTCTGTTCCAAAATTAGATATTATTACGGGTAGTGAAAATGTTTCATCGAGTATTACTTTGCCTGTGGATGATGTTTGGTATATTAAATTAATTGAGAAAGTTACTGCGAGTCCAAGGAAATTTCCTAATTGGTATGTGAAGGATAATGTGTTGTATAAACGAACAAAGTCTTCAGAATGCTTGAATGATATAATGGGAGACTGGCGTGTTGTAGTACCGAAAGGTCAACGTAAACGTATTATAGGAGAAAATCATGATCCTCCTACGTGTGGTCATGGTGGGATTACTAAAACTGTTGCTAGGATCAACAAAAATTTTTATTGGCCTGCTCTTCGTACTGATGTTTCTCGTTATATTCAAAAGTGTGTGATTTGTAGCGCTCATAAGGTAGAACAAAAACTTTCACCAGGAGTTTTTGCTCCTCGTGCAACTCCTTCATACCCATGGCAAGTACTCTCGTGTGATATTGTGGGTCCGTTACCAAGATCTTCAAAGGGACATTGTTTTATATTAGTCATTGCCGATTATTTTACAAAATTTTCTCTTTTCTTTCCATTAAGAATAGCAAATGCTACTTCAATATCAAGAATTATGGAAGACAATGTATTTCTTATGTTTGGTGCTCCTCAATATTTAATTACTGATAATGGTGTTCAATTTCGGAGTAAAGAATTTACTAAAGTCTGTAATCAGTATCATACTACTATCCTGTATACTGCTAAATACCATCCTAGAGCGAATCCTGCGGAAAGAGTAAATAGAGTATTGAAAACGATGATATCCTCGTATGTAAAAGAAAACCAAAGACATTGGGATGTAAATTTATCAAAAATTGGTTGTGCAATTAGAACTTCAAGACATGAAGTGATTGGTCATACTCCTTACTTTGCTTTGTTTGGTAGGGAACATATTTTGTACGGAAATTTATTCAAATGTCCTGGGGAAATTGGTGAACCTATGATTAACCTTGATAAATCTAAAGTAGTGGACAAATCCGCTGAATATTACGAAATTTGAGAACTAACATATTAAGTAAGATTAAACGAGCCACTAGTAAAACCCAAAATAGGTATAATTTAAGGAAACGAATTGTAAAATATAAACTGAATGATTATGTTTGGAAACGAAATTTTGTCTTGTCGGATGCTGCAAAATATTTCAATGCGAAATTAGCTCCAAAATTTACTGGTCCGTTTAAAATTAAAAATGTTGTCTCACCTTGGACGTATGAATTAGAAGATGCTCAAGGGAAATCATTAGGGGTATATCATGCTAAAGATTTAAAACCTGATCATACTAGGGATAATAGTGAACCAAGTACTAATAATGATAGTACTGAGGATGAGTCTATAAATTCTGATGGGGGGTCAAAACGTTCATTAAGATATCACCGACCAAGAAAACGTCTAAAAATTTAAATATTGTTGAAAAACCACATTAGGTCAAAGTTTTAATGCGTCATATGGGAGGAGGTTGAGGACGCGTGGTGGGAATTTTGGCTGGTATTTCATTTTTTTTTTCCTTTTCGAAATACACAGTCGCTCTTAAGATCTGAGCCCTACATCATGCTTTTATCATATTCATTATTTTGCTGTTGGTTGTTTATTGGTTGGTTGATTGGGGTTGGTTGGTTCATTCATATTCATTTACCATCTGGTCTGTTTCTTCTTTTGATTGGGAGTTTGTTATTGGAGGGGTTTATTCATTGTTAAGATTTTATTTTAGATTTGAATTTTGGTGGGTCTTGTTGTTGGTAGGGGGGATTGGGATGAGTTTGTTTCGGATTTTGGCTAGATTTTTTTTTGTCGGACCTTTTGTTGTTGGTAGGGGGGAATTTGTAACGTGTAAATGGTGCTTTAGAAAGATTGTATATTGAGTTGGTAACATTTGTTTCATTTGGTTTGACTGGGATGTGCGCAAGTTACAAAAATCCTATAAGTATGAGTGAAAGGAATAACTCGCTCTCTTTTGAATAAAGTTTGATTAGTAACACGTGAAATCAGTGAATCGTATTTTAACGCTACATTTTGAAATTTTCATCGCAAATTATTAAGCGGATCGTAGTAGTGTTTTAGCGCACATCCCAGTCAAACCAAATGAAACAAATGTTACCAACTCAAATATACAATCTTTTCTAAAGCACCATTTACACGTTACAAACGTTAAAATTGTGTTTTAGTTAATAACTTGTACAGGGCCGTGGAGAGAAATCCAGAGCCCCACGGAAAAACTAATCCGGGCTCCCCTCCCAATGTCAAATATTAAACTTACTATTAATTCACAGTGACCAGCGTCGTCCTTAAGTTGTAATATATGTATTGATTTGTTGTAGTAGGTATATGTAATTATGAATTTAAAAATAATTGTTATACTAAAGTAAAAACCTGATTGCTTTAGCCGGGCCCGGGCCCCAGGGTTATAGCACCGACTGCCCCCCCCCCCCCCCCCCCTTACTCGTCGGGCCTGAACTTGTACATCAAAGTGAAAAATTTGGTAAACATATTTATTTACTGTCACTTCAAAGTCATTAATCTTTTTGAAGTATGTGAAAGTGACAGATTTATTTAATTGACTTTAACTTCACCTTGTCGCATATCAAATTTAAAGATTGTTTTAGGAAGGTGAAGATTTGTATTAATTGTACATTCACTAATTGATTTATAGCATTAATTAATTCATTTCATTGTTCATAAAAACTCTATTCTGTACACTAATTGCTTTGAATCTTCTTTATTTATATCTTTAGAGTCAATCTATTTTGCTTTTATCAAACAAAATTTGATTCAGTAACAATTGATTACCTATCCTTTGTTCGGAAGTTTTGTGTAAATCAACATAACCCTCCTACACTACAAATTGTGCGGTTTCTTTTCTTCCTCATTTTCATAGGTTTTAACAGGAATTTGTGGACTATGCCGTAATCTCTTGCGTTGAGTGAGAATTTCTCATATAAAACAATTGCAATTGTGATACGCAAGGTGGCGGTAAACCAGATGAATCAAAACTTTTCACTTGTTGTCGAAACATGTCATCTGTCGTGCTTCCATATGCTTTCAAAAACATTGCCGTTCTAATTTCGTTGATTTTGGTCAGGTTTTTTATATCCGTGCATTGAACATACGAAATCTTCCACAACCTCGAGTACCTACTGAATTAAGTACCATTCGGCACAGAGAAAATAACATCGGATATTCTTTTAATGCAATTAAGACCTCCATGTATTTTTCTGAATTTCTTAATATATTAAAAGGTCGTTTCTTTCCTTTTCGAAAAAATGCTGGAATGAAATCGCAGCCTGTCAGAGCATGAAAAAGTAATAGTACAGAAACTACACCATTTTCGCCGAAGTGAAAAACAGTTTTTCTCTACTACCTACTTTTTAAAATGAAAAGTTGAATACCTTAGCTATATTATTTTATTATTTTAAATCGATTCGTAAGAATAAAACATGACGTAATGTAGCTATTATTTTCGCACGCCGCCGTTACCACTACTACAACTTTAGCCGCGTCTACCGACGGTTTAGCCACCTCCTTTTGGAGGTAGACCACAACGCGAGAAAAAAAATTAACATTGTAGGAATAAGGTAATTTAATAGATTTTTTGACACCTTGCGTAGGTGGTAGAACTACATATTATTGCAACGCTGACGCGGTGGTAGACTATCATCATTCTATGTATATTTCACTTATCCACAAACATCCTTCCAAGTTTGAAGCTTATAGGTATATATGGCATTCACACAAGAATTATTTACATATTTACTCATTTGTTATTCATTAACGCAACCACGCATTAGGATGGTAGACTGCCAGTTCATTTATTTGCCATGTTGAAACAACAAATTGAGAGTAAACGAGCTTTAATTGCCTGTGCAAATTTTGTGTCGCTGCCTCCCGGACTATAATATGGTTTTTGAATCACAACAACAGCAATAGGTATACGTAATTTTGTCAAATCTTATGTGTAGTGCCTAGCCTATGTTTTAAAAGTGGAATAAATTGTAGTACCTACGTTTTAATAGAGCTATTCTCGATTTATCAGCTAACAAAAGTAACATTTTCCTCTTTTATTACTTGTATCGTATGTACCTACCTACACACGCGCGCTCCGTATACCTACTGTACTTCTCACTTATCACAAAAACAATGCAATTCAATTTTATCGTAAATTTGTACCTACATTACATGTGACATAACGCTGAATATTAACATTTTCCAAGTTTGGCAACTCATTTTAAAACTCGTTCCATTCTTTTCGCATTGTTGGTGGTTGCACCTTAGACAGCGATAATATTTGAAGAAGAATTTTTCCCATTACTATATGTTCCTGAGGATCAGATGTACCTATGTTTATTGTGTTTGTTAAATGCCAAATTGCAATGAGTAACTTTCGGGCCCATGGCGTTTATCGCCAGCACCGTCATCCTCAGGCGATGAAGCACGCCGTTATGATTCTGAATGTAGGCAGTCCAACAATAAATTGTTCTTCTGTAGGTACTACCTATACCTATACGCTTTCTATAAAGCTTATGAGTTCCTAACTTCCTCTATAAGAAATATGCATGTTGTGTTGATATTCAAGTTCCATAACTCAAAAATGTATGCCTATCCCCATTAATTGTAATTTCTTTGTAATAATTATTGTAGTAACAAAATTTCAGGTAGGTCGATATCGATTTCCATAGAAACTTTGTGTGCTGCTGGTGTTCTTCCAAAATTTCTTTTTTTGTCCCATTCTTTCCGCCAGTTTATTTTGAATTTCCCAATGTACCATGTACCTATACCTACCGATTTAATTATGGTACTTAGGTACACCATTATTACAGGGAGGAGTACATTTTATTTTCCAATAATTCTTAAACTTAACTGTCCTTGTAAACAAAACTGTACATTAATAACACATACCTTAAATACAATTATTGTGTCAATCTAAATCATAATTATTTCTACTTTTAGGAGTCATCAGTGGCCTCGACGTCGGCGTCGCAAGGTAAAATGCAACGAGTTTCTTTTAGTGTAATAATAACTAAGTAGATAGAGAAATATTCAGCACTATGGAAGTAAAGAAGTATGAAATACATCCTATGCTACTATCGGTTCCAAAAAGCAAGACACCTGAGTTTAGAATGTTATAATTTTGTTATTTTGTTATTGTTATTTACCGGAAACTTTGAAGTCATGTAACTTCATTATTTTAATTTTTAGCTAAAAATATTTGAAATTTTAACAAATCATGCATCCATCCTATACGAACCGGTTAGTAATTACAAATCTTACAAAAGTTTTCAAATTTTGATAGGAATGGACCTTTTATCGGTGCATGTTAATCTTAAAAATGAAAATTTTTGGGATTCGACTGAACTAAATTGTAGGAATGAATTTATAGTAAATAATCACTATCAAATGAAATCGGTGGGGTGAATATAATCTCGTAGTTACTCGCCTCTCAACTTATTACAATATATAATTATAGCTCTTTGTCAGCGGGCGAGATTAAATTTTTTATTGATTGCGACAAAATTATATAAAACACCACTTTTTTTAATTTTTTATAAACATCTGCCGAAGAGGTTCACTTAGCATTTTCATATTTAATTACCATTGGTAGATGTGTACTGTAGAAGGTACCTACATATTGGCTACATTCATGCCAAATATCAAAATAATCGAACGGTAAATAACAAAATTATAACATTCTAAACTAGCTAGCTAAACTACCTACAAAGAAAAATTGCATCAAGTGTTTAAATACATGTTGTGTAGGTACCTACTGCTACTCCATATAAGTAGGTACCTATATAGAAGTTTCTTATTAAATTCGGAAATATTTAAATTGTAGAATTGAAGAATGCAATCCTATTCGTAGTAGCAGACAGGTTCATTACAAGTAGGGGAGACAGGGGTTGGTTGTCATAGATTTGCGTTTTAATTTTTTTTTTTGGATAATTAATACTTATTTCGGAAAATGTGTATTACATACCATAAGATAAAGTGAACTTTACTTAATAATTCATTTTCTTGTTAAGAGCTCTAAATTTGGCCCAACAGGCTCATATAAAACATTGATTGTAGCTGAGCAACCTATGCTAATCTACTTCGTTATTGGCTGAAATTGTTCATACGATCATACCATACCCTTTGGGGTAGGGGTAGGTTCACTATAAACACACTTACACTAGCAAAAGTATAACATAATGGAAACTGAAAATATAAATGTATTTAATGGAAACATGTGAATTAGGTAACAAAATTGAGTTAAAACTTGCTTCATTGGCGTAAATTAACAAATAAAATAAATTAGATCATAAGAATTAGGAATAATCGAAATCAGAGTTATGGCATCTATATGACAGAATATCGCACCATCGGTATAACATTCGTCGTGTCTCGTGTGCCCAAAAGTGACGTGCGAATCTGCCCCATTCACAAAATGCCAACCAACCCCAACGACGCGACGATGTGTTACTAAAACGGCTGCCTAAAACGGTGTTCATGAATTTAATAAATTGCCAATCTGTTAGATGAGATTAAAGAGCAATATTTACATATAGGTAGGTACCTACCTACTTGTACACAGTCGTCACAACAAATAACTTAAGCGGCTATACCGGATTGTAACAAGAAAAGTGTAAGGGAAGGGAAAATTACTAACCACATGTAGGTATAAAATCGCGCATAGAGTGGTAGTTACTTGTTCTCTGTTTAACCCTACAACTTCAACTCAAGCGCCAACGGTTGGTACGCACATATTAATATGTCGAAGCGAGGCGTTCTACTATAAACTGCGCGTAATTTAAATGTACAATACTAACTTACCCGATATGACAACCAACCCCGGTCTCCCCTACACAATTGTTTCCACGGTGCTGAATTTAACAGTAGAATGGTAAAGTAAAATTTTTATGAGAACTACATGACGTCATACAATTTTCGACACAAACATCGTTCAAAACAAGCAAATACAACAATAATTACAAAAACTTTGTAGGCGCGAAAACAAACTAAATTTGTAAAAGTATAATTATTGTACTTCCCTTTAATTTTAAAAATGAGATCGTGGAACGAAGATATTGGTGTCTGCACATTATGACGTCATGTAGTTCTCATAAAAATTTACTTTAGTATAATAACGAAAATAAACAACAGCAAGTGTTTTACTTAATGTAAAAGTAATTACTGGTAAAAGAACATAATATCTACTAAAACTATTGATAATTGATAAAGAAGAAATAACACTTTCAGACACAGCAGCGTGGGAGAGAAAGTGACGGGACCGTGATCGAAGAGACGCGGACGGAGGACATTGAGGTTTGTATGCCTATATTAAAATTGGATAGCATACCTATATTACAAATATCTACAGCTCGCAGACTGCAACGATAAAATCTTTTTATATCAAGTACAGTACAGCTTTGATAATTAACCCAAAATTTAAAGTTACAATAGAATAAGTCCATATTTATGCTTCTTGAGCCGCTCTTTCTTTCAACATTGCGCGGGAAAATTGTTTACTTTAACCCACTTAATGCCATTTACAGAATCACAATGATATACAACGAATCTGTTACAATTTTTAAATCTTCTTTATTTAATGCACAAAGTCGTCTTTAAAGTTCTGACAGTGAAACCATATTATGATATTATTTTCCATTAGGTATATCTCCTCTTCCTCTCTGTTCAGGTCTCATTAATGTCTCAAAACGTTAAAATTGTGTTTTAGTTAATAACTTGTACAGGGCCGTGGAGAGAAATCCAGAGCCCCACGGAAAAACTAATCCGGGCTCCCCTCCCAATGTCAAATATTAAACTTACTATTAATTCACAGTGACCAGCGTCGTCCTTAAGTTGTAATATATGTATTGATTTGTTGTAGTAGGTATATGTAATTATGAATTTAAAAATAATTGTTATACTAAAGTAAAAACCTGATTGCTTTAGCCGGGCCCGGGCCCCAGGGTTATAGCACCGACTGCCCCCCCCCCCCCTTACTCGTCGGGCCTGAACTTGTACATCAAAGTGAAAAATTTGGTAAACATATTTATTTACTGTCACTTCAAGTCATTAATCTTTTTGAAGTATGTGAAAGTGACAGATTATTAATTGACTTTAACTTCACCTTGTCGCATATCAAATTTAAAGATTGTTTAGGAAGGTGAAGATTTGTATTAATTGTACATTCACTAAATTGATTATAGCATTATTAATTCATTTCATTGTTCATAAAAACTCTATTCTGTACACTAATTGCTTTGATCTTCTTTATTTATATCTTTAGAGTCAATCTATTTTGCTTTTATCAAACAAAATTTGATTCAGTAACAATTGATTACCTATCCTTTGTTCGGAAGTTTTTGTGTAAATCAACATAACCCTCCTACACTACAAATTGTGCGGTTTCTTTTCTTCCTCATTTTCATAGGTTTTAACAGGAATTGTGGACTATGCCGTAATCTCTTGCGTTGAGTGAGAATTTCTCATATAAACAATTGCAATTGTGATACGCAAGGTGGCGGTAACCAGATGAATCAAAACTTTTCACTTGTTGTCGAAACATGTCATCTGTCGTGCTTCCATATGCTTTCAAAAACATTGCCGTTCTAATTTCGTTGATTTTGGTCAGGTTTTTTATATCCGTGCATTGAACATACGAAATCTTCCACAACCTCGAGTACCTACTGAATTAAGTACCATTCGGCACAGAGAAAATAACATCGGATATATTCTTTTAATGCATTAGACCTCCATGTATTTTCTGAATTTCTTAATATTTAAAGGTCGTTTCTTTCCTTTCGAAAAAATGCTGGAATGAATCGCAGCCTGTCAGAGCATGAAAAAGTAATAGTACAGAAACTACACCATTTTCGCCGAAGTGAAAAACAGTTTTTCTCTACTACCTACTTTTAAAATGAAAAGTTGAATACCTTAGCTATATTATTTTATTATTTTAAATCGATTCGTAAGAATAAAACATGACGTAATGTAGCTATTATTTTCGCACGCCGCCGTTACCACTACTACAACTTTAGCCGCGTCTACCGACGGTTTAGCCACCTCCTTTTGGAGGTAGACCACAACGCGAGAAAAAAAATTAACATTGTAGGAATAAGGTAATTTAATAGATTTTTTGACACCTTGCGTAGGTGGTAGAACTACATATTATTGCAACGCTGACGCGGTGGTAGACTATCATCATTCTATGTATATTTTCACTTATCCACAAACATCCTTCCAAGTTTAAGCTTATAGGTATATATGGCATTCACACAAGAATTATTTACATATTTACTCATTTGTTATTCATTAACGCAACCACGCATTAGGATGGTAGACTGCCAGTTCATTTATTTGCCATGTTGAAACAACAAATTGAGAGTAAAACGAGCTTTTAATTGCCTGTGCAAATTTTGTGTCGCTGCCGCCCGGACTATAATATGGTTTTTGAATCACAACAACAGCAATAGGTATACGTAATTTTGTCAAATCTTATGTGTAGTGCCTAGCCTATGTTTTAAAAGTGGAATAAATTGTAGTACCTACGTTTTAATAGAGCTATTCTCGATTTATCAGCTAACAAAAGTGACATTTTCCTCTTTATTACTTGTATCGTATGTACCTACCTACACACGCGCGCTCCGTATACCTACTGTACTTCTCACTTATCACAAAAACAATGCAATTCAATTTTATCGTAAATTTGTACCTACATTACATGTGACATAACGCTGAATATTAACATTTTCCAAGTTTGGCAACTCATTTTAAAACTCGTTCCATTCTTTTCGCATTGTTGGTGGTTGCACCTTAGACAGCGATAATATTGAAGAAGAATTTTTCCCATTACTATATGTTCCTGAGGATCAGATGTACCTATGTTTTATTGTGTTTGTTAAATGCCAATTGCAATGAGTAACTTTCGGGCCCATGGGCGTTTATCGCCAGCACCGTCATCCTCAGGCGATGAAGCACGCCGTTATGATTCTGAATGTAGGCAGTCCAACAATAAATTGTTCTTCTGTAGGTACTACCTATACCTATACGCTTCTATAAAGCTTATGAGTTCCTAACTTCCTCTATAAGAAATATGCATGTTGTGTTGATATTCAAGTTCCATAACTCAAAAATGTATGCCTATCCCCATTAATTGTAATTTCTTTGTAATAATTATTGTAGTAACAAATTTCAGGTAGGTCGATATCGATTTCCATAGAAACTTTGTGTGCTGCTGGTGTTTCTTCCAAAATTTCTTTTTTGTCCCATTCTTTCCGCCAGTTTATTTTGATTTCCCAATGTACCATGTACCTATACCTACCGATTTAATTATGGTACTTAGGTACACCATTATTACAGGGAGGAGTACATTTTATTTCCAATAATTCTTAAACTTAACTGTCCTTGTAAAACAAAACTGTACATTAAATAACACATACCTTAATACAATTATTGTGTCAATCTAAATCATAATTATTTCTACTTTTAGGAGTCATCAGTGGCCTCGACGTCGGCGTCGCAAGGTAAAATGCAACGAGTTTCTTTTAGTGTAATAATAACTAAGTAGATAGAGAAATATTCAGCACTATGGAAGTAAAGAAGTATGAAATACATCCTATGCTACTATCGGTTCCAAAAAGCAAGACACCTGAGTTTAGAATGTTATAATTTTGTTATTTTGTTATTGTTATTTACCGGAACTTTGAAGTCATGTACTTCATTATTTTAATTTTAGCTAAAAATATTTGAAATTTTAACAAATCATGCATCCATCCTATACGAACCGGTTAGTAATTACAAATCTTACAAAAGTTTTCAAATTTTGATAGGAATGGACCTTTTATCGGTGCATGTTAATCTTAAAAATGAAAATTTTTGGGTTTCGACTGAACTAAATTGTAGGAATGAATTTATAGTAAATAACACAGCCCAACAAAATAAAATTTTTGTCTTGGTGCCGAAAAAGTAAGAACTGATTTTAAATATTTGTGATGTGCTGATTCCAAAAATACCTGGCTTTTTTTTCATAGCAGCTCCAGTTTTTGAGATGTGGGCTAATTGGTATTAGTTCTGATAAAACGCAAAAATATTGAAATAGTGATATCTTTAGAGGCCAAAGTGAAATTTCCTACCTAAGTAATTAAAATCTAATGAGCTAGTTTGAGTTACTTGGTATTATTCATTACTGTAAAACCCGACATTCCTATACCCCTATCAAAAACTAATTAATTCGTCGTATTACCTCGCAAATATCTCTGCCTTAAGGCGCCTACAGACACACAAACATTCCTTGAGACATGTAAGCGCGTACAAGTACGCACGTATAGAAATTCAAGCCAGCGACTGAATAAGTGAATATATCTTCGACAGATATTTTAGGCAGATATTGTCTACACACTGATGAATATGTATGCGCGTACAAGTACGCGCTACATATCTCAAGGAATGTTTGTGTGTGTGTAGGCGCCTTACGAGGTACAGTTTATATAAAGAAATGAGAATCAAATTAGCCAGTGTGAGTTATTTGGTATTTATTCATTTGTTTTGTATAAACCGAACATTCTTATAAATTACTTCCATCAAAACGTAATTAATACGCAGCTATATTAACTCGTATCTTTGCTTTACGAAGTACATTTACCTATTTAGTTTACTGAAGTTGTGGTTCCTTTGGTGTTGTTCAGTTGTTTTATATAAAACATTTAATTAAAATCATGGCATCCAGAGCAAACGTAGTTGTGTGATCATCCAGACGTTTTTTGTTATGTATGTGGCGAGTACACTTTTAAAGAAATAGAAAGCCTATTTCTGATTTTGTGAGAAGAAGTTATCTGACCTATTTTGGCGTTCACTTGGTAACCAGGATAAATCTTGGGCTCCACATTTCGTATGTAAAACATGTATTGAACATCTGCGTCAGTGGACAGTTGGAAAGAGAAGTGTCTAAAGTTTGGAGTACCAATGGTTGGAGAGAACCAAGAACCATTACGATGATTGCTATTTTGTCTCGTAAATATCAAAGGAATCAATCGGAACAATAGACAGAAATGGCCATATCCTGATCTAGATTCAGCAAATAGGCCTGTACTGCATAGTGAACAATACCCATTCCATCATTCGCAGTCTGCCTTCGCTCCCGGAAGATGATGCAGCACTACCCACGGTTGATGAAATTCAGTGTATGTCGTCAGAAAACGACAGTGATTTTTGATAGCAGATTTATCAAGTCCGCAACGTTTCAATCAACAAGAACTGAACGATCTCATTAGAGACCTGAATCTTTCAAGGAATCTTCTGAATTACTCGCTTCCAGATTAAATGAGAAGAATCTACTTCAGCCAGATACCAAATTACATTTTACCGTAAAAGAGATAAGGATCTGCTGCCCTTTTACTCTGAGGAAAATAACCTGGTATTCTGTAACGATATAAGAGGACTCTTACAAAAAATGGGTTTGTCGGAATACACACCAGACGAATGGCGCCTTTTTATAGACGGTTCAAGACGAAGTTTGAAATGTGTGCTTTTACACAATGGTAATAAATATGGCTCAATACCCATTGGTCATTCTACCAGCATGAAGGAGGAATACGAGTCAATATCACTAGTCCTGAAAAAATTAAGTATGAAGAACATCAGTGGTGATTTGTGTCGACCTAAAAATGGTGACTTCCTCCTTGGCAGCAAAGTGGATATACAAAATATCCTTGTTTTTTATGCTTTGGGACAGCAGAGCTAAGGATCAGCACTGGGTTAACAGAAATTGGCCCTTTAAGAAATGTTATGACTCAAGGAAAGCAAAATGTAATCAACGAACCTTTGGTTGCGAGAGACAAAATCATATTTCCACCCTTGCATATCAAGTTGGGGCTTATGAAGCAATTTGTGAAGGCTTTAAATCGCGATGGACTTTGTTTTGGCTACTTGATTCATAAATTTCCTGGAATTAGCACGGAAAACTGAAAGCCGTAATATTCGATGGCCTCAGATAAGGCAGCTTATTAAAGATCCACAATTTACCGCATCAATGAATGAAATTGAATCTAACGCTTGGTGTTCATTTGTTACAGTTGGTACAAAATTTTCTGGGAAATCATAAGGCAAAAAATTATATAGAATTAGTGGGAAAATATGCTTTCAAACTTTAATATACTCGGCTGCCACATGAGCATAAAAATTCACTACCTCTACAGCCACTTAGATCGGTTTCCAGAAAACCTAGGTGATTTGAGTGAAGAACAGGGGAAAGATTCATCAGGATATTAAACTTATGGAAGATCGATATCAAGGAAGATGGGTAGCCACATGATGGCCGACTACTGCTGGAGCCTTCAGCGAGACTATCCTAATAACTGCCCATGCTAGAAAGTCATATAAAAGAAAATTTTTATATGATATGTAAATATAATAATTTATAAACTTATTTGTTTATTTGTGAAATAAATACATTACCTACTTTGGATTTTATGTGTTTTTTTACTAGCACTTGAAGCAGATAGTATTAGTATAACGTAAAAAGTATAAAAGTAAAAAACTAGACTATTTCTTTCTAAAAAAAGGTCAAAATACAATATCTCAAAACTAGATCTGATAGACCAAATCTGAAGACAGTTTTGGATTCTGCACCCAAAGCTTACTTAAAAACAGTTACAAAAACCCTGGCACCAAAATGTTTGTTGGGCTGTGTAATCACTATCAATGAAATCGGTGGGGTGAATATAATCTCGTAGTTACTCGCCTCTCAACTTATTACAATATATAATTATAGCTCTTTGTCAGCGGGCGAGATTAAATTTTTTATTGATTGCGACAAAATTATATAAAACACCACTTTTTTAATTTTTTATAAACATCTGCCGAAGAGGTTCACTTAGCATTTTCATATTTAATTACCATTGGTAGATGTGTACTGTAGAAGGTACCTACATATTGGCTACATTCATGCCAAATATCAAAATAATCGAACGGTAAATAACAAAATTATAACATTCTAAACTAGCTAGCTAAACTACCTACAAGAAAAAATTGCATCAAGTGTTTAAATACATGTTGTGTAGGTACCTACTGCTACTCCATATAGTAGGTACCTATATAGAAGTTTTCTTATTAAATCGGAAATATTTAATTGTAGAATTGAAGAATGCAATCCTATTCGTAGTAGAGACAGGTCATTACAAGTAGGGGAGACAGGGGTTTGGTTGTCATAGATTTGCGTTTTAATTTTTTTTTTTTGGATAATTAATACTTATTTCGGAAAATGTGTATTACATACCATAAGATAAAGTGAACTTTACTTAATAATTCATTTTCTTGTTAAGAGCTCTAATTGGCCCAACAGGCTCATATAAAACATTGATTGTAGCTGAGCAACCTATGCTAATCTACTTCGTTATTGGCTGAAATTGTTCATACGATCATACCATACCCTTTGGGGTAGGGGTAGGTTCACTATAAAACACACTTACACTAGCAAAAGTATAACATAATGGAAACTGAAAATATAAATGTATTTAATGGAAACATGTGAATTAGGTAACAAAATTGAGTTAAAACTTGCTTCATTGGCGTAAATTAACAAATAAAATAATTAGATCATAAGAATTAGGATAATCGAAATCAGAGTTATGGCATCTATATGACAGAATATCGCACCATCGGTATAACATTCGTCGTGTCTCGTGTGCCCAAAAGTGACGTGCGAATCTGCCCCATTCACAAAATGCCAACCAACCCCAACGACGCGACGATGTGTTTACTAAAACGGCTGCCTAAAACGGTGTTCATGAATTTAATAAATTGCCAATCTGTTAAGATGAGATTAAAGAGCAATATTTACATATAGGTAGGTACCTACCTACTTGTACACAGTCGTCACAACAAATAACTTAAGCGGCTATACCGGATTGTAACAAGAAAAGTGTAAGGGAAGGAAAAATTACTAACCACATGTAGGTATAAAATCGCGCATAGAGTGGTAGTTACTTGTTCTCTGTTTAACCCTACAACTTCAACTCAAGCGCCAACGGTTGGTACGCACATATTAATATGTCGAAGCGAGGCGTTCTACTATAAACTGCGCGTAATTTAAATGTACAATACTAACTTACCCGATATGACAACCAACCCCGGTCTCCCCTACACAATTGTTTCCACGGTGCTGAATTTTAACAGTAGAATGGTAAGTAAATTTTTATGAGAACTACATGACGTCATACAATTTCGACACAAACATCGTTCAAAACAAGCAAATACAACAATAATTACAAAAACTTTGTAGGCGCGAAAACAAACTAAATTTGTAAAAGTATAATTATTGTACTTCCCTTTAATTTTAAAAATGAGATCGTGGAACGAAGATATTGGTGTCTGCACATTATGACGTCATGTAGTTCTCATAAAATTTTACTTTAGTATAATAACGAAAATAAACAACAGCAAGTGTTTTACTTAATGTAAAAGTAATTACTGGTAAAAGAACATAATATCTACTAAAACTATTGATAATTGATAAAGAAGAAATAACACTTTCAGACACAGCAGCGTGGAGAGAAAGTGACGGGACCGTGATCGAAGAGACGCGGACGGAGGACATTGAGGTTTGTATGCCTATATTAAAATTTGGATAGCATACCTATATACAAATATCTACAGCTCGCAGACTGCAACGATAAAATCTTTTTTATATCAAGTACAGTACAGCTTTGATAATTAACCCAAAATTTAAAGTTACAATAGAATAAGTCCATATTTATGCTTCTTGAGCCGCTCTTTCTTTCAACATTGCGCGGGAAAATTGTTTACTTTAACCCACTTAATGCCATTTACAGAATCACAATGATATACAACGAATCTGTTACAATTTTTAAATCTTCTTTATTTAATGCACAAAGTCGTCTTTAAAGTTCTGACAGTGAAACCATATTATGATATTATTTTCCATTTAGGTATATCTCCTCTTCCTCTCTGTTCAGGTCTCATTAATGTCTCAAAACGTGTTACGTGTTGAACCAGGTTCTCAGTAGCAAAATAATAAACAAAGTCCCGATAGCTCTGTCACGGTGAACGGATTAGGTCGTGAGCAAAATTATATAAACAGATTGACAAAAGTTAACTAAAATTTTGGGCGCCACTATATTTCAAAGACAATTGTTTATGATGTTGCACTCAGTAAAACAAACATAGAAATTATTACCAAATTTATGTTCGATTTAAACTGGAGAGATGCGATATTAAACAGTGGAATTTAATTAAATTTGGTAATAATTTCTATGTTTGTTTACTGAGTGCAACATCATAAACAATTGTCTTTGAAATATAGTGGCGCCCAAAATTTTAGTTAACTTTTGTCAATCTGTTTATATAATTTTGCTCACGACCTAATCCGTTCACCGTGACAGAGCTATCGGGACTTTGTTTATTATTTTGCTACTGAGAACCTGGTTCAACACGTAACAAATTTTGGCACCCAACGTTGTGGGGCCTTTGCTTTGGATTTGTGAATTGCTTTTGTTGAATTTGATTACTTGGTACATTAACTTTGAAAGTGACACTGGTTTAATCGTACTCTCTCTAGATTTGATTTGTTTTGTGTGATATTTGGTTGATATTGTGTTGAGTATAATTTTGGTTACGATGTCTTTGTGGAAATTAGAAGTGAATAGGTTAAAACGCAACGAATTAAAATATGAATTGGTCTCTAGGGGTATTGATGGGGAGATAAATGTAGATAGTTTACGGAAATCGGTTCGTAGTGCAATACAGTTGGAATTGAGTAAATCTTTGACGTCCGTAACACATAAAATTAATTTTTCGGAAGATGTAATTGCTATTCAAATGGCAATCACAGAACTACAATTAGGGTTAGAATCATTTGAGGGGGATACGACCACTGCGAATTTTCATAGATTTACGTCTTTATTTTTACACATTCAACGTAGATGTGAGTTGAGTAATCCGGGGAACGAGGGAGATATTACTAGGCGAAATCAATTATTACTTGCTTTAAATAATTTAAAGGGGGATATGGAAAATGCTATTAGGAGAGCACGTCGTAGCACATTTTCGGAATTTACTAAATTAGCTACATCTAGTCCACATGTTTCGAAAGGTACTAATGTTAGGGATGGGGAAGTTGATGATGATAGTGTTGAGGTAGAACCACCTTTGTTGTCGTCTGAAGATGAATTAGAATCAGGTATGGAACAAATTAATTTAGCTACTGTAAACTCTCATGTTAGTTGTGGTAAAACCAAAGTGTTCAGATTGCAAAATTGGGATTAACGTTTTCGGGAGATGGGCCTATTTCATTATTAGATTTCTTAACTAGGGTGGAAGAATTAAGCGCTTCTCGTTTGATTTCTCATAGGGATTTATTTCATGCAACCCCAGAATTAATTACTGGTCGTGCATTATTATTGTTTAGGTCACGTAGGGATACTCTTCATTCTTGGAAAGATGTAGTATCAATGCTAAAGTCAGAATTTTTACCGATTGATTACGATGAAAGATTATTAGAGGAAATTAAAGCTAGAACGATGGGATCTTCGGAATCCATAAGTACTTATATAGCAGTTATGCAGAGTTTATTCGTCAGGTTATCCGAACCTTTGAATGAGGCTAAACAATTATATTATATCAGGAAAAATCTTACGCCATTTTATCAAAATGCATTAACGTTAACAGAAGTCAATTCAATAGGGCAATTAACGACATTAGGGAGACGCATAGAACAAAACAAATATTTTGTGGAATCATTTAAACCACCGCCATCTAAGAAAACTACGAAATTATTAGAACCTAGTCTTGCTTATCTCACGTCATCTTCTGATTCAGAATCGGTCCAGGCGAACGTCAAAAGTAAACCTTCTTTAAATGTTATAGAATCCAATCAAAATAATTCAGGAAATTTTGCTAGTGGGACGAATAATAAGAATATAAAGTGTTGGAATTGTCAGAAATTGGGACACCTTGCTACTAAATGTATGATGCCTAAAAGAATCCATTGTTATGGTTGTGGGAAAATTGGGGTTGTTAAACCAAATTGTTCCAAATGTAGTTCGGGGCAGGGAAACTAAGGGATGAGTTGTCTAACCGAGGAGAGAACTCACACCTTAAATTAATCTCGGAAATACCTTTTTGTGGGTTGTCAGATAAACATAGGTTTTGTTTAGATTTCATATTAAATAGTGTTAGGGATGATGAGAGACCTTATCTTAATGTCAATATTTATGGTTATTCTGTGTTAGGGTTATTAGATTCAGGGGCTTCTTGTACAGTATTAGGAAATATGGGGTGGAAAATATTACATAGCTTGGGGCTTAATTTAAATAATCAGAAATTCAGTCTTGTCAAATTGCAAATGGCCAAAGCTGTAAGGTGTTGGGATCTATTATGTTACCGATAGCTGTCAAATCAAAAACAGTTACGATAGAAGTGTTGGTTATGCCAGACGTACCTCATACGTTGATATTAGGGATAGATTTTTGGAAATTAATTAATTTTGTGCCGGATTTTAGGTCAGGTCAATGGAATTTTGGAACTATGGGGGAATTATGTACGGTCAAGGCAAATCATATTCATTCTTTAGAAAATCTTTCGGCTTCAGAGCAAAATGCTATTCAAACATTACTGAATAGTCCTGTTTTAAAGTCATCTTTATTAGGTTGTACTACTTTGATAGAGCATAAAATTGTTACTTCTGCGGAACCTATTAAGCAACGTTATTATCCACTTGCTCCTGTACTTAGGAAAATTGCGAATGATGAGTTAGATGCGATGATTAAGTTAGGTGTTGTTGAACCGTCTAGTAGTCCTTGGTCCAGTCCGATAGTATTAGTGAAAAAGAAGGATAATTCCTATAGATTTTGTGTTGATTATCGTAAGGTGAATGCGGTCACTGAGAAAGATGCCTATCCTTTACCATACATTAGTTCAATTTTAGATAGGTTAAGGGATGCTAAGTTTTTAAGTAGCTTAGATATTAGGTCTGCTTACTGGCAAATTCCATTGTCAGCTGAAGCTAAACCAATTACAGCATTTACAATTCCAGGTAGAGGTCTTTATCAGTTTACTCGTATGCCTTTTGGTCTTCACAATTCTCCTGCTACTTTTCAGAGATTGATTGATAGAATCTTAGGTGCCGATTTAGAACCTTTTTGTTTTGCTTACTTAGACGATATTATTATAGCCACTCCTACTTTCGAGAAACATTTAGAAGTCTTAAAGGAAATTTTGAAACGATTGTCATCTGCTGGGTTAACGTTAAAACAAGAGAATGTAATTTTTGCCGGTCTGATTTAAAATATCTTGGTTATGTTGTGAATGAGAATGGTCTGATGGTAGATCCGGATAAAGTATCAGCAATCCTTTCTATTTCTACTCCAACTACGGTATCAGAAGTTAGAAGGTTAGTTGGAATGGCAGGTTGGTATCGTAGGTTTATTCCAAATTTTTCAACGGTGATAGCTCCTCTTACTAATTTAACTAAGAAGAATATGTCCTTTTTCTGGTCGGAAGAATGTGAACAAGCTTTGAGGTTTCTTAAACAACAATTAGTATCTGCGCCTATCCTTTCTTGTCCAGATTTTGAAATTCCTTTTTCTATCCAAACAGATGCTTCTGATTTGGTATTGGGGCGGTATTAAGTCAAGAGTCAGCAATGGGTGAAAATGTGATTAGTTACATAAGTAGATCACTGAATAAATCCGAACGTCATTATTCGACTACAGAAAAGAGTGCCTAGCTGTTCTGTGGGCTATAGAAAAGTTTCGTCCTTATGTGGAAGGATCTCATTTTACGGTCGTTACGGATCATCATTCATTAATTTGGTTGAATAAACTTCAAAACCCTTCGGGAAGATTAGCTCGATGGGCTATTAGATTGCAACAATATAACTTCAGTATCATACATAGGAAAGGAAAAGATCATGTTGTTCCTGATACTCTTTCTAGGTCTGTTCCAAAATTAGATATTATTACGGGTAGTGAAAATGTTTCATCGAGTATTACTTTGCCTGTGGATGATGTTTGGTATATTAAATTAATTGAGAAAGTTACTGCGAGTCCAAGGAAATTTCCTAATTGGTATGTGAAGGATAATGTGTTGTATAAACGAACAAAGTCTTCAGAATGCTTGAATGATATAATGGGAGACTGGCGTGTTGTAGTACCGAAAGGTCAACGTAAACGTATTATAGGAGAAAATCATGATCCTCCTACGTGTGGTCATGGTGGGATTACTAAAACTGTTGCTAGGATCAACAAAAATTTTTATTGGCCTGCTCTTCGTACTGATGTTTCTCGTTATATTCAAAAGTGTGTGATTTGTAGCGCTCATAAGGTAGAACAAAAACTTTCACCAGGAGTTTTTGCTCCTCGTGCAACTCCTTCATACCCATGGCAAGTACTCTCGTGTGATATTGTGGGTCCGTTACCAAGATCTTCAAAGGGACATTGTTTTATATTAGTCATTGCCGATTATTTTACAAAATTTTCTCTTTTCTTTCCATTAAGAATAGCAAATGCTACTTCAATATCAAGAATTATGGAAGACAATGTATTCTTATGTTTGGTGCTCCTCAATATTTAATTACTGATAATGGTGTTCAATTTCGGAGTAAAGAATTTACTAAAGTCTGTAATCAGTATCATACTACTATCCTGTATACTGCTAAATACCATCCTAGAGCGAATCCTGCGGAAAGAGTAAATAGAGTATTGAAAACGATGATATCCTCGTATGTAAAAGAAAACCAAAGACATTGGGATGTAAATTTATCAAAAATTGGTTGTGCAATTAGAACTTCAAGACATGAAGTGATTGGTCATACTCCTTACTTTGCTTTGTTTGGTAGGGAACATATTTTGTACGGAAATTTATTCAAATGTCCTGGGGAAATTGGTGAACCTATGATTAACCTTGATAAATCTAAAGTAGTGGACAAATCCGCTGAATATTACGAAAATTTGAGAACTAACATATTAAGTAAGATTAAACGAGCCACTAGTAAAACCCAAAATAGGTATAATTTAAGGAAACGAATTGTAAAATATAAACTGAATGATTATGTTTGGAAACGAAATTTTGTCTTGTCGGATGCTGCAAAATATTTCAATGCGAAATTAGCTCCAAAATTTACTGGTCCGTTTAAAATTAAAAATGTTGTCTCACCTTGGACGTATGAATTAGAAGATGCTCAAGGGAAATCATTAGGGGTATATCATGCTAAAGATTTAAAACCTGATCATACTAGGGATAATAGTGAACCAAGTACTAATAATGATAGTACTGAGGATGAGTCTATAAATTCTGATGGGGGGTCAAAACGTTCATTAAGATATCACCGACCAAGAAAACGTCTAAAAATTTAAATATTGTTGAAAAACCACATTAGGTCAAAGTTTTAATGCGTCATATGGGAGGAGGTTGAGGACGCGTGGTGGGAATTTTGGCTGGTATTTCATTTTTTTTTTCCTTTTCGAAATACACAGTCGCTCTTAAGATCTGAGCCCTACATCATGCTTTTATCATATTCATTATTTTGCTGTTGGTTGTTTATTGGTTGGTTGATTGGGGTTGGTTGGTTCATTCATATTCATTTACCATCTGGTCTGTTTCTTCTTTTGATTGGGAGTTTGTTATTGGAGGGGTTTATTCATTGTTAAGATTTTATTTTAGATTTGAATTTTGGTGGGTCTTGTTGTTGGTAGGGGGGATTGGGATGAGTTTGTTTCGGATTTTGGCTAGATTTTTTTTGTCGGACCTTTTGTTGTTGGTAGGGGGGAATTTGTAACGTGTAAATGGTGCTTTAGAAAGATTGTATATTTGAGTTGGTAACATTTGTTTCATTTGGTTTGACTGGGATGTGCGCAAGTTACAAAAATCCTATAAGTATGAGTGAAAGGAATAACTCGCTCTCTTTTGAATAAAGTTTGATTAGTAACACGTGAAATCAGTGAATCGTATTTTAACGCTACATTTTGAAATTTTCATCGCAAATTATTAAGCGGATCGTAGTAGTGTTTTAGCGCACATCCCAGTCAAACCAAATGAAACAAATGTTACCAACTCAAATATACAATCTTTTCTAAAGCACCATTTACACGTTACAAACGTTAAAATTGTGTTTTAGTTAATAACTTGTACAGGGCCGTGGAGAGAAATCCAGAGCCCCACGGAAAAACTAATCCGGGCTCCCCTCCCAATGTCAAATATTAAACTTACTATTAATTCACAGTGACCAGCGTCGTCCTTAAGTTGTAATATATGTATTGATTTGTTGTAGTAGGTATATGTAATTATGAATTTAAAAATAATTGTTATACTAAAGTAAAAAACCTGATTGCTTTAGCCGGGCCCGGGCCCCAGGGTTATAGCACCGACTGCCCCCCCCCCCCCCCCCCTTACTCGTCGGGCCTGAACTTGTACATCAAAGTGAAAAATTGGTAAACATATTATTTACTGTCACTTCAAAGTCATTAATCTTTTTGAAGTATGTGAAAGTGACAGATTTATTTAATTGACTTTAACTTCACCTTGTCGCATATCAAATTTAAAGATTGTTTTAGGAAGGTGAAGATTTGTATTAATTGTACATTCACTAAATTGATTTATAGCATTAATTAATTCATTTCATTGTTCATAAAAACTCTATTCTGTACACTAATTGCTTTGAATCTTCTTTATTTATATCTTTAGAGTCAATCTATTTTGCTTTTATCAAACAAATTTGATTCAGTAACAATTGATTACCTATCCTTTGTTCGGAAGTTTTGTGTAAATCAACATAACCCTCCTACACTACAAATTGTGCGGTTTCTTTTCTTCCTCATTTTCATAGGTTTTAACAGGAATTTGTGGACTATGCCGTAATCTCTTGCGTTGAGTGAGAATTTCTCATATAAAACAATTGCAATTGTGATACGCAAGGTGGCGGTAAACCAGATGAATCAAAACTTTTCACTTGTTGTCGAAACATGTCATCTGTCGTGCTTCCATATGCTTTCAAAAACATTGCCGTTCTAATTTCGTTGATTTTGGTCAGGTTTTTTATATCCGTGCATTGAACATACGAAATCTTCCACAACCTCGAGTACCTACTGAATTAAGTACCATTCGGCACAGAGAAAATAACATCGGATATATTCTTTTAATGCAATTAAGACCTCCATGTATTTTTCTGAATTTCTTAATATATTAAAAGGTCGTTTCTTTCCTTTTCGAAAAAATGCTGGAATGAAATCGCAGCCTGTCAGAGCATGAAAAAGTAATAGTACAGAAACTACACCATTTTCGCCGAAGTGAAAAACAGTTTTTCTCTACTACCTACTTTTTAAAATGAAAAGTTGAATACCTTAGCTATATTATTTTATTATTTTAAATCGATTCGTAAGAATAAAACATGACGTAATGTAGCTATTATTTTCGCACGCCGCCGTTACCACTACTACAACTTTAGCCGCGTCTACCGACGGTTTAGCCACCTCCTTTTGGAGGTAGACCACAACGCGAGAAAAAAAATTAACATTGTAGGAATAAGGTAATTTAATAGATTTTTTGACACCTTGCGTAGGTGGTAGAACTACATATTATTGCAACGCTGACGCGGTGGTAGACTATCATCATTCTATGTATATTTTCACTTATCCACAAACATCCTTCCAAGTTTGAAGCTTATAGGTATATATGGCATTCACACAAGAATTATTTACATATTTACTCATTTGTTATTCATTAACGCAACCACGCATTAGGATGGTAGACTGCCAGTTCATTTATTTGCCATGTTGAAACAACAAATTGAGAGTAAACGAGCTTTAATTGCCTGTGCAAATTTTGTGTCGCTGCCTCCCGGACTATAATATGGTTTTTGAATCACAACAACAGCAATAGGTATACGTAATTTTGTCAAATCTTATGTGTAGTGCCTAGCCTATGTTTTAAAAGTGGAATAAATTGTAGTACCTACGTTTTAATAGAGCTATTCTCGATTTATCAGCTAACAAAAGTAACATTTTCCTCTTTTATTACTTGTATCGTATGTACCTACCTACACACGCGCGCTCCGTATACCTACTGTACTTCTCACTTATCACAAAAACAATGCAATTCAATTTTATCGTAAATTTGTACCTACATTACATGTGACATAACGCTGAATATTAACATTTTCCAAGTTTGGCAACTCATTTTAAAACTCGTTCCATTCTTTTCGCATTGTTGGTGGTTGCACCTTAGACAGCGATAATATTTGAAGAAGAATTTTCCCATTACTATATGTTCCTGAGGATCAGATGTACCTATGTTTTATTGTGTTGTTAAATGCCAAATTGCAATGAGTAACTTTCGGGCCCATGGGCGTTTATCGCCAGCACCGTCATCCTCAGGCGATGAAGCACGCCGTTATGATTCTGAATGTAGGCAGTCCAACAATAAATTGTTCTTCTGTAGGTACTACCTATACCTATACGCTTTCTATAAAGCTTATGAGTTCCTAACTTCCTCTATAAGAAATATGCATGTTGTGTTGATATTCAAGTTCCATAACTCAAAAATGTATGCCTATCCCCATTAATTGTAATTTCTTTGTAATAATTATTGTAGTAACAAAATTTCAGGTAGGTCGATATCGATTTCCATAGAAACTTTGTGTGCTGCTGGTGTTCTTCCAAAATTTCTTTTTTTGTCCCATTCTTTCCGCCAGTTTATTTTGAATTTCCCAATGTACCATGTACCTATACCTACCGATTTAATTATGGTACTTAGGTACACCATTATTACAGGGAGGAGTACATTTTATTTTCCAATAATTCTTAAACTTAACTGTCCTTGTAAAACAAAACTGTACATTAAATAACACATACCTTAAATACAATTATTGTGTCAATCTAAATCATAATTATTTCTACTTTTAGGAGTCATCAGTGGCCTCGACGTCGGCGTCGCAAGGTAAAATGCAACGAGTTTCTTTTAGTGTAATAATAACTAAGTAGATAGAGAAATATTCAGCACTATGGAAGTAAAGAAGTATGAAATACATCCTATGCTACTATCGGTTCCAAAAAGCAAGACACCTGAGTTTAGAATGTTATAATTTTGTTATTTTGTTATTGTTATTTACCGGAAACTTTGAAGTCATGTAACTTCATTATTTTAATTTTTAGCTAAAAATATTTGAAATTTTAACAAATCATGCATCCATCCTATACGAACCGGTTAGTAATTACAAATCTTACAAAAGTTTTCAAATTTTGATAGGAATGGACCTTTTATCGGTGCATGTTAATCTTAAAATGAAATTTTTGGGATTCGACTGAACTAAATTGTAGGAATGAATTTATAGTAAATAATCACTATCAAATGAAATCGGTGGGGTGAATATAATCTCGTAGTTACTCGCCTCTCAACTTATTACAATATATAATTATAGCTCTTTGTCAGCGGGCGAGATTAAATTTTTTATTGATTGCGACAAAATTATATAAAACACCACTTTTTTTAATTTTTTATAAACATCTGCCGAAGAGGTTCACTTAGCATTTTCATATTTAATTACCATTGGTAGATGTGTACTGTAGAAGGTACCTACATATTGGCTACATTCATGCCAAATATCAAAATAATCGAACGGTAAATAACAAAATTATAACATTCTAAACTAGCTAGCTAAACTACCTACAAAGAAAAAATTGCATCAAGTGTTTAAATACATGTTGTGTAGGTACCTACTGCTACTCCATATAAGTAGGTACCTATATAGAAGTTTTCTTATTAAATTCGGAAATATTTAAATTGTAGAATTGAAGAATGCAATCCTATTCGTAGTAGCAGACAGGTTCATTACAAGTAGGGGAGACAGGGGTTGGTTGTCATAGATTTGCGTTTTAATTTTTTTTTTTGGATAATTAATACTTATTTCGGAAAATGTGTATTACATACCATAAGATAAAGTGAACTTTACTTAATAATTCATTTTCTTGTTAAGAGCTCTAAATTTGGCCAACAGGCTCATATAAAACATTGATTGTAGCTGAGCAACCTATGCTAATCTACTTCGTTATTGGCTGAAATTGTTCATACGATCATACCATACCCTTTGGGGTAGGGGTAGGTTCACTATAAAACACACTTACACTAGCAAAAGTATAACATAATGGAAACTGAAAATATAAATGTATTTAATGGAAACATGTGAATTAGGTAACAAAATTGAGTTAAAACTTGCTTCATTGGCGTAAATTAACAAATAAAATAAATTAGATCATAAGAATTAGGAATAATCGAAATCAGAGTTATGGCATCTATATGACAGAATATCGCACCATCGGTATAACATTCGTCGTGTCTCGTGTGCCCAAAAGTGACGTGCGAATCTGCCCCATTCACAAAATGCCAACCAACCCCAACGACGCGACGATGTGTTACTAAACGGCTGCCTAAAACGGTGTTCATGAATTTAATAAATTGCCAATCTGTTAAGATGAGATTAAAGAGCAATATTTACATATAGGTAGGTACCTACCTACTTGTACACAGTCGTCACAACAAATAACTTAAGCGGCTATACCGGATTGTAACAAGAAAAGTGTAAGGGAAGGGAAAATACTAACCACATGTAGGTATAAAATCGCGCATAGAGTGGTAGTTACTTGTTCTCTGTTTAACCCTACAACTTCAACTCAAGCGCCAACGGTTGGTACGCACATATTAATATGTCGAAGCGAGGCGTTCTACTATAAACTGCGCGTAATTTAAATGTACAATACTAACTTACCCGATATGACAACCAACCCCGGTCTCCCCTACACAATTGTTTCCACGGTGCTGAATTTTAACAGTAGAATGGTAAAGTAAAATTTTTATGAGAACTACATGACGTCATACAATTTTCGACACAAACATCGTTCAAAACAAGCAAATACAACAATAATTACAAAAACTTTGTAGGCGCGAAAAACAAACTAAATTTGTAAAAGTATAATTATTGTACTTCCCTTTAATTTTAAAAATGAGATCGTGGAACGAAGATATTGGTGTCTGCACATTATGACGTCATGTAGTTCTCATAAAAATTTTACTTTAGTATAATAACGAAAATAAACAACAGCAAGTGTTTTACTTAATGTAAAAGTAATTACTGGTAAAAGAACATAATATCTACTAAAACTATTGATAATTGATAAAGAAGAAATAACACTTTCAGACACAGCAGCGTGGAGAGAAAGTGACGGGACCGTGATCGAAGAGACGCGGACGGAGGACATTGAGGTTTGTATGCCTATATTAAAATTTGGATAGCATACCTATATTACAAATATCTACAGCTCGCAGACTGCAACGATAAAATCTTTTTTATATCAAGTACAGTACAGCTTTGATAATTAACCCAAAATTTAAAGTTACAATAGAATAAGTCCATATTTATGCTTCTTGAGCCGCTCTTTCTTTCAACATTGCGCGGGAAAATTGTTTACTTTAACCCACTTAATGCCATTTACAGAATCACAATGATATACAACGAATCTGTTACAATTTTTAAATCTTCTTTATTTAATGCACAAAGTCGTCTTTAAAGTTCTGACAGTGAAACCATATTATGATATTATTTTCCATTTAGGTATATCCTCTTCCTCTCTGTTCAGGTCTCATTAATGTCTCAAAACGTTAAAATTGTGTTTTAGTTAATAACTTGTACAGGGCCGTGGAGAGAAATCAGAGCCCCACGGAAAAACTAATCCGGGCTCCCCTCCCAATGTCAAATATTAAACTTACTATTAATTCACAGTGACCAGCGTCGTCCTTAAGTTGTAATATATGTATTGATTTGTTGTAGTAGGTATATGTAATTATGAATTTAAAAATAATTGTATACTAAAGTAAAAAACCTGATTGCTTTAGCCGGGCCCGGGCCCCAGGGTTATAGCACCGACTGCCCCCCCCCCCCCCCTTACTCGTCGGGCCTGAACTTGTACATCAAAGTGAAAAATTTGGTAAACATATTTATTTACTGTCACTTCAAAGTCATTAATCTTTTTGAAGTATGTGAAAGTGACAGATTTATTTAATTGACTTTAACTTCACCTTGTCGCATATCAAATTTAAAGATTGTTTTAGGAAGGTGAAGATTTGTATTAATTGTACATTCACTAAATTGATTTATAGCATTAATTAATTCATTTCATTGTTCATAAAACTCTATTCTGTACACTAATTGCTTTGAATCTTCTTTATTTATATCTTTAGAGTCAATCTATTTTGCTTTTATCAAACAAAATTTGATTCAGTAACAATTGATTACCTATCCTTTGTTCGGAAGTTTGTGTAAATCAACATAACCCTCCTACACTACAAATTGTGCGGTTTCTTTTCTTCCTCATTTTCATAGGTTTTAACAGGAATTTGTGGACTATGCTCGTAATCTCTTGCGTTGAGTGAGAATTTCTCATATAAAACAATTGCAATTGTGATACGCAAGGTGGCGGTAACCAGATGAATCAAAACTTTTCACTTGTTGTCGAAACATGTCATCTGTCGTGCTTCCATATGCTTTCAAAAACATTGCCGTTCTAATTTCGTTGATTTTGGTCAGGTTTTTTATATCCGTGCATTGAACATACGAAATCTTCCACAACCTCGAGTACCTACTGAATTAAGTACCATTCGGCACAGAGAAAATACATCGGATATATTCTTTTAATGCAATTAAGACCTCCATGTATTTTTCTGAATTTCTTAATATATTAAAAGGTCGTTTCTTTCCTTTTCGAAAAAATGCTGGAATGAAATCGCAGCCTGTCAGAGCATGAAAAAGTAATAGTACAGAAACTACACCATTTTCGCCGAAGTGAAAAAACAGTTTTTCTCTACTACCTACTTTTTAAAATGAAAAGTTGAATACCTTAGCTATATTATTTTATTATTTTAAATCGATTCGTAAGAATAAAACATGACGTAATGTAGCTATTATTTTCGCACGCCGCCGTTACCACTACTACAACTTTAGCCGCGTCTACCGACGGTTTAGCCACCTCCTTTGGAGGTAGACCACAACGCGAGAAAAAAAATTAACATTGTAGGAATAAGGTAATTTAATAGATTTTTTGACACCTTGCGTAGGTGGTTAGAACTACATATATTGCAACGCTGACGCGGTGGTAGACTATCATCATTCTATGTATATTTTCACTTATCCACAACATCCTTCCAAGTTTGAAGCTTATAGGTATATATGGCATTCACACAAGAATTATTTACATATTTACTCATTTGTTATTCATTAACGCAACCACGCATTAGGATGGTAGACTGCCAGTTCATTTATTTGCCATGTTGAAACAACAAATTGAGAGGTAAACGAGCTTTAATTGCCTGTGCAAATTTTGTGTCGCTGCCTCCCGGACTATAATATGGTTTTTGAATCACAACAACAGCAATAGGTATACGTAATTTTGTCAAATCTTATGTGTAGTGCCTAGCCTATGTTTTAAAAGTGGAATAAATTGTATTACCTACGTTTTAATAGAGCTATTCTCGATTTATCAGCTAACAAAAGTGACATTTTCCTCTTTTATTACTTGTATCGTATGTACCTACCTACACACGCGCGCTCCGTATACCTACTGTACTTCTCACTTATCACAAAAACAATGCAATCAATTTTATCGTAAATTTGTACCTACATTACATGTGACATAACGCTGAATATAACATTTTCCAAGTTTGGCAACTCATTTTAAAAACTCGTTCCATTCTTTTCGCATTGTTGGTGGTTGCACCTTAGACAGCGATAATATTTGAAGAAGAATTTTTCCCATTACTATATGTTCCTGAGGATCAGATGTACCTATGTTTTATTGTGTTTGTTAAATGCCAAATTGCAATGAGTAACTTTCGGGCCCATGGGCGTTTATCGCCAGCACCGTCATCCTCAGGCGATGAAGCACGCCGTTATGATTCTGAATGTAGGCAGTCCAACAATAAATTGTTCTCTGTAGGTACTACCTATACCTATACGCTTTCTATAAAGCTTATGAGTTCCTAACTTCCTCTATAAGAAATATGCATGTTGTGTTGATATTCAAGTTCCATAACTCAAAAATGTATGCCTATCCCCATTAATTGTAATTTCTTTGTAATAATTATTGTAGTAACAAAATTTCAGGTAGGTCGATATCGATTTCCATTAGAAACTTGTGTGCTGCTGGTGTTCTTCCAAAATTTCTTTTTTTGTCCCATTCTTTCCGCCAGTTTTATTTTGAATTTCCCAATGTACCATGTACCTATACCTACCGATTTAATTATGGTACTTAGGTACACAATTATTACAGGGGAGGAGTACATTGTATTTTCCAATAATTCTTAAACGTAACTGTCCTTGTAAAACAAACTGTACATTAAATAACACATACCTTAAATACAATTATTGTGTCAATCTAAATCATAATTATTTCTACTTTTAGGAGTCATCAGTGGCCTCGACGTCGGCGTCGCAAGGTAAAAATGCAACGAGTTTCTTTTAGTGTCATAATAAACTAAGTAGATAGAGAAATATTCAGCACTATGGAAGTAAAGAAGTATGAAATACATCCTATGCTTACTATCGGTTCCAAAAGCAAGACACCTGAGTTTAGAATGTTATAATTTTGTTATTTGTTATGTTATTTACAGGAAACTTTGAAGTCATGTAACTTCATTATTTTAATTTTTAGCTAAAAATATTTGAAATTTTA
This sequence comes from Pyrocoelia pectoralis, assembly GCA_036250285.1. NCBI lineage: Eukaryota > Metazoa > Arthropoda > Insecta > Coleoptera > Lampyridae > Pyrocoelia > Pyrocoelia pectoralis. The sequence goes on from CM070075.1 coordinate 54,341,286, forward strand.
ACAAATCATGCATCCATCCTATACGAACCGGTTAGTAATTACAAATCTTACAAAAGTTTTCAAATTTTGATAGGAATGGACCTTTTATCGGTGCATGTTAATCTTAAAAATGAAAATTTTGGGTTTCGACTGAACTAAATTGTAGGAATGAATTTATAGTAAATAACACAGCCAACAAAATAAATTTTTGTCTTGGTGCCGAAAAAGTAAGAACTGATTTTAAATATTGTGATGTGCTGATTCCAAAAATACCTGGCTTTTTTTCATAGCAGCTCCAGTTTTGAGATGTGGGCTAATTGGTATTAGTTCTGATTAAAACGCAAAAATATTGAAATAGTGATATCTTTAGAGGCCAAAGTGAAATTTCCTACCTAAGTAATTAAAATCTAATGAGCTAGTTTGAGTTACTTGGTATTATTCATTACTGTAAAACCCGACATTCCTATACCCCTATCAAAAACTAATTAATTCGTCGTATTACCTCGCAAATATCTCTGCCTTAAGGCGCCTACAGACACACAAACATTCCTTGAGACATGTAAGCGCGTACAAGTACGCACGTATAGAAATTCAAGCAGCGACTGAATAAGTGAATATATCTTCGACAGATATTTTAGGCAGATATTGTCTACACACTGATGAATATGTATGCGCGTACAAGTACGCGCTTACATATCTCAAGGAATGTTTGTGTGTGTGTAGGCGCCTTTACGAGGTACAGTTTATATAAAGAAATGAGAATCAAATTAGCCAGTGTGAGTTATTTGGTATTTATTCATTTGTTTTGTATAAAACCGAACATTCTTATAAATTACTTCCATCAAAACGTAATTAATACGCAGCTATATTAACTCGTATCTTTGCTTTACGAAGTACATTTACCTATTTAGTTTACTGAAGTTGTGGTATCTTTGGTGTTGTTCAGTGTTTTATATAAAACATTTAATTAAAATCATGGCATCCAGAAGCAAACGTAGTTGTGTGAATCATCCAGACGTTTTTTGTTATGTATGTGGCGAGTACACTTTTAAAGAAAATAGAAAGCCTATTTCTGATTTTGTGAGAAGAAGTTATCTGACCTATTTTGGCGTTCACTTGGGTAACCAGGATAAATCTTGGGCTCCACATTTCGTATGTAAAACATGTATTGAACATCTGCGTCAGTGGACAGTTGGAAAGAGAAAGTGTCTAAAGTTTGGAGTACCAATGGTTTGGAGAGAACCAAGAAACCATTACGATGATTGCTATTTTTGTCTCGTAAATATCAAAGGAATCAATCGGAACAATAGACAGAAATGGCCATATCCTGATCTAGATTCAGCAAATAGGCCTGTACTGCATAGTGAACAAATACCCATTCCATCATTCAGCAGTCTGCCTTCGCTCCCGGAAGATGATGCAGCACTACCCACGTTTGATGAAATTCAGTGTATGTCGTCAGAAAACGACAGTGATTTTGAAGCAGATTTATCAAGTCCGCAACGTTTCAATCAACAAGAACTGAACGATCTCATTAGAGACCTGAATCTTTCAAAGGAATCTTCTGAATTACTCGCTTCCAGATTAAATGAGAAGAATCTACTTCAGCCAGATACCAATATTACATTTTACCGTAAAAGAGATAAGGATCTGCTGCCCTTTTACTCTGAGGAAAATAACCTGGTATTCTGTAACGATATAAGAGGACTCTTACAAAAAATGGGTTTGTCGGAATACACACCAGACGAATGGCGCCTTTTATAGACGGTTCAAGACGAAGTTTGAAATGTGTGCTTTTACACAATGGTAATAAATATGGCTCAATACCCATTGGTCATTCTACCAGCATGAAGGAGGAATACGAGTCAATATCACTAGTCCTGAAAAAAATTAAGTATGAAGAACATCAGTGGGTGATTTGTGTCGACCTAAAAATGGTGAACTTCCTCCTTGGGCAGCAAAGTGGATATACAAAATATCCTTGTTTTTTATGTCTTTGGGACAGCAGAGCTAAGGATCAGCACTGGGTTAACAGAAATTGGCCTTTAAGAAATGTTATGACTCAAGGAAAGCAAAATGTAATCAACGAACCTTTGGTTGCGAGAGACAAAATCATATTTCCACCCTTGCATATCAAGTTGGGGCTTATGAAGCAATTTGTGAAGGCTTTAAATCGCGATGGACTTTGTTTTGGCTACTTGATTCATAAATTTCCTGGAATTAGCACGGAAAAACTGAAAGCCGGAATATTCGATGGCCCTCAGATAAGGCAGCTTATTAAAGATCCACAATTTACCGCATCAATGAATGAAATTGAATCTAACGCTTGGTGTTCATTTGTTACAGTTGTACAAAATTTTCTGGGAAATCATAAGGCAAAAAATTATATAGAATTAGTGGAAAATATGCTTTCAAACTTTAATATACTCGGCTGCCACATGAGCATAAAAATTCACTACCTCTACAGCCACTTAGATCGGTTTCCAGAAAACCTAGGTGATTTGAGTGAAGAACAGGGGGAAAGATTCCATCAGGATATTAAAACTATGGAAGATCGATATCAAGGAAGATGGGGTAGCCACATGATGGCCGACTACTGCTGGAGCCTTCAGCGAGACTATCCTAATAACTGCCATGCTAGAAAGTCATATAAAAGAAAATTTTTATATGATATGTAAATATAATAATTTATAAACTTATTTGTTTATTTTGTGAAATAAATACATTACCTACTTTGGATTTTATGTGTTTTTTTACTAGCACTTGAAGCAGATAGTATTAGTAATAACGTAAAAAGTATAAAAGTTAAAAAACTAGACTATTTCTTTCTAAAAAAAAGGTCAAAATACAATATCTCAAAAACTAGATCTGATAGACCAAATCTGAAGACAGTTTTGGATTCTGCACCCAAAGCTTACTTAAAAACAGTTACAAAAACCCTGGCACCAAAATGTTTGTTGGGCTGTGTAATCACTATCAAATGAAATCGGTGGGGTGAATATAATCTCGTAGTTACTCGCCTCTCAACTTATTACAATATATAATTATAGCTCTTTGTCAGCGGGCGAGATTAAATTTTTTATTGATTGCGACAAAATTATAAAACACCACTTTTTTTAATTTTTTATAAACATCTGCCGAAGAGGTTCACTTAGCATTTTCATATTTAATTACCATTGGTAGATGTGTACTGTAGAAGGTACCTACATATTGGCTACATTCATGCCAAATATCAAAATAATCGAACGGTAAATAACAAAATTATAACATTCTAAACTAGCTAGCTAAACTACCTACAAAGAAAAAATTGCATCAAGTGTTTAAATACATGTTGTGTAGGTACCTACTGCTACTCCATATAAGTAGGTACCTATATAGAAGTTTCTATTAAATTCGGAAATATTTAAATTGTAGAATTGAAGAATGCAATCCTATTCGTAGTAGCAGACAGGTTCATTACAAGTAGGGGAGACAGGGGTTGGTTGTCATAGATTTGCGTTTTAATTTTTTTTTTGGATAATTAATACTTATTTCGGAAAATGTGTATTACATACCATAAGATAAAGTGAACTTTACTTAATAATTCATTTTCTTGTTAAGAGCTCTAAATTTGGCCCAACAGGCTCATATAAAACATTGATTGTAGCTGAGCAACCTATGCTAATCTACTTCGTTATTGGCTGAAATTGTTCATACGATCATACCATACCCTTTGGGGTAGGGGTAGGTTCACTATAAAACACACTTACACTAGCAAAAGTATAACATAATGGAAACTGAAAATATAAATGTATTTAATGGAAACATGTGAATTAGGTAACAAAATTGAGTTAAAACTTGCTTCATTGGCGTAAATTAACAAATAAAATAAATTAGATCATAAGAATTAGGAATAATCGAAATCAGAGTTATGGCATCTATATGACAGAATATCGCACCATCGGTATAACATTCGTCGTGTCTCGTGTGCCCAAAAGTGACGTGCGAATCTGCCCCATTCACAAAATGCCAACCAACCCCAACGACGCGACGATGTGTTTACTAAAACGGCTGCCTAAAACGGTGTTCATGAATTTAATAAATTGCCAATCTGTTAAGATGAGATTAAAGAGCAATATTTACATATAGGTAGGTACCTACCTACTTGTACACAGTCGTCACAACAAATAACTTAAGCGGCTATACCGGATTGTAACAAGAAAAGTGTAAGGGAAGGAAAAATTACTAACCACATGTAGGTATAAAATCGCGCATAGAGTGGTAGTTACTTGTTCTCTGTTTAACCCTACAACTTCAACTCAAGCGCCAACGGTTGGTACGCACATATTAATATGTCGAAGCGAGGCGTTCTACTATAAACTGCGCGTAATTTAAATGTACAATACTAACTTACCCGATATGACAACCAACCCCGGTCTCCCCTACACAATTGTTTCCACGGTGCTGAATTTTAACAGTAGAATGGTAAAGTAAAATTTTTATGAGAACTACATGACGTCATACAATTTTCGACACAAACATCGTTCAAAACAAGCAAATACAACAATAATTACAAAAACTTTGTAGGCGCGAAAACAAACTAAATTTGTAAAAGTATAATTATTGTACTTCCCTTTAATTTTAAAAATGAGATCGTGGAACGAAGATATTGGTGTCTGCACATTATGACGTCATGTAGTTCTCATAAAAATTTTACTTTAGTATAATAACGAAAATAAACAACAGCAAGTGTTTTACTTAATGTAAAAGTAATTACTGGTAAAAGAACATAATATCTACTAAAACTATTGATAATTGATAAAGAAAGAAATAACACTTTCAGACACAGCAGCGTGGAGAGAAAGTGACGGGACCGTGATCGAAGAGACGCGGACGGAGGACATTGAGGTTTGTATGCCTATATTAAAATTTGGATAGCATACCTATATTACAAATATCTACAGCTCGCAGACTGCAACGATAAAATCTTTTTATATCAAGTACAGTACAGCTTTGATAATTAACCCAAAATTTAAAGTTACAATAGAATAAGTCCATATTATGCTTCTTGAGCCGCTCTTTCTTTCAACATTGCGCGGGAAAATTGTTTACTTTAACCCACTTAATGCCATTTACAGAATCACAATGATATACAACGAATCTGTTACAATTTTTAAATCTTCTTTATTTAATGCACAAAGTCGTCTTTAAAGTTCTGACAGTGAAACCATATTATGATATTATTTTCCATTTAGGTATATCTCCTCTTCCTCTCTGTTCAGGTCTCATTAATGTCTCAAAACGTGTTACGTGTTGAACCAGGTTCTCAGTAGCAAAATAATAAACAAAGTCCCGATAGCTCTGTCACGGTGAACGGATTAGGTCGTGAGCAAAATTATATAAACAGATTGACAAAAGTTAACTAAAATTTTGGGCGCCACTATATTTCAAAGACAATTGTTTATGATGTTGCACTCAGTAAAACAAACATAGAAATTATTACCAAATTTATGTTCGATTTAAACTGGAGAGATGCGATATTTAAACAGTGGAATTTAATTAAATTTGGTAATAATTTCTATGTTTGTTTTACTGAGTGCAACATCATAAACAATTGTCTTTGAAATATAGTGGCGCCCAAAATTTTAGTTAACTTTTGTCAATCTGTTTATATAATTTTGCTCACGACCTAATCCGTTCACCGTGACAGAGCTATCGGGACTTTGTTTATTATTTTGCTACTGAGAACCTGGTTCAACACGTAACAAATTTTGGCACCCAACGTTGTGGGGCCTTTGCTTTTGGATTTGTGAATTGCTTTTGTTGAATTTGATTACTTGGTACATTAACTTTGAAAGTGACACTGGTTTAATCGTACTCTCTCTAGATTTGATTTGTTTTGTGTGATATTTGGTTGATATTGTGTTGAGTATAATTTTGGTTACGATGTCTTTGTGGAAATTAGAAGTGAATAGGTTAAAACGCAACGAATTAAAATATGAATTGGTCTCTAGGGGTATTGATGGGGAGATAAATGTAGATAGTTTACGGAAATCGGTTCGTAGTGCAATACAGTTGGAATTGAGTAAATCTTTGACGTCCGTAACACAAAAATTTTTTCGGAAGATGTAATTGCTATTCAAATGGCAATCACAGAACTACAATTAGGGTTAGAATCATTTGAGGGGGATACGACCACTGCGAATTTTCATAGATTTACGTCTTTATTTTTACACATTCAACGTAGATGTGAGTTGAGTAATCCGGGGAACGAGGGAGATATTACTAGCGAAATCAATTATTACTTGCTTTAAATAATTTAAAGGGAGATATGGAAAATGCTATTAGGAGAGCACGTCGTAGCACATTTCGGAATTCACTAAATTAGCTACATCTAGTCCACATGTTTCGAAAGTTACTAATGTTAGGGATGGGGAAGTTGATGATGATATGTTGAGGTAGAACCACCTTTGTTGTCGTCTGAAGATGAATTAGAATCGGTATGGAACAAATTAATTTAGCTACTGTAAACTCTCATGTTAGTTGTGGTAAAACCAAAAGTGTTCAGATTGCAAAATTGGGATTAACGTTTTCGGGAGATGGGCCTATTTCATTATTAGATTTCTTAACTAGGGTGGAAGAATTAAGCGCTTCTCGTTCGATTTCATAGGGATTTATTTCACGCAACCCCGAATTAATTACTGGTCGTGCATTATTATTGTTTAGGTCACGAAGGGATACTCTTCATTCTTGGAAAGATGTAGTATCAATGTAAAGTCAGAATTTTTACCGATTGATTACGATGAAAGGTTTTAGAGGAAATTAAAACTAGAACAATGGGATCTTCGGAATCCATAAGTACTTAATAGCAGTTATGCAAAGTTTATTTGTCAGGTTATCAGAACCTTTGAATGAGGCTAAACACTATATATTTAGGAAAAATCTTACGCCATTTTATCAAAACGCATTAACGTTAACAGAAGTCAATTCATAGGGCAATTAACGACATTGGGACGTATCGAACAAAACACTATTTGTTGAATCATTTAAACCACCGCCATCTAAGAAAACTACTAAATTATTAGAACCTAGTCTTGCTTATCTCACGTCATCTTCTGATTCAGAATCGGTCCAGGCGAACATCAAAAGTAAACCTTTAAATGTTATGAATCAATCAAAATAGTTCAGGTAATTTTGCTAGTGGGACGAATAATAAGAATATAAAGTGTTGGAATTGTCAGAAATTGGGACACCTTGCTACTAAATGTATTATGCCTAAAAGAATCCATTGTTATGGTTGTGGGAAAATTGGGGTTGTTAAACCAAATTGTTCCAAATGTAGTTCGGGGCAGGGAAACTAAGGGATGAGTTGTCTAACCGAGGAGAGAACTCACACCTTAAATTAATCTCGGAAATACCTTTTGTGGGTTGTCAGATAAACATAGGTTCTGTTTAGATTTCATATTAAGTACCTAGTGTTAGGGATGATGAGAGACCTTATCTTAATGTCAATATTTATGGTTATTCTGTGTTAGGTTATTAGATTCAGGTGCTTCTTGTACAATATTAGGGAATATGGGGTGGAAAATATTACGTAGTCTGGGGGCTTAGTTTAAATAAATCAGAAATTCATCTTGTCAAATTGCCAATGGTCAAAGCTGTAAGGTGTTGGGATCTATTATGTTACCGATAGCTGTCAAATCAAAAACAGTTACGATAGAAGTGTTGGTTATGCCAGACGTACCTCATACGTTGATATTAGGGATAGATTTTTGGAAATTAATTAATTTTGTGCCGGATTTTAGGTCAGGTCAATGGAATTTTGGAACTATGGGGGAATTATGTACGGTCAAGGCAAATCATATTCATTCTTTAGCAAATCTTCGGCTTCAGAGCAAAATGCTATTCAAACATTACTGAATAGTCCGTTTTAAAATCATCTTTATTAGGTTGTACTACTTTGATAGAACATAAATTGTTACTTCGCTGAACCTATTAAGCAACGTTATTATCCACTTGCTCCTGTACTTAGGAAAATTGCGAATGACGAGTTAGATGCGATGATAAGTTAGGTGTTGTTGAACCATCTCGTAGTCCTTGGTCCAGTCCGATAGTATTAGTGAAAAAGAAGGATAATTCCTATAGATTTGTGTTGATTCTCGTAGGTGAATGCGGTCCTGAGAAAGATGCTATCCTTTACCATACATTAGTTCAATTTTAGATAGGTACGGGATGCTAAGTTTTTAAGTAGCTTAGATATTAGGTCTGCTTACGGCAAATTCCATTGTCGCTGAAGCTAAACCAATTACCGCATTTACAATTCCAGGTAGGGTCTTTACAGTTCCTCGTATGCCTTTTGGTCTTCACAATTCTCCTGCTACTTTTCAGATTGATTGATAGAATCTTAGGTGCCGATTTAGAGCCTTTTGTTTTGCTATATTAGACGATATTATTAGCCACTCCTACTTTCGAGAACATTTAGAAGTCTTGAGGGAATTTTGAAACGATTGTCATCTGCTGGTTTACGTTAAACAAGAGAAATGTTTTTGCCGGTCTGATTTAAAATATCTTGGTTATGTTGTGAATGAGAATGGTCTGATGGTAGATCCGATAAAGTATCAGCAATCTTTCTATTTCTCTCCAACTACGGTATCAGAAGTTAGAAGGTTAGTTGGAATGGCAGGTTGGTATCGTAGGTTTATTCCAAATTTTTCAACGGTGATAGCTCCTCTTACTAATTTAACTAAGAAGAATATGTCTTTTTTGGTCGGAAGATGTGAACAAGCTTTGAGGTTTCTTAAACAACAATTAGTATCTGCGCCTATCCTTTTCTTGTCCAGATTTTGAAATTCCTTTTTCTATCCAAACAGATGCTTCTGATTTTGGTATTGGGCGGTATTAAGTCAAGAATCAGCAATGGGTGAAAATGTGATTAGTTACATAAGTAGATCACTGAATAAATCCGAACGTCATTATTCGACTACAGAAAAAGAGTGCTAGCTGTTCTGTGGGCTATAGAAAAGTTTCGTCCTTATGTGGAAGGATCTCATTTTACGGTCGTTACGGATCATCATTCATTAATTTGGTTGAATAAACTTCAAAACCCTTCGGGAAGATTAGCTCGATGGGCTATTAGATTGCAACAATATAACTTCAGTATCATACATAGGAAAGGAAAAGATCATGTTGTTCCTGATACTCTTTCTAGGTCTGTTCCAAAATTAGATATTATTACGGGTAGTGAAAATTTTCATCGAGTATTACTTTGCCTGTGGATGATGTTTGGTATATTAAATTAATTGAGAAAGTTACTGCGAGTCCAAGGAAATTTCCTAATTGGTATGTGAAGGATAAGTGTTGTATAAACGAACAAAGTCTTCGAATGCTTGAATGATATAATGGGAGACTGGCGTGTTGTAGTACCGAAAGGTCAACGTAAACGTATTATAGGAGAAAATCATGATCCCCTACGTGTGGTCATGGTGGGATTACTAAAACTGTTGCTAGGATCAACAAAAATTTTTATTGGCCTGCTCTTCGTACTGATGTTTCTCGTTATATTCAAAGTGTGTGATTGTAGCGCTCATAAGGTAGAACAAAACTTTCACCAGGAGTTTTTGCTCCTCGTGCAACTCCTTCATACCCATGGCAAGTACTCTCGTGTGATATTGTGGGTCCGTTACCAAGATCTTCAAAGGGACATTGTTTATATTAGTCATTGCCGATTATTTTACAAAATTTTCTCTTTTCTTTCCATTAAGAATAGCAAATGCTACTTCAATATCAGAATTATGGAAGACAATGTATTTCTTATGTTTGGTGCTCCTCAATATTTAATTACTGATAATGGTGTTCAATTTCGGAGTAAAGAATTACTAAAGTCTGTAATCAGTATCATACTACTATCCTGTATACTGCTAAATACCATCCTAGAGCGAATCCTGCGGAAGAGTAAATAGAGTATTGAAACGATGATATCCTCGTATGTAAAAGAAAACCAAAGACATGGGATGTAAATTTATCAAAAATTGGTTGTGCATTAGAACTTCAAGACATGAAGTGATTGGTCATACTCCTTACTTTGCTTTGTTTGGTAGGGAACATATTTTGTACGGAAATTATTCAAATGTCTGGGGAAATTGGTGAACCTATGATTAACCTTGATAAATCTAAATAGTGGACAAATCCGCTGAATATTACGAAATTTGAGAACTAACATATTAAGTAAGATTAAACGAGCCACTAGTAAAACCCAAAATAGGTATAATTTAAGGAAACGAATTGTAAAATATAAACTGAATGATTATGTTTGGAAACGAAATTTTGTCTTGTCGGATGCTGCAAAATATTTCAATGCGAAATTAGCTCCAAAATTTACTGGTCCGTTTAAAATTAAAAATGTTGTCTCACCTTGGACGTATGAATTAGAAGATGCTCAAGAAATCATTAGGGGTATATCATGCTAAAGATTTAAAACCTGATCATACTAGGGATAATAGTGAACCAAGTACTAATAATGATAGTACTGAGGATGGTCTATAATTCTGATGGGGGGTCAAAACGTTCATTAAGATATCACCGACCAAGAAAACGTCTAAAATTTAAATATTGTTGAAAACCACATTAGGTCAAAGTTTTAATGCGTCATATGGGAGGAGGTTGAGGACGCGTGGTGGGAATTTTGGCTGGTATTTCATTTTTTTTTTCCTTTTCGAAATACACAGTCGCTCTTAAGATCTGAGCCCTACATCATGCTTTTATCATATTCATTATTTTGCTGTTGGTTGTTTATTGGTTGGTTGATTGGGGTTGGTTGGTTCATTCATCATTTACCATCTGGTCTGTTTCTTCTTTTGATTGGGAGTTTGTATTGGAGGGGTTTATTCATTGTTAAGATTTTTTTATTTTAGATTTGAATTTGGTGGGTCTTGTTGTTGGTAGGGGGGATTGGGATGAGTTTTGTTTCGGATTTTGGCTAGATTTTTTTTTTGTCGGACTTTTGTTGTTGGTAGGGGGGAATTGTAACGTGTAAATGGTGCTTTAGAAAGATTGTATATTTGAGTTGGTAACATTTGTTTCATTTGGTTTGACTGGGATGTGCGCAAGTTACAAAAATCCTATAAGTATGAGTGAAAGGAATAACTCGCTCTCTTTTGAATAAAGTTTGATTAGTAACACGTGAAATCAGTGAATCGTATTTTAACGCTACATTTTGAAATTTTCATCGCAAATTATTAAGCGGATCGTAGTAGTGTTTTAGCGCACATCCCAGTCAAACCAAATGAAACAAATGTTACCAACTCAAATATACAATCTTTTCTAAGCACATTTACACGTTACAAACGTTAAAATTGTGTTTTAGTTAATAACTTGTACAGGGCCGTGGAGAGAAATCCAGAGCCCCACGGAAAAACTAATCCGGGCTCCCCCCAATGTCAAATATTAAACTTACTATTAATTCACAGTGACCAGCGTCGTCCTTAAGTTGTAATATGTATTGATTTGTTGTAGTAGGTATATGTAATTATGAATTTAAAAATGTTATACTAAAGTAAAAAACCTGATTGCTTTAGCCGGGCCCGGGCCCCAGGGTTATAGCACCGACTGCCCCCCCCCCCCCCCCCCCTACTCGTCGGGCCTGAACTTGTACATCAAAGTGAAAAATTTGGTAAACATATTTATTTACTGTCACTTCAAAGTCATTAATCTTTTTGAAGTATGTGAAAGTGACAGATTTATTTAATTGACTTTAACTTCACCTTGTCGCATATCAAATTTAAAGATTGTTTTAGGAAGGTGAAGATTTGTATTAATTGTACATTCACTAAATTGATTTATAGCATTAATTAATTCATTTCATTGTTCATAAAAACTCTATTCTGTACACTAATTGCTTTGAACTTCTCTTATTTATATCTTTAGAGTCAATCTATTTTGCTTTTATCAAACAAAATTTGATTCAGTAACAATTGATTACCTATCCTTTGTTCGGAAGTTTTGTGTAAATCAACATAACCCCCTACACTACAAATTGTGCGGTTTCTTTTCTTCCTCATTTTCATAGGTTTTAACAGGAATTTGTGGACTATGCCGTAATCTCTTGCGTTGAGTGAGAATTTCTCATATAAAACAATTGCAATTGTGATACGCAAGGTGGCGGTAAACCAGATGAATCAAAACTTTTCACTTGTTGTCGAAACATGTCATCTGTCGTGCTTCCATATGCTTTCAAAAACATTGCCGTTCTAATTTCGTTGATTTTGGTCAGGTTTTTTATATCCGTGCATTGAACATACGAAATCTTCCACAACCTCGAGTACCTACTGAATTAAGTACCATTCGGCACAGAGAAAATAACATCGGATATATTCTTTTAATGCAATTAAGACCTCCATGTATTTTTCTGAATTTCTTAATATATTAAAAGGTCGTTTCTTTCCTTTTCGAAAAAATGCTGGAATGAAATCGCAGCCTGTCAGAGCATGAAAAAGTAATAGTACAGAAACTACACCATTTTCGCCGAAGTGAAAAACAGTTTTTCTCTACTACCTACTTTTTAAAATGAAAAGTTGAATACCTTAGCTATATTATTTTATTATTTTAAATCGATTCGTAAGAATAAAACATGACGTAATGTAGCTATTATTTTCGCACGCCGCCGTTACCACTACTACAACTTTAGCCCGCGTCTACCGACGGTTTAGCCACCTCCTTTTGGAGGTAGACCACAACGCGAGAAAAAAAATTAACATTGTAGGAATAAGGTAATTTAATAGATTTTTTGACACCTTGCGTAGGTGGTAGAACTACATATTATTGCAACGCTGACGCGGTGGTAGACTATCATCATTCTATGTATATTTTCACTTATCCACAAACATCCTTCCAAGTTTGAAGCTTATAGGTATATATGGCACACAAGAATTATTTACATATTTACTCATTTGTTATTCATTAAACGCAACCACGCATTAGGATGGTAGACTGCCAGTTCATTTATTTGCCATGTTGAAACAACAAATTGGGAGTAAACGAGCTTTAATTGCCTGTGCAAATTTTGTGTCGCTGCCTCCCGGACTATAATATGGTTTTTGAATCACAACAACAGCAATAGGTATACGTAATTTTGTCAAATCTTATGTGTAGTGCCTAGCCTATGTTTTAAAAGTGGAATAAATTGTAGTACCTACGTTTTAATAGAGCTATTCTCGATTTATCAGCTAACAAAAGTGACATTTTCCTCTTTTATTACTTGTATCGTATGTACCTACCTACACACGCGCGCTCCGTATACCTACTGTACTTCTCACTTATCACAAAAACAATGCAATTCAATTTTATCGTAAATTTGTACCTACATTACATGTGACATAACGCTGAATATTAACATTTTCCAAGTTTGGCAACTCATTTTAAAACTCGTTCCATTCTTTTCGCATTGTTGGTGGTTGCACCTTAGACAGCGATAATATTTGAAGAAGAATTTTTCCCATTACTATATGTTCCTGAGGATCAGATGTACCTATGTTTTATTGTGTTTGTTAAATGCAAATTGCAATGAGTAACTTTCGGGCCTGACATGGGCGTTATCGCCGCACAGCACCGCATCCTCAGGCGATGAAGCACGCCGTATGATTCTGAATGTAGGCAGTCAACAATAAATTGTTCTTCTGTAGGTACTACCTATACCTATACGCTTTCTATATAAAGCTTTTATGAGGTCCTAACTTCATCTATAAGAAATATGCTGTTGTGTTGATTATTCAATGTTCCATAACTCAAAAATGTATGCCTATCCCCATTAATTGTAATTCTTTGTAATAATTATTGTAAGTAACAAAATTTATGTAGGTCGATATCGATTTCCATAGAACTTGTTGTGCTGCTGGTGTGCCTTCTTCTTCCAAAAATTTCTTTTTTTGTCCCATTCTTTCCGCCAGTTATTTGAATTTCCCAATGTACCATGTACCTTACCTACCTACCGATTTAATTATGGTACTTAGGTACACCATTATTACAGGGAGGAGTACATTTTATTTTCCAATAATTCTTAAACTTAACTGTCCTTGTAAAACAAACTGTACATTAAATAACACATACCTTAATACAATTATTGTGTCAATCTAAATCATAATTATTTCTACTTTTAGGAGTCATCAGTGGCCTCGACGTCGGCCGTCGCAAGGTAAAATGCAACGAGTTTCTTTTAGTGTAATAATAACTAAGTAGATAGAGAAATATTCAGCACTATGGAAGTAAAGAAGTATGAAATACATCCTATGCTACTATCGGTTCCAAAAAGCAAGACACCTGAGTTTAGAATGTTATAATTTGTTATTTTTGTTATTGTTATTTACCGGAAACTTTGAAGTCATGTAACTTCATTATTTTAATTTTTAGCTAAAAATATGTGAAATTTTAACAAATCATGCATCCATCCTATACGAACCGGTTAGTATTACAAATCTTACAAAAGTTTTCAAATTTTGATAGGAATGGACCTTTTATCGGTGCATGTTAATCTTAAAAATGAAAATTTTGGGATTCGACTGAACTAAATTGTAGGAATGAATTATAGTAAATAATCACTATCAAATGAAATCGGTGGGGTGAATATAATCTCGTAGTACTCGCCTCTCAACTTATTACAATATATAATTATAGCTCTTGTCAGCGGGCGAGATTAAATTTTTATTGATTGCGACAAAATTATATAAAACACCACTTTTTTTAATTTTTTATAAACATCTGCGAAGAGGTTCACTTAGCATTTTCATATTTAATTACCATTGGTAGATGTGTACTGTAGAAGGTACCTACATATGGCTACAGTCATGCCAAATATCAAAATAATTCGAACGGTAAATAACAAAATTATAACATTCTAAACTAGCTAGCTAAACTACCTACAAAGAAAAAATGCATCAAGTGTTTAAATACATGTTTGGTAGGTACCTACTGCTACTCCATATAAGTAGGTACCTATATAGAAGTTTTCTTATTAAATTCGGAATATTTAAATTGTAGAATTGAAGAATGCAATCCTATTCGTAGTAGCAGACAGGTCATTACAAGTAGGGGAGACAGGGGTTGGTTGTCATAGATTTGCGTTTTAATTTTTTTTTTGGATAATTAATACTTATTTCGGAAAATGTGTATTACATACCATAAGATAAAGTGAACTTTACTTAATAATTCATTTTCTTGTTAAGAGCTCTAAATTTGGCCCAACAGGCTCATATAAAACATTGATTGTAGCTGAGCAACCTATGCTAATCTACTTCGTTATTGGCTGAAATTGTTCATACGATCATACCATACCCTTTGGGGTAGGGGTAGGTTCACTATAAAACACACTTACACTAGCAAAAGTATAACATAATGGAAACTGAAAATATAAATGTATTTAATGGAAACATGTGAATTAGGTAACAAAATTGAGTTAAAACTTGCTTCATTGGCGTAAATTAACAAATAAAATAAATTAGATCATAAGAATTAGGAATAATCGAAATCAGAGTTATGGCATCTATATGACAGAATATCGCACCATCGGTATAACATTCGTCGTGTCTCGTGTGCCCAAAAGTGACGTGCGAATCTGCCCCATTCACAAAATGCCAACCAACCCCAACGACGCGACGATGTGTTTACTAAAACGGCTGCCTAAAACGGTGTTCATGAATTTAATAAATTGCCAATCTGTTAAGATGAGATTAAAGAGCAATATTTACATATAGGTAGGTACCTACCTACTTGTACACAGTCGTCACAACAAATAACTTAAGCGGCTATACCGGATTGTAACAAGAAAAGTGTAAGGGAAGGGAAAATTACTAACCACATGTAGGTATAAAATCGCGCATAGAGTGGTAGTTACTTGTTCTCTGTTTAACCCTACAACTTCAACTCAAGCGCCAACGGTTGGTACGCACATATTAATATGTCGAAGCGAGGCGTTCTACTATAAACTGCGCGTAATTTAAATGTACAATACTAACTTACCCGATATGACAACCAACCCCGGTCTCCCCTACACAATTGTTTCCACGGTGCTGAATTTTAACAGTAGAATGGTAAAGTAAAATTTTTATGAGAACTACATGACGTCATACAATTTTCGACACAAACATCGTTCAAAACAAGCAAATACAACAATAATTACAAAAACTTTGTAGGCGCGAAAACAAACTAAATTTGTAAAAGTATAATTATTGTACTTCCCTTTAATTTTAAAATGAGATCGTGGAACGAAGATATTGGTGTCTGCACATTATGACGTCATGTAGTTCTCATAAAAATTTTACTTTAGTATAATAACGAAAATAAACAACAGCAAGTGTTTTACTTAATGTAAAGTAATTACTGGTAAAAGAACATAATATCTACTAAAACTATTGATAATTGATAAAGAAGAAATAACACTTTCAGACACAGCAGCGTGGAGAGAAAGTGACGGGACCGTGATCGAAGAGACGCGGACGGAGGACATTGAGGTTTGTATGCCTATATTAAAATTTGGATAGCATACCTATATTACAAATATCTACAGCTCGCAGACTGCAACGATAAAATCTTTTTTATATCAAGTACAGTACAGCTTTGATAATTAACCCAAAATTTAAAGTTACAATAGAATAAGTCCATATTTATGCTTCTTGAGCCGCTCTTTCTTTCAACATTGCGCGGGAAAATTGTTTACTTTAACCCACTTAATGCCATTTACAGAATCACAATGATATACAACGAATCTGTTACAATTTTTAAATCTTCTTTATTTAATGCACAAAGTCGTCTTTAAAGTTCTGACAGTGAAACCATATTATGATATTATTTTCCATTTAGGTATATCTCCTCTTCCTCTCTGTTCAGGTCTCATTAATGTCTCAAAACGTTAAAATTGTGTTTTAGTTAATAACTTGTACAGGGCCGTGGAGAGAAATCCAGAGCCCCACGGAAAAACTAATCCGGGCTCCCCTCCCAATGTCAAATATTAAACTTACTATTAATTCACAGTGACCAGCGTCGTCCTTAAGTTGTAATATATGTATTGATTTGTTGTAGTAGGTATATGTAATTATGAATTTAAAAATAATTGTTATACTAAAGTAAAAAACCTGATTGCTTTAGCCGGGCCCGGGCCCCAGGGTTATAGCACCGACTGCCCCCCCCCCCCCCCCTTACTCGTCGGGCCTGAACTTGTACATCAAAGTGAAAATTTGGTAAACATATTTATTTACTGTCACTTCAAAGTCATTAATCTTTTTGAAGTATGTGAAAGTGACAGATTTATTTAATTGACTTTAACTTCACCTTGTCGCATATCAAATTTAAAGATTGTTTTAGGAAGGTGAAGATTTGTATTAATTGTACATTCACTAAATTGATTTATAGCATTAATTAATTCATTTCATTGTTCATAAAAACTCTATTCTGTACACTAATTGCTTTGAATCTTCTTTATTTATATCTTTAGAGTCAATCTATTTTGCTTTTATCAAACAAAATTTGATTCAGTAACAATTGATTACCTATCCTTTGTTCGGAAGTTTGTGTAAATCAACATAACCCTCCTACACTACAAATTGTGCGGTTTCTTTTCTTCCTCATTTTCATAGGTTTTAACAGGAATTTGTGGACTATGCCGTAATCTCTTGCGTTGAGTGAGAATTTCTCATATAAAACAATTGCAATTGTGATACGCAAGGTGGCGGTAAACCAGATGAATCAAAACTTTTCACTTGTTGTCGAAACATGTCATCTGTCGTGCTTCCATATGCTTTCAAAAACATTGCCGTTCTAATTTCGTTGATTTTGGTCAGGTTTTTTATATCCGTGCATTGAACATACGAAATCTTCCACAACCTCGAGTACCTACTGAATTAAGTACCATTCGGCACAGAGAAAATAACATCGGATATATTCTTTTAATGCAATTAAGACCTCCATGTATTTTTCTGAATTTCTTAATATATTAAAAGGTCGTTTCTTTCCTTTTCGAAAAATGCTGGAATGAAATCGCAGCCTGTCAGAGCATGAAAAAGTAATAGTACAGAAACTACACCATTTTCGCCGAAGTGAAAAACAGTTTTTCTCTACTACCTACTTTTTAAAATGAAAAGTTGAATACCTTAGCTATATTATTTTATTATTTTAAATCGATTCGTAAGAATAAAACATGACGTAATGTAGCTATTATTTTCGCACGCCGCCGTTACCACTACTACAACTTTAGCCGCGTCTACCGACGGTTTAGCCACCTCCTTTTGGAGGTAGACCACAACGCGAGAAAAAAAATTAACATTGTAGGAATAAGGTAATTTAATAGATTTTTTGACACCTTGCGTAGGTGGTAGAACTACATATTATTGCAACGCTGACGCGGTGGTAGACTATCATCATTCTATGTATATTTTCACTTATCCACAAACATCCTTCCAAGTTTGAAGCTTATAGGTATATATGGCATTCACACAAGAATTATTTACATATTTACTCATTTGTTATTCATTAACGCAACCACGCATTAGGATGGTAGACTGCCAGTTCATTTATTTGCCATGTTGAAACAACAAATTGAGAGTAAACGAGCTTTAATTGCCTGTGCAAATTTTGTGTCGCTGCCTCCCGGACTATAATATGGTTTTTGAATCACAACAACAGCAATAGGTATACGTAATTTTGTCAAATCTTATGTGTAGTGCCTAGCCTATGTTTTAAAAGTGGAATAAATTGTAGTACCTACGTTTTAATAGAGCTATTCTCGATTTATCAGCTAACAAAAGTGACATTTTCCTCTTTTATTACTTGTATCGTATGTACCTACCTACACACGCGCGCTCCGTATACCTACTGTACTTCTCACTTATCACAAAAACAATGCAATTCAATTTTATCGTAAATTTGTACCTACATTACATGTGACATAACGCTGAATATTAACATTTTCCAAGTTTGGCAACTCATTTTAAAACTCGTTCCATTCTTTTCGCATTGTTGGTGGTTGCACCTTAGACAGCGATAATATTTGAAGAAGAATTTTTCCCATTACTATATGTTCCTGAGGATCAGATGTACCTATGTTTTATTGTGTTTGTTAAATGCCAAATTGCAATGAGTAACTTTCGGGCCCATGGGCGTTTATCGCCAGCACCGTCATCCTCAGGCGATGAAGCACGCCGTTATGATTCTGAATGTAGGCAGTCCAACAATAAATTGTTCTTCTGTAGGTACTACCTATACCTATACGCTTTCTATAAAGCTTATGAGTTCCTAACTTCCTCTATAAGAAATATGCATGTTGTGTTGATATTCAAGTTCCATAACTCAAAAATGTATGCCTATCCCCATTAATTGTAATTTCTTTGTAATAATTATTGTAGTAACAAAATTTCAGGTAGGTCGATATCGATTTCCATAGAAACTTTGTGTGCTGCTGGTGTTCTTCCAAAATTTCTTTTTTTGTCCCATTCTTTCCGCCAGTTTATTTTGAATTTCCCAATGTACCATGTACCTATACCTACCGATTTAATTATGGTACTTAGGTACACCATTATTACAGGGAGGAGTACATTTTATTTTCCAATAATTCTTAAACTTAACTGTCCTTGTAAAACAAAACTGTACATTAAATAACACATACCTTAAATACAATTATTGTGTCAATCTAAATCATAATTATTTCTACTTTTAGGAGTCATCAGTGGCCTCGACGTCGGCGTCGCAAGGTAAAATGCAACGAGTTTCTTTTAGTGTAATAATAACTAAGTAGATAGAGAAATATTCAGCACTATGGAAGTAAAGAAGTATGAAATACATCCTATGCTACTATCGGTTCCAAAAAGCAAGACACCTGAGTTTAGAATGTTATAATTTTGTTATTTTGTTATTGTTATTTACCGGAAACTTTGAAGTCATGTAACTTCATTATTTTAATTTTTAGCTAAAAATATTTGAAATTTTAACAAATCATGCATCCATCCTATACGAACCGGTTAGTAATTACAAATCTTACAAAAGTTTTCAAATTTTGATAGGAATGGACCTTTTATCGGTGCATGTTAATCTTAAAAATGAAAATTTTTGGGTTTCGACTGAACTAAATTGTAGGAATGAATTTATAGTAAATAACACAGCCCAACAAAATAAAATTTTTGTCTTGGTGCCGAAAAAGTAAGAACTGATTTTAAATATTTGTGATGTGCTGATTCCAAAAATACCTGGCTTTTTTTTCATAGCAGCTCCAGTTTTTGAGATGTGGGCTAATTGGTATTAGTTCTGATAAAACGCAAAAATATTGAAATAGTGATATCTTTAGAGGCCAAAAGTGAAATTTCCTACCTAAGTAATTAAAATCTAATGAGCTAGTTTGAGTTACTTGGTATTATTCATTACTGTAAAACCCGACATTCCTATACCCCTATCAAAAACTAATTAATTCGTCGTATTACCTCGCAAATATCTCTGCCTTAAGGCGCCTACAGACACACAAACATTCCTTGAGACATGTAAGCGCGTACAAGTACGCACGTATAGAAATTCAAGCAGCGACTGAATAAGTGAATATATCTTCGACAGATATTTTAGGCAGATATTGTCTACACACTGATGAATATGTATGCGCGTACAAGTACGCGCTTACATATCTCAAGGAATGTTTGTGTGTGTGTAGGCGCCTTTACGAGGTACAGTTTATATAAAGAAATGAGAATCAAATTAGCCAGTGTGAGTTATTTGGTATTTATTCATTTGTTTTGTATAAAACCGAACATTCTTATAAATTACTTCCATCAAAACGTAATTAATACGCAGCTATATTAACTCGTATCTTTGCTTTACGAAGTACATTTACCTATTTAGTTTACTGAAGTTGTGGTATCATTTGGTGTTGTTCAGTTGTTTTATATAAAACATTTAATTAAAATCATGGCATCCAGAAGCAAACGTAGTTGTGTGAATCATCCAGACGTTTTTTGTTATGTATGTGGCGAGTACACTTTTAAAGAAAATAGAAAGCCTATTTCTGATTTTGTGAGAAGAAGTTATCTGACCTATTTTGGCGTTCACTTGGGTAACCAGGATAAATCTTGGGCTCCACATTTCGTATGTAAAACATGTATTGAACATCTGCGTCAGTGGACAGTTGGAAAGAGAAAGTGTCTAAAGTTTGGAGTACCAATGGTTTGGAGAGAACCAAGAAACCATTACGATGATTGCTATTTTTGTCTCGTAAATATCAAAGGAATCAATCGGAACAATAGACAGAAATGGCCATATCCTGATCTAGATTCAGCAAATAGGCCTGTACTGCATAGTGAACAAATACCCATTCCATCATTCAGCAGTCTGCCTTCGCTCCCGGAAGATGATGCAGCACTACCCACGTTTGATGAAATTCAGTGTATGTCGTCAGAAAACGACAGTGATTTTGAAGCAGATTTATCAAGTCCGCAACGTTTCAATCAACAAGAACTGAACGATCTCATTAGAGACCTGAATCTTTCAAAGGAATCTTCTGAATTACTCGCTTCCAGATTAAATGAGAAGAATCTACTTCAGCCAGATACCAATATTACATTTTACCGTAAAAGAGATAAGGATCTGCTGCCCTTTTACTCTGAGGAAAATAACCTGGTATTCTGTAACGATATAAGAGGACTCTTACAAAAAATGGGTTTGTCGGAATACACACCAGACGAATGGCGCCTTTTTATAGACGGTTCAAGACGAAGTTTGAAATGTGTGCTTTTACACAATGGTAATAAATATGGCTCAATACCCATTGGTCATTCTACCAGCATGAAGGAGGAATACGAGTCAATATCACTAGTCCTGAAAAAAATTAAGTATGAAGAACATCAGTGGGTGATTTGTGTCGACCTAAAAATGGTGAACTTCCTCCTTGGGCAGCAAAGTGGATATACAAAATATCCTTGTTTTTTATGTCTTTGGGACAGCAGAGCTAAGGATCAGCACTGGGTTAACAGAAATTGGCCTTTAAGAAATGTTATGACTCAAGGAAAGCAAAATGTAATCAACGAACCTTTGGTTGCGAGAGACAAAATCATATTTCCACCCTTGCATATCAAGTTGGGGCTTATGAAGCAATTTGTGAAGGCTTTAAATCGCGATGGACTTTGTTTTGGCTACTTGATTCATAAATTTCCTGGAATTAGCACGGAAAAACTGAAAGCCGGAATATTCGATGGCCCTCAGATAAGGCAGCTTATTAAAGATCCACAATTTACCGCATCAATGAATGAAATTGAATCTAACGCTTGGTGTTCATTTGTTACAGTTGTACAAAATTTTCTGGGAAATCATAAGGCAAAAAATTATATAGAATTAGTGGAAAATATGCTTTCAAACTTTAATATACTCGGCTGCCACATGAGCATAAAAATTCACTACCTCTACAGCCACTTAGATCGGTTTCCAGAAAACCTAGGTGATTTGAGTGAAGAACAGGGGGAAAGATTCCATCAGGATATTAAAACTATGGAAGATCGATATCAAGGAAGATGGGGTAGCCACATGATGGCCGACTACTGCTGGAGCCTTCAGCGAGACTATCCTAATAACTGCCATGCTAGAAAGTCATATAAAAGAAAATTTTTATATGATATGTAAATATAATAATTTATAAACTTATTTGTTTATTTTGTGAAATAAATACATTACCTACTTTGGATTTTATGTGTTTTTTTACTAGCACTTGAAGCAGATAGTATTAGTAATAACGTAAAAAGTATAAAAGTTAAAAAACTAGACTATTTCTTTCTAAAAAAAAGGTCAAAATACAATATCTCAAAAACTAGATCTGATAGACCAAATCTGAAGACAGTTTTGGATTCTGCACCCAAAGCTTACTTAAAAACAGTTACAAAAACCCTGGCACCAAAATGTTTGTTGGGCTGTGTAATCACTATCAAATGAAATCGGTGGGGTGAATATAATCTCGTAGTTACTCGCCTCTCAACTTATTACAATATATAATTATAGCTCTTTGTCAGCGGGCGAGATTAAATTTTTTATTGATTGCGACAAAATTATATAAAACACCACTTTTTTTAATTTTTTATAAACATCTGCCGAAGAGGTTCACTTAGCATTTTCATATTTAATTACCATTGGTAGATGTGTACTGTAGAAGGTACCTACATATTGGCTACATTCATGCCAAATATCAAAATAATCGAACGGTAAATAACAAAATTATAACATTCTAAACTAGCTAGCTAAACTACCTACAAAGAAAAAATTGCATCAAGTGTTTAAATACATGTTGTGTAGGTACCTACTGCTACTCCATATAAGTAGGTACCTATATAGAAGTTTTCTTATTAAATTCGGAAATATTTAAATTGTAGAATTGAAGAATGCAATCCTATTCGTAGTAGCAGACAGGTTCATTACAAGTAGGGGAGACAGGGGTTGGTTGTCATAGATTTGCGTTTTAATTTTTTTTTTGGATAATTAATACTTATTTCGGAAAATGTGTATTACATACCATAAGATAAAGTGAACTTTACTTAATAATTCATTTTCTTGTTAAGAGCTCTAAATTTGGCCCAACAGGCTCATATAAAACATTGATTGTAGCTGAGCAACCTATGCTAATCTACTTCGTTATTGGCTGAAATTGTTCATACGATCATACCATACCCTTTGGGGTAGGGGTAGGTTCACTATAAAACACACTTACACTAGCAAAAGTATAACATAATGGAAACTGAAAATATAAATGTATTTAATGGAAACATGTGAATTAGGTAACAAAATTGAGTTAAAACTTGCTTCATTGGCGTAAATTAACAAATAAAATAAATTAGATCATAAGAATTAGGAATAATCGAAATCAGAGTTATGGCATCTATATGACAGAATATCGCACCATCGGTATAACATTCGTCGTGTCTCGTGTGCCCAAAAGTGACGTGCGAATCTGCCCCATTCACAAAATGCCAACCAACCCCAACGACGCGACGATGTGTTTACTAAAACGGCTGCCTAAAACGGTGTTCATGAATTTAATAAATTGCCAATCTGTTAAGATGAGATTAAAGAGCAATATTTACATATAGGTAGGTACCTACCTACTTGTACACAGTCGTCACAACAAATAACTTAAGCGGCTATACCGGATTGTAACAAGAAAAGTGTAAGGGAAGGAAAAATTACTAACCACATGTAGGTATAAAATCGCGCATAGAGTGGTAGTTACTTGTTCTCTGTTTAACCCTACAACTTCAACTCAAGCGCCAACGGTTGGTACGCACATATTAATATGTCGAAGCGAGGCGTTCTACTATAAACTGCGCGTAATTTAAATGTACAATACTAACTTACCCGATATGACAACCAACCCCGGTCTCCCCTACACAATTGTTTCCACGGTGCTGAATTTTAACAGTAGAATGGTAAAGTAAAATTTTTATGAGAACTACATGACGTCATACAATTTTCGACACAAACATCGTTCAAAACAAGCAAATACAACAATAATTACAAAAACTTTGTAGGCGCGAAAACAAACTAAATTTGTAAAAGTATAATTATTGTACTTCCCTTTAATTTTAAAAATGAGATCGTGGAACGAAGATATTGGTGTCTGCACATTATGACGTCATGTAGTTCTCATAAAAATTTTACTTTAGTATAATAACGAAAATAAACAACAGCAAGTGTTTTACTTAATGTAAAAGTAATTACTGGTAAAAGAACATAATATCTACTAAAACTATTGATAATTGATAAAGAAGAAATAACACTTTCAGACACAGCAGCGTGGAGAGAAAGTGACGGGACCGTGATCGAAGAGACGCGGACGGAGGACATTGAGGTTTGTATGCCTATATTAAAATTTGGATAGCATACCTATATTACAAATATCTACAGCTCGCAGACTGCAACGATAAAATCTTTTTTATATCAAGTACAGTACAGCTTTGATAATTAACCCAAAATTTAAAGTTACAATAGAATAAGTCCATATTTATGCTTCTTGAGCCGCTCTTTCTTTCAACATTGCGCGGGAAAATTGTTTACTTTAACCCACTTAATGCCATTTACAGAATCACAATGATATACAACGAATCTGTTACAATTTTTAAATCTTCTTTATTTAATGCACAAAGTCGTCTTTAAAGTTCTGACAGTGAAACCATATTATGATATTATTTTCCATTTAGGTATATCTCCTCTTCCTCTCTGTTCAGGTCTCATTAATGTCTCAAAACGTGTTACGTGTTGAACCAGGTTCTCAGTAGCAAAATAATAAACAAAGTCCCGATAGCTCTGTCACGGTGAACGGATTAGGTCGTGAGCAAAATTATATAAACAGATTGACAAAAGTTAACTAAAATTTTGGGCGCCACTATATTTCAAAGACAATTGTTTATGATGTTGCACTCAGTAAAACAAACATAGAAATTATTACCAAATTTATGTTCGATTTAAACTGGAGAGATGCGATATTTAAACAGTGGAATTTAATTAAATTTGGTAATAATTTCTATGTTTGTTTTACTGAGTGCAACATCATAAACAATTGTCTTTGAAATATAGTGGCGCCCAAAATTTTAGTTAACTTTTGTCAATCTGTTTATATAATTTTGCTCACGACCTAATCCGTTCACCGTGACAGAGCTATCGGGACTTTGTTTATTATTTTGCTACTGAGAACCTGGTTCAACACGTAACAAATTTTGGCACCCAACGTTGTGGGGCCTTTGCTTTTGGATTTGTGAATTGCTTTTGTTGAATTTGATTACTTGGTACATTAACTTTGAAAGTGACACTGGTTTAATCGTACTCTCTCTAGATTTGATTTGTTTTGTGTGATATTTGGTTGATATTGTGTTGAGTATAATTTTGGTTACGATGTCTTTGTGGAAATTAGAAGTGAATAGGTTAAAACGCAACGAATTAAAATATGAATTGGTCTCTAGGGGTATTGATGGGGAGATAAATGTAGATAGTTTACGGAAATCGGTTCGTAGTGCAATACAGTTGGAATTGAGTAAATCTTTGACGTCCGTAACACATAAAATTAATTTTTCGGAAGATGTAATTGCTATTCAAATGGCAATCACAGAACTACAATTAGGGTTAGAATCATTTGAGGGGGATACGACCACTGCGAATTTTCATAGATTTACGTCTTTATTTTTACACATTCAACGTAGATGTGAGTTGAGTAATCCGGGGAACGAGGGAGATATTACTAGGCGAAATCAATTATTACTTGCTTTAAATAATTTAAAGGGGGATATGGAAAATGCTATTAGGAGAGCACGTCGTAGCACATTTTCGGAATTTACTAAATTAGCTACATCTAGTCCACATGTTTCGAAAGGTACTAATGTTAGGGATGGGGAAGTTGATGATGATAGTGTTGAGGTAGAACCACCTTTGTTGTCGTCTGAAGATGAATTAGAATCAGGTATGGAACAAATTAATTTAGCTACTGTAAACTCTCATGTTAGTTGTGGTAAAACCAAAAGTGTTCAGATTGCAAAATTGGGATTAACGTTTTCGGGAGATGGGCCTATTTCATTATTAGATTTCTTAACTAGGGTGGAAGAATTAAGCGCTTCTCGTTTGATTTCTCATAGGGATTTATTTCATGCAACCCCAGAATTAATTACTGGTCGTGCATTATTATTGTTTAGGTCACGTAGGGATACTCTTCATTCTTGGAAAGATGTAGTATCAATGCTAAAGTCAGAATTTTTACCGATTGATTACGATGAAAGATTATTAGAGGAAATTAAAGCTAGAACGATGGGATCTTCGGAATCCATAAGTACTTATATAGCAGTTATGCAGAGTTTATTCGTCAGGTTATCCGAACCTTTGAATGAGGCTAAACAATTATATTATATCAGGAAAAATCTTACGCCATTTTATCAAAATGCATTAACGTTAACAGAAGTCAATTCAATAGGGCAATTAACGACATTAGGGAGACGCATAGAACAAAACAAATATTTTGTGGAATCATTTAAACCACCGCCATCTAAGAAAACTACGAAATTATTAGAACCTAGTCTTGCTTATCTCACGTCATCTTCTGATTCAGAATCGGTCCAGGCGAACGTCAAAAGTAAACCTTCTTTAAATGTTATAGAATCCAATCAAAATAATTCAGGAAATTTTGCTAGTGGGACGAATAATAAGAATATAAAGTGTTGGAATTGTCAGAAATTGGGACACCTTGCTACTAAATGTATGATGCCTAAAAGAATCCATTGTTATGGTTGTGGGAAAATTGGGGTTGTTAAACCAAATTGTTCCAAATGTAGTTCGGGGCAGGGAAACTAAGGGATGAGTTGTCTAACCGAGGAGAGAACTCACACCTTAAATTAATCTCGGAAATACCTTTTTGTGGGTTGTCAGATAAACATAGGTTTTGTTTAGATTTCATATTAAATAGTGTTAGGGATGATGAGAGACCTTATCTTAATGTCAATATTTATGGTTATTCTGTGTTAGGGTTATTAGATTCAGGGGCTTCTTGTACAGTATTAGGAAATATGGGGTGGAAAATATTACATAGCTTGGGGCTTAATTTAAATAAATCAGAAATTCAGTCTTGTCAAATTGCAAATGGCCAAAGCTGTAAGGTGTTGGGATCTATTATGTTACCGATAGCTGTCAAATCAAAAACAGTTACGATAGAAGTGTTGGTTATGCCAGACGTACCTCATACGTTGATATTAGGGATAGATTTTTGGAAATTAATTAATTTTGTGCCGGATTTTAGGTCAGGTCAATGGAATTTTGGAACTATGGGGGAATTATGTACGGTCAAGGCAAATCATATTCATTCTTTAGAAAATCTTTCGGCTTCAGAGCAAATGCTATTCAAACATTACTGAATAGTCCTGTTTTAAAGTCATCTTTATTAGGTTGTACTACTTTGATAGAGCATAAAATTGTTACTTCTGCGGAACCTATTAAGCAACGTTATTATCCACTTGCTCCTGTACTTAGGAAAATTGCGAATGATGAGTTAGATGCGATGATTAAGTTAGGTGTTGTTGAACCGTCTAGTAGTCCTTGGTCCAGTCCGATAGTATTAGTGAAAAAGAAGGATAATTCCTATAGATTTTGTGTTGATTATCGTAAGGTGAATGCGGTCACTGAGAAAGATGCCTATCCTTTACCATACATTAGTTCAATTTTAGATAGGTTAAGGGATGCTAAGTTTTTAAGTAGCTTAGATATTAGGTCTGCTTACTGGCAAATTCCATTGTCAGCTGAAGCTAAACCAATTACAGCATTTACAATTCCAGGTAGAGGTCTTTATCAGTTTACTCGTATGCCTTTTGGTCTTCACAATTCTCCTGCTACTTTTCAGAGATTGATTGATAGAATCTTAGGTGCCGATTTAGAACCTTTTTGTTTTGCTTACTTAGACGATATTATTATAGCCACTCCTACTTTCGAGAAACATTTAGAAGTCTTAAAGGAAATTTTGAAACGATTGTCATCTGCTGGGTTAACGTTAAAACAAGAGAAATGTAATTTTTGCCGGTCTGATTTAAAATATCTTGGTTATGTTGTGAATGAGAATGGTCTGATGGTAGATCCGGATAAAGTATCAGCAATCCTTTCTATTTCTACTCCAACTACGGTATCAGAAGTTAGAAGGTTAGTTGGAATGGCAGGTTGGTATCGTAGGTTTATTCCAAATTTTTCAACGGTGATAGCTCCTCTTACTAATTTAACTAAGAAGAATATGTCCTTTTTCTGGTCGGAAGAATGTGAACAAGCTTTGAGGTTTCTTAAACAACAATTAGTATCTGCGCCTATCCTTTCTTGTCCAGATTTTGAAATTCCTTTTTCTATCCAAACAGATGCTTCTGATTTTGGTATTGGGGCGGTATTAAGTCAAGAGTCAGCAATGGGTGAAAATGTGATTAGTTACATAAGTAGATCACTGAATAAATCCGAACGTCATTATTCGACTACAGAAAAAGAGTGCCTAGCTGTTCTGTGGGCTATAGAAAAGTTTCGTCCTTATGTGGAAGGATCTCATTTTACGGTCGTTACGGATCATCATTCATTAATTTGGTTGAATAAACTTCAAAACCCTTCGGGAAGATTAGCTCGATGGGCTATTAGATTGCAACAATATAACTTCAGTATCATACATAGGAAAGGAAAAGATCATGTTGTTCCTGATACTCTTTCTAGGTCTGTTCCAAAATTAGATATTATTACGGGTAGTGAAAATGTTTCATCGAGTATTACTTTGCCTGTGGATGATGTTTGGTATATTAAATTAATTGAGAAAGTTACTGCGAGTCCAAGGAAATTTCCTAATTGGTATGTGAAGGATAATGTGTTGTATAAACGAACAAAGTCTTCAGAATGCTTGAATGATATAATGGGAGACTGGCGTGTTGTAGTACCGAAAGGTCAACGTAAACGTATTATAGGAGAAAATCATGATCCTCCTACGTGTGGTCATGGTGGGATTACTAAAACTGTTGCTAGGATCAACAAAAATTTTTATTGGCCTGCTCTTCGTACTGATGTTTCTCGTTATATTCAAAAGTGTGTGATTTGTAGCGCTCATAAGGTAGAACAAAAACTTTCACCAGGAGTTTTTGCTCCTCGTGCAACTCCTTCATACCCATGGCAAGTACTCTCGTGTGATATTGTGGGTCCGTTACCAAGATCTTCAAAGGGACATTGTTTTATATTAGTCATTGCCGATTATTTTACAAAATTTTCTCTTTTCTTTCCATTAAGAATAGCAAATGCTACTTCAATATCAAGAATTATGGAAGACAATGTATTTCTTATGTTTGGTGCTCCTCAATATTTAATTACTGATAATGGTGTTCAATTTCGGAGTAAAGAATTTACTAAAGTCTGTAATCAGTATCATACTACTATCCTGTATACTGCTAAATACCATCCTAGAGCGAATCCTGCGGAAAGAGTAAATAGAGTATTGAAAACGATGATATCCTCGTATGTAAAAGAAAACCAAAGACATTGGGATGTAAATTTATCAAAAATTGGTTGTGCAATTAGAACTTCAAGACATGAAGTGATTGGTCATACTCCTTACTTTGCTTTGTTTGGTAGGGAACATATTTTGTACGGAAATTTATTCAAATGTCCTGGGGAAATTGGTGAACCTATGATTAACCTTGATAAATCTAAAGTAGTGGACAAATCCGCTGAATATTACGAAAATTTGAGAACTAACATATTAAGTAAGATTAAACGAGCCACTAGTAAAACCCAAAATAGGTATAATTTAAGGAAACGAATTGTAAAATATAAACTGAATGATTATGTTTGGAAACGAAATTTTGTCTTGTCGGATGCTGCAAAATATTTCAATGCGAAATTAGCTCCAAAATTTACTGGTCCGTTTAAAATTAAAAATGTTGTCTCACCTTGGACGTATGAATTAGAAGATGCTCAAGGGAAATCATTAGGGGTATATCATGCTAAAGATTTAAAACCTGATCATACTAGGGATAATAGTGAACCAAGTACTAATAATGATAGTACTGAGGATGAGTCTATAAATTCTGATGGGGGGTCAAAACGTTCATTAAGATATCACCGACCAAGAAAACGTCTAAAAATTTAAATATTGTTGAAAAACCACATTAGGTCAAAGTTTTAATGCGTCATATGGGAGGAGGTTGAGGACGCGTGGTGGGAATTTTGGCTGGTATTTCATTTTTTTTTTCCTTTTCGAAATACACAGTCGCTCTTAAGATCTGAGCCCTACATCATGCTTTTATCATATTCATTATTTTGCTGTTGGTTGTTTATTGGTTGGTTGATTGGGGTTGGTTGGTTCATTCATATTCATTTACCATCTGGTCTGTTTCTTCTTTTGATTGGGAGTTTGTTATTGGAGGGGTTTATTCATTGTTAAGATTTTATTTTAGATTTGAATTTTGGTGGGTCTTGTTGTTGGTAGGGGGGATTGGGATGAGTTTGTTTCGGATTTTGGCTAGATTTTTTTTTGTCGGACCTTTTGTTGTTGGTAGGGGGGAATTTGTAACGTGTAAATGGTGCTTTAGAAAAGATTGTATATTTGAGTTGGTAACATTTGTTTCATTTGGTTTGACTGGGATGTGCGCAAGTTACAAAAATCCTATAAGTATGAGTGAAAGGAATAACTCGCTCTCTTTTGAATAAAGTTTGATTAGTAACACGTGAAATCAGTGAATCGTATTTTAACGCTACATTTTGAAATTTTCATCGCAAATTATTAAGCGGATCGTAGTAGTGTTTTAGCGCACATCCCAGTCAAACCAAATGAAACAAATGTTACCAACTCAAATATACAATCTTTTCTAAAGCACCATTTACACGTTACAAACGTTAAAATTGTGTTTTAGTTAATAACTTGTACAGGGCCGTGGAGAGAAATCCAGAGCCCCACGGAAAAACTAATCCGGGCTCCCCTCCCAATGTCAAATATTAAACTTACTATTAATTCACAGTGACCAGCGTCGTCCTTAAGTTGTAATATATGTATTGATTTGTTGTAGTAGGTATATGTAATTATGAATTTAAAAATAATTGTTATACTAAAGTAAAAAACCTGATTGCTTTAGCCGGGCCCGGGCCCCAGGGTTATAGCACCGACTGCCCCCCCCCCCCCCCTTACTCGTCGGGCCTGAACTTGTACATCAAAGTGAAAAATTTGGTAAACATATTTATTTACTGTCACTTCAAAGTCATTAATCTTTTTGAAGTATGTGAAAGTGACAGATTTATTTAATTGACTTTAACTTCACCTTGTCGCATATCAAATTTAAAGATTGTTTTAGGAAGGTGAAGATTTGTATTAATTGTACATTCACTAAATTGATTTATAGCATTAATTAATTCATTTCATTGTTCATAAAAACTCTATTCTGTACACTAATTGCTTTGAATCTTCTTTATTTATATCTTTAGAGTCAATCTATTTTGCTTTTATCAAACAAAATTTGATTCAGTAACAATTGATTACCTATCCTTTGTTCGGAAGTTTTGTGTAAATCAACATAACCCTCCTACACTACAAATTGTGCGGTTTCTTTTCTTCCTCATTTTCATAGGTTTTAACAGGAATTTGTGGACTATGCCGTAATCTCTTGCGTTGAGTGAGAATTTCTCATATAAAACAATTGCAATTGTGATACGCAAGGTGGCGGTAAACCAGATGAATCAAAACTTTTCACTTGTTGTCGAAACATGTCATCTGTCGTGCTTCCATATGCTTTCAAAAACATTGCCGTTCTAATTTCGTTGATTTTGGTCAGGTTTTTTATATCCGTGCATTGAACATACGAAATCTTCCACAACCTCGAGTACCTACTGAATTAAGTACCATTCGGCACAGAGAAAATAACATCGGATATATTCTTTTAATGCAATTAAGACCTCCATGTATTTTTCTGAATTTCTTAATATATTAAAAGGTCGTTTCTTTCCTTTTCGAAAAAATGCTGGAATGAAATCGCAGCCTGTCAGAGCATGAAAAAGTAATAGTACAGAAACTACACCATTTTCGCCGAAGTGAAAAACAGTTTTTCTCTACTACCTACTTTTTAAAATGAAAAGTTGAATACCTTAGCTATATTATTTTATTATTTTAAATCGATTCGTAAGAATAAAACATGACGTAATGTAGCTATTATTTTCGCACGCCGCCGTTACCACTACTACAACTTTAGCCGCGTCTACCGACGGTTTAGCCACCTCCTTTTGGAGGTAGACCACAACGCGAGAAAAAAAATTAACATTGTAGGAATAAGGTAATTTAATAGATTTTTTGACACCTTGCGTAGGTGGTAGAACTACATATTATTGCAACGCTGACGCGGTGGTAGACTATCATCATTCTATGTATATTTTCACTTATCCACAAACATCCTTCCAAGTTTGAAGCTTATAGGTATATATGGCATTCACACAAGAATTATTTACATATTTACTCATTTGTTATTCATTAACGCAACCACGCATTAGGATGGTAGACTGCCAGTTCATTTATTTGCCATGTTGAAACAACAAATTGAGAGTAAACGAGCTTTAATTGCCTGTGCAAATTTTGTGTCGCTGCCTCCCGGACTATAATATGGTTTTTGAATCACAACAACAGCAATAGGTATACGTAATTTTGTCAAATCTTATGTGTAGTGCCTAGCCTATGTTTTAAAAGTGGAATAAATTGTAGTACCTACGTTTTAATAGAGCTATTCTCGATTTATCAGCTAACAAAAGTGACATTTTCCTCTTTTATTACTTGTATCGTATGTACCTACCTACACACGCGCGCTCCGTATACCTACTGTACTTCTCACTTATCACAAAAACAATGCAATTCAATTTTATCGTAAATTTGTACCTACATTACATGTGACATAACGCTGAATATTAACATTTTCCAAGTTTGGCAACTCATTTTAAAACTCGTTCCATTCTTTTCGCATTGTTGGTGGTTGCACCTTAGACAGCGATAATATTTGAAGAAGAATTTTTCCCATTACTATATGTTCCTGAGGATCAGATGTACCTATGTTTTATTGTGTTTGTTAAATGCCAAATTGCAATGAGTAACTTTCGGGCCCATGGGCGTTTATCGCCAGCACCGTCATCCTCAGGCGATGAAGCACGCCGTTATGATTCTGAATGTAGGCAGTCCAACAATAAATTGTTCTTCTGTAGGTACTACCTATACCTATACGCTTTCTATAAAGCTTATGAGTTCCTAACTTCCTCTATAAGAAATATGCATGTTGTGTTGATATTCAAGTTCCATAACTCAAAAATGTATGCCTATCCCCATTAATTGTAATTTCTTTGTAATAATTATTGTAGTAACAAAATTTCAGGTAGGTCGATATCGATTTCCATAGAAACTTTGTGTGCTGCTGGTGTTCT
The DNA here is from genome assembly GCA_036250285.1 of Pyrocoelia pectoralis. Taxonomy (NCBI): domain Eukaryota; kingdom Metazoa; phylum Arthropoda; class Insecta; order Coleoptera; family Lampyridae; genus Pyrocoelia; species Pyrocoelia pectoralis. Next base: position 54,375,165 of record CM070075.1, read on the forward strand.
TCCAAAATTTCTTTTTTTGTCCCATTCTTTCCGCCAGTTTATTTTGAATTTCCCAATGTACCATGTACCTATACCTACCGATTTAATTATGGTACTTAGGTACACCATTATTACAGGGAGGAGTACATTTTATTTTCCAATAATTCTTAAACTTAACTGTCCTTGTAAAACAAAACTGTACATTAAATAACACATACCTTAAATACAATTATTGTGTCAATCTAAATCATAATTATTTCTACTTTTAGGAGTCATCAGTGGCCTCGACGTCGGCGTCGCAAGGTAAAATGCAACGAGTTTCTTTTAGTGTAATAATAACTAAGTAGATAGAGAAATATTCAGCACTATGGAAGTAAAGAAGTATGAAATACATCCTATGCTACTATCGGTTCCAAAAAGCAAGACACCTGAGTTTAGAATGTTATAATTTTGTTATTTTGTTATTGTTATTTACCGGAAACTTTGAAGTCATGTAACTTCATTATTTTAATTTTTAGCTAAAAATATTTGAAATTTTAACAAATCATGCATCCATCCTATACGAACCGGTTAGTAATTACAAATCTTACAAAAGTTTTCAAATTTTGATAGGAATGGACCTTTTATCGGTGCATGTTAATCTTAAAAATGAAAATTTTTGGGTTTCGACTGAACTAAATTGTAGGAATGAATTTATAGTAAATAATAATCACTATCAAATGAAATCGGTGGGGTGAATATAATCTCGTAGTTACTCGCCTCTCAACTTATTACAATATATAATTATAGCTCTTTGTCAGCGGGCGAGATTAAATTTTTTATTGATTGCGACAAAATTATATAAAACACCACTTTTTTTAATTTTTTATAAACATCTGCCGAAGAGGTTCACTTAGCATTTTCATATTTAATTACCATTGGTAGATGTGTACTGTAGAAGGTACCTACATATTGGCTACATTCATGCCAAATATCAAAATAATCGAACGGTAAATAACAAAATTATAACATTCTAAACTAGCTAGCTAAACTACCTACAAAGAAAAAATTGCATCAAGTGTTTAAATACATGTTGTGTAGGTACCTACTGCTACTCCATATAAGTAGGTACCTATATAGAAGTTTTCTTATTAAATTCGGAAATATTTAAATTGTAGAATTGAAGAATGCAATCCTATTCGTAGTAGCAGACAGGTTCATTACAAGTAGGGGAGACAGGGGTTGGTTGTCATAGATTTGCGTTTTAATTTTTTTTTTTGGATAATTAATACTTATTTCGGAAAATGTGTATTACATACCATAAGATAAAGTGAACTTTACTTAATAATTCATTTTCTTGTTAAGAGCTCTAAATTTGGCCCAACAGGCTCATATAAAACATTGATTGTAGCTGAGCAACCTATGCTAATCTACTTCGTTATTGGCTGAAATTGTTCATACGATCATACCATACCCTTTGGGGTAGGGGTAGGTTCACTATAAAACACACTTACACTAGCAAAAGTATAACATAATGGAAACTGAAAATATAAATGTATTTAATGGAAACATGTGAATTAGGTAACAAAATTGAGTTAAAACTTGCTTCATTGGCGTAAATTAACAAATAAAATAAATTAGATCATAAGAATTAGGAATAATCGAAATCAGAGTTATGGCATCTATATGACAGAATGTCGCACCATCGGTATAACATTCGTCGTGTCTCGTGTGCCCAAAAGTGACGTGCGAATCTGCCCATTCACAAAATGCCAACCAACCCCAACGACGCGACGATGTGTTTACTAAAACGGCTGCCTAAAACGGTGTTCATGAATTTAATAAATTGCCAATCTGTTAAGATGAGATTAAAGAGCAATATTTACATATAGGTAGGTACCTACCTACTTGTACACAGTCGTCACAACAAATAACTTAAGCGGCTATACCGGATTGTAACAAGAAAAGTGTAAGGGAAGGAAAAATTACTAACCACATGTAGGTATAAAATCGCGCATAGAGTGGTAGTTACTTGTTCTCTGTTTAACCCTACAACTTCAACTCAAGCGCCAACGGTTGGTACGCACATATTAATATGTCGAAGCGAGGCGTTCTACTATAAACTGCGCGTAATTTAAATGTACAATACTAACTTACCCGATATGACAACCAACCCCGGTCTCCCCTACACAATTGTTTCCACGGTGCTGAATTTTAACAGTAGAATGGTAAAGTAAAATTTTTATGAGAACTACATGACGTCATACAATTTTCGACACAAACATCGTTCAAAACAAGCAAATACAACAATAATTACAAAAACTTTGTAGGCGCGAAAACAAACTAAATTTGTAAAAGTATAATTATTGTACTTCCCTTTAATTTTAAAAATGAGATCGTGGAACGAAGATATTGGTGTCTGCACATTATGACGTCATGTAGTTCTCATAAAAATTTTACTTTAGTATAATAACGAAAATAAACAACAGCAAGTGTTTTACTTAATGTAAAAGTAATTACTGGTAAAAGAACATAATATCTACTAAAACTATTGATAATTGATAAAGAAGAAATAACACTTTCAGACACAGCAGCGTGGAGAGAAAGTGACGGGACCGTGATCGAAGAGACGCGGACGGAGGACATTGAGGTTTGTATGCCTATATTAAAATTTGGATAGCATACCTATATTACAAATATCTACAGCTCGCAGACTGCAACGATAAAATCTTTTTTATATCAAGTACAGTACAGCTTTGATAATTAACCCAAAATTTAAAGTTACAATAGAATAAGTCCATATTTATGCTTCTTGAGCCGCTCTTTCTTTCAACATTGCGCGGGAAAATTGTTTACTTTAACCCACTTAATGCCATTTACAGAATCACAATGATATACAACGAATCTGTTACAATTTTTAAATCTTCTTTATTTAATGCACAAAGTCGTCTTTAAAGTTCTGACAGTGAAACCATATTATGATATTATTTTCCATTTAGGTATATCTCCTCTTCCTCTCTGTTCAGGTCTCATTAATGTCTCAAAACGTTAAAATTGTGTTTTAGTTAATAACTTGTACAGGGCCGTGGAGAGAAATCCAGAGCCCCACGGAAAAACTAATCCGGGCTCCCCTCCCAATGTCAAATATTAAACTTACTATTAATTCACAGTGACCAGCGTCGTCCTTAAGTTGTAATATATGTATTGATTTGTTGTAGTAGGTATATGTAATTATGAATTTAAAAATAATTGTTATACTAAAGTAAAAAACCTGATTGCTTTAGCCGGGCCCGGGCCCCAGGGTTATAGCACCGACTGCCCCCCCCCCCCCCCCTTACTCGTCGGGCCTGAACTTGTACATCAAAGTGAAAAATTTGGTAAACATATTTATTTACTGTCACTTCAAAGTCATTAATCTTTTTGAAGTATGTGAAAGTGACAGATTTATTTAATTGACTTTAACTTCACCTTGTCGCATATCAAATTTAAAGATTGTTTTAGGAAGGTGAAGATTTGTATTAATTGTACATTCACTAAATTGATTTATAGCATTAATTAATTCATTTCATTGTTCATAAAAACTCTATTCTGTACACTAATTGCTTTGAATCTTCTTTATTTATATCTTTAGAGTCAATCTATTTTGCTTTTATCAAACAAAATTTGATTCAGTAACAATTGATTACCTATCCTTTGTTCGGAAGTTTTGTGTAAATCAACATAACCCTCCTACACTACAAATTGTGCGGTTTCTTTTCTTCCTCATTTTCATAGGTTTTAACAGGAATTTGTGGACTATGCCGTAATCTCTTGCGTTGAGTGAGAATTTCTCATATAAAACAATTGCAATTGTGATACGCAAGGTGGCGGTAAACCAGATGAATCAAAACTTTTCACTTGTTGTCGAAACATGTCATCTGTCGTGCTTCCATATGCTTTCAAAAACATTGCCGTTCTAATTTCGTTGATTTTGGTCAGGTTTTTTATATCCGTGCATTGAACATACGAAATCTTCCACAACCTCGAGTACCTACTCGGCTGCCCTTTGCAAAAACACAGTAATTGTTGTTAACACTATTAGCCGGGAAAACGGAATTAATGAAATATTTCAACCTTACCAAACTAAATATCTGAGACCTTTAATATTTGGATGGTATATTTTACATAGATTTGGCTTTCTTTTTATGCCAACTCCAACGGAGTCGCTTAAAAAAATCTTTGATCGGCAATAACATACATTGTTATTTCTGAGGATATTTAGAATTGTTTGAGTTACTTCATTGAACAAAAACACAGCAAAAGACGTTACTGTGTTTTGAACTAGCAATGTTATTTAGAATAAAAATAACATCACTAGGAATAAACAAAGGATATGCTTTTACTGTGTTTTGAATTGGTACGTTTTCCAGACATAAAATTAATAAAATAATGAGGAATATGAAATATATCTATTATGATGGATATTAATTGTGCTAGTAATATACGATTTGCCAGAAAAGTAAATTAGACTATTAAATATAAATAACTTAAGTAAAAACATTTTTAGTTGTCACCAAAACACTTTATTTATCTCAAAGACAAACACAGAAATAAAATAATCGTGGCTTAAAATAACTACCACTCTGATACTAGAATAGAAATTAACAGCGATGAAATGTGAAACAACAAACTCAAGAAAATATATTAAATGCAAAACAAATATAAATCAAAAACTAAATATTAAAGTCAACGTTTAATACTAATCCACATTCTGTTCATATTGCACCAAATCAAGAGACTTCTCTGAATCTGGAAGAGATGTCCAGAAGAGTCTTCTGTTTAAAGGCATCAGTGGCACAAGTTCTTTCAATATTGTCTGTTTTTTAACTGATTTGACTCCACGGGTAGGTACAGATTCTGCAACGTGAGGAACAGTATGCTTTTTTTTTAAAAAGTCAATTTCTTTAAATTCCTCGTCAAAATCGGTTTTGTATTTCATATATCTGGCACCTTTAGTAAATTTTACTTCGACTAGAGGATTTAAAAGAAAACCTTTCAGAGTATCATCATTTTTTTTTGTTGCCATTCTTTTTTCATTTTTCCATAGATGAAATTCATTCAACTCCAGAACATGCACGTTTGTTCTTGAGGCTCTAATGACTTCAACTAATTCTTGAAAATCGTATATATTACGTTTCCTCCCCATCTTCTTTTCAATGTTCCCGTGAAGTCCATCAGCGCTCATGTGTGTATGCCCCTTTGTGAGGTAACGAATTCTTACTTCATCTGGGCCTGTTGGGCGATTTACTTCGGTAATAAGTGTTGTAAAAAGTAGCCAGTTTTTATTTTGACCAGTGCAGTTGTCGGCCCAAAATGTAAACTTTGTCACGTCACGTTCTTCAGATATAACACGTAGAATACTATCAGTTAGCGCTTCAGCTTTCCTACCAGCTAAAGCTTCGTGCCAGACTACACAATAGCTTTTTCGACGGCTATTCTTATTAAGCGTTGCAAATGTTTCATTAAAAACTACCAACCTGCTTATAAAGAAACTGCTTTTTACCTGTGGCATCATGGGAAGCAGCATGACTTTTTGCAAATCCATTGAATATGTACTTTCTTTTCTGTTATCATTTTCAGCAGCTGCAGCTTCTTCAGCATCTTTTTTATATTCGCGGTTAGCTTTTTCAGCCTTCAGTCTATGATTCTTGAGATCACGCGAAACATCTTGATCTTCTTCAAACGTTAAATCACCTTCGTTTGTCACGGCTCCTAGCTGGATTTGAAGAGTCTGACACTGTTCACAAATATCAGATTTAGGTGCACACAGAGAAATATTCATTTGCCTTAGGACTTGTCTATATATTTCAATTTTGCAGACTTTTGGGTGCTTTGTATTAAAATTTGTATACATTTCCTTTATGGTCAATTCCCTTGGGAGGTATCTAACATTTGGAGCATTTAGTCTCCTATAGTGACTAACACATGGATGGTATGACTCGATATGATTCCCAATAAGTTCTCTGTCAGCTTTTGCTTTTGGTTTTAAACCCCTACATTCTTTAACCATACTTCCACAAGGGGCGCGCTTCATAGCCGCCACGAGTTCCGTAATTACCGAATCATTTGTATACCCTAAAGTATTAAGAAATGTTAAACGACAAACTGATATATCTGTGAAATTGTGGTGAGGCAAAGAAAATTTTCTACTTTCAGATCTTTCGTGTGTAGCTGATACAAGTTTTCTTTTCACAGGTTCTAGTTTAACATGCTTACTCATCCATTTTCGCCTACTAGTGTAATCAAGACACCAATAGTTTTCCCATATTTCTTGTCGATTACCTTCTGTTAATTTTTCGCATTCTCTTTTACATTTCCCTTTACATTTCATACGCATGGGATGCTTAGTTTTATCTCTTAATAATTTTTCTTTTAATGACAACCTTTTTATTTTCTTTTTCTTCGCATAATCCTCATTATTTACTTCTTCACTTTCTCCTTCTTCTGTAACTTCAATTTCTTCGCTATTACCTTTCTCCTCCATGCTTCCGCTTTCCACAGTATGCTAAGAAAGACAGACGTTATTATTTGCATTAAAAACTAATCTATGGTGAAAATAATAACAGACCTCATTTATCTTTTCAGCTTCTTTAGTGAACTCGGGCAACAATTTTCGTTTCCTTTTTTTACGTGTGTTTTCGTATTCGCCGCTTTCATCAGTACTTATTTCATCAAGAACGTAATTCTTGTCGGCGTCACTATCATCAAAAGTACTTACGGCATCATCGCTTTCTTGATTATTGTTACTATTTTCATTGCTTTTAGTGTCATTTTTATTAACATTGACAATATTCTAAAATAACACTATATTTATAATAACGTAAAAAAAGGATTAGTTAAAACATTACCATTTCTTGTGTAACTTCTTCTCCCAGGGCTTGCTTCACTATAAACTTTGTTCTTGAATTAAACACAGCCATAATATGTTAAATTACACTAAGTTACAAATACTGTAGTTACTGTTACTCAACAAACACTGAACGATTACAACTAAATCTCCAGACTAGATACTAACTAGGCTGCAACATGTGATTACCTGCGCAATAATCGGCATTGCTTGGGAGGAGGTAATACGTCGAGTACCAGTGAAAAACACAGTAATTAACAATACCACACAAAAACACAGTATCTCCATAGCAGTTACTGTGTTTTTTTATGGAGATTATCTCATACTGTGTTTTTGACTGGTGAGTCCGTTCCATGAAATGTAATTACTGTGTTCTTGCACATGCATAACTTTCGAACGGATGCTTCAATTTAAAAAATATTTATATTGAAAGCTGCGCAAGAACACAGCAAGTACAACGTTGTACATAACCATATTTTCACAAAAATGTCAATTACTGTGTTTTTGCAAAGGGCAGCCGTAACTGAATTAAGTACCATTCGGCACAGAGAAAATAACATCGGATATATTCTTTTAATGCAATTAAGACCTCCATGTATTTTTCTGAATTTCTTAATATATTAAAAGGTCGTTTCTTTCCTTTTCGAAAAAATGCTGGAATGAAATCGCAGCCTGTCAGAGCATGAAAAAGTAATAGTACAGAAACTACACCATTTTCGCCGAAGTGAAAAACAGTTTTTCTCTACTACCTACTTTTTAAAATGAAAAGTTGAATACCTTAGCTATATTATTTTATTATTTTAAATCGATTCGTAAGAATAAAACATGACGTAATGTAGCTATTATTTTCGCACGCCGCCGTTACCACTACTACAACTTTAGCCGCGTCTACCGACGGTTTAGCCACCTCCTTTTGGAGGTAGACCACAACGCGAGAAAAAAAATTAACATTGTAGGAATAAGGTAATTTAATAGATTTTTTGACACCTTGCGTAGGTGGTAGAACTACATATTATTGCAACGCTGACGCGGTGGTAGACTATCATCATTCTATGTATATTTTCACTTATCCACAAACATCCTTCCAAGTTTGAAGCTTATAGGTATATATGGCATTCACACAAGAATTATTTACATATTTACTCATTTGTTATTCATTAACGCAACCACGCATTAGGATGGTAGACTGCCAGTTCATTTATTTGCCATGTTGAAACAACAAATTGAGAGTAAACGAGCTTTAATTGCCTGTGCAAATTTTGTGTCGCTGCCTCCCGGACTATAATATGGTTTTTGAATCACAACAACAGCAATAGGTATACGTAATTTTGTCAAATCTTATGTGTAGTGCCTAGCCTATGTTTTAAAAGTGGAATAAATTGTAGTACCTACGTTTTAATAGAGCTATTCTCGATTTATCAGCTAACAAAAGTGACATTTTCCTCTTTTATTACTTGTATCGTATGTACCTACCTACACACGCGCGCTCCGTATACCTACTGTACTTCTCACTTATCACAAAAACAATGCAATTCAATTTTATCGTAAATTTGTACCTACATTACATGTGACATAACGCTGAATATTAACATTTTCCAAGTTTGGCAACTCATTTTAAAACTCGTTCCATTCTTTTCGCATTGTTGGTGGTTGCACCTTAGACAGCGATAATATTTGAAGAAGAATTTTTCCCATTACTATATGTTCCTGAGGATCAGATGTACCTATGTTTTATTGTGTTTGTTAAATGCCAAATTGCAATGAGTAACTTTCGGGCCCATGGGCGTTTATCGCCAGCACCGTCATCCTCAGGCGATGAAGCACGCCGTTATGATTCTGAATGTAGGCAGTCCAACAATAAATTGTTCTTCTGTAGGTACTACCTATACCTATACGCTTTCTATAAAGCTTATGAGTTCCTAACTTCCTCTATAAGAAATATGCATGTTGTGTTGATATTCAAGTTCCATAACTCAAAAATGTATGCCTATCCCCATTAATTGTAATTTCTTTGTAATAATTATTGTAGTAACAAAATTTCAGGTAGGTCGATATCGATTTCCATAGAAACTTTGTGTGCTGCTGGTGTTCTTCCAAAATTTCTTTTTTTGTCCCATTCTTTCCGCCAGTTTATTTTGAATTTCCCAATGTACCATGTACCTATACCTACCGATTTAATTATGGTACTTAGGTACACCATTATTACAGGGAGGAGTACATTTTATTTTCCAATAATTCTTAAACTTAACTGTCCTTGTAAAACAAAACTGTACATTAAATAACACATACCTTAAATACAATTATTGTGTCAATCTAAATATGCTACTATCGGTTCCAAAAAGCAAGACACCTGAGTTTAGAATGTTATAATTTTGTTATTTTGTTATTGTTATTTACCGGAAACTTTGATGTCATGTAACTTCATTATTTTAATTTTTAGCTAAAAATATATGAAATTTTAACCAATAATGCATCCATCCTATACGAACCGGTTAGTAATTACAAATCTTCCAAAAGTTTTCAAATTTTTATAGGAGTGGACCTTTTATCAGTGCATGTTAATCTTCTTAAAAATGAAAATTTTTGGGTTTCGACTGAACTAAATTGTAGGTACGAATTTATAGTAAATAATCACTATCAAATGAAATCGGTGGGGTGAATATAATCTCGTAGTTACTCGCCTCTCAACTTTGTCAGCGGGCAAGATTAAATTTTTTATTGATTGCGACGAAGTTATGGTATAAAACACCACTTTTTTTAATTTTTTATAAATATCTGCCAAAGAGATTCACTTACCATTTTCATATTTAATTACCATTGGTAGATGTGTACTGTACCTACAAGGTACCTACATTCGTGCCAAATATCAAAATAATCTAACGGTAAAGAACAAAATTATAACATTCTAAACTCAGGTGCCTTGCTTTTTGGAACCGATAGTAGTAGGGTAGACGAATAAGTTTTCAAGTTATTTTAAATGAAGTACCTATATGTATCTTGGTTAATATTGCCGAACATTACCTATATTAATTACATCTTCAACAAATTTAAGATACAAAGAAAAAATTGCATCCAGTGTTTAAATACATGTTGTGTAGGTACCTACTGCTACTCCATAAGTATATCTAGGACAAGTCAGCGCCGCCGACTCATCGCGCCCATCACATCGCCGAGCCATCTCATCGCCGACCCATCTCTTTAAAATTAAAAGTTGTTAGTAGTGGAACAATATAGCATACAAAAAGCCATCAATATCCGTTAATTACTTATAACTAATAATCATACTTATACGATACAAAAGTATCGCGTAGTGGCAAAGTTTAGCTTTTTTTTACTTCCAAATTTTGTTTAGTTTCATGTTGCCATTTTGTATCAATTTTAAAAAAATATACTAAACCTGCAAATAACCTAGACGCTTTAATGGCAATCTACGTTTAAGTTTAGCATTACTTTTATTTCCAAACTTTTTATATATTTATTCACAGCTACCACGCTATCATTATCGATTTAAAGCTCTGTAAAGCTTTGATTAAGATTTAAGTGAATTTTATGTCATATGTTAATGTAATATTTTGATGATCGGTATCGGTATTTATACAAAAAAGTAAAAGAGGATAGGTAAGAATGTGCTGAATTTATCGAAAATAAAATCGGCGATGAGTTGGCCGGCGCTGGAATGGCTCGGCGATGAGATGGCCGCGATGAGTCGACGGCGCTGACTTGTCCCATTCCGGAAGTTTTCTTCTTAAATTCGGAAATATTTAAATTGTAGCATTGAAGAATGCAATCCTATTCGTAGTAGCAGACAGGTTCATTACAAGTAGGGGAGAACGGGGTTGGTTGTCATAGATTTGCGTTTTAATTTTTTTTTTGAATAATTAATACTTCGGAAAATGTGTATTACCATAAGATAAAGTGAACTTTACTTAATAATTCATTTTCTTATTAAGAGCTGTTGGGAATGTATAAATTGTTCTTGACAACCGGCATTATTTTTAGATAGTAGATGTTATATTGTTTTTGTTTATAAGTGATATAGAAATTATCATCTTATGTAACAACGTTTTTCTTTTAGTTAATTAATAGTTACAAACCGTTCATGTGTTTATTACTCTATGTGTAACTTTCGAACACTGCATATCTCTAACAAGAGCTCTAAATGTGGCCCAACAGGCTCATATAAAACATTGATTGTAGCTGAGCAACCTATGCCAATCTACTTCGCTATTGGGTAAAATTGTTCATACGATCATACCCTTTGGGGTAGGGGTATGTTCACATATAGATTGGTATATTATATTATATTATTACACTAGCAAAAGTATAAAATAATGGAAACTGAAAATATAAATGTATTTAATGAAAACATGTGAATTAACAAAATTGAGTTAAAACTTGCTTCATTGGCGTAAATTAACAAATAAAATAAATTAGATCTTTAAGAATTAGGAATAGTCGAAATCAGAGTTATGGCATCTATATGACAGAATATCGTACCATCCATCGGTACATTCGTCGTGTCTCGTGTGCCCAAAAGTGACACTTAACATATCTGACAATGTGCGAATCTGCCCCATTCCCAAATTGCCAACCAACCCCAACGACGATGTGTTTACTAAAACGGCTGCCTAAAACTGTGTTCATGAATTTAATAAATTGGCAATCTGTTAAGGTGAGATTAAAGAGCAATATGTATGTACATATAGGTAGGTACCTACACTTGTACACCGTCATCACAAAAAATAACTTAAGCGGCTATACCGGATTGTAACAAGAAAAGTGTAAGGGAAGGAAAAATTACTAACCACATGTATAAAATCACGCATAGAGTGGTAGTTACTTGTTCTCTGTTTAACCTTACAACTTCAACTCAAGCGCCAACGGTTGGTACGCACATAGGTCGAAGCGAGGCGTTCTACTATAAACGGCGCGTAATTTAAATGTACAATACTAACTTACCCGATATGACAACCAATCCCGGTCTCCCCTACACAATTGTTTCCACAGTGCTGAATTTTAACAGTAGAATGGTAGTAATAACGAAAATAAACGTAAAAGAACATAATATCTACTAAAACTATTGATAAATTGATAAAGAAAAAATTACACTTTCAACTGTTAGGTAACTGTAAATGATAAACACATAATTTATAACTTTGATATAAATTTTATATTGTGTATTAAAATCAATAATTTCTGGTACTAAATAATTCAAATTGTAGGGTCCGTAGAGAGTTTATTGGCGCACATGACGAGTGTTATTACAATTACGGACAGCGATTAAGGTTTAGTTTATTTATTATTATATTATGTTGTAACATCCGGGATGTTCTTTTAAAATGAATTTTTATTTACCTAGTTTGAATCATTAGTTAATTTTATTTATTTATTTATTTATTCAAGGTAGAACATTTTTTTTTGATATTTTTTTGTAGGGGACATTTAAAGTTCATATGAACATCTCATATCATTTGCAGTTCATAAGGTCATCTCGCAGGTTGAATAGAAACGAAAATAAACAACAGCAAGTGTTTTACTTAATGTAAAAGTAATTACCTACTGGTAAAAGAACATAATATCTACTAAAACTATTGATAATTGATAAAGAAGAAATAATACTTTCAGACAGAGGTTACGATGCATCTAGTGAAGATGACGGAACCGTCGTGGAGGTCGTGGAAGGGTCGTTCCGCGAAATTGAGGTTTGTATGCCTATATTAAAATTTGAATAGCATACCTATATTACAAATTAAAATTAAGGTTTAGTTTATTTATTATTATATTATGTTGTAACATCCGAGATGTCCTTTTAAAATGAATTTTTATTTACCTAGTTTGAATCATTGGTTAATTTTATTTATTTATTTATTTATTCAAGGTAGAACATTTTTTTTGATATTATTTTGTAGGGGACATTTAAAGTTCATATGAACATCTCATATCATTTGCAGTTCATAAGGTCATCTCGCAGGTTGAATAGAAACGAAAATAAACAACAGCAAGTGTTTTACTTAATGTAAAAGTAATTACCTACTGGTAAAAGAACATAATATCTACTAAAACTATTGATTGATAATTGATAAAGAAAAAATAATACTTTCAGACAGAGGTTACGATGCATCTAGTGAAGATGACGGAACCGTCGTGGAGGTCGTGGAAGGGTCGTTCCGCGAAATTGAGGTTTGTATGCCTATATTAAAATTTGAATAGCATACCTATATTACAAATTAAAATTAAGGTTTAGTTTATTTATTATTATATTATGTTGTAACATCCGGGATGTCCTTTTAAAATGAATTTTTATTTACCTAGTTTGAATCATTAGTTAATTTTATTTATTTATTTATTTATTTATTTATTTATTTATTTATTTATTCAAGGTAGAACATTTTTTTTGATATTATTTTGTAGGGGACATTTAAAGTTCATATGAACATCTCATATCATTTGCAGTTCATAAGGTCATCTCGCAGGTTGAATAGAAACGAAAATAAACAACAGCAAGTGTTTTACTTAATGTAAAAGTAATTACCTACTGGTAAAAGAACATAATATCTACTAAAACTATCGATTGATAATTGATAAAGAAGAAATAATACTTTCAGACAGAGGTTACGATGCATCTAGTGAAGATGACGGAACCGTCGTGGAGGTCGCGGAAGAGTTGTTCCGCGAAATTGAGGTTTGTATGCCTACATTAAAATTTGAATAGCATACCTATATTACAAATTAAAATTAAGGTTTAGTTTATTTATTATTATATTATGTTGTAACATCCGGGATGTCCTTTTAAAATGAATTTTTATTTACCTAGTTTGAATCATTAGTTAATTTTATTTATTTATTTATTTATTTATTTATTTATTCAAGGTAGAACATTTTTTTTGATATTATTTTGTAGGGGACATTTAAAGTTCATATGAACATCTCATATCATTTGCAGTTCATAAGGTCATCTCGCAGGTTGAATAGAAACGAAAATAAACAACAGCAAGTGTTTTACTTAATGTAAAAGTAATTACCTACTGGTAAAAGAACATATTATCTACTAAAACTATTGATTGATAATTGATAAAGAAGAAATAATACTTTCAGACAGAGGTTACGATGAATCTAGTGAAGATGACGGAACCGTCGTGGAGGTCGCGGAAGAGTCGTTCCGCGAAATTGAGGTTTGTATGCCTATATTAAAATTTGAATAGCATACCTATATTACAAATTAAAATTAAGGTTTAGTTTATTTATTATTATATTATGTTGTAACATACGGGATGTCCTTTTAAAATGAATTTTTATTTACCTACTTTGAATCATTAGTTAATTTTATTTATTTATTTATTTATTTATTCAAGGTAGAACATTTTTTTTGATATTATTTTGTAGGGGACATTTAAAGTTCATATGAACATCTCATATCATTTGCAGTTCATAAGGTCATCTCGCAGGTTGAATAGAAACGAAAATAAACAACAGCAAGTGTTTTACTTAATGTAAAAGTAATTACCTACTGGTAAAAGAACATATTATCTACTAAAACTATTGATTGATAATTGATAAAGAAGAAATAATACATTCAGACAGAGGTTACGATGCATCTAGTGAAGATGACAGAACCGTCGTGGAGGTCGCGGAAGAGTCGTTCCGCGAAATTGAGGTTTGTATGCCTATATTAAAATTTGAATAGCATACCTATATTACAAATTAAAATGGAGACCAGTGTTTTTAGTCGTTGTTTTTAGTAGTTTTTCGTTGACCATTTTATAAACATGGGTGGCGGTCGTAAATATTGCATCGTACCCAAATGCGTCAGCACAACGACTAAAATTATATATATATATATCGGTGCCGGCAGATGCACAAAGTCGAAAGGCTTGGATGATAGCCGTGAGAACTACAAATAAATATTCCGACAAAGCGTCGTTGTTGGTTTTAAAGGATGTTATTTAATGTCAAGTATATTTCTTTGGGTAGTGAGAAATCGTGACCGGGAGACAGCCGTCCTAACCTTTCTTGCTCATCATAATGTCCAGTGAAACATCTTAGTAACATAATTTATTGTTTGATAACGTAATAAAGTAATTAACGCTCTAAACTACGATTAAAATATGTCCCCCAAAATACCATTGGGGAACTTTTATAAATTTCTCGAGGTTCTGGGACCAGCGTAGCTAAACGTAAACATTGCGTCGGTTTGTTTACTACGTTTCTCATTACACCGTCTGTTTTTTATTTCTTGTACTTACGTTTTAGAAGAAAATGGTAATAAAATATAATTATTGACTGTGTTAAGCGACCAATATTTAATTAAATAATTTATTACGGCGAGGATACTCCTATACCGACAGTGTGTTCCTTCTTACAACGTGATTACGTCTTTTACAGCTCGAACATGAAGTCGAAAACTGGATCAGACTGAAATATTACCCCAACCAAAAAGTTATCCTTAAAAAAGATGTATTGCCTCATTTATTTGAGTGCGAGCCAAGTAGATCAAATGGTGAGTTATGAGGTCTTTTTGGTATTTTTAGTTATCACCATATCAAAATTTATTAATAAAATAGTGTTTGTTTTTAGCCCAGCCAATGAAGGAACGTCCACTTGCAGCAAGCAAAGCAAGGAGGTCTCTATTAAAAGACATTCTTTCACCATCAAAAAGTACTTCTTTAGTCTACACTGCTGTATCAACTGCTTCTACCTCATCAACTTTGTCTCCTTCCAAATCGTCACAGAGTTCCACGCAAGGTGGCAGAGAAATTGATAGAAGTGAATCTCCTCCATTGGAAAATGAAAACACTCCTATGATTATTACTCCAGATAAAAACATGCAGCTCTAAACCCCATTTAAACAGGCAACCCCTCAGAAAAAATCTGCAGTGCGAACTACCTTCAAGTAAGAGTGCTCGTCTCTTTAATGATGAGAACATCCCTACTGTAACTGAGCCTGGAAATCAAATTGCTAACCAACCAACCAAAGTTGATAAATCTACTGGAACTGAGTCTGGATATCAACCAAGCAAGGTTGATAAATCAGTTTTAGCAAAGCCATATGTTAGGAGTAAATGTGTGCAGTGTCAGATAATTGTTCAAGGAGATGTCAGTCATATTGCAACATCGCCCTTCAAAGCTGAACCAAAATTAAAACCCAGTATATCTGCAAAGGAAGACTCATCATTTTCAGCGGATGAATCATCTGCATCATCTTCATCTGCCTTATATAAAATAGAGTCAGACACAACTACCAGTGAAGACATCAAAGGAGAGGTGCCTCAATTCAAGCAACATTATCACATACAGATAATTAAGAAAGATCCCATGTATTATGTAGGCATGCCTCCTTCATATTTTTATCTCATTGATGTTTTAAGCCAAAAAATCTGTACATATGTTGTATGTGTCCTAATTTGCCTTCAAAAAATCAGACTGAATCAGACATTTAAAGGACTGTCATATGACTTTTGTGTGTCAGAATCTTTTTGTTCAATGACTTTCACCAAGACTGTGCCTGCTTTAGCTGAGTGTTTTTCAACATTAATTCTTTGGAAAGCTGGAGATACTATCAAGAGCAGACTACCTATTTATTTTAGAGCGCGATTTAGTCATGTCCAAAGCATAATTGATTGCTTTGAAATAGAAATAGAGAAGCCTTCTGATCCCATCAAGCAAACTCTAACATGGTCAAATTACAAAAAATGTAATACACTAAAGTACTTGATTTCATCAACTCCCGATGGTTACATTAATTATGTTTCAAGCGGTTTTGATGGAAGAACGTCTGATATAAAAATCACTGACTCTTGTGGGTATTTGGACGTACTACCGGATGGTGCAGGAGTAATGGCAGATAGAGGTTTTAAGGGTGTAGCCCCTGCTTTGGAGAAAAAGAGTTGTTCCCTCATTCGTCCACCGTCGGTTTCTGCTACTCAAAAAAGTTCCAAAGACGAGGTCAGATTATCAAAAAGAATTGCGAGTTTACGAATTCACATTGAACGCGTTATCAGGCGTGTGCGTGAATTTAGTTTGCTCAAACCTCACGCCTGCGTGAACAAAAAGCTTGTGAAGTATGTAGATTGTATTGTTGTGATTGCGTGTGGTCTCATAAACCTGCAGGCACCGATTATCAGTAAGCATGTTTGAACAAATGAGATTGATTCCATGGAAGAGACAAGGGCCTCTTGTAAATTAAGAGATTTTTTTTGGTCATGATTATTTTATCGTGTTTGTTTTTAAATCAATCGCCTGTATTTTTCTTTTAATCAAGAGGACACCTATCGTAGCAAAATGGAGATACATTTGTTTCTCGCTAAGTTTACATGATGCTTAATGTTTGAAAAATATGTAAATAAATTTAACATAAGTGTACATCTTTTTTTTTACGGAATGTACGAGTTTTTTCATCGTGATGTTGCTCTTTTATAACACATTTTAACCTAATAGTAATCACCGTCATTAAATTATTTTGTTTGCAGCCGCTCGTTCTTATTTCAAGACTAGTACTCCCGTAATAAATACTAAAGTACATGCGATGTTATCAGTTTTGATAATATCAACGCGGATCTGTATTTTGAAGTTAGTTTTTCAGGAAAGCCAACCTACGACAGTACCTTCTTTTTTTCTCTCAACGAACGAAGTTTATGTTCGAAATATTAAAATAATTACAATTTCTAAATGTAGCCAGAATACTAAACTCAATAAAAGGAAAAGTGATTTATCTTACAGCTCGCTCAATCCCTAACAAGTGGCTTAAATGAAATAATGGAAAGAAACAATAAAAAAACAATTCCGTTTTATTTGTATCTTATTTTATTTTATTTATTTTATTTTTATTTATTTTATTTTATTTTATTTGTATCTGACGACAAGACTTGATCATATAAGTTACAGCGATATTTGGTTTGAAGGACATTTAACTTCCACAATATATTCTTCAGTAAGTCCATCAGGAGAAGCTCCAAATTCCGGGTACTCGCCACTTAATCGAATTCCAACTTTCCGAATTGTTATGTTCAATTGCTTCTTTACTATTTCTAGCACTTGACTTTCTAGCAATATTCCCCGTTGCATAGCTCTTGACAAATGAAGAGTTGATGCTCCTAGTATCATTTCCTTCAGTATTCCGCCGGTCTCTTTTTTGCTGTTCGCAGCAGTGTAAATGGTCGAGGCCGAGATCCTTCCCTAGCGCAAAAAATGCCAGTGCCGGGAATCTGACTGACCTTTTGTCGTTTCAATGGCATCTTCGCATATGTCTTCGTCCATAGATAAAGTACAAAAGTTCCGAAAATCCGACGCGCTCGTGGATTCTCCATCTTGTTTAGATTTTACGAACCGTAAACAGAGCTGATGAAGATCGAGATTACACACCGCTTCAATTTCAGAATTGTACCTGCCAGAATAAAATATTAAAGTTAACATACCTGGCACACACCCCAATCATTGACCCAAAAATGAACTATTTTTAACTATTTGTGTGTTGTCCATAAAATAAAAAAATAAAGTAAAAAAAACCAACACGGAAAACGCTAAAATAAAAACAGCGGAAGTGAAAATTGAGGGTTACCATAAAGCGTAGACCCATGTTTTAAATTACCTTTGGAAAGTGCTCAACGTTGGTTCCGGCGGTGCCAAAGCTTGCATAAAGAACCCCTGTGCATCGACAGGAGTAATAAACTTGATTTCTCCAAAATCTTTGGTTTGAAGCACGGCGTTTGCGCTAATCCTAGACAGTTTCGGCTTGTTCCAATAACTCTCTACGTCGGTGGGAGCTGGTTGAGAGCTTTTCTCGTTGATCCACATTAGAAACACCAGTGCATGCTTGCATCCACCTGCCAACAAGTTTTCAGAATTGTGTAATAAACAAATACAGTAATTGAAATAAATAAAAACGGTATAATTAATTAATATAATTTTAAATTAATTTAATAAATAGAAATAGATAAATTCCTTGAAAATTGTCCCTTCAACTTTTTTTCTACAGCCAAGCCAGTATATTTTACCACATAAAAAGAAATTTTAATCTGCAAATAAAATATTTCCAAGTAACTTGTTTCAGTATACTTTGAGTTGAGCAGATTTAAGACAAAAGTTTCGGCATCTTCAACTGATGCCATACTCCTATCCTGACCCAAAAATGTTGTATTGCTATATAATTATCAAGAGAATATTGCAATGGCATGAGACTATGGCTTAAATCCTAGCATCATGCCAGTAGCAACATTTAAAATATCATGGTACAGCAGTTACTTTTAAATGTACCTCACAGAACTAAATACTTTTAAAATAAACTTTAAAAGCATTTTTATTTAATGAAAATTGTGCTAATTTTTACTTAAATATTGTGCATTAAATTATGTAAGTATAACATTAATTTTACCTTCAGAAGCAGCACATCCTAGGCATTTCAACTTAGTTATAATTTCTGCGTCTTCATCCACCACCATCTGGACATCATAATTTTTAGAATGCTGTTTGTGCTCGGGGCACACTTCAGCCTTTACTAAGCATAGCTTTCCTTCCCGCTTCAAACACACTCTGCCCACAGCCGCAGCAGAGTAACTTTCTCGCATGGCCCTAAAACAGATAACAAAGCAGAAAGAGTGTTAACACAGCAGATAAACTCAGATCTGATAACAGTAAATTTCATTTACCCATTGTTCAATACAATGTGTACAGGTTATAGCAATGTTAGGTTAAGTTATCATAAAATATATTTACCTGTCTGACTTAATGTTACGAATTTCCGCTGACATATAATCCTCACTAGTCGCAGCAAATTCTAGGAGCATAAATCCATCCACTCTGGGTAAATTGTCGGATCGTCCTTGTACGAACCCAACCTCAACCATAGCTGTGTCGTTTTTATCGTCTTATATCCTTCAAACAATAAAAACGAGTAAGAACGTGGATATTAAGCAAATTATCTGCAAATTTCCAGTTCCGAGGTATACCAAACACAAGAAAGTTGTTTTGTTGAAGTGCAAAACAACTTTTCTTTCCTTAACACGTTGGGTGCTCATAACGCGTAAATGCGGCGGAGGGTTCTTTCCTCCAGCGCGCATGCCGCACTTATGCGTCGTCGACCTTGCTTCATTCAACTCCGTAGTGTGCAGCCAGTTCTTCAGTAATAATTATTCTGTGCTGCATAACGCGTTGTACACAATTTGTTTTGTTTATATTCGTTCGCCGACCTTTTTCATCATGGACCGAAACGTGCCTGGACCTTCATCTTCGAAAAAACCTAAATTATCGAAAAAAACTCCACTAAAAAAGTATTTGACTCACGATGAACTGGAAAAGCTTCTTTACGAGTCTGACGATGATTTCGACGAGTCATATTTAGTGAAAGATGTGGACGAAGAAAGTTCCGGTGAAGAAGATGTGTCGCAAACTGAGAACCTGGGGGACGATGAAGACCGTGCTTGCGAAGAATCGATTGACGATATGGACACTGTCGAAGAGGGTGAATCATCTCAAAGCCCCCAGGTAATATGTGATGAGCCTGCCTGGTCTGACACACCCGATTTATTGGACATTCCTTTTACCAAAACAAATGAGTTTCTGTGGCCATTTCCAGGTAAGCGTTACGTACACTTGTGTACTATTTTGCATGTCGTTATCCCTTTCAGATAAATATTTACCTGCTTTTCTTTGTTTCAGGTAGCAAACCGATCGATATTTTCAATTTTCTAGTCGACGACACGTTTTACCAGAAAATAGTGGAAGAAACCAATGCGTATGCAGAAGACGTTTTGTTGGAGCAAGGCTTCTTGGAATACTCGCGAATTTCGCGATGGAAGCCTGTAACCATTGAGGAATTGAAAATATTTTTTAGTCTCATTCTTCATACAGGTACTATTCATCTTCCAAGGTTGAAAGATTATTGGAAAACAGACCGTTTATTTAATATTCCAAGTTTTCGCGATTCTATGGGTCGGGATCGTTTTTTTTTAATTTTGCGATGCTTGCATTTTTCTAAAAATCCTACTAAAAATGAACCGAAACCAGAGGATCGATTATTTAAAATAAGACCTTTGATTCATTATTTTAATAATAAAATAAATGATACTTATTATCCAACTCAAAATTTGTCAATCGACGAATCAATGATGCTTTATCGCGGTCGGTTAAGTTTTAGGCAATATATACCTAATAAACGTCATAAGTATGGGATAAAATTTTATATGCTAACTGAACCTGATGGGTTAATATTGAAGTTTTTGATATACACGGGTAATTTAGCTGATGCTGGGGGAAAAGGACATGCTGCCAAAGTTGTGCTACACTTATTAGAAGGTAAATTAGACCAAGGGCACTGCGTTTTTATGGATAATTATTACAACAGTTTTACGCTATCACGGCAACTGTTAGAACGAAAGACTCATACAACGGGAACTCTAAGAATTGACAGAAAATACAGCCCTAAAAGTGTAAAAGAAGCAAAATTAAAAAAAGGGGAAACAGTGGCAAAATAGGCAAATAATGTAATGATAGGTAAATGGAGAGATAAGAGGGATGTAACTTACATCTCAACCGAATTCAAAAATAATTTGCAAACTTTTTTTAATAAAAGGGGAAAAGAAGTATCTAAACCATTGCCTGTTCTAAAATATAATAATTATATGGGAGGGGTAGATCGTCAAGATCAATTCATGTCGTATTATCCATGTCGACACAAAAGTCTGCGCTGGTACAAAAAAGTTGCCATACATGTTTACCAGTTGCTATTGTTGAATTCTTTTTTTTTATATAAAAAATACGTGTCTCCTCGTGCCACTTTGTATGATTTTCGGTTACAAATAATAGCAGCTCTACTCCCGGAGAAACCGAAAGAAACGGTGAATTTTCCAACACATCTGCTGACACAATGTCCAAAAGATGGAAAAGGTAAAATTCTTCGAAAAAGGTGTGCAAGTTGTAGTCAGAGAGGTGTTAGAAAAGACACAAGTTTAATGTGCCGCATATGTAAAGTGGGACTATGTTTAGAACCTTGTTTTGAGCTGTACCATCAAAACATGCAAAACTAAATGTTAAACTTTAAGTACATGAGTATTGTTTCTTGAAAAAAGTAGTGTCTTAGTTTTGTTATTTTTTAGGTAGTAATTAGAAATAATTTAGGTATAAAATAGCTTACAAAATAAATTTTAGTTTTGTATTTTACAGTATAAAAGGAAGTTATAAAAATATAATGTAGTCACATTCCTCTTTTTTTATAAATCACAATTTTTTATTAAATAATTTTATGAAGTGTGTTTGTTTCATTTATTGCCTATTAGGTATTCACTGAATTTACACTTATTTCCAAGTTATTTGACATAAAATTAACTGAACGCATAAATGCGTCGATAGGCTGAGAAAACAAAATTGTTACTGGGCGCTCATGACGCACATATGCGTTTTTGGTCAAAAAGGCGTAAAATAGACTAGAACTATTTTTATTTTCATTTCTTAATATACAAATAAAATTTTGAAACATATTTTGTAAAAAAAGTAGATGCGCGCTAGGGGTCCGCGCATTATTTCTCATGAGCACTCAACGTGTTAACCTGACCTAGTAAACAGCATCTACATTCTGTGATAAAAATTAACCGGCGTTGATCCGGTCTGCAAATCGACCATTTATATATGGCTCCAGAAATAGTTTTGTGTGCAAGATATTCAAGTGTCCTTTTGTTTTCAATTCACCAACAAATTATGTAATTTAAAAAACCACTCACCTAGTGTTTATATTCCGTGAAAACAGTTGAAAATCGTAAAAAAACAACTCCGCAAGCCAGAATCAACAGGTCCTGTATGGGTTGTGACGTCACTGTGCCATCGGGAAACTCGGAAACGTTCGGCATGTGATCGGCTCTCGCCAATTTTAGGGCAACTTAATAATTTAATTACGGACAAACTACTATTCGGATCGCCGTAAAATTTTTCACGGCAAAACTTTTTTTGAAATCTTCGTATGATGATGTGTACTACATTGATTTCTGAGATTTCGTATTGTTCCCCATTACCTACTGGTAAAAGAACATAATATCTACTAAAACTATTGATAATTGATAAAGAAGAAATAATACTTTCAGACAGAGGTTACGATGCATCTAGTGAAGATGACGGAACCGTCGTGGAGGTCGTGGAAGGGTCGTTCCGCGAAATTGAGGTTTGTATGCCTATATTAAAATTTGAATAGCATACCTATATTACAAATACAGCTCGCAGACTGCAACGATAATCTTTTTTATATCAATTGTTCTTGAATAGGAAGATGTTGTTCCTCTGTGCGTAAAAAATTATGAAGGTAAACTTCAGCTGCCGTAACCTTTTCAATTGTGGTCCATATGCGCCTTAGGGTGGAGTGAATTTTTTTTCGAATTTAAAATTCCCTGTGTTATCAATCAATGCCTTGATGGTACATTGTAACGTACACAAAATACCATCAAATTGTAACATTATCTTCAGGTGGCGCACTGACCCCAAAGTTTTGCAAAAAAGTGATTTTTTTGTCAGACATTGCATGTAGGCAAGCACTGCTGGTGGTGAGAAATCACTTGCTGTGGCTATCTAATGGAAAAGATCCGTTTGTGAAAGAGGTATGTGAAATCATTGCAACCGATTTAATAAAATTGTGGAATAAAGTCTCTATTCCTATCATATCTCGACAACAAATTTTAAGCAGACTTACCAGTTACTATCACAAATACAAAAAAATGAAGAAATGTCGAGTAGCTAAAAATAAAACTGAGTTTTACTAAGATGCAGCGAGAAATCTCTTTGACATTGCTATGTGCAAATGCATTTGTGTCAATTTCTGTAAATGCTCAATAAAAATACCTAAAAATGAACTAGAGTTCTTGCAAGATCAAAGGGGAAGCCGCAAAATGTATATCGGCACTATAGATATAAAAACAACCAAAGTTTTAGAGCGCAGACAATTAAGACAGGAAAAGCAAAATAAATTTCTTCAAAAGCAGTCTGTTGAGCAAACGTTTAGCCCCTCACCACATACTATATTAACTGCAGCAGGTGCAGAGGCCTCGGATGATAGCGATAGTTTGTCGGGCAGCAAACAAGATCCAGACTTTCATACTAAACTTTCATAGGATGCCGCCCCCTCGCCCTCCACTTCAAAAATACAAGCAAAACAGATGACGCATCGACTAGAAAACCTTGCCACTGCTTGTGACAGGACTGGTGTCTGCGACAGATCAGCATCAATCATTGCCAGTGCAGTCCTTCAAGACGTTGGCTTGATTTCTAAGCGAGATTCTTCAAAAGTAATTGATAGAAGTAAATTACGACGAGAGCGCCAGAAAATGCGAGAAGATTTGCAGAGTTCGTGGTTGACGAGTCCTGAAAATAAAATTACTGCCTTATACTTTGACGGTCGGAAAGACAGGACCATCGTTCAAGAAAAACGTGGCGTTAAGTACCACAGACAAACAATTATAGAAGAACATATTGTTTTGGTCTCCGAGCCAGATTCTAAGTACATTACCCACGTCACGCCTTCTTCTGGAACCGCTAGTTCTATAAAAAATAGCATAATGCAGTTTCCAAATTTGTACTTCGGGGATATATCGACCATTGTTGCTATTGGATGCGACGGAACTGCAGTTAACCCGGGTCCAAGAATGGAGTAATTGCATTAATAAAAAGAGAGTTAAATCGACCCTTACATTGGTTCATATGCTTGTTGCGTACCAACTAGAAACTGCGTCATCTCTTCACCACTTTGGACGGCTGTACGTCAGGGTCCAATACGTTCGCAGGAGTCATAGGTAAGATGTTACAGCACTGTGAAGACTTACCTGTGGTGGAATTTGAGAAGATTGAGACATTGTTACCTGAGATTGATGCGACCATTTTAAGGACTGATCAAAAATATCGACTTCAAATTTGTCTAGCTGTTACACAAGGTAGCGTGTCAACTGACTTGGCTAACAGGCAACCAGGAAAGCTGGCACACTCTCGCTGGTTAACCTGTGCAAACAGAATATTGAGACTGTATGTGGCCACAAAATCTTTGACAAGATTTAACAAACGTAAAAAACATCCGTGTGATATTCTCGTGTAAACAAAAAATTGGTCCGGGTCAATATTTTTCATGTCTTGGAAAATATTATGACAATGTCCCTTTTCACGTCGTTGTTGATTTATGGGGCGCACTCCCCATCGGCGTTGTCTTCTTGGCCTTTTGTAAGTAGCTGCTGCAGTTAAAATAACATAACAAACATTACGCAAACAACCACATCCGTCTCTGAATTATTCATACTTAACAAAAATTTAATTAATAATAAAAACCTTCTATTTTCTACATATACAAACAAAAGCAGGTTATGTTAGGTTACTAATAAATCAGCTGTAAAACGACGACATAATCTGATTGGTCGAACGTATTCCGTAACTGTAAAACATCTTTACATTGTGAACCGTATCACCTAAGTTTACGGCAAAGTTAACAGAACGATAAAGTAGTGGAATAAGTTACCGGCCATTATAAACCAGCCTTAAGTATTAATAAACTTCTTTAATTCATTTAAAAAGTAATTTAGTTGCAAATATTTTACATTTTCTTTGCAAAAAATGTCCTACGACATGTTCCTGTCTCCTTACAGATGGGTAAATCTAAACATTTGTCCGAGTCAAACATTATGCAAATACAAACCTTATTGAGGCATTCAAGTCAAATCCAAAGGGCTATTGCAAGTTTGTGCGGAGTTTCGCAAACTTCAGGGAGGAGAATCTCACAAAAAATTAACACTGCGCAACCTACTGGACCACAACGAAAGGCACGATGTGGCAGAAAAAAGGCAATAACCCCCAGAGGATAAAGGTTCCTGAGAAATATTGTACTGGAAAACAGAAAAATGACCTACAAGGAGATGAAGGAGAAATTTCAGCAGTCTGGTACCTCAGTATGCGAAAGAACAATACGGCGAAACCTTCACGACATGGGTTTCAGGAGCCGAAGACCAGTAAAGAAGCCCAAACTGACAGAGAAAATGATAAAGGCCAGATTGCAATGGGCAAATTTATATAAGGACTTTACCCAGGATCAGTGGAATATGGCAAGTACACAAAAAAGAGAAAATATAAAATATCCTGAATTTTTTCTTGTCGCTATGCTTCTTACAGGTTTGTTTCAGTGACGAATCCACTTTTCAGATCATGAGTGATAAGTCACAATATGTTATGAGGAGGGCTGGGGAAAAATACCACCCGTACTGTGTAATCGGGACCGTTAAGCATCCCACATAGGTCATGGTGTGGTCCGTAATAAGCGGAAAAGGCATGGGACGTCTCTATGTCGTCGAAGGCACTATGCGGTAAGACAAATACAAAAAGGTCTTGCAGGACCGACTGGTTCCTCAGCTTCAGGAGTGGTTCCAGGATGGTCCTAGAATATTTATGCAGGATGGTGCACCCTGCCATACTGCAAAATCAATTAAAAAATATCTTAAGGATGAGAAAATCCCAGTTCTGCAGTGGCCCGGAAACTCGCTGGACATGAACCCCATAAACAGTCTCTCATTGAAAGAATAATATATCACTGGAACCACAATGAGAAACTGAAAGAGACAGCTTTCAAATGCATAGAGAGTATGCCGCGGAGAATAGAAGCATTGCGAAAAGCAAAGCGTGGATCAACCAAATATTAATTTAATATGGTTTTTTTTTGTACGTATTATGCAGGCTTGGGCAAGTCCTCTGTACTTTAAGTCCAGATGTATTCAAATACGTACTTAAGTCCTTTTTTGTACTTAAGACTTTGTACTTACAAAAAATTCGCAGACTTTTAAGTGCTTTTGTATTTACGAAAATTTGCAATAAAGTACTTGCAAGTACCATCAAGTACAACAAAGTACATTTCATGTTTGTTCTAAAAAAGCACACATTTTCGGCTGTATTCGTAAGGCGAAAAAAGTAAATCACCAAGCCATATCAACTTCCGTGTCATCCAAACATAAAATTCTCTTTATCAGTCAGCACTTGATGTAGACGTAGACCGCATTTACAGTGCTTACTTAGCAACTAGCGGATACGTAACTTGCAGTGCTCGTACTTTTAATTATATTTAAGACTGCTTTGAAGTGTTTTAATGGACAAACGAAATAAAACAGCCGGAAAATGGAGTACCCATTTATTCTTCGAGGAAAATATTTTAAACCAATATTAACTACTTCTGAAGGTATAATTACATCTGAGTTAGTTGAGCTACTCTGCCCTGAACCAACAAAACGATTAATGGCTCAAAATCAGCTAAAATTAATAATTTTTCTACCACTTCTTAAGATTGTGTTGACTTGCATTATTTTGTATTGGCTATGTTGATTTATAATAAAAAGTAAAACGAGCAGTTATTATAGACTATGTACTTGTGTACTTTCAGTTGGACGTAAGTACTGTATCTGTACTTCACTAATCTATACAAAATGTACTTTTTATTTTAGCACTTAGAACTTTGTCCTTAGAACTTCAGGTACTTGCCCAAGCCTGGTATTATGAATACCTTTAATAAATAAAGTCATTAATAAGTAGATTACCAAAAATAGTCGACTTATTCTAAAAAAAACTGGATTTAATGTGAAAACTAAGGGCGAGTCTAATAATTAATTGGTCCGGGGCCTGTATGTTGTACTTAAAGGATTAAGATGCTATAATATGTGTATGCCATCTCACCGAGCAGAAGATGTTGATAGATATTTTAGTAAATCATTGTGTAAATTAAATAGTTAATGACATTCGTTTATTTTGTACAATAATTTCAGTCAAGCAACTTTTTAGAACCTTCATATCCTACTAGCTCTCAGTCCAATAAGTCCAACCATACAAGATATTTCTCCATTGCCCAAATCTTCACAAATAAAACGAATTAACCGTAACAAAGGTAAATTTGGAATGTTGAATGTATCTCCAGATATAGCACAATTAAAAGCTATTGTTACTGAAAAAAGGTGCAGTTTTGAGGAAATCTGCTAGACGAGTAAAAAAAGGAGTCGTATCATTGGCAACTTCGAGTGATGAGGAAGAACCGATGATTATCATTTCTCTTATCATTAATGAGGATGTTATTATGATTAATATGTCATGATAAAGTAATATCATGACGTGTACCAGTAAGCTACATTACAATAAATTATGCAATCGGTCACTCGTCAAGTAATTACGTCTCAAGAAAGATCTTTCTTATTGATTACGCGTGTTTATCTTAAGAAAAATGCCCGGTGAAGTTTTAAATTCCCAATCTCAAATGTTTGTTATAAGATTATTAAAATATTTTGAACAAGAGAAGAAAAACGGCGGTCCCTTGATTTCCGTGCTGTCAGTACAACAGGTAAGTGAATTATAGCAACTTTGTGTGCAACAACGTTAAAAATGAATTATTTTACGGATTGAGTGATGCTTTGAGTATTTCTTTAGGAACTGTACGAAATATAATGAAGAAATACAACCAAAATCCGATATTACGCGCACCAAATAAATCTCGCATTAAAAGAAAGCGAAAAACGGTTGATGCTTCGCACTCTACAGTGTGTACGCGGAAAAAAATATGTTTCCTTAAAGTAGCGTTTTCCTATACTTTCGCCGCACTATGGTCCGTTTCCGAAAAATATTTTGGACAAAAATTAAGAGGTTTATAGTAAAACTAGCGACCCTGTACCAGCTACGCACTACTAAAAAAGGATTAATTTATTCACTGTCCCAATTTCATATTGTTTTTTTAGGTTCTTTTAATAATTCAATTACGTCTTTAGAAAAACTTTTATAAATTCTGTAACGTGGCTTTTGTAAACTTGATATATAGGGATCTGAAGAAATTAAAAGTCTCTTGATCACGTCTTCCATGTTACTCTCACGTGATATTTTTCTAGCGAAATGCTCTTTGTAATTTCTAATATCTTTGTTTCTCGCCTCTTGTGCATCTTCAGACATCATGCCTATGGGTAATATACATGACTCTATAATAATTGAGCTATGTATTAATATTTTGTGCATAGTTGTACTCATATAATACCAAGGGTAAAGTTCTACATACTTTTGTGCTGTTTTAGCACAGTAATCCCTAAATTTCTCAACGTTTATTTCAAATCCTGATGGAATAGTTATCAAAATAACGCGACACCTTTTGAGCAGCTCTATATCCAAACCGGTACTTTCAGCAGCAATTTTCGGTGTGTCGACTATTAGACCAGTTCTGGTTTTAAACTCTGCTTGTATTTTCTTCTTCCTACTCAAAACAATTTGTTTATCCTCTTCTTTATTCGCTTGCCATTTTTTAATTGTCAGTTTATATGACAAGTGTAAAAAGTTTTCAAAAAATCTTATCCAAGCATGCAAAGATGAAAGGCTAAATTCTGTCGCAGACTCATCAACAGTAGTTGTCACCACCAAATCCAAATTATTGAATTGTCTTGAAGTCAACCCGCATAAATAGCAACGTTGAGTAGATTTTGTATCTGTAATGGCATTGCATATTTTTCCATCAATCATACTAAAAATCATGTCATGTTTAACATTAAAACCCCTTACATTTGTTTCTATTTGATGCTTTATACAGGGTGTCCCAATATTCCGTGGACATAGAGCTACAGTAGGTTTGTGGGAACAAAAAAAGTCGAATGGGCTAAACTTACCTATATACTAAAGTACATCGTTAAGCCGTGAGAGGGCGTCAAAGTTGGAAGAATATTTTTGTTTTATTTTAATAAATCGGAAATTCTTTGATCGATTTTTTTAAAATTTGGTTTGGGCACATATCAATGAAGGAACTATGTTTTTAAGTGGATATCAATTTAACTGAATTCCGGGAAGGGTGAAAACTACCCCTACCGTTCGATACATTTAATGGTAACTTTTTGTGGGTCGTAGGAGTGCTTTAATTTTTTGTAAAAAGGAAGATACATTAATTTTCTGTATTTTTCGTCTCTTACAAAAATGGCGTATCTCTTTTAGTTTTTGAGTGAATCACACAATAGTCACAATAAATGTTCAATACGACCACAACCTCTTCGACCCTGCATAAGTTAATTGTACGCAGGAAACTGAAATTTTTTGTAAAAAGGAAGATACATTAATTTTCTGCATTTTTCGTCTCTTACAAAAATGGTGTATCTCTTTTAGTTTTTGAGTGAATCACACAATAGTCACAATAAATGTTCAATACGACCACCACCTCTTCGACCCTGCATAAATTAATTGTACGCAGAAAACTGAAATTGACTCTTCTCAACAGGCGTTGGTCTTGCAAAGAGTTCACAGCATCCTGAGAAGAGTCAATTTCAGTTTCCTGCGTAGAATTAATTTATGCAGGGTGGAAGAGGTAGTGGTCGTATAATACTCGTATTGAACATTTATTGTGACTATTGTGTGATTCACTCAAAAACTAAAAGAGATACGCCATTTTTGTAAGAGACGAAAAATACAGAAAATTAATGTATCTTCCTTTTTACAAAAAATTAAAGCACTCCTACGACCCACAAAAAAGTTACCATTAAATGTATCGAACGGTAGGGGTAGTTTTCACCCTTCCCGAAATTCAGTTAAATTGATATCCACTTAAAAACATAGTTCCTTCATTGATATGTGCCCAAACCAAATTTTAAAAAAATCGATCAAAGAATTTCCGATTTATTAAAATAAAACAAAAATATTCTTCCAACTTTGACGCCCTCTCACGGCTTAACGATGTACTTTAGTATATAGGTAAGTTTAGCCCATTCGACTTTTTTTGTTCCCACAAACCTACTGTAGCTCTATGTCCACGGAATATTGGGACACCCTGTATATCGGAATTCTTCCTTGGTGGTTTCTACGTTTTCATGTAAAAATTGAAGTTTAATCGGTCTACAATATCTTATTGATGATGGATTCGGGTTTTGCCAAATTATGTTCCCATTGCTCTCATCTACAAGCCGAAGAGGGACAAGCGAAGTTAAAAAAGTGTATTGGCCAGTGTCAGTAGCATTTGCAAATCTCTGCTTATATACTGACCCAGTGCTGCCATCACAACCCCATTTAGATATCAGGTGTAAGTTTTCTGCTATATTATGGGATTTTAATACTTCTTCTTGTGCGTCCAAAATTCTGCCTGTAGTATGATCTAGCAAATCTTGTACTTTTACTTCACCCTTTGTATCTGTCACTATTAAATCTGGATGGCATTTTGATTTTTCTACGATAATCTGATTATATGACGGAAAAACATCGCAACCAATTTCTTTTGTTACTGCTCGTATGAGATTATATTGATTTTTGGACAACCCAGCCTCAACCATCAAAGCAAGAGCTCTGTCTGTTGGCAATTTTGGAATATCAAAATTCCTTTTTTTGTACGCTCTACGGAATGTTGAGGCTCTTTGTGGGCTTAAAGTTATGTCCTTAATTACTCTAGCTGCATCAACTTTTCCCTCAGCTCTCAATTTCATTTGTGCGGCAAACTGTAATTCATTCTCAGGTATTTCACGACGCAATGAAGCCGTTTTTCTTCGTTTAGAGCGGTCACTACTTTCACTAAACAGTTTTCGTGGTCTACCTCTTTTGTATTTTGAGGTAGTGTCCGTAGGAGTGCCAGATGTCGATGCTTTCGTTTCAAAATTTAAGTGCACAGTAATGCCCAACCACTCTTTATTTGCCTTTAAAAATCTCCTTCGATGCCGATTGGATTTTTTTCCATTTTTTTTGTACTTCGCTCAAAAACAAAGACAGAGAATGCTTGACACGTGAATGTGAATGCGGAGGAGCGTGAGTTATTTCCAGCACTCGGTAAACGAAATCCTCCCGATGTTTTTTATCCAAAAACCCAAACAAAGAACCTTCACTCAGGATATTGAAGAGATCAATCCTCGTCATATTAACGTGCTTATCGCGAGAACCTAATGCAAAAAGAAATCATGTTTATAGTATAATAACATATTATTACGGCACTTTTTGTGTCAAATACAATTTAGTCTAGAACGAACATTATATGTAAAGGTAAATTAAAATCATTCCTAACCAAAATCATAATTCCTTTTAAGTCAGCTATAAAAACGTGATATATACAAATGTACCCAATATTTCATGTAGGAAACCTGTAGCTATTGGTGGACCATGTTCAGAGGCTAACCACGTGTTAGAATTAAAAATTAAGGAATAGGTAAAGTATATCGTCTTGAAATGTACCTCATTAAAGGATTAATTTTCTTTGAGATATACTTTACTTTTGTGCCATAAAATATATCTCTTCAAATTAAAATTTTTCGTAAAGGCGCAAAAGAGCGCAAGAGATACAGTAAAAAACTACATAATAGCCTCTATACAAATACGTTAATATCGAAGCCCTACAATGACCAGAAATATTTCAACACCTTCATACAAAATTAAATTTGATAAATTTCGGGGGTAGTTACTTCTAAGGCTAAATAAATATAACTATAAGTTATATTGCAACAGTTATTGACTTTCTTACCTCCAGGTAGAGTATCCATGTGGATTATATAACAAAAATTTAACAAAAATATCAAAAACAAGAGTGATAACACATACTTAACAATGAACAACAGAACAGTAAACACGAGGGCATTAGAGAACAGTCAATTTTCAACTAACACCACGTGCCACACAAAAGAATATTGTTAAAAGCGAAACCGGTATAGCATAAAGCAACTATCTCTTTCTCACTAGAGGTGTTCAATAATGCTCTCCGTGCACACTTAAAAACTGAATATTGGCCAGGTTTTCTCAGAAACGGACCATAGTGCGTCGGTCGCCGACGACTGCGACTGAGTTGCCGCGACCTAATTCGTCAAACCCGTTTTACTAGCATTTAAGTGGTCATCGCTGAAAGTGATCTGTTTTGGCGACAAGCAAAATGAATGTCTCTAAAAAGTCATTGCTTTTAATGTTACTAAATTATCAGGAGCAGGAAGAAAATCTCCTCCTTTTAACATTAGATATTGACAAACGTAGGAACAAAGAATTGGGTATGTTCAAAAATAGACGGTTGGAGGGATTTCAATCAATTTTGATACAGAACCACCTGGCAGACAATGATACAAAATTCAAAGAGTTTTTCCGAATTTTACGGCATCAATATAATTACATACTGCGACTCATAGAAGATGAACTTGTTAAACAGTGGATAAACGTGGCCGTAAACTTACCTCGTAAATAATAGCCATCATTATACGCTCGTTGAATAATATGCTATTTTTTTTGCAGGTTTCTTGCAACTGGAGAGTCTTACAGATCCTTATCTTTTGGGTTCCGTATATTCCATAGCTACATTAAGCGTATTTGTGCCAGTAGTTTTGAAATGTTTGTATGAGAAGCTAATGCCAATTTTCCTTCCACCACCATCAGATGCAATTTTCAATGAAAAAGCAAAGGAATTTTGGAACCGCTGGAATTTTCCCAACCTTATCGCCGCCATTGATGGTAAACACGTCAGAATTATGTGCCCGGATAAAAGCGGCTCGCTCTTTTTCAATTATAAGAACTATTTTTCAATAGTGCTTTTGGCCCTTGTTGACGCTAATTATAAATTTCTCATTGTGGATATCGGATCATATGGAAAAGAGGGCGATGCAGGAATATTTTCCAAATCTCAAACGAGTTTACTGAGACAAGTTTCTTTTTCCACCACCAAAGTTATTACCACATTCGAAAAATATTATTCTACCTCATGTTATAGTGGGAGATGACGCATTTAAACTTAATAAATACGTAATGAAACCCTATCCAAAAAAACAAGTTGTTATGATATGCGTATACTCTATGGTTTAGTACTATCTATGATCGATACTATCGACCCTACCTTCGTTGTCCACTAGGTGGCGCAACACTTCACTTTCTCTTTCTAATATAATTCTTAATTTTCTAATTGGTTGAAATATTTCGTAGCCTCGAACCTCGTGTTGGCGTGCTACTCATCTCTCTCCTTTTAACGTCATTCACGCTTTACTATCTCTTTTTTATTTCTTAAGCCTGTTAGTTCTTTTACTGGTAATAAGCGACTTCTCTTCGAGTTCTAGACTGGTGTAGACGCTCCATTTTTGTGCTTAGAAATTTTCACAAATTGCTTTACTTTTACGTTATTTAAAACAGTTATAAGTGAAATTTCATTAACTAATTGGTTAAGGAGAAACCAGCTGCTTTATTTCTACCACCGCCAAACATATACAATTACGGGTTTAATACATTTAATGGTGTCGCATCTAGGAATTCGTTTTCAAGTGTTCTTTAACGTCAGTGATTAAACTCATTGGGTATGTATTTATTCTATTAGTATCTTCAAAATTGCATTCTTTCCTTCAACTTCTCGTCTCTAATTTCTCATAATTGTCCTAGCGTTCAACGTATAGTCTACCTTTCAACTTCGCTTCCCGTTACCGTTTATCGCATCGTGATCCTGTCAACTACCATCTTTGGACCGGTAACACCGATTTCCTTTAAACTCCTTAACTTTAAATAATTTAATTTGTGGATACTTTACCTTACCGAAATTATTTTGTTCTAGTAAATTGCTTACAGTTAACTTAAATATTTTTGTGACGTCATACATTTTTGTAAATACATACCTCATTCTAACTAAATTTGCTCTTCAGTTAATATTTTTATTACTTCAATTTAAATATTATTTTGTTTGCGTTAATGTACTTGTACGTAAAATTGTATTAGCTACTCCCTTTTACCTTAACTTTTAATTGCTGATAAATTCAAACTTTTGCTAAAATATATGCTCAGTATCCGATCCTTCAAGTGAATCGTGAGTAAATAAGTATTCTCGTAGTTTGGGACCGAACCATTATTTTTGGTCCGATTTGTACTAATTCTCTTTATTTAGATTGCTTCCCTTTGGCAGACTCTTTGCAAAGGGATCTCCACCGAAGAGTTATACAGGTATTATTTTTTATTACTTACTTACTTTGCTTGCTACGATTGTATCGTATACTTGAAATATTGCTTCTTATGTTAACGTAATTCATTACGAGTAGTTCTTGCTACGCTACTTGAAAAGGTAAAGCGGATCGCTGTTTAGTATTATCACCTTTGAGTGAGTCATTACAACTTTTTGTGGATTACAATCCAATTACTATCATTTGTTTATTTATTTTATTTTGAACTATTGCTTTATTTTATAGTTATTTGTGTACATATTTTGACCGAGTCTTTATTATATTCTCGTCAAGTTACTTTTTATTTTCATTATTACTCCATTACCATATCTTTCTTTCAGATTACTACATTGCTTATCTCCGAATTGAGACTATCTTCGCAGTTCCTACTCTCATTTTAGCTATTACCTCTAGAACTTGCGTGGCGCCCATTTTCTCTATTCAGTATTCGTTACTCATTCTGCTTATACTACTGATAACTCACTTTTTCTCACCATTTCTAATCCACGCCCAATCGTCCATATAACTGAGCTTACTGGTGCAATACCTATTTATAAATTGTGTTACAATTCTCAATTCTTGCCGTAACAAAGTACTTCAAGATCACGGAAAAGCAATTTTTAACTATCGCTTGTCCCGTGCAGGAAGAGTCACTGAAAATTGTTTTGGTATTTTCTGCAATACATTTCGCATTTTTTTTACGCCAATTAACGTAAAACCTGCAACTGTTGATCTCATTATTGGTGTTTCTTGTTGTCTACATAACATGTTGCGCGACGAATACATGTTAAACAATCCACGAAAACGACATGAATTAGAAGACACATCTTTCCCACAGCCTACCGAAAATATGATTCCTCTAGCAGGAAGTGGAGGATTTACTCGTGGAGAAGGTTTCCATGTGAGAAGTCGGTTTACGGATTACTTCATCAACGAAGGCACTATAAACTGGCAGGACGCACGCATTTCATGATTTTTTTAATTAAAAACGACAATTGATATTATAGTTCTGTATGTTTGTGTTCAATCAACTTTATTTCATAAAACACATCACTGCTATTTACATGCAACCATAGGTATTTATTTCAAGTTTAATACGAAATAAAAACGAGAAAAATCATGTACTTATGTATTTAGTGAAACTAGTCTGTATTTTATAGAATTACACTAATATACTATAAAAACTAAGAACAAAAACAGACGTAATTCAGTAATCTTCGTCATTAATATGAAGGTTTTGTAAATATTGTGCAGGATGTGACGAACCCTGCTGTTTATCACATTGTCCTGACATTTCTGCAGCCGTAGGAGGAGACAGTACTGGTAGGCTTGCACTGTAACTGTCATAGAAGTAAGTAGACAATCGCGAAGCAGGGGGCTGTGGTAGTAATAATTGTAATTCGGCATCTGAAATCACTTGAAAAAGTCTACTTTTGGTCTGCGCCCTCAATAATGGCGGAAAATTTTTAAAGGTCATAGCGAGGCTTTTAAAAGGGTCTAGGACGATTCAGCGCCGCCGATTCAGCGCTGCCGTTTCAGCGCCGGGACGTTTCAGCGCCGGCCGTTTCAGCGCCGACCCATTTCAGCGCCAAGAAGTTTGTTCTAAATTAAATATTGATATATACGATTTAATTTGGAAAACAGTTGACATTCTTAAATATCATTAAATATTTGAAGTAATTGCGGTTTTGTTATTGATATTACATAATTTGATTGTTTTCTTGGGATATTTCAAATAAATTGCACCTTAATGTGACTGGGATTATAGATAGAAAAGGCAAGGCGTCATTACGAGGAGAATGACGTATTAGAAAGTTCTCAGGATTTCTATTTTCTTACTACTTACTTATTAAGAACCTTTAACAAAAGTTTTATGAATACAAATTTATACATGCCACACAAATTCATAATTTTTTTGGTTTTTATTCATTTATATTTGGTTTTTTTACATTTGTTTATAACGATTTGTTTATCGATTTATAAGAATATAATGAAAAAACACTACAAATTTATATAAAGGCGAGATACAAATAATCACATGCCCTAAAGTCATTAAATTCAAATTAATAATAAAGCGAAATATACAACAATAATAATTATACATATGTATTATGTGTACAGTACAATATGTATAATAATAATCAACTAATCATTCATTTGATAATTGTGGGCAATTCCTCTTAAGTATTCCACTTCAGTTCTGTTTCTGTATTCGGTAACAATACGGAGTATGCGTTCATCTGCATCCCGATATTTTTTTAATTTCATCTGCGGCTGATTACCGGCAACCAATTGTTCGTGATAGGTATCACGTCCCTTTTGGACTTTGCGCAATCCATCTAAAAACTTCCATATTGTTGGATGGTTCATCCCCAATTCAGATTGCAGTCGGCGATGAGCAGCTTCACAGTTATTATTTGTACGATTATTTCTGTTTATTGTTCGATCATACAAATTCCACATTTCTGGTGGAAACAAAGGTCGACGTCTGCCATTTCCACGTCTATTCATGCGGCCTACGTAGTTATCTTCAAACCAATCCAGCAAAGGATGAAGTTCTTCAGGTAACTCATCATTGAGTGCCTCAAGATAATTATCTAGGTGCTCGATCCTTACAAAAGCTAATGCAATCACCATTTTTGCTTGTAAACAAAAATCTGCATCATTATTATAACGATTTAATAATCCCAACTGACCTATATGTTTCCGCATATTTTGGGATAGATGGAAGAAGCATCCTTTAATAGAAACGCCTGGAAAACACTGAGTCATTGCACCAAAAGCTGCCTGTTCAAAATCACAATATATGGAACTTGGATTTAAATTTTCTTCCACCTCTTTTATTAATTCGAACATCCTTATATACGTATTGCGCTGCTTATCCGGTAACAGGGCATAAAATATTGGTATAGCACCTCCTAACTTTTCCACCATCACTGTATATACTTGAGCAAACAATCTGGGGGCAATTGTAAATGTACCATCTGCATACCATGTGTCAGATGTCCGCAAGAATTGGGTCCAACTGGCCCGTCCAAAAATTAAAATTCTCGCCGGCCCTTCACCGCTGTCACAAAGTAAGAAATTTTCTGAAATGTTTGGCTGTGGTACATATTGTCTGTTTGTTTCGGGCAAGACTAATTCTGCTAAAGTTGTCGGATCTGCAGGAGCTGCGTTTATAGCATTCCGAACACGTCTTACCACTTTCCGCAAGGCTGTGTTATTTGGAAGTACTGCTTCCGAACCTTGAGCTATATTCGTTAAGCGTTAAGCAATTATTAATAACATTTACTGTCCCTTCTACAGTATTTTCGGCCCGACGTTTAATGTTAGTAACAACTTGCGCCACTTCCACTCTAGCTGCCGATGAAGAGTGTGAATGATTATTAATTTGTTTAATAACTTCTCCAGCTTCTGTATGAATTCGAGCTTTACAACGTCCCATTTGCTCGCAGCGCCAAAATTTTCTATTCTCGTTAGTTTTAGAGCATTTCTCAAAATTATATATAAAGCCATCATAGTGAAATTTAGCTTTCCCTCTTGAACTTATAATTCTAGCTTCCATCTTAATGTTTGAATTCAAAAAATTGTACAGTATTATGTTATAATAAGAACAACCACTACCTTTGAAATAATTTAAAGTACTCTTTCTCTTTCTCTTCTGAATGTATATTACACCGTATTTAATAGTTCGGAACAAGCAAAAAGGGTAGAAAATACAATATTCGGATTGGTGGAACATAGCTACAGGAAATCTGGGAACCATAGGTACCAACACGTAGCCAGGTACATGCTAACTCCACAGGACGTAAACGCAACTGAAATGTTTCTGGCTTAACTTACAGTATGATTGACGTTTTAAGCATAAAATGAAAAGGTATTATACGCTTGATTAAATATAAAGGATTTAAATGAAATTTATGACCATGGTAAATAACTAAATCTAAAAGGTCTGGTTTCGTAGAAATGACTAATTAAAAATAATAATTTCTGGATAATATTAAAATGTTACTTAACTAATGAAATTAAATTATCTTGCAGGCAATTATAACGACCTTCACAAATTTTGTTGGTGGTTCATTTTATTTTTATATGTATAACCGACAATATAGGATCAAAAACAGAATCGGATAAACAAAACGTATAACAATTATACGGACAATAAATGTTTTTCGCATTCGCACTATTGACTACCACACCGGAAAACTACACTTATTATTATTGAAAAGTTTCCCTTTTCGCCCAAAAATCTAATTTATATAACGACATTTTTTGACAGAATCGGATAAAAAATGTTTTCCAAATTAAATCATATACATGTATACCAATATTTAATTTAGCACAAACTTCTTGGCGCTGAAATGGGCCGGCGCTGAAACGGCCGGCGCTGAAAGGCCCGGCGCTGAAACGGCGGTGCTGAATCGGCGGCGCTGAAACGGCGGCGCTGAATCGTCCCATAAAAACATATCTATTTCATCCTCGAGGGCAGTTGAATGGACTGCAGTAAGTTGCCTCAATAACACTTCTCGTTCCAAATTACTCTTGCGTTGCACCTAATATGTGAGAAGTAAGATTTTTTTTCTTTTTGCTGGGGGAACTTCCAGATCATTATTTGTTTGTTACTTGTGGCGTTGCTACATGCTGTTGCGGGTCGTTTGGGGCTTAAGTTTTCAGTATCATTGTCTTCCATGTCTTGATTGCTAGCTGTATAATCCAATTGGTCTTGAGACTCAGTAGGCTCGGTGCTCTCAGAGTTCTGAGTAAGTTGTGTAGGAGTATTGCTAAACATTCCACAAAAAATATAGCAATGGATATTCCTTTTTTTTTAAATAACATGTCATGTATAAGTTTATTATGGAAACCAGTTACCTTCTCGTGTTCTACATTTTGCAAAAATCCTAACTGATCAAGAATTGGATTTCTTTTTCGATTTCCCGAGGCAGCAGATCCAGTCGGTTTTTTGGTTTTCTTTATCGTCTTGTAGTAGTTATCCCTAATGTTTTTCCACCTCTTTTTGCAAGCGGCGGCTGTAAAAAAATATATTTTTAATATATTTGACAATTGAAATAGAAATGTACGATATGATTATATTGCACATTAGATACAATGGTTTTTCTTGTGTTACCGATTTCTTGCAACTGGGAAATCTTACAAGTTACAGATCATTGGCTTTTGCATTTCTAATATCCCATTGCTGCATAAGCTCATTTCTGTATGTTTGTGTTCAATTAAGTTTATTTCATAAAACACTTACCACTGCTATTTACATATCCGGGAACCTCTACCCATAAACTTTCTTTCCTGCTATGTGTAGTGTTTAGATGGTAAAGGTAACAGCCCGGTGATGGTAGACGAGACACGGGCAGATCAGATGTAAGATAGCGTTTTTAATGGAAGCGTCAAGTTGCATTATGTTATGTAGTTATTCTTTACAAGTAATAAATAAACGTACAACATTATATTTGTAATAAACAAAACAAACAAACATTACATTTGGCGACGAGGATGGAATGCATGTTTGGTTGTGGTTGGAGATGCGTGTTTAGAGGGGTGGATTTAGGAAATAATGATTTTGAGGTATGAGAGTAAAAATATTTAAAGAATGATGACTTTCTTATTATACTCTCTCCATCTCTTTCTGCAATGATTTGTGTACCTTTTACTTGTTTTATTTTGTATGGGTGTGGATTGAATCTGGGTGTAAGGCTGTTTTTACGAATCTGCTTACAAAGAACCATGTCTCCCTCTTTGAAAGTGTCGGTTTTTGTACGTCTTCTTTTATCACCATACTCTTTCTGTTTTCTTCGATTTTCTTTATCTTTGAGTTGTATACTCTGATGTAATTCTTGTTGTGTTTCTTGTATCTTGTGCATTGGTAACATGTTATTGACATTTCTTTGAAATACAAGCTCAAACGGCGTTTTTTGTGTTGTAGAATGTGGTGTACTGCGATAATTTAATGGAACCGTCAAGTTGCATTATGTTATGTAGTTATTCTTTACAAGTAATAAATACATTACAGTATGTAACTTATATGATGCGTTTTTTGGATCGTGTATTGCAGGGTGCTTCGATATTTCTAGTACAAGCTGTTCATCACAAATACCATCTGCCATTATTTGCTGGAAATTATAATTTTATTGACCAAAAGTTTTTAAAAGTTCTACCTGATGATAAAGTTATGCGACAAAAAACTGAAATACCCTTTATTTGTAGCTATGAAAAGTAGAAACTATTACATACCTGCCAAATATTATTTTACAACTCCTAATAGCAATTTCAAGCCAAATACAAAAACAATTCACTTCGTCGACCTGTCAAATATTATTTTAAATGCAGAGAAAAATACAAAAACAATTCACTTTCGTCGACGAATCAGTCGCGGCACCGCTCTCAGACGGGTCCGGCGACTCGCTACCCGACGAACAGCGACCGGCCGCTGGTCGTAACGACTAGGTAGTAGGTAGGAAAAAAGGCAGGTTTAAAATGCATTGGAGATGTATTGACGAATTGGTCGCGGCTACTCAGTCGCAGTCGTCGGCGACCGGCGAAAGTGTAGGAAAACGCTACTTAAGACACACTTAAAATTCCGCATGAAAGGCATGGATACGAAGTAAAACACGTTTGTTCCTAATAAATAAATATTATTCACGTACTTTGTTACGTTTGTTCCATGTATTACGGATTATGTGGATTCGAATACAAAAAAGATGACAATAGACGTGCCCTTTGTGAACAATCCCACATTGTAGCCTTAAGAACCACGTTTCTGTCCAGGAAACGTTTGAGAAAGACCGAAAGAGGGCAGTATGGTATAACAAAATATGAAGATGCTTATAAAGAAGTGAAACGCGGAACTTCTTTACGGAGAGTTGCGGAAATGCATGAAGTTAATCGCATGTCTTGCGATACATTCACATTCGTAAACGCGATACAGCCGGTGCGGCGCGGACAACAATGAAAGCAGCGTCAGCATGGGGTAGAGACCGATTGAGATGTAAAGAACCTGTCACGTGAGTCAATCTGCGCGAACGATTCATTTTACCTTCAATTCAGTAGCGCCGTAAAAATTTGTTTAAACAAATGAAGTGTTGACTGTAAATTTGGTATCGGAATCAATAAATGCTTCTCAAGTTGAAAATTCAAGTAACATTTACAAGCGGAAAACTACTTTCTTAAATAAGAAATTACAACGTTACAAACGAAACTGTGAAATCTCGAACTCTCCTTTGGTATTGAACACATACAACAAAATAATAAGTTGCTACTAATGTATACAGGTCTTCCACACATTGGCTGGCTTATTTAATAAGCTCTTTGATCTATTAAATCAATTTGATATTGCTTAGTACAGCAAATGGGAAGTACAGAAGATTTCAAAAGAAAGTCAATTATTGATATGCTTAATGAAGTTTAAGCTAAATTTGTTACATGAAGATTTAGCTGTAAGATTTGGAGTATCTTCATCTTCAATAACAAACATATTTTTAATTTGGTTAGATGCTTTACACTATGTGTTATTTGAAAATATGTTAGTAAAACGGTTTCCATCTTCTGCAAAGAACGAAACATACATGGCATCCGCATTTTCCTCATTTCCAAACTGTAGGATTGTTTTGTATTGCACTGAAGTTTATACAGCAGTACCCACTAGATTAGACAAACAGGGAGCAACTTACAGCAGTTGTAAGCACCGAAATACATTTAAAGACCTAGTGGGAGTTTCGCCAAATGGCACCATAACATTTTTAAGTAAATTATATGGAGGAAATACCTCTTGATAAGAAGATTGTGGAACGAAGTAGGTAATGTTTTAAATGTAGTAGTGTAAGATACTATAACAACTTAGGTTACTGATTAAAATAGAAAGAACCCCGCACAAACCTTATGGGAAATTGGCCCTCTGTCAGATTGGCTGAAACTCTGGGAAAATGAAGTTCTCGTCACCCTGAACAAAACTCTCAATGGGCACTAAAAGATCCTATGAGTAGTTTCGGAGTTATGGGACCTGCAAGTCCTAGATTTTAAATAAGTTTGCGCGTGTGGGTAGATGAAGGTGAAAGTAAAAGTGAGCGTGCGCAGAAGTTTTAAACAGCTTCGATTGTTTGAAAAAAAAAATTTTGAGAGAACTTGGGGTCTTTTACTTAAAACAGCTTTTGAAAAAAATAGCCCCATAGTGGCATGTTATCTTTGAAAATCGTACGTGATCCAAAATAGTAATTAAGATTATTGATTATATGTACTAGTGAAAATTGCGATCTACATCGATACATCCTGCTGTCAATATCGCGGTAAGAAACATAAGGTAATGATTTAAAAAAGCTAGATGTTTTAATCCTGAATAATTTATTTTATTTTTGTTTTTAGTTTGATTCATAAGCTGATTCTTCTATTTCTTCTGTACTTGATTACATTTTTTTTTACTAATACCTAACTTTATTACTTAAGAAGACGTAAGGCTAATAGTATCTTTTTACAAAAATATGGCTTTTAGACATAATATATTGCGATGTTACGTTTGCAATACTGGAGCAATACCACGTTTAATGCCGCGTATCGGCGGTGAAGATAATAATCTTGTACGGCAAACAAAATATTGAAAGGCGTCAAAATGCAAGATATAGAAAATGATACTCACCTATGCACTAACTGTAACATCACAATTTGGAATGAAATACGTATATTAGAAGAAAATCCAGAATGTTTGCGATTGAATGTTACAGCTCAAAGAGGTCAAAGAGGTTGTTTTATTTGTAACTCACACGAAAATATTCATAGACTTTCAATACAGAGTAGACTTGACATTTTTGTTAGTAGAAACATCTATATTCCAGAAGGCGTTAGATGTTGCAATCACCATTTAAATGGAAATGGTGTTTTATTAGATGTCTTAGTAGAAGGATTGAGGTATGTAAATCGTCCGTATATATTTCAGGGCCAGCATTTGCAAACATTTTTACAAGGGCTTCGTGAAAAGATTATAAGAGAAAGGCATCGTTCTTTTGAAGATCAAAATGATTT
This sequence comes from Pyrocoelia pectoralis, assembly GCA_036250285.1. Classification (NCBI taxonomy): domain Eukaryota; kingdom Metazoa; phylum Arthropoda; class Insecta; order Coleoptera; family Lampyridae; genus Pyrocoelia; species Pyrocoelia pectoralis. The sequence continues at coordinate 54,418,887 of CM070075.1, forward strand.
CACAGATGAAGAATTCACGTACCTCATCTATTACTAAAGCACAATTCAATGAGCTTTTCACATATTGCGATCCAATCCCAGTACAAGGTGGTCATCGACGAGTCAGCGTAAAAGATCTCTTATGTTTTATGACGAAACTTCGACAAGGTTTAAGTGATGATTTTCTTAAAATTATATTTAATTATCGCTCTAGACCAGCTACTAGTCTAGCAATTGCAACAGTGCGTCAATCATTAACGCTGCGCTTTACCGTTGAAAACATTGCATTTCAATCCCTCACAAGACAACAGTATATAGTCAGACACGTAGACGACTTCACAAATCGATTATATAATCCTGATCGACGAGAAAGAAAAGCAATTATTATACTTATATTGATTGTACCTACTTAGAAATAGAAAAAAGTTCCTGCTTTCGAGCGCAGCGTTTATCGTATTGCTTACATAAACGTAAACAACTAGTCAAACCACCAGTATTTGTCAATCTATTTCGGCAGTCCAAAGCTCTATAGACAAAAGTTAATGGAACAATATTGTTTGCCTTCGCCAGTTACGTTATTGTCACTGATACGAAATATTAAGATACAACCAGGGCCAAAAAACCATGAATTGTTTGAAACCCTTCGAAAAAAAGTAAAAAATTTGTCTACATCTGATAGATATTGCATGTTATGTATGGATGAGATGAACATAAAATGTAATTTATTTTATTCCATTGGAACAGATGCAATTGTCGGGATAGAAGGCTTCGAAATTGTTCACATAGTTTTTTATTTATTATAATATGGATAATCAAGAACCAGGGCCTTCTAGACAGTGAAGAGGAAGTTTTCGCCGATAGTGGTAGTGAATTTGAGCTATCTGATTGCGAACAGGAAGTAAGTTCGGATGATGAAATTGATGCATGTGAAAATGGTGATGTAGTTGCTCCTAATGAAGGGACAGCTAATATTCCAGTAAATTTTATTATTCTTTTACCTATATGTTTGTTTTTCAAATAGAAAACAACATAACAAAAATAATAGAGACATGGAGTGACCAGCCTAACATGACTATGATTCCATTTTCTGGACAACAATCATTGATTGAGAAGCCATCAGAAGATAATGCATTTGCGTTTTTCTCGTTAGTGATAACGGACGCTTTTTTGGAAAATATCGTCCGAGAAACAAACGCATATGCAGAGGAAGTTTTCTTAGCACAAAACACAAAAGCAAAATCTAGAATTACAAACTGGAAACCATTGACTCTCCAAGAATTCAAAGTTTTCTTAGGTTTGTGGCTTCACATGGGTCATATAGAAATAAATAAAATACAGGACTACTGGAAAACAGATAATTTGTATAACATTCCATGTTTCCAAAATCATATGGGCAGGAACAGATTTTTGCTCATCGTGAGATGTTTGCACTTTGCAAAGAACCCCCAACAAGGAGATGTCAACTTTAGCGACCGCATGCACAAAAATAGGTGTATACAAGACTATTTAAATACGAGAATGGACGCCATATATTATCCTAACAAAAATCTCTCCCTAGATGAGTCTATGGTGCTATGGCCAGGTAGGCTATCATTTCGCCAATACATCAAAAATAAAAAACACAAGTATGGAATGAAGTTATATGTATATTTTATCTGAACCGAATGGACTGGTTCTAAAAGCAAGACTATACACCGGTGCTGAAAAAGATATGAACAGCCAAGGACATTCCAGTAATGTAGTTCATGCTCTTTCGGAGGCATATCTAAATAAAGCTCATGCCTTGTTTATGGACAATTTTTATAATAGTTTCTCTCTTAGCCAAGACCTTTTATCAAAAAATACATACGTAACTGGAACTTTAAGGAAATCACGGAAAGGAAATCATAGGGAAGTGGTCGATGCGAAATTAGGTAAAGGAGATGTGATTGCTAAATATTGTAATGGGGTTTGCATAGGAAAGTGGAAAGATAAAAGGGAGGTACTATTTATTTCCACAGAATCAAGTCACCACATGAACTCTGTATAAACAAAAAGGGGAGAGATGAAAGAAAAAGCAAATATTATAAATTACAACAAGAATATGTCCGGAGTGGACAGACAGGACCAGATGCTTTCTTATTACAACTGTGAAAGGAAGACAATGAGATGGTATAAGAAATTGTTCATGCATTTCTTCTCTACTTTGATGCTGAATAGTTTTTTCTTATACAACATATACTCTTCCCAAAAGAAACTAAACTACTATGACTTTCGTCATATAATTGTAAAAACACTCTTGTCGGGAAGTGAAAAACTATCATTAACTATCAGATATTAATGACGAAGGAACCTCCTAAACATAAAGGAAGCGACCATTTTCCTCAAAAATTACCGAAAGGAGGAAACGGTAGGCAAATGCGGAAAAGGTGTAAAGTGTGTTATTCCAAAAATAGTAGGAAGGAAACGCCATACACATGTATGGCTTGTCCCGATAACCCTGGATTTTGCCTGGGAGATTGTTTTCAGGAATACCATATGCAAAAACAAAACTAATTGCTGCTTTTTGTGTCGCGCGTTATTATGCTATGTGTCCATATTTGTGTTTTGTTTGTAGTTTTTTGTATAAAATGTTTAGTTTATTTTTTTTTGTTTTTTCGTGAATGAATTTGAAATATATTACGTATACTTGTCTAAAGTCTATTCATTTTCAAGCTGCAGTAGATGTAAACAGTGGTAAATGCGTGATCAGCACGTGATCACAATTTATCTACCGTGTAATTGGCTATATTTGAGTGCATAGCCACACCTATAGTGTCTACAAATAGTCAGTACTGGAAATTTTCGTATGTGTTATTTTTTTATTTCACACGTGTGTTTTTAAATATTCGTTCAATACTTGCGTATTGTTAACAGTTTTTTTTTAAATAAAGAGTATTACTATTGTTATTATTATTAACCGTTTAGTGTAAAATTTTAAAATGTCAACTGCTAACGACGATGCTCAAGGTACAGGTAGCACAAATGTCATTAGTCCTCCAAAAAAAAGGGTTAAAAAAAATCATTTGAGCCTAAAGGAGAAAACCGTAATTTTAAATGTATATAAGACTGAATTGTTCGTAAATCCTACGTTATGTATTGACGATATTGTACAACATGTTGCGAATAAAACGGGCGTGTGTGTGAGATCAGTTTATAACATTATTGGTGAATATAAAAATACTCATGAATTGTCCGCTCCTAAAACAAATCACAACCGCAAGTTACATGTGTTAAATTCTGTTGAAGAATGGCATAAAACAGCCATTCGTAGGAAAGTACACCAGTTTTACTTCCAAAATGAGCTGCCAACCATAGACAAAGTTTTAAAGGTCGTAAATGAAGACAATGATTTGCCAAACTTTAAAAGAACCACATTTTATAAACTGCTGAAATGTTTAAATTTTCAATATAAGAAACGCGGTCGCAATAGTATATTACTAGATAAAGATGAAATTGTTTTGTGGAGAAGAAGATATTTGCAAAAAATAAAGGCGTACCGAAATGAAGGTAGGAAAATATATTACCTCGACGAAACGTGGATAAACGCTGGACATACAGTGGTAAAAGTGTGGGTTGATAATTCGGTCCAGTCTTCGAAACAAGCATTTTTGTCTGGTCTTTCCACTGGATTGAAGAATCCTTCAGGTATATAAACTTGCAAGTGATACTGTATTTTGTTATGCTTTATATTTTATCGTAGGCAAAGGAAAGAGGCTGATTGTATGTCATATAGGAAGTGAAGATGGATTTGTTCCTGATTCACTATGGGCATTTGAGTCTAAAAAATCCGGGGACTATCACGAAGAGATGGATGGGAAATCCTTTGAAAATTGGTTTTTACAAACCTTGCCGAAGTTAGAAAATAATGCCGTTATAGTTCTTGACAATGCCCCTTATCATTCCAGAAAACTTGAAAAAATCCCCAATTCTTCAAGTAATAAGATAGCAATAAAAAAATGGCTATCATCAAAAAACATAAGTTTTGATGAAGAGATGCTAAAACTTCAACTTTTGGAAATTGTCAAAACGCACAAAAGGGATCATGATAAATATATAGTTGACGAAATGACACAATCTCAGGGTAAAACAATTCTAAGGCTTCCTCCATATCATTGCGAGCTTAACCCTATAGAACTTATTTGGGCTAAAGTAAAAAATGCAGTTGCAGTAAAAAACACTACTTTCAAGTTTGCAGATATGAAGGTATTATTTAACGAAGCCTTGGAAATGGTAACTTCCGAAAATTGGAAAAAATGTATTGAACACGTTTTACAAGTTGAACATAATATGTGGAAACTGGACAATATTGTAGAAGTTGCTATCGAACCACTTGTCATTAATTTAAGTGATGAAAGCTCTTCTGATTCCTCTTTGATTTAAACTTATAAAGAAATTAAATTAGAAATATTAATGACCATTGTTTTTGGTAATAAAGTTTGTTGTTTTGTGAGAATATTATTTATTCTTATAAAAAATTAGTTTTTTTATTCCGAATAATTATTTTAAATCAACGCGCCCTAATCCAATCCTGTCCTATGTATCAGTACGGACATACTCCGCCTCTATCACGTGCTGCGTGCATGTATTTGTTTACTTCTACTGCAGCTTGAAAATGAATAGACTTTATGTTAGTTTCTGTATGATGACGCACTAGGTGCGTCACCGGCTTACCGGTATTGTTTCATGAGTCAAGAACCGATGACGCAACAATTGTGTCATTGTTACAAATGGCACGTTTTTTATTCATAATACATCAACAAGTTTAAAATTAACGTGTAATTGAATTATACCCTTTCGGTTTTTGGCGAAGGTACCAATTTCCGGAGCGGCAGCGAACGTGTTAATATAACATCAGATTCTTCACAGCCATCCGTTCGTGACAGCGAGTACCTTATTACGGAAACTGATTATCGAAATAGCGATATGTTACAAAAAAATTTCGAACGGTACGTCTGTGGGTACTTAATAAAAAAATGTATGCATAAACATACCTGTATTACTTGTGACAACCATGCCCACACTTTGCAAAATTTAGATGATACTACAATATTTTCTCATTTAAAGGCGCATGAGACAACGCCGTTGAGTTTATTTGGTAATTTGGCTCTGCCAGATGATCATTTTGTTTTCTTCATTACAAATTTGGGAAATGTATTTGATACTGTATTTGAAAAAATTGCTACTTCAAATACTATTATGAAGGATTTATTAACTTTGTCGACGAATGTTACATTTAAGCACCCCTGTGATAAGTTTCCAACAAATTATGTTATAAAGTTATATTTAAAGTTAAGAATATATTATAGCTTGAAATATATTAATAGAAATATTAAAAAAAGCGACAACAAGGACAAACTGTTAATTTGGAAAAATCAATAAAAAACCTGATTACATTTATTTTGATTTATTTATGTATTTATTATTTATACATATTCCACGATACCGTAGACTTAAACAATTATTAATTTTTAATAGTGGCGCCTGGTATTGCAACATTTAATTTATTTCACATATAATTTACAGTCTACTTCAACATTTTAAGTACGGATCTTATAATTAATTATAATCTAATAATTAAAATTTCTAAATACGATCCTGACTTTCTAATATGGCCGCCGTTTGTCTTACAAAGATCAAACGCGCCGACATTAAGTTTTACCTCTGATTTATAGCTACTCTGTGACAATACGTACCTGTAATTAATACCTGAGTAAGAACGGTAATTTTAACTACAGCTGTTGGTACGTAATTTTGAAATACGAATCCGATATAAAGACACCTGTATTCTGAACCGGCAATTACTTTGTAGCAAAATGTTTAATTTTATTTACAGAGTAACTAGCGGGCCGATAGAGGGCCAGAATTCCGATATCCGGGAAACTATTATATTTTGAATTATCTTCTTTTTATTTTAGTTATTTTTTGTACATATTATTTACTTTATTTAACCGTTGTTGAAACTTAACTAACAGTGCTTTGCTGAACTAACTGAGCTACCAAAAACACCAGATACGCCTATACGACCAGCTCTGTAGTCTTCCTTCTTTCCCTTAATTTCTTTGTTCTTATATTCCATTTTATTTATTTCTTGACTAACAACACTAACTTGTGTGTCTTGCATAATTCTAACTTGACTTTTCATGACCTCATTTGCTCCGCATGTTGCTACTGTTTTTGTAAGCGTTAAGTCTTCCATGTTAATTAATTTTTCTTGTAGTACTTTATCTTCAATTCCAAATACAATTTTGTCACTACGCATATTCTCTTCAGAAGTTTTAATTAGTTTCCTAACTTCCATCATGAAGTGATCGAATGGTTTTCCTTGTTCTTGCTACGATAGAACACAAAGCGTTCGTAAATGATGTTCTTTTTGGGGTTCATATAAACTTCAAATTCATCTATAACTTTTTTGTAGTTTTCTCACTATCCGTTAATTTGAAATTGTTGTTTCTGAATCTCATCTTCTAATATATTTAAGTAGTAACATTGCCACTTTTACTTTGTCATCTTCATTAAATTTATTTGCTGCCAGTAAGTAAATCTCAAACTGGTGTTTAAATTTCTTAAAAGTTTCTGCTAAGTTGCCTTCAAACTTCATAAGAACCCCTACATGCGACTCCATTTTCCTTTTTTTCTATTCTAAACACGTGCTCACAAAACTTTTTACTTTTAATTTTACTTAAATTTCTGTTATTTTAGCTAATTCAACTATGCAATGTTTTATTTTGTTCTTGTTTATTTAAGTTAATTATAAACGTGTAAAGGAAATGATTTATTTGATTATTTAATATGGACTTACACTTGCCTTTAATGCATATTACAGAAGTCACCTAGCAAAAAACGAATATCACCGAGTATTCGACGCACCGTGAAAATACCCGGGTATTTGCACATGTGCATAGAGTGAATATTTTTTGACATTTTAAAAACATTCGGGCTATTAATTATCAGAATGCATTTATTCATTTAAGTTACAATTAGTATTTGAACAATAATAGTTATAGTTATTATTGAAAGTATAATTGTTATATGAATTACTCGTTGCACTGGAAGCATCGTTAACATTTTCTTTTTTGGATTCTCCTCGTAGCTTTGCAATTAAGTTCGACTTTATCTTTATCGGGAAATAGTCAAACATATATCCCCTCTTGCATTCCATCCGTGAACATTTTTACTCGTGCACTCGTAAAAATATTCGCATATTTGGCATGAAATACCTAAATCAATTATGTGCGTGTGTGTGTTGATGGTGCGTTTCTCGCAAAATGAATAACCACAAGTTAATCTGTTAGTTAAGAAACAATATTTTATAACTTTGATGTATAACTATTTGGCTTGATAATGGGATATGTTATCCCGAAACATGTTGCCATGATGAAAATCGTATAAGTTTCATCATCATCCATCATAAAATACAATTTATTAAGGGGAGGTTGTGTGTTATTTTCGTACCAATTAATCTGGATTTATAGTATCGACTGCGTCGGATTGGAGGGGGGGGGGGGGACTACAGCCTCAGGCCCCATTAGATAGGAGGCTCCCATTTTATAGGGGGACCGCCTTACCACTACCGAAAATAAATTGTTGTTTATTGTTATATTGCGCGTATGCGTGTGCATTTCGTTCATTCTTTTATACTATGATCGAAGAAAATGAGTGGAACCGTAAAAAGAAAATTAAAAAGTGATAAAGACCAATTTCAAGCAAAGCAGTAAGAATGAAAGAAACAATTCTATTGAAGTGGATAATAGAAGATGAAAAACTGGTAAATAATATGGAATCTGAAGAAATAACAAGAAACAGAATTTCAAAAATTACAAATTTGAAGTTTCATGAGTTTAATAGCAAGCTGAAAGATTTTCTTCCCTCTCCCCAAAGTTGAGTCACACTATTGTCGCTCTTCAACAAGAAAATTGTATTTAGAGCCGTTGTCATCATCTATACCAATACACTCTACAATTTCTATAGAAACAATTTTTGCAAAGAGAACAAGGTCGAACCATTTAGCAAAACTGCATTCTTGAAAACTTTCCAGCACATGAATTTATCAATTTATAGGCCCAAGAAAGACTTGTGTGATATCTGTGTGGCTCATGATAAAAAAAATTTTAGTGACGAGAAATATCAAATACACTTATTGGATTTGATAGGTGGCGATACACTGTCAAGAACTCATTATGAAGAAGCTGTTACATAGTGAGGTTTCAGTTTTATATTCCGGTATTGGGAAGCATAAACAATTTCAGGGGCTATTAAAAAAGAAACCCTTCCGTGACTAAGAATGAAATAAAGAAGTGTGTCTTTATATTTCGCCCATAACAAATCACGTTTAAAAATTAAGGAGAGGTACAAATATACTAAGTTGTGTGTTTTTTCTATTATTAATAAATTGTATCTCAAAATTAATTTTGACTTTCGTCACTTAAGTCTCAACAAAATGTTTTTAAGGTTCAAGTTGAAAATAACGAATCCAGTGTACGTGACAGTTTAAGGGTAGCAGAAATACTCGGTAAGTCTGGCCGCCCGTTTACTGACAGCGAACTAGTAAAACAATGTGTTTTAGTTATGGCTGAGGAAGTGTGTCCTGAATAGAAAAATAAATTTGAGAGTATTAGCCTGTCTGCCAGAACGTGCACTCGGCGTATTGAGGAGTTGGGTAGTAATTTAAGCGAGCAACTTCAAGAAAAGGGGCGTTTATTTGAATGGTTCTCTTTAGCTATAGATGAAAGTAGGTACTGACATTTCAAATACCCCGCAGTTACTAATATTTGTTCGTGGAATTGATGAAAGTTTTAATGTTTGTGAAGAGCTTTTACAATTATGCAGTGTGAAAGGAAGGACTACAGGAGAAGATTTATTTCGCCATTTAGTGAAAGCGTTGGAATTATTTGAATTACCATGGACAAAATTGGTAAGCGTTACAACTGATGGGGGCAGAAACATGAGTGGACAACACAAAGGTTTGATACGTAAAATTAAAACTAAAATGGAAGAGATAGGTTGCGATATACCATTAAACTAAAAACGTTTGCTCAAAAAATAATTACAATTTTTGGCAGCACTTACATATGTGAGCAAAGTTTTTCCATTAGATATGAATTATAGAAAAAATAAGCATTGCTCCCGCCTCACTGATGAACATTTGAGTGCCATACTTCGAATATCCACATCTAATTTGAAAGCAAAAATTCAACAAATTGCCAGTCAAATACAGTCTCAAAGGTCTCATTAAAAAATGAATTTGTCTTTGATATTAGAATTGTATGTCTAAAATCATTTCATTGTTTATAATCCCATTTGTATAATAAAGAGTACCTATATCCATTAGGTAGCTTCTTATTTTCGAAGTTGAAAAGTTTACAATACAGACCCCGCCATTTTGTTCAATCATATGAGAAAGTAATTCCATAAAAATTTTATCCAGATTGAGTGATATTTAGGGGTCGCTACCGGCCATTGAAATATTCGAATAAAGAGACTTAGTTTTTGAAATCACAATACTTGCAGAACGTTCAAAACACGTGAAAATATATGACGTTGTTACTAATTCTGCACCACGGTGACGCACAAATGACAACATAATATTATGATCCACCTAGTAGCGGAATTTCACGAAGCGTAATTTTTGTTCAAACACGTGAAATGTTAACGGATAAATATTAGACAAGTTAAAGTTATATACCAGTGAATTTGTTAGAAGTTCGTTTTATTATTTAAACATGGCAAGTGCTACAATTGGTGAATCTAAATCAAACGTTGTGACAAGGAAACAAACAGAAATATGGTTAATTGGTCAGATACAAAATTGTTTGAGTCATAGAAAGCTCCCTTCAAAAAAAGAAGTCATGGCCGTGTTTTTTCATTACAAAAAGGATTTAAAACAAACAATAAGGGAAGCTTGCCAATCTGTCACTGAAGACGTCATGAAAATATGGGCTAATGCTCGCATTCCAACAAAACACAAACCGGACATAGTGAACAAATTGGAAAAATTATTCAGAGAACGGGAAAAACTGAAGAAAAATAAAGAGAATAAAGCAAAGCGATCCGAAGGTTTAATACAGAAGGAGTTGGAATGGAAGGACAGATTAGAAGATCTCTTTGACATCGCGCATGCTAATGCATTAGAAATGATTAAAATAGAGGAGGACAAAGAATTCCTATTAGCCCAGAGAGAAAAAGGACGTCGCGGAAAGATAGGAAACATAGATTTAAAGGTGACAAAGAAAGAAGAAGCTTCAGAGAAAAGAAAAGAACATTTAAAGAGAAGGCGTGAACAAGAGGACCAAGAAATTCGATCTCTCACAGAACAAGCTGCTCTTGTGTCCTCTTCTGAAGATGAAATGGAAGCCGACAGTACCAGTATTCAAAAACGAGAAAACATTCATGAATCTGCTTATGATTCTGGTGAAGGTCCTTCGCGTAAATCGCAACGTCAAATTTCCAAGCGTGGAAGAAAAAATATTATGGATGAAAAGTTGGCAATTAGTCTCGATGCTGCCAAATTAAGTGATAGAAAAGCAGTTATGGTCTTAATACCGGCAATTAAACATCTTGGGCAAGATCCGTCAGAATTCAATGTGAATCCTGCCTTCATCCGTCGTCAGCGAAAAAAATTTCGAAAAACTTTCTCTGAGGGGTTAAAAACTACCTTTGAAACAGTAGTCAATGTAACAATACATTGGGATGGTAAAATTATGGAGGATATAACTGGTAGGGAACAAGTAGACCGTCTTCCAATTATCATTTCAGGCGAAGGAATTGATCAACTTTTAGGCGTTCCAAAACTCTTATCTGGAACCGGTGAGTCAATATCATCAGCTGTTTACGACGCGGCCCAAGAATGGGAAATATGTGAAAGGATCAAGAGCATGTGCTTCGACACAACATCAGTTAACACAGGACCAAGGAATGGGGCGTGCATTCTTTTAGAGCAAAAGATGCAAAAAGATATGTTATGGTTAGCGTGCCGCCACCATATCATGGAACTTGTCTTGGAAGCTGTTGTTCTTGCTTCATTAGGTCCTTCAACTGGACCTGAAATATTGATTTTCAAGAGATTCCAGAAAAAGTGGAGTGCAATTGATCAAACAAATTACGAGACCGCTGTCTCCAATGACGTGGTCAAAGAGGCAATAACTGACATCTCAGAAGATGTTATTGCTTTCGCTAAGGACCAGTTGCAAGAATTTCAACCCCGAGCCGATTACAGAGAACTCTTAGAGTTGACAATAATTTTCCTTGGAGGAGTTCCTGTGAAAGGAATATCATTCAAAACTCCCGCTGGAATGCACCGTGCCAGATGGATGGCCAAAGCAATTTACAGTTTGAAATTGTGGATGTTTAGAGCGCAATTTAAGCTAACGAAGAAGGAATGTGACGGATTACTGAGAATTTGTCTCTTCGTTGTTAGAATCTACGTGAAGTTTTGGTTCCAAGCTACCTCTGCCATTTTGTCTTCACGAAATGACCTTTTGCTCCTCAAGGAAATTGACCTCTACAAAGCAAAGGACGAAGTAATTTCCAAGGTAGCTTTGAAGAAGATGCTGGGCCATCTTTGGTACCTATCTGAAGTACTGATCGCTTTCTCTTTTTTCGACAAGCAAGTCCCCCTTGATACCAAGCGAAAGATGGTCGTGCGCTTGGGGACTCCTGGAGAAGATCATCCACTGAAGCGGATTATTTTGGACCCTGCAATGGTCCAAGAAAAAGAGCTAGAGGACTTCGTTACATCCAATACACTCCGTTTCTTTACTACAACTGGACTTCGATCGGATTTTTTCGAGAAGGATGTGGATGAGTGGGAGAATGATGAAGTGTACCAGTCAGTCAAAACAACTGTGGCCCACATGCGAGTTGTCAACGATATTGCAGAGCGAGGAGTTGCTCTAATGGATGAGTATAACAAGCTTCACACGAACAATGAAGAGCAGAAGCAATTCTTGCTATTGGCAGTTAAGGAATACAGGAAGCGTTATCCTGATAGGAGGAAATCCACTTTAATGAATTGTGGAGAGTGAAGTTTCAATAATACTTGTAATGTTCTGTTCACCTTCGGTTTTAAGCATTTATATTAATTATTATTTAAAGATAAATAAGTACTTGTATTATTAATTATACCGCAACAAATATCAGATTATTAAATTTGTATTCTGTGTTTATACTGTTTATTTGAAATGTCCATTGTCACATGTTCAGGGACCGGTAGCGACCCCTAAATTCCATTATTTTGGGCCAAAAATTTTACCAGAGTATTATTTCAACAATAAGAACCAAATGATGAGCACTGTGTCAGAAAATACGGAAAAAATTTTTCGCTCGTATATTTAAGAAGCGGCCTAATATCCATAAATTATTGAGTTTTTTATGCAAGAGTTCACTTTTAATATCAATATTGTACATATTATATTCATAAAATTAATAGCAACTGCGGCCCGCCTTAATTTTATTTTGTACTATGTGGCCCTTTACCACCAAAAGGTGGCCGACTGCTGCTATAAAGGAAAGGCAAACAAAGTGGCCTGCACGTCATTAACGTTTGATGCCCTTTACATTTACAGTATTGCCAGATTCATCAGGAAATATTTAATTTCCCAGCAAATAATAGATCTTATTCAACCACAAATAAATAATATAACAAAATTTTACATTGGAGGCGTCTAAACCCAACAAAAACAAGCTTATGCACATACATTATTTTATCTCAAAAGTTTGATATTACCTTTAGAATTGTTTTTTTTTGTTATATTTTTGTTATATCTACAATTTGCGACGGAAACGTAGTCATATAAGACATGGAAATTGCGTCACTGATGACGTACGTTTACCAGAGATGTTTTCAAAAGTACGTGACTAGGAATTTCTATTATGTAGTATGAAAGTAAAGCGACCATTTTGCGTATCATTTGATGGCAGTTTTGCAAGAAATTATAGAATTTTGACAAGCATCTACATGAATAATGACCGCTATTCCAAGGAGCGCAGAAACAGTAAAACAACTCCTTTAGGATTGCATCGGCCCCAAGTAAAGTGGCCTTTATATAATTTCATGGGTTTCATGGAGAAACACGTTAGCACACAAAAGTTCTGAAACTAGTATTTTAAAGTAAAATTGGGAATTTTTTATTGAAAGGAGGACAATCTACATCTTACTGCATAAAGCTGTGAAAAAGCGATGTGTTAGTCAAGATTCCCCCGTGGATTCACCATCATCAGCAGGAGATAGTGATAATCAATAGTCGATGGTAATTGTACTAATTAGTAGTGATGGGAAAGATGTAATCCAGTCGATATACATGCATACACCAGAAAACAACTCGCACATACTTAAGACAGAGTTATATGGGCCCCCACATAGAACGCCAAGAAGACCCAAACAAATATAGATTAGCAAAGAGAAGTGCAGAAGACATTATCAGCCCTTACTAATTACCTTCAGGGGAATAGAAGTAGGGATATGAATTCTACATTTAATGAATATGTAAGTTTAACATTGTCAGGAATGCCCACCAAGGAAAATTACAAAAGATTAAAGATTGTAGAAATATTAAATAAAGAGCTTATTTAATCAATTTAATTTGTACTTTATTTTTGTTTACTTAGGGCCGATTTCACCAACAACTATTAAGAATAAAATGTAACGTGATGTCTGTGTTTTTTTTACATTATGATTATAAATATTATGTAGTTTGTATCCGTTTTTCTATAATAAGGCAATTTTTTTTTAAACAATCACAGACGTCACGTTACACATTAAAAAGTAATTTTAGATTACTTATTAATATGTAACGTGATGTCTGTGTTTTTTTTTACATTATGATTATAAATATTATGTAGTTTGTATCCGTTTTTCTATAATAAGGAATTTTTTTTAAACAATCACAGACGTCACGTTACACATTAAAAAGTAATTTTAGATTACTTATTAATATGTAACGTGATGTCTGTGTTTTTTTTTTACATTATGATTATAAATATTATGTACCTAGTTTGTATCCGTTTTTCTATAATAAGGAATTTTTTTTTAAACAATCACAGACGTCACGTTACTCATTAAAAAGTAATTTTAGATTACTTATTAATATGTAACGTGATGTCTGTGTTTTTTTTTTACATTATGATTATAAATATTATGTAGTTTGTATCCGTTTTTCTATAATAAGGAATTTTTTTTTAAACAATCACATTAAAAAGTAATTTTAGATTACTTATTAATATGTAACGTGATGTCTGTGTTTTTTTTTTACATTATGATTATAAATATTATGTAGTTTGTATCCGTTTTTCTATAATAAGGAATTTTTTTTTAAACAATCACAGACGTCACGTTACACATTAAAAAGTAATTTTAGATTACTTATTAATATGTAACGTGATGTCTGTGTTTTTTTTTTACATTATGATTATAAATATTACGTAGTTTGTATCCGTTTTTCTATAATAAGGAATTTTTTTTAAACAATCACAGACATCACGTTTGATAAAGGGTTTTCATCTAGATTTTTACAAAATTTTGTTTTATAGAGTTGAAACAATTGCATCCATACTAGTTCAAGATATAGTTTTGATGTCGACGCTCTGCAGTAATGCGATTCTAATTTGGGTATCAAAAAATTCATGGAGAGATTTAATACGCAGATCTTGCGTTTGCTTGCTACCAACTGATATTATTACTTTTTTACTGGTTTCAATGTCGCTTAGTAAACCAAATTTTTTATGGAGATACAGAGGATTCCATAGTGTTCGTTCACAACAGATGTCGCCAAAATCCTATTTTGTACATAAAGTGGAGTTACGCAGTTTGCTGATTAAGCCGACGAATATTTGCATCTTAGATTATAGAAAGGTACAGATACGCCTTTCCATATACGAACGTTATTAAAACATGAAGCCAACACTGACGAGAGAGTGCGCAGGAAAAAAAAAGAGAGAAGAAAAACAACAAGATTACATGTTCGAGTGGCGTACTGTATTTAAGGGTCATTATTAAATACATTATTGTACACCATAAACATTGTACAAATACTGTATAATATGAATACGGGGCATGCAAGGTAGATATGTGTATCTTCAGATACACACTTCTCTCCTTAAAATGCAAAAGTAAAAAGCAAAAATGGACATTTTACAAATTATTAAAGAAAAAGAAACCATAGAATTAGAAATCAAGAAGATAGAATTAGATAAATTAAAGAAGGAAATGTTACATAATTAACAATAATGTGTACTAATAATTAGTATTTTTAAATTAATAAAATGTTTTGTAAGAGTTTGGAATTGGTAAGTACCACTGTTGTCCATTTTCTATATAAAAATTGTAGGAGGTACTCAATTATACCCACTCTTAAGTGTGACAGCCCACAAACAACCGGGGGAAGATAAGGACAACAGAGGGAAAATTAATAAAAAGGCAGACACACCGAAAAATTAGAGAGAAGCCGGTATTATCTTGTATTAGTGCCTGGTTATTGCATCCGCTGCAGTACCCAGTGTTGAAACCTGTATAACCGATTTATTTCAATTCCGTTTAACTTTATCCTGCCGTTACCTAGCTATTCCTGAACCCGTATCCCTTTAAGCCTTGTGTGAAAACCCCCTTGTGCCGTTATCCGTTACCCAGTGTGGTAAGCAGCCGTTTTTCAGTTTAGTTTTTGCAACCGTTTTTAGTTCAGTTTTTAGGGTTTGTTAGGGGTAAGTTTTTTAGTTTAATTAGTTTTTCTTTATTATTTCTACATTCACCTGTAATTATTCACATTTAAGACACCGGTAATTAGTGTTGCACCTGCGAAATACCGTTTACAAGCAATCACTCATTATACTCATTCCGTAAGCTTTGCTACAGTAAAAACATAAATCCTAGTTAACAGAGGTAAAAAGGTTTATTGTTGATTGATCCTCGTTGATTTTATAATTGGAGTCTGGAGCCAGCCCATTATAAAGCACCGTAATCAGCGGGTATTCCTACTCTGATTACACCGCAACCGACATAGTAAGAATTAATTCTGCAGATTATTAGTACGTTTGGAAAGACGACCAAAGGGCTAATTACCACTGTAGTCTTGATAATACTTGTCATTAAGTGGGATTTAACGTAAAGATTTTCCACCCACTTAAACGTTTATTATTATTATTTTTTTAATTTTTCTTAGGCGATCGATTTCAACTCGCCTAAGAAAAATTAAAAAAAAATTTAGCTTGACAATGCCTTTCCTTTATTCCTAAACAAGCTACATCCAATGGAGACCTTCATCCAATTAATTAAACGTTTATATTTGACCTACCCTGGAATTGCTAGACTGGCTGTACCCGATAGAATTCCGCTAAAAAGGGTTCTGTTAGACAAGGTAGTATCATTTGTGGAGCTTACTTGTAGCAAAGTTAACCTTAAATTTGAATGACCGCCTCGTTCTCGTAATTTGCCGAATTTCCGTAATCGTAACCTACAAAGGTGAATGAGGATTAATAAAGACGGGGAATTGTTGCTATTAAATAGAATACGTACCGGAAATTATTCCGATTAGCCTGATAATCAACGTTAAAACGGTTGGTTGCACACCTGTCCACTTTCCATCTTAATTAAAAACTTATACAAGATAAGCCGCATTTTGTTGTACGCAGACGCTAACGATATTTACAGAAATCTTGTTACAGGGTGAATCGTTAGAAGAGGGGACCAGAGAGACCGTTAACTGTCCGACCGGGAATTTTTATATTTTAGTTTGAAATACCTTTTATTTTAGTTTCCTTATTGTACATATTTATTTTCATTATATTTTTATAAAACCAAACGTTTAAAACTTTATTAGCTCGAGCCGCTGGCTACCTGGGGCGTTATAAGGCGACGGCTCTCCGTGTTGCTGCATTGCCATTAGCACCATATTGCAATTGATTTCCTGGGTGGAGAAGCAGTGGTATTTCAACGTTAATATCCACTGGCTATGCATCATCGGACATCTCAGTACAAATATTGTGTGTTACAGCTGTAGCTACTATAATATGGTAAAGACAAACAAGTTTGTAAAGTAGAATTTCTGTCGATTCATGGTTTACAAAACAACAAGAGACGAGTTTACAATATTTGTCAACAGATTAGCACAGGATTACATACGCCAAAATCCGATTGTCGCGGTAAACATAAAAACCGAAGAAACAAGAAGTGGTACAATCAGTACATGACCATATTACCTCTATACCCAAATATTGCAGTCATTACAGCCGCAAAGGGAATCCAAACAAGACATATAGATCACGATTTTTCAATAGCCTCTCTTTATAAAAAGTATTATATTCCTTATTGCCAAGATCGCAATATTAATCCAGTTCGAGAAGATCGATATAGGAGAATATTTTGTTCTTAGTATAATATCGGATTCAAACTTCCGAAAAGTGATACCTGTGCAACATGCGAAGAATATCATGTATCACTAGAGACTTATGTTAATGATGCAGCAAAACAAAAGGAAATTCAAATCCTGTTGGAGCTTCACCAAAGAAGAGCTGAGGCTATGCAAACTAACCTGAAACAGGAAATACAATGATCGAAATCAGAACAAGATTTAAATGTCATCTGCTTCGATCTATAACAAGCTCTACCAATACCTCAACTCACAGTGGGCAAAGCGTTTTATTTAAGGAAAGCATGGATGTACAACTTGGGGATTCATGACAGCAATACCGATAAGCGCCATATGTATACGTGGACGGAAAATGTAGCCAAAAGAGGGAGCGATGAAATTGCTAGTTGTATTTTAAAGTATCTTAAAGATAACCCTCCAAAGCCTAACAAACATTAATATATTTCAATACTTTCAGGTTGATTACCGCTGTCCAGTTAACTGGACGAGCGGAATATTCATTATATGCCGTGTCCAGTATACTGGACGTAATTTATTATGTGTTTATATGGCTCCTGTAGAACATAGGTTTATACTTTCTTTACACAAATATTGTACGGGATATAGTAGAAGATTGTATAAATATCCTACCCACTCCAAAGCGTCTGTGTATGAAATATTGCAGAAAATCTACTTGTATTACATATTCAGTGTTAGCAGTGATGCAAGGACAATTTTGCCTAGTTGCATTACATATTTCATTAGTGAACGTTGTGACTAATCGTTTGTAAGTTGTATTGGTCGTTTAAGTGTAAATTTTTGCTATAATGGCTTCTAATGAATCGAAATGTGGTCCTTCAACTAGGTATTTGTTTTCAATTTCATTTCTAAATGATACCATTGTATGTTTTGGTCGGATTTCAGCTCTGGTGAGGTTAGAAAACGAAAGAGGCATTCTAATCAACCTTTAACGCAAACTGAGTTGGAAAAAATTGCACATAATATTAGTAGAGGGGATGTTAGTGATGACGATGAATATATGGACTTTTCAAGTGATGATGAAATTGAAGATCCTACCTATAATGATGACGCCGTCACCCATGTAGAAAATTTGCAATCTGACTCAGACACTGATCGCGAAGGAGAAATTAAAACAGGACCTGAACCAGAATTGGAAGATTGGACAGATACAGAGGGCGACACTCCAGATATCCCTTTTATTGGTGTTCCAACTTTGAATGTGGATACCGATCCCCAACAATTGAAACCAATCGACTATTTCATGATGTTTTTTGATAATGACATGTTCCAACACATAACTGACGAAACAAATCGTCGCGCAAAAAGCATTTTTTCGCAACGGAAAACGCGAGCAACACAAGGCATGGCTTGGAAAATAATAAAGGTGGCTGAAATGAAGACATTCATTGGTCTATGCTTTCTCAGCGGAACAATTAAATTTCCCTTACTACAAAGTCAATGGAGTAAGTCCCCGTTATATCTCCACCCAATTTTCGGGGGGTCTATGAGCAGAAATCGTTTTCAAGCAATACTACAAATGTTAAGATTCGTCGACCACACTGAGCACAATGCAGAAGACAAACTTTTCAAAATTCGACCCGTTTTAGAAAAAATTTTGCAAAACATAAAGAACATTTTCTACCCGAATGAAAACTTATCAATTGACGAAGCTATGATTGGGTGGCAAGGTAGATTATCATTCACAGCGGAACGGGACAACTCGGCGCCGCCCATTCGGCGCCGCCCATTTCGGCGCCAAGACAACTTGGCGCGCGGACAACTCGGCGCCAGCCAATTCACCGCCGATCAACTCGGCGCCAATTACAAAAATAGTTAAACATTTTCATAAACGTAGTTTAATTAAAATTTTAATACAAATATATACATTATTATTCAATAATTATTGTTGCATTTGATAATTGTGGGCTATGCCACGTAAAAATTCAAGAATATCTCGATTTTCATAATCCCTCACCAGTCTCAAAATCCTTTCATCCGCATCTCTGTATTTTTTTAATTTCATTGGAGGACTGTTGCCTGCCACAAGTCGCTCATAAAAAACGTCGCGTCCTTTTTGGACTTTTAAGGCCCTCAATTAGTTTCCATATTGTTGGGTGGTCCATGGCTAATTCCGTTTGTAGTCTCCGATGGCTAGCTTCCGCGTGGTTATTTGTCCGATCCTCACCATTTAGTGTTCTTTCGTGAAGATTCCACATGTCGACTGGAAATAAAGGCGAGCGCCTTCCATTTCCCCGTCTGTTCATGCGTCCCAAATAATTATCTTCGAACCATTCTAAAAGTGGCTCGAGTTCTTCAGGTAATTCTTCCGCCAAGACGTCAATCGCTTGGTCGAGATCCGGAATTGGAACAAAGGCTAGTGCAGTTATCATTCTGGCCTGTAACGAGAAATCCGGATTGTTATTATACATGTTGCTTAACTGCAATTGCCCTATATGCTTCTTCATGTTTTTAACCAAATGGAAAAAACATCCATGTATACGGACTCCTGGAAACGAATCTGTCATAGCTTGGAATGCCGCTGTTTCGTAATCGCAAGCAATAGCTCTCGGATTTAAATTAGGGCGGAGTTCTTTGATCATCTCAAACAGTTGGTTATACATGGCACGCTGCTTATTTGGCAACAGCGCATACAAAACTGGATGGACACCCCCAAATTTCTCGGCTAGTATTACGTAAATTTGTGAAAACAACGGAGGCGCTAATGTAAAAGTTCCATCAGCATACCATTGCCCAGACTCTTCCAAAATATCTACACCACGTCTTCGCCCAAAAATTATTATTCTATTCTGTCCGGGACCGCTGTCAGCTAACAGGAAATTTTCTTGCCGACCGGGTTGAGGTTCGTATACAGTGTACAATTCCGGTATGATAAGTTCTCCCAAATTTGCTGGTGCAGCAGGTGCAGCATTAACCTGTAAAACATAATAATACTTTAATAGCAGATAGGTATGGAGTATTCTATTACGAGTATACCCTTACACTGTTTGTACCTATAGGTATGTATCTATTTTCTAGAAATCCTAAATAATCTTATAAAATGTGCTTACCTCATTTCGTTTTCTTCTAACTACTTTTCTAAGCGCCTCATAGTTTGGGAGTATTCCTTGAGCAGCTTGTGATAAACCGTTGCTACATTCATTTATTACTTGAATAGTATTTTCTACAGTATCTTCTGCACGACGTTTTATCGCTGTAATAACCTTGTCTTTCTCAATCTTTGCTGCCGAAGTATCATGCGAATGGTTATTAACTTTTTTAATCACTTCTTCGTCCCTAGTGTGGAGTCTTGCTTTGCAACGACCTTTTTGCTCACAACGCCAAAATTTTGTAACGTCATCTTTGCTCATCTTGTCAAATATGTATATATAACCATCGGCAGTAAATTTGTCTTTGCCCCGCTGGGAAACTACATTATTCGCCATCTTTCCTTATTACGGCACCAACACCACAGTAAACACACAAACCAACACGAACTTTAAAGTAATAATTCACTGTTAAAGTAAAATGAAGAACTGATTGTTATTTCATAATTTCAGGACCATTTATAACCTCCCTTCGGGAATGATTTTTTGTATATATGTAAGTATATTATATATGGTAAACGCCAAACAAAATCCGTTGCACGTCAGCAATCAGCTGATAATTGACGTCCCTGCCGTAAATGTAACGGCATAAAAATCGTGAAAATTCGACCTGTAAAAATTAATTTCATCAAAATTTTATGATCGCCACGTTGGTAACAATGGATTGTTTTTAGCAACGTTGCCAATGTCAATTCCATAAGGTATCAATTTTGTAATGTGTTGTTGTGGTTATGTTTTGACTGTCACAATTTTGAAGTTTTGATTTTGTTTTTTATTTATTATAACTAAAGTTACGAGTGAACTCAGAAGTTTTATCTGCGTTACCTTCTTTCAATTACAATCTGGCAACATTGCCCCCAATCTACGTCACTCACATTATATGACGTGCAACGGATTTTGTTTGGCGTTCACCATAGGTAGATATTTAAACAATGGAAGATTTTACATTAAGAATACAATAGCAAAGAGAAAGTTAAAAATCCCTATTGACAAGGGTATGTTCTATTCCTATTATTCGCATAACAAAATACTGCAGCCTCTTGTAATTGTTCACTTAATCCTTTAAAGTAGTAAAACCTGTATGGCTGTATTAAACAATGTAAGAAAACTACGAAAAATTCAATTCTTCAAAATAAGAAATATTACCTACCAAACATTCCGTTTATTACATTGTAAATATTTTAAATGTAAAATTTTCCATTGTATAAATAAGTGCCTATAGTATATTTATTCAAAAATAATAAATATGTGAACATTAAAATAAGCACTTTTAACACAAATAAAAAATGGTGATAAGCCGTTCGCCTATACTTTACCATGAATGAAATTAGTTGAGCTTTTTAAAGCTGTTTGTTAATTAATTGATTTTAAAGGGTTTGATGCTTCAAACGTTGTATCGTTGAATGATAAGTTATTAACTTAACATTATACACATTTCTGTTATGCGCATGCAACGTTGCCACTTGCATTGTAGTAATAAAGACTGCAATAATAAAATACGTGTGTGTCTAAGAGACTCACCTTATGTATAGATGTGGTAGTGAACAAAATATATTTATAAAAAAAAATGTGTAAATTTTATTTACTATTAGTACATACTAGATCATATAGGAATGTTTTAGTTAGGCATTCCTAAAGCGAAATTAATTTATCTAATGCCGTTTTCTTATAATACTAATTTTCAAAGAGCAGTGAGTCACGGAGACTCACCTTATGCATTCTAGGGTTAACGAACGTCAGTTTATAAAATTGTTTCGGGTGTCTAAAGACTTGTTTTATTACTTATGTGATTGTTTACAACCTTATATGGCACCTCGACGACGAGCTACAGATTTGGATATGCGAATAAAGGTAATAAAGATACATTATACATGGGCGAAGTTGGGGGGGGGGGGGGGGGGCTAAGCCCCCCCTAAACATCTTAAAAAAATTATATACGTTATACATACATATTATACATACTTCTTCAATTATCAGTGGGACTTGAGCCCCCCCAGATCTGTTCACCTAACTTCGCCCATACATTAAATTTATAATGACAACATAACATACCATGAAAATCATTAATTTTAATCATTATTATTTTAGGTGCTGGCTGCCTTGAAATTTTTTGTTATCAACCCGATGTGGGTTGTAATGTATACAGGGTGTTTCAGACCACCCGTACCGCCCAAATATCTCGCGAAATACAAAACGCATTGAAAAAAGAAAAAATACGTCTAAAAAAATTTTTAAGACTCTATTGTTTGATAGTAATAGGATGTCCCCAACAAAACTGACATCAAATTAGCATAGGTAATAAAAAAAACTTCTTTCGGCGATCATAGCGCCATCTGTCACGAACTTCAAAAAATGTTTCAAACAAAAAGTTCCTATTTTTTAACGCAGAATTAAAATCTACATAATAAACTGGGGGGTGCTATTTAAGATTACGAAGTTACCCCCTGTACAATCCTATTACTATGAAACAATAGTCTTACAAAATTTTTTAGACGTATTTTTTCTTTTTTCAATGCGTTTTGTATTTCGCGAGATATTTGGGCGGTACGGGTGGTCTGAAACACCCTGTATATTGATATTTCGCAATCTGCTGTTAGTACCTCTATTAAGGAGGTGGTAGCTGCACTTACCCATCCAGATATTTTTAATGAGTGGGTCAAGTTTCCAAACAATTTAAATGAGCTTAACGAAATTCGAGGAAGGTACGTTTAACGTAAATATATTACGCTTTCTTGTTGTGTTAATGCTTATCTGACAATAGATTTTTCGCACAATTTGGTTTTCCGGGAACCATAGGCTGCATAGACTGTACACATGTGGCCATCTTCCCTCCAAACATTGAAGATCCAGAACAACCTGAGTATTTATATGTAAACCGAAAGGGTTACCATTCAATTAATGTGCAGTTGGTAAGTTTAAAGAAAGGAAGATGTATGAATAACGTTGCAAAAATATTCTTAGATATGTGACAGACCCTCAAAATTATAAATGTCAATGCAAGGTACCCGGGAAGCACTAATGATGCATATATATGGAATCAATCCAATGTGCATGGTCTCATGCAACAATTACATCAAGTAGGGCATACAGATTATTTCTTATTGGGTATGTAATATATTTATTACTAATGTGGTCCCTTAAACTTTGAGGAATATATTGCTTACAGGAGATTCGGGATATCCCCTCCGCTCTTGGTTGTTAACACCCTTTAACAATGTGGAACCAAACACCCCAGAAAGCCGATACAATAATCTCCATAAAACAACAAGGGCAACAATAGAGAGATGTAATGGTGTGTTAAAGGGGCGATTCCGTTGCTTACTGAAACATCGAATCCTTCATTACACTCCGGAATATTCATGCCGTGCATGTATTGTATTGCACAATATGTGCATCGAACCTAATATTCCTGAACCAGAAGTAGACGAAGATGACATTGAGTTGGGCATCATCAATTTTAATATGCAAGGAAACGATATAGATATAGAAGATAATGTTGCAATGTGATTAATCCAGATTTAGCTGATGGGAGACGTGCTGGCCGAAGGATTGTGCGACAAATAACAGAATGAAATATAAATTAACTACCTATTAATTATTAACAAAAATGTATTTATAAAAAACTAAACCAAGTTACATACTATTGTAAGAAAAATATTATACAGGTCTTCGCCTTAGAGACTTAGCAATACTGGCTAAGATCTTTATTTTTTTAGCTTTTAATCTAACGCCCTCCTCAAGTAAAGCAATCTTTTTCTTGTAATATTCCTCCTTAACCTTATTTTTATGTTTCAAGTGTTCCTTGAAGTCAATTGCAGCTGTTGCAGAGTTATAAAGAGTATGAGTCTTTTTCGGCATTTTTTTCTTTTGTGTGTTAGTAACTTTTGTTGCAGTATTAAGAGTATTACTAATGTTATCTTCTTGAACTACTACAACTGCTTCATTGGGGCACTGTGCGGCCTCTAACGGGAGCTCATTTTGGGTATGCTGAGAATTAGCAGACATTGTAACTTTACTAATAACATTATCATGACTTGTGTATAATGACACGGAAGGTGAATTACTAAACGTAAAACCTGTTGCCCATTCAGGTATACTATGACCTACCACTAATATTTTTTTGATAACATCTAAAATATCTTCTTCCACATCGGTCATAGCATTTAGATGTGGAACTCCACCACCTGTAGCCTGAGCTTCTTTTCGACTTTTGGCAAGTTTCACTTTCGTTCTGCTCCGAAAATCTTGCCATGCCTAAAATATGAGTACATTTAAAACGTATAAAAACACTTAAGTAATTAAAACTACCTTTCTCCATCCTTTCCAGTCTTTTTGACTTCCTGGCATACTGTTCAAAGAATCTTCTATTAATTTCCACTCATTCTCGGCGTCTTTGTACGTAAACGAAGATGAAAATTTGCCACTAATTAATTGTGGCTTACTTTTCATATACTCTACCAGCATAGATCTTTGTTTTTCGGAAGCATTTGCGCCTCTTTTTTTTTAATTTTCCATTAATAACGGGCTACTATTATATAAATATAAACGCCGTTAACACATGTAATGCGAATTAAAAATACACAAAATGACAAAACCGTTATTTGCACAGTTTTTGTGGTTAAGTCTCATTGTACTTTCGGTGTTGCCAAGTCCTGGCCAAGTCTATCGATCGCATCTTTACGATGATCGTAAGTGAAGTTGCGAGTAATACAAACTATCGCTCAAAAATTGATTGTTTTGTTGACATTCGCAACTTAGTCGACGTAACTTTGCGCATTCGCATAAAACAATCGCATCTCAAAAATTGACCCCAAGGCGATTGAATTTTGATGTGGGTGCAGTCAATTGCTCCTAAAACGCCAGGAAAACCACTGATTGTATAAAATTGATTATGGATAGTATTCCATTCATTCTGTGCTTGTGGTAAGTGAATAAAGTGTGGTCCCAATAAAGCAATGTAATGGGAAACCTTTGTTACAATGCGACTGACACTTGCCTTGGACACCTTAAAAATATCACCAGTACATAGGTATCTGAAAAGAGCCAGTCGCATAATATCTCAATGTAAGAAACATTCTACCGCTTAGAGGTTCTAGGTGTTCTCCTATTAGGTGTAAAATTTCTGATCCAGTTTTTTGATACTGGAAAGCGCATCTTAAAATTTATGTCGTCAAACTGTTCTAAAATATTTTCTCTGACGTTAATTATACGTGCTCTTCTAGGATTTAAGTCTTCATCAGAGGATGAAGATGTAGGAATCCTACGTTATTAAAACACAATTGAACTGTCTATAAACTTTTTTCACTTTTTCAAACAATTACAAACTCAAATTATACATATAACCTTAAAACTATTTATTATTCAACGAATAAAAATTGTAACCTTGCCTACTTGGTCGGTTAGTTTATTACGAGATCTATTCGACAAATAATACTAACTATAGTTGGTGTAACAAAAAACAACATATTTATTTGTAGGTTAGTGTAAATGTGGGTAAAAAACAATCACTTTAGGCCGGATTCACACTATAGTGCCGGTCACGGTTCGTTCTCGGTCCAGTCTCGGTTCGGTAAAATTTTACTGTATCTACACTATGGGTTCGCGTTCGATCACGGTTCAGTCTCGATGTGTACACTATCCTCAGTCAGTAAATCATATAACCCTCGCTTACTTTGTACTAATTCAATTAGCATTTCATCTGAAAATTATAAACAAAAGTTTGTATTCGACTAACTTCAAATTGTTTGTTTTTTAAGCTTGTTCATTTAATTCATTATTATTACGTTAATCTACCTCCAAATAAAATCTCCAAAAAAAATATTATAAACTACATAGGTATATATTTAATGATTATTACATAATTAATTACCTTTTTCACAATTCCAAGATCTGTCTGTTGCCATTGAATAATTGCAAATAAACGCATTCGATCAACGTTACATCCACTAATGACTGCATTTCAAACGAAAACGTATTCACACTATCAGTACAGGTGCGCTCCAGTCCGATCGCGCTCCGGCAAAATATTCTTCGAAACGTATCGGTGCCGGAGTGTTATCGAACCGAAACTTGAGCGGTGCTGATAGTATGACTACGCTCATTGTTTCTTGTGTAAGAATCTTTTACCGAACCGAGACTGGACCGAGAACGAACCGTGACCGGCACTATAGTGTGAATCGACCCTTATTCTGCCCTGGAATTGCACCAGCTGGAGAACAAAATAATCTCGTAGCTTATCTCTCATTTTATATACTGCACTACCTGCACGGTTTGCTGAAATACGTCCTACTTATCTTAAAGGTTGGACATCAACACGCCATCATTCTTCAGAATCCACAAATCCTGGTGGACAATAGGAAACATCATTTGTTACAATTGATTCTCTTGAAAAATTATGCAAACATACAATTGCTTTTACAAATAGGTCAATGTTTTTTTTCCACCTTCGCTGTTACCAGTTGGTATTAACTCGTTGATGGAAAATAAGAAATTAAACCTCATCAATAATACAGGTATTCCACAAATGACGCACTGTTTTCTCATCGTCCAACAATACGAATTGTCTTACCTTCAGGTCCTTGTCACTATCTGTTGTTCGACGCTCATGCGCTGTGCGTAGACTGAGCGGATACTCACTATGTAGCAACAAATCCCGCGATTAAATTTTCAGACCTTTTTTCCAATGATTGTAGGGCTTGGAAACTCGGACTTTGGGAGAACTCCCCGATTTTTCTTTTTCAGTCAAGCAAAACAGATCGCCATTTTTTCTTTAACGGCCCGAAAAATGCCACGTCCAGTGGTTGACATAGATGTGTTGCATTGGGCGGTACAAGAATAAATCGAATTTCTTTGATCCTACATTGCTCAATTACATGTAATGAAACATGGCTAGATAAATTATCTCCGACAAGAGCGCGGGGTGCCGGTTGCTTCTTCAAATAAGGTAAGGCAAGTGTTTGAAACCAGTTCTCAAAAATATTCTCGTTAAACCAACCACTTTTTAATCTATTATACCGTGTTCCAACTGGTCCTCCTTCAATCCAAGTAGGATAAATATTTTCGGCGCGGTACACAATATAGGGGAGGCAGTAAAAAGCCACTTGCTGCTCCTACCATCATTACCGAGACACTTGTTTTGCTTGAATCCAGCACGTTTTCAGGATGCTTGGATCCCCTTTTTACAATCACCCTTTGTTCACCCGGGTCATCGCAAAAGTTTGTCTCGTCGTAATTTATTAAATTCTGTGGAGAAACATTTGCCAAAGAGATCTCCAATTCGTCAAAGTAGTTATTTATTTTCTGGGTGTCTACCGCGGCTCGCGACCTTTTAATGTTTTCACTAAAGCGGACGGTGATGTTGGGATGTCTCTTAAAAAAGGATTTTAAAAAGTCTTTGCCTGGCATATTGTTAATAAAGCGTGGTTCGTTTCTACCCGTTCGGTCCAAAAATTGCTCGACAATAATTCGAATGTCTAGTTTCGTTAGTGGGAACCCCCAGGATGCGCAAAGCAGAAGGCCATCTACCAATTGTGTTTCTTCATGTTGACCCAAAACTGGTTGTCTTCCGTATGGTTTTGGATTTGAATTATCTAACTTTCTCTTCAATGTAGCTCTCGGGACACCATATTTTTCCGAAGCCTTTCTCTGTGATAAACTTCTTTTCCTTATTTCAGCTAGAGCCAACTGCAGGTTCCTCTCTGTATAATTGCGGTTGGGGGCTTTGCCCAATTTTCTTTTGTAATTGCGAACCATTGTATTTATCTGAAATTAAAAAAACACCGTGTGAACATAGGTACCTAGGTACTTGTGGTATAAGGGTGGGTAAAGTGGACGGGTTCACTTTTCCCTCACTTTGTACGTTTTTTGATTCACATTTTAGTATTTTCAAGACAAAGAAAAATAATTAAAAAATAACTTAAACATGGTATAACGGGATCATATGGTATGTACCCAATGTATTAATAACTACAAAATTTACTTACCTCTATACCATGAACTAGGTTTCTAACCTATTTAAAAAGTATATTTTACTACACGTGTTTCTATGACGCAGTTTTATCGCTAGTAGCACGTCAACCGCCAAGCTACTCACGGCGAACTGTTCGGTGGGTGTTAGGAAGCACCTAGGAACGACCGCAGCGCTGTTGCCGTTGTGACAAATGTTTGTTTTAAATTATTTTGTCATAGTTGTCCTTTCGGACCACTTTACACGCGGTGGACCACTTAGTCCCGCTCTACGGTAATACGTTTTAAACGTTTTATAACTTGTTGCTTCATTACTGTTTTCGTCTTCTGTTACCATTTTGTTGCTTTATTGATTTAATTATGGATTGGCCTGCGTTTATTTAGGTTTCATCCATCCTTTTCTTCTTAAATTGTTTTCCCCGTGGCATTTTTTGTGTTTTTCATTCGGTTATTTGCCTGTGTGATGAAATAACGACTTTTATGATTCCCTTCGTCTCATTTTGTTCACACCGTTTATTGTCAAATTTTACAAACGACATTGGCTATGTTATTAAGCCATTTAATTTTAATTTAACAAACTTAAACATATTATCGGCCTGATAATGACAATTATAAAATTGTTGAAACATGTAACCACCTTTATATAATTTTTTGCTACGTTAATTTAATTATTTATTAAAAGTCTACGGGGAAAGGTTTTTGTATAATTGTGAGTTAATAACCGTAATAAAGTTTTGGCAAATGCCTTAAGTGACCTGGCTAGATTAAAAACAATCATCGTTGAACAGCTGTTTCTAGAAAAGGGACACACCATGATGGAAGCCGACAGCGTCCATGCTACTTTAGAACATTACTTCAAGCCTCCTATAAATTCACCTTCTGATTACATTTCTAGAATGAGACTAGCTCGACCAAAGCAGCCTTATCATGTCAAAGTGCTTGATTACGAATTCTTTAAAAATTATGACGCATTAGGTACTACAAATACAAATCAAATAGGGACATTTACTATAAAACGGTTCACACTGAAGACTGGGAAAAAAAAGACGCAAATTGACAGTTCCGTTTGAAACTCTTAAAAGCAAGTACAGCAATCCCTTACCTATTAAGGAATCAAAATTCAAGCATCTCCAAGAACTGAAAGGAGTAATTGAAAAAGATCATCACATTTTTTATGACAATTTAAAATTTAAAGCTGATAAGTAGAAATAGTTAATAAGTTTTCGTTGTTCTATATTTAATCCTTAAGTGTTCAATATTACTTTTACTTTTTTTTCAGAAATAACATTACTTTAATAAACAATTCAATAATTACATTCTTTTTATTACTGTCGTGAAACACCTCCTATGTGTTGCATGCAGGCAATCAAAACCTCCTATGTAACTTGCATATTAATTTTTTTGTAATTAGGTTAGAATAGGTTAGACTAGAGTCGTTTTTATAGCTAAACGTAATTTCTAACACCTGTCCTACAACAAAATTAACGTAAAGGTGGCTTAATGTGCTAATACCACAGTATACAGGGTATACCACGGAACCCGTTCATTAGAAGTTTCTGGGGTCCCTTATTAGTTATGAATTTGAAACTTTCAGGTTAAGGATAACCCATAGCCTTCTTTTGTTCTAAAATATTGTCGATGTTGTAGAACTTCCGGAAGGACCGGAAGTCGCCATTCATCTTCTTATTTTAAATGGAACCCCCTGTATATTATTGTATTTTTGGATTATACAATCGATTCTGCGTTAATCTGTATTAGATTATCCTATACCTATCTTCAACTGTTTTTGAGATATTATGATTTTTTTGAAAAATTTGCGCTTTGCGGAGGGATGTTTAATAGCCCACCTTTTGCTCTTCTTTGAACGCAAAACATTCATACTTTACAAACACGAAGTAAAACCATAAGGGTGCATTTGCAAACCTATCACAGATTATACAGGGCGTTCAAAATTAGTGGCAAAGTTAAAAAACTTCAAACACCAAAAAGTCATTTTTTTCCAATGGAACACCCCGTATATT
This sequence comes from Pyrocoelia pectoralis, assembly GCA_036250285.1. Taxonomy (NCBI): domain Eukaryota; kingdom Metazoa; phylum Arthropoda; class Insecta; order Coleoptera; family Lampyridae; genus Pyrocoelia; species Pyrocoelia pectoralis. The sequence goes on from CM070075.1 coordinate 54,449,331, forward strand.
TTTACATATTTGGAAAGCGATTTAATTTACGCATCGATAAACTATAGGTATCCCTATACCTATCTTTAGCGGTTTTGTAGTTATTAACACTTTTTATCTAATATTGATTAAAACTGCACTCAAAACTTATGCACATTTGAAAGTAGGCTGTGAGTATGCCAAAATAAAATACGGTAATGAACGTCTAACAGAGTTGAGTGCAAGAACAGGTCTCTACTTTTTTTGTAGACACCTGAACTCCCTTCTTTTGAGAACAAGTGTGCAGTTTTAACGTATTTTGAACAATATTATGCAATTTAATAGTTTGCTCTCAATAAAAGGTATTATTATTATTATACTTCGGTTTTTATCGATACTTAGGCCAAGCCTGGTTAACTAACCGCACGGATCGAAATCAAGTAAGTATTATTATTATTATTATTATTATTATTAGTATGATTAGACAAACGAATGTTTATCTGGATGTCATGCTCATTAAAGCAAACAGGTGGTAAACAGTAAACAATTTTATAAAATGGAAGCAGTTAACGCATATTCCAATACTGATATTTTGAATTTATTTTATATCCATTAAAGTCATTTTTATTTGTTTGTTGCATAAATAAGATCATTAAATTCGTTTTTCAAAGTAATTGTTTTTCCTGTTGTCATACTCACAGCCTACTTTCAAATGTGCATAGGTTTTAAGTGCAGTTTTAATCAATATTAGATAAAAAGTGTTAACTACAAAACCGCTAAAGATAGGTATAGGGATACCTATAGTTTATCGATGCGTAAATTAAATAGCCTTCCAAATATGTAAAAATATACGGAGTGTTCGATTTGAAAAAAATGACTTTTTGGTGTTTGAAGTTTTTTAACTTTGCCACTAATTTTGAACGCCCTGTATAATCTGTGATAGGTTAGCAAATGCATTTTGTGAACCCTTATGGTTTTACTTCGTGTTTGTAAAGTATGAATGTTTTGCGTTCAAAGAAGAGCAAAAGGTGGGCTATTAAACATCCCTCCGCAAAGCGCAAATTTTTCAAAAAAATCATAATATCTCAATAACAGTTAAAGATAGGTATAGGATAATCTAATACAATGTTACGCAGAATCGATTGTATAATCCAAAAATGCAATAATATACAGGGGGTTCCATTTAAAATAAGAAGATGAATGGCGACTTCCGGTCCTTCCGGAAGTTGTACAACATCGACAATATTTTAGAACAAAAGAATGCTATGGGTTATCCTTAACCTGAAAGTTTCAAATTCATAACTAATAAGGGACCCCAGAAACTTCTAATGAACGGGTTCCGTGGTATACCCTGTATAAGCATTAAACTGTGCTAATACTATCGTAATGTATGTTTTTTCGTTCTCCTATAAAATTTAACATTTTGCACATGGGAGGTTTTTACCGGGTAACGTCGAAATATCGGTAAAATAGAGAAAGTTCAGACAAAAAAAGGAAAACGTCCGCTCGAAAGTTCAACTAATAAAAAACAGAACATCGCACACTGGGGCAGGGACCCCTTGAAGTTGGCAAAAAATCGAAAATTGAAGTAGCACATATACACTAAATTCAATCATTTTTCGATCCTCCACTCTCCTCTCCACAATAAAATCAATGATTCCGGTCATTAGACCCCCACCTGTCATCAACCCCCTCTCTCTTAAGTTCAAGTTACGCGCCAAATTAATATTCTTTCGTGCTGTGTTTGAGCTATAATTTGAGCTACTCTTAGAATTACGAGCATGGAACCTTCAAGTTCAGGTATGTTTTGATATTTTAATAGATATACCGTTACAGAAAAACAATCGTGATTTTATAAAACCAGTATAGAATAATTGATAACGTTATAGTTTTGAGATTGTCTTAAATAGGTACATGAAGTCTATTTGTTGTGTTCCAAAGCAGTCCAAGCTTTAAATTTGAATTTTTCATATTGTTTGTACTTCTCAGAATTATTTAGTCTCTGTGCACTTATTTGCACTTTTCTTAGATATTTGAATTGTTTCGAAATTATGCATTTAAAATATACAAACACGCCCATCTCTAAGGAATGAATTTTACTTTCCGTTCAACTGTTTTCAAGATATTGACAGTTGACAGTTGACGTTTTTGCATGTTTGAAGAAGAGTTCTTCCTACTGTATTTTTAAAATTTAATGGTGTTTCGCCCACAATAACTTCATTATTTCATTAATTTTTTATTTCACGAACGAGCTCGAACACTATGTTGATTTCAAGGAGAGAACTTTTTCATGTTATGAGAAGTTCAGGGAAGAGTGATATTGATGAGCAGTTTATTTTTTGAAAGAAGAGATCAAGAAACGAACAAAATGTGATGAAGAGCTTCTGAAAGGTATAAGTAAAATTTTGCCGTATTTTAAATCACAATTCAAGTCGCATTGGATAAATGCATCTAGAATGGAAGAAAGGTTTTTTAAAAATAATGCTGAATGGCTTAATACTTCACTTTCATTCGAAATCAAAGAAGTAACTACTCCAAAAAATAAACGGGGACGCCCAACAATTTCTTTTGAATCGAGTTCTGAGAGAACTAAAAGATTGAAAACAAAGGATTTAAGGGACTCTACACCAGTAAGTGTTTTGAACTACGCCACTCAAATGGGCTTAAGAGCAACAGGACAAGCACGCGCCTCAAAGGTGTTGCATGAAATTACCAGCACATCTCCGAATCGTGCGAATAAATACAGAGAAGCTTACATAAAGTCACTAAGCAAACAGATGATGTCAGGTGAAGATGCACTAGCGGTTTTGGTGGACGCAAAGTTATCCCGGCATCAATATAATATAATTAGGATGAGTGCCCCGGAAAAATTTCCTTCTTATAAGATAGTTCAAGCTGCAAAGAAGGAGTGTGACCCAAATCGAGAGTTTATAACGGTAACATCCACTTGTGCAGAAGTTGCATTGCAAGCTTTGCTTGACCATACTGTTAATCGTTTGGTATTAACATTGGAACCTGTGATTGACTCGCTAAACGACGAAGAACTGGAACAGCTTTGTTTGTTTTTAAAATGGGGCTTTGATGGCAGTTCGGGCCATAGTTCATATAAGCAAGCATTTCATGGTCTGGAGGCAAGTGATTCGGCTGTTTTTATTACTTGTTTAGTCCCAATACGCCTTGTTTGTGGTGAGAAAATCGTTTGGCAAAACCCACGTCCAGCTTCTACGAGATACTGCAGACCATTAAAAATTGAATTTATTAAGGAATCCAATGACATTTCAATAATAGAGAAGAAAAGAATAGACGACCAAATAAAACTTACGGAAGAGCACTGCAATAATTAAAGAAAAAACTTTGACGATAGATCACCGTTTAATATTTGCCATGGTCGATGGCAAGGTATGCAATGCGCTTACATCTACAAGATCCACCCAAAAATGCTTCATTTGTGGCGCAACATCCAAGGACTTTAATCGCATTGACGAGATGATTAACAGAGCGATAACAACTGAAAATTTAGAATTTGGGTTGTCTGTTTTACATGGATGGATACGCATGTTTGAATGCCTTCTACATCTAGCATATAAATTACCTATCAAGAAGTGGCAAGCTCGAGGAAATGACAAGGAGATTGTTTTAGAAAATAAGACCCGTATCCAAAAAGAATTTAGAAAGCGATGTGGATTAATCGTAGATCAACCTAAACCAGGATTTGGTAATTCAAATGATGGGAACACAGCTAGACGATTCTTTAAGGATGCAGAACTTTCGGCAGAAATTACGAAAATCGACATTGAGTTAATAAAAAAAATTCATATTATAATGATAGTAGTTTCAAGTGGACATGCCATTGATGTCGAGAAATTCAGACAATTTGCTCACGACACTGCTAGATACTTTGTTGAACACTACCCATGGTACAATATGCCTCCCACATTGCATAAATACTTCATACATGGACCTGCGATAATATCTTCTGCTTTGTTACCTATAGGCCAATTGACGGAGGAAGCGCAGGAAGCCCGGAACAAGGACTTTAAAAAATATCGAGAACATTACTCGAGGAAGTGTAGTCGTGACAAAACAAACGAGGACGTTTTCAATGCTTTTTTTCTTAGTTCTGATCCTGTAATCACGAGCAAGCGTAAGCTACCTAAAAAGAAACTGCAACATCTTCCTAAAGAAGCAGTTGATTTATTGAAACTGGAACTCGACCAGATACAAAGCCATATTGATGACACTAATGATGAGAGTGATGAGGAAGTTATCTTGTCATCTTCTGATGACGACGATGACACTTATTAACAGTTTAGATCTAAAAATTAGTTTATATTACTTTAATTTATTGTAATCATTATCTATTAATTTTTTTATGGAGTAAATACACACTTCACAAGCCTACTACGTATTTTCTTTTGTAATACTAACACGTCTAAAATTTAGAAATACATTAATAGAGTCTGCGATTTATTGCCAACTTTGAAGGTCCCTTGCCCCACTGTGCATCGGGACAAAAAAGAAACAGCTTAAAGTGGAATCTTCAGAATCCAGTGATTCAGGTGAAGACCTGGTTCTAGATGATGATTTTGATATGGATGTCTCAGAGCAGGAGAACCAAGAAGATAATGACGCGAAGTGTCTGCATTGCACTGAGATTTTATTGAACTTTATACAAATTATTATCCTTATTTATGGAAAACCAAAAGTACTGATTACAAAGATCGAAATAAGAAAGATGCCGCTTATACAGCTTTTTTTTATTAAAACAGAGTACGCCGCTGCTAACAGAAAATATTCGTTTTCACTGCTCATCCGTCCATTTTCAAACTACTTGTATGGCAAGTATGTGTGAAGGTTTATGGGTAAAAACCATTGTCATACATGTATGTCACACATCAATGACAAACATGTATGACGCACATGTATGCTAGTCTATGGCCACCTTTTCGTTCCTTAAAGTGTGTATACATTTTTCTGACGGACTGTGTATAATACGAAAGAACCTAAGAAAATCATTTGTATTTTGCTTAGGAATTTACTGTGAGAATAGCATCAAATCGTGTGTATAGGATGCCATTTTCAATATTTTCCCGAGACCCCCCCCCCTACCCCCGTTATGCGCATTCAGGCTAGCCAAGGTTTACGCCCTAATGGAGGACCCAGTCCGCAACTAAGTGCATATTTTTATAATGATTAATTGATTACAGATTTGTTTATCAAAATATATTCAATTTAATCGTACTTTATTTATAAATTAAATTAGTTAATCCTCCTGAAAATTAATGACAGTTATATCAAATGTGTGTATGAAAAATGTAAATAATTTAAATAAACATGTAATAATAGAAAGCTATTTTTATCAGCAACTATGTGTTCTTATTCAGGTTATCAAAAGGGGGTGGTTTATATCAAGTTTCGATTATTAATGTTAAACTTTTTAAGTTACAATCATTATTTCTACTAAAGTGGATGTATGTACAATGAAGACCGCGATATTTTTTATAGCTGTAGCAATTTGTAAGTATGATAATATATTTTTAATGTAAACCAAAAAAAATAATTACAGACTTTAATCGATGTAATGGAGATGAAGACGAGTGTAAGAAGAAAACTTCACATTTAGCACCAATAAGGCTTAAAAATGATTTACTTTGTGATTATGAAAAGAATGTGAGACCAATTGTGAATGTTTCTAATGCAACACCTGTCACCATCAAAATGATACTAAAATTTTTTACATACGTAAGAATTTGTCAATTTTTTTCTTCCGCTTTCGATTAACAAAACTTCATCATAAACTTCCGAATTTATCAATTTACAATACCTAGGTAAAAAGTCAGTTTTAACAAAGTCTGGATGTCTGGATGTCCGTTGCTTTTTTCCTGTAAACATTTTTGACATTCTGACTTCGGATTCTTGTAGAACATCAAAATCTAAGACATTTTTGTATCGATCATCTCATCGGGAAAGTGGTCCAAATGGCCGTCAATAATATTATTCAACATGGCAATGCAAGCTTGCACATCCTCAAATGGTTTTAATTAGATCTTTTTTGCCACATTATGACTTTATGCTCAGCTATTTTTAATAAATCGCAAATTATTAAATTAAGAAAGGGTTGGAACTAACACAATTAAATATTTAAGTAGGTACTTAACGCTTATTTTCTTTAGGAGATGCACAGTAACACCATATCAGTACACAACTGGCTGAGCATTGTAAGTAGATATTAATTAATTAGCTTCAGAAACTGACAATTTGTTTGAAGTTTTGGAGAGATGATCATTTAAAATGGAAACCATCCGATTACGAATCTATTAAACAGATCCACTTAGCAAGCTCTGATATTTGGGTTCCGGATTTATCAATTTACAATAGGTAAAAAGTCAGTTTTAAGCATAAACACTTTAACAATGTTAAATATTAGGAATGATTTATCGGGTAGTCCACGTGCGCTTAGTGATGTTGATTGTTTAGTGGTAAATACTGGATTAGTCGTTTGTGTTCCACCAACCAGGCATGATGCACTTTGTATGGCAGATTTGACCAAATTTCCCTTTGATAAACAAAATTGTTCTCTACGATATGGTTCTTGGGTGCATAGCGGAGAAGAGATTGACTTTAAAATACCAGCCATACCAGTATCTATTGGAGATTATATTCCAAATAGTGAATGGAAATTATTAACTGTTAGTGTTCAGAAATTTCCCGGTCATTACAACTGTTGCCCAGACAATACTTATCCTTCCATAAATTACAAATTTTACATAGAAAGGCATTCGGCAACTCAAGCTGCATCTGTAATTATTCCCAGTCTTGGTATGTAGATTCGGATGTTAAGTAGTACTAAATTCACATTTTTAGTCTTGATCATAATGACATTAACAACGCTGTGGATGAATCCGCAAGAACTAGATAGATTATGTTTGGCATGTTGTAATCTTATCGCTCATACTATGCACATACAAATGATTACTTGGGTGCTTCCGTCCACCGGTGACAAACCGCCACTCTTAAGTAAATAATCGTGTAACACATAATATCAAAATTAATTTACCTTTTCAGTGGTATATTCGCGAGATTCCCTTTTATTGTGCAGTTTTTCCATTGTGTTAACAGTCATTTTGAAGGCAATGGTACGCTCATCTAAACCCAGCCCAACTTGGATATCTTCTGTTGTTTCGGGCGTGTTAAGTAATCGACCAGGACAGTGGTTTTTGTTATACGAGTCAAGTTTAAAGGTATATCTTTAAAGAAAATCAATCTTAATGTTATCTTGATTTACATTTAGGGTATTGCATCAGCAGCTAAAGATGAAGACACAGTAAATATTATTGAGGGCAATGAGGCTTCATTAAGTAAAGATTGGAAGTTGTTTGCCAAATTATTGGATAGATTGAGCTTTATCGCATTTTTGATTACGTACGTTTGTATGTTTGTAAGTTTCATTTTATAATATTCTTATTTACATTTAATGGTCATAGTAATGAACAATAATCTAATTAATGTTACATTGATAAGGTATATCTACTTGTAAAGTAAGTTTGTAATACTTACAAGCAAATGTAAAATTTAAATTTCCTCAATACTTTTTGAATTTTAGTAACTGATTTATATTTAAAAAAATTAAATGTATTACAATTTTTAAAGATAATGTTAAAATATGTAATTAGAATTTCTACATAAAAACATACGAGTAGAACAATAATTGTACGGCTAAGGCTGCTTTCCCAGTTTTAATTCCCATAGCTCTCTATGAACGCCATATCTTCTTCCATGTGTCGATCCCGCAATGTTTCATTTGGTATGCCAAATTATTTTCGTTTGTCTGTTGTTCCCCATTCTAATTAAGTGGCCGAACCATCTCAACTGTTGTCCTTCTATGGCCTTCTTCACTGTTTCGACCTTTAGTGTAGTTCGCATTTCTTCGTTTTTTAATCTCTTTAATCTCTTTTCGATACGGCCATGAGTCCTGTCAAAAATTTCATCTCGCATCCTTGAATCATGCTCTCCTGTCTTTTCGTGAGTGTCCAGCTTTCGCAGACTGTAGGAAATGTTTCCAAATTTGTACTATACTTTATTGTTGTAACTTAATAAAACTACAAACATGCTTTTCTTTATGCATCAGATGCACGAATTCAAATTATTCGATTCGCTAAACATATGGATGCGCTAACACACGCGCGCACGTATCAAAAATGCATAAGTTGCTAAAGTTTACCTATCGTACATTGTGGGTACAAGTAATTTAACATACGGCCTGTGGCAGTTTTTATTGTCACCACACGCACAAGACCGTCAGTCCCGGGATGTGTTTCAAGGATTCTGCCCATCTTCCAGGTCAAAGGGGGCATATTTTCTTCCATAAGAAGAATTAAACTTCCTATCTTCAGTGCATGATGTTGAATACACCATTTTGTTCTCTGCTGAAGAGAATGTAGACTCTTTGGACCATCTTTTCCAAAAACTTTGAAGCATCATGCTGAAATCCTTAAATCTGTCTATTTTGATTGCAGTTGTATCAGGATAGTTAGGCTCAGGTAACGCTTTTAATGAAGCGCCGATCACCAAATGAGCAGGAGTGATAATAGCTTCTAAATCTTCAACATCTTCCGTGAGGGGTAGTAGAGGACGACAGTTAAGGATACTTTCAATTTGAGATAAGAGAGTGTAAAACTCTTCGTAAGTTAATGATGAAAACCTATTTAGAATATACTGATTGTCAAACTTTGGTACTAATTGTACCACTAATGAGGCCTTCAATTCAGACAACGAAGAGACACTAAGTGGAAGGCAACGTAAGTCGCCAATCATCGTGTGAAGAGAGAAATGGCGGTCCATCCCACCAAAGTGAACAATTTAGAACCTTGGGTTCAACACCTCTAGAGATAAGGCCGGCAGGATTCAAAGAAGTGGGAACATATTTCCACTGATAATTGCTAGTTAGTGTTCTTATTTGCGACACCCTATTAGCTACAAAGGTTTTAAGCTTATGCGGATCATGGTTTATCCAGCATAACGCTATCGTGGAATCACACCAAAGAAATACATCATCAATTTTCATCTCTAGGGCTTCCAAAACGACGCCTTACACAACTTGGCAGATAAAAGTGCAGCAGTTAATTCCAACCTAGGAATGGTCAAGGTTTTTAAAGGAGCGACTTTGGACTTTGAACATATTAATTTTGTTAGAACATTACCTGGCTCATTTCTGAAAGTGATATATATGCAACAGCCGTAGCAACCTCTAATGCATAATTTTGATTAAAGAAATATTTTTTGAAATTGTACACTTCTGAGAAATGAAGACATGCCAAATTTCATAAAAATATGTTCGGATACATATTATAGTTTTGTGAAGTTAGTGCCCATCTATTTATTCTGGGATTGATTCCCTTTTTGTTTAGAGCTAATTTGATTGAATTGCAATCAGTAGGTACATAACTATTTTAAAATTAATATCTACCTAACAAATAAATTGTAACGAGATTCGACCTCTGTTGTACGCTTTGAGAAAAGATCCTTTCTCAAAGGTTGTACGTTTACTGAAGTAAAACACGGGTTCAAATAAACCATTTGCCTGCTTTTACAGAATTGCTCCATGCGTCTCAGTGTAATTTTGGAGAATAAATGACTAAGACTGGAGCTCTCACTAATTTATCTTTTTAACAGATTAAAGGATTGAAGTTCGACTTCTGTAAATTTAAACACATCGTCTTTTCTCAAAAGATCGTATTACGGTTTGGCCAAAACTGAAAATGAATCTATAAACCTTCTAAAATAACTCACTAAACCTAAAAACTGTTGTACCTTTAAAACACTATTGGGTACAGGATAATTACGAACTGTGTCAACATTCATGGGGTTGGGACTTATCCCTTCTACACTAACTAAATACCCTAAATAAATTGTTCTTGGATACATAAATGAGCATTTATCTAGTATTAATTCTAACAAATTCCCACTAAACCTAGAACTAACATTAAAACTTCTAAATGTTCTTGTATGGTTTCTGTTGCCATTAAAATGTCATCTAGATACAATAAGATTTTATGCTCTCTAATCAAAACAGAAAATATTTGATTAATAAACCTTTGAAAAACTGACGGTGCATTAGTGCATTAGCAACACAAATGGCATTTTAATAAATTCAAAATTTCCCAATTGAGTTATGAATGACGAGGCAAAGGCAAGATTTACATGTGGTATTTCGTAAATGTAACATAGGTCAATGTTCACCGAATTATTACGGGGTAAAAATTTTTAACCATTTGCCAGTACATTTGAAAAATATTTGTACCCTTCAAAAATTTAAAAAAGAAATAAAACTTTTTCTTCTTGATAGAAGCTTTTATGGTTTGGTTGAATTTTTTAACATTTTTATATTTATATTTATATGAATGTAGGTATTATTATCATCTAATATTAACAATGCAGTATTATGACATATTGTATATCTCTAGGATCTCTGCAATAAAACATATGTATATTATTATTATTTTATAGAATTTTCAGCCATTTTCACATGGTGGAACCCATTTTTAATATCTAAGCATGAAAATAGTTTTTTACCCTTCAACAGATCTAACTGTTCATCAATCAGCGTAACGGATAATGATCTCTAACAGTAAATTTGTTTAGCTCCCGGCTGTTCTCCACCTACATATTGCCTTTCACAACAGTTGATATGCAGTATAAAATGTTTTTTTGGTCATTCTATATTCGTTCTTATCAGACTATTGTCCAAAGAAGGTAAGGTATTAGAGTTAACCAATACTAATGTTGCTTAAAAATCTGCTTTTTGATAGATTGAAAGGAAATATACTGGCAACCCCAACGCCAACAACGTCAACGTGGCATAACAAAGGAAGATGATATCGCAGTGGGAGACATGGATTTACAATCTCCTAGTAGCTACCTCTTCATGTATGTAATCAGATAGCTTCCATCACTAGTAAATCGGTGCTTTCGCCTAAATTCGAACGGGTAACCCCTAAAAAGAAAAAAAACAGATGATAATGTAACCAAAATAATACACAAATCCATGTCAACATTAAACAAATACGTGGGAGCGAAACATGCTATCACAGATAACAATAATCGAGACATGTGTTTTGGAAAAATGGTGGGCTTGGAGTTAAAACAAATTCAGAACGAGGCCGAATAAGGAACAATGTTCTGTAAACGTACCTACTTTTTAAGAGTTTTGTGTTTTAAATCCTACTCTTTAATTTTCTAAATATAAAAATAGGTGATACACACTGTACACAGTGCTTACAAAGCGAAATGTTATTGAAAATGGATGATTGGACCTTTATATAGGTACAACGCTTAATTTTTACGTTTGTTTTGTGATCAACAAGGTAAGTTTCTTTTTAACTGGTTAACCCGGGAGTGGTCGCTATATGAGATTTGTCTCACACTTTTGAAAAATGTCCAATAACTCCATTGTAGCGATAGCCAGGCATTTACCCATCCATCTTATCCTCTAACGGTGGTTTAACTACAGGGTAGTGCTGTTATTTCCGTTAAATAAACCCTAGATCGTTTGTAACAATAATTGCTTTGTTAGCTAAGAGTGCGTGCCGTGAGACTTTCTCTCATCGCGCGACTAACGACGCCTCTATTTTTTCGAATTTGTTTCTAAGTAGCTTTTTCTTTTAATTAGGTAGTGTTAGTTTGTGTTTACATTAAATTTTTTGTGATATTTTACGTGAGTGCAAGATTATTGTAGGTATGTCAGCACGTAATAGAACACTCGTACAGTTAGCCCTTTTGAAGCACGAACGGGATCAAAATAGAGGTAGGTTTTTTATAAAGTAGACGATATAAATGTGATTATATTTAGTGTTGCAACAAACTCTGTCTTTACAAAATATTGAAGATGAGAATATTCGATGTGATGAGTTACAGACTGATGCAGAAAGCGAGCACGGCTCCAACAATACACAATCGGAACAATCTCAACACAACAGTAGTGCAAGTTCTGAAGTAATCGATGATGATTTTGTGTGCAATGTGCCCATTTTTCGGGGAAAAGATAAAAGTAACGGAATGGCTTAAACACGTTCCACCAGTTACTGGCCCTACAAAAGCACATAATTTGATAACACATTTACCTGGAGTGAAACGTGTAGCACGAAATTCAAAATCGCCTATAGAGTGCTTCGAGTTGTATTTCCCAGACAACTTAATACATGAGGTTGTCACCTGTACCAATGTTTACTTCGCAAAAATACGAGAGAATTATTCTCGCGAAAGAGATTGGCCAGATACCGATATTAAAGAAATTCGAGCTCTGATAGGTCTTCTTTACCTAGCTGGACTAAAAAAGAGTCAGCATGTAAATATTGCTGAATTGTGGACCGAAGATGGTACAGTACTCGAATGTTTTCGTGCCGCAATGTCCTGTAGACGATTTTATGCGTTACTACGCGCATTGAGGTTTGATAACGTACATGATAGACATATACGAAAAGTGGTTGATAATTTGGCACCAATAAGAACTATATTTGACGAATTTGTCCAACGCTGTCAAGCAAACTATCTGATTGGCGAATACGCAACAGTGGATGAGATGCTGGAAGCATTCAGGGGACGTTGTAAAGTTCGCCAATATATTGCTAATAAGCCAGCCAAATATGGCATTAAAATTTACGCTCTTGTGGGCGCGCGAACATTTTATTCACATAATCTAGAGATATACGCCGGAAAACAATCCGAGGGTCCATTTAAATTGGATAATCAGGCAGCTAGCGTTGCAAAAAGAATTATCTCACCCATTTTGAACGGCGGACGAAACGTTATTATGGATAATTATTTTACCTCTGTACCACTAGCTATTGATCTTCTGACTAATTACAGAACAACGGTTATTGGTACTTTGCGGAAAAACAAACGAGAAAATCCGCCGGAACTTATAAACATTAAAGAAAGACCTCCCCAAAGTAGCATGTTCGCCTTTTCCAAACAAGATGTGATGGTGTCGTATGTGCCTCGTAAAAATAAGAACGTTCTTTTGTTATCAACGATGCACGACAAGTGAAGACACTGAAATGCAGCGTAAACCCGATATAATTACTTTCTACAACTTAACAAAAGGCATTTATAGTATACAACTATAACAACACTGATATAATACAAGGTATCTGGTGGCAGATTTATGTTTTTAAATACGATTATTTCAAAAAGTAATAAACGGTGCGGGGGAGAGTGGTGTCCTTGGAATCAGTGATCGTGCGGATTTCTCAGTCACGATGTCGCACTGGTCGAGTGAGCATCGCGCGTTCGCCATTGAGGCATTTTTCAAGAGTAACGATTCGTACGTAACTGCGCGTCGACAGTTTTGTTAACACTTCGGTATACGACGAATAAGTGATGGGCCGAGTGTGAATTTAATTCGTTCCTGGGTGCAGAGTTTGCGCGCAATTGCTTCGGCTATGAACACTCCACGGCCAGGGCCCAATCGATCTTCAAGGACTCCCGAAAACATTGAAGTGGTTGAAAAGAGTTTACGTGAAAATCCACGACTTTCGATACGGAAAAGGGCAGCCTCACTGGGACTTCCAAGAGCGATTATTCATGAAATTTAAAAAAGGATTTAAAGTTCCATCCATATAAAATTCAAATCTTTCAAGAACTCAAAGAAAGTGGTTTTGTTTCACGCAAAAATTTTTGTGAGACGATGTTGGAGCGTTTTCCTACTGTGAATCCCATTTTTTGGAGCGACGAGGCTCATTTCCATTTAAAAGGGCACGTTAACAAACAAAACTGCCGTTACTAGGCTCCAAGAACCCATAACCCTCGACGGAAACACCAAAAGTCATTGCATTGCCCCAGGGTAACTGTTTGGTGGGCCTTATCCACGCATGGGATAATTGGACCATTTTTTTTCGAAAATGCTCGGGGCCAGGCGAAAAATGTTAATAGTGAGAATTACCGAAGCATGATAACGGATTTCTTTTTGCCAAAGGGGCTACCTTAAAGAGAGAGTTTACAGCAACAATCCCCGAACTCTAGTGAACTTAAAAGAAAACATTCGTCGAGAAATCAGCGCAATTGAATGAAGTTTACTGCAGCGTGTGGCGCGTAACACGAGACTCCGTTTTGAACAGTGCGTGCAACTCGACGGAAGACATTTGAAGGACATAGGGTTCAAAAAATGAAATCCGCATTATTAGTCTGTCGTTTAATATTTCAATTAAAACGATATATCAAATACATTTTTTTTTATTTAATTTTGAAAACATAAATCTGCCACCAGACACCCTTTATAAACGAAAGGCGAGTGTTTTTGAAAGATTTGGCTTTATCACTAATGAAACCACATCTCATACGCCGTGCACATATTAGAAATTTACCACTGACTTTGCGCATCTCCTTCTTTGTCCAAGAAGGAAAAACAGACGAACAAAGAAAAATTGCAACTCTTGTGGTAAAGCCATTTGCCCAGAACACACTGTTCACACTTGTATAAATTGCTGAGCCGCATCAATAAACACAGATAGTGACTAAAATTTTGTAATTGTTCAAAATGTATAGACTTTTGTTTTAAGTATTAATTAATACTAATTTTGAATGTAAAACAATTTATTTTTCAATATTTTAATAAGATTGTAATAATGTTTGATTCAAATTATCTATATCTACAAACATATTTACTATTCACCGAGCCAAATGCTTTTGTTACATAAAAATCTGCTATGTGAGACAAAGTCTCACGCGCGACCGCTAGCGTTAGATTTAAGCTAGCGACTAATGCCGGATTAATAATCAAAGTAACATAAACGTTAGAATACTAATAGGTCTCTTTATTTGGACTTAAATTTCGCCAAGCCTGCTCTATGGTTGGTATCTTAGATTAGGAAACTAAGGTTGGTGTATCTACATTTTCTGACCTCAAATACTTATTTCTTTTTAAATGAATTATGTGTACATCATCAGCTAAAATTTAATGAATTACTTTGTTATACCGATGAAAACGAGCTAACATTTTTGTACATAAATCTTTGAAAAGTGTGTTCGCTATGCTTTTTGTACTTCTTCGTTTGTTTTTTACGATTCCAATGAACTCGGGATCCTGTAAGAGGCCCTTTTCGTGCTTAAGGCGGTTAAAAACATAGACCAGAAATACGATTAACCAGGAGAGACGTCCTCGATAGCTTTTGGCTATTGAAAGGAGTGTTGAAGTAGACATTTCCAAAGTTATTGACAACTTTAGTTCAGGCAAAAAGAGAAGACTACATTTTATGTAAAAGTGACTTATGTATCATGATATTCAGTAAAAGAAAAAGTTTTTTTTGTAATATGTTTACTTAGTTTTTCGTTTATCATAAACAAATCTACGTTGTGATTTATTTTTAAAAATAATCTCAAAAAGCTTCAAAACCTAACAAATTTAAAGCCAGTTTTTAAAATTTTCCCGGGGAGGAGCTTTGGATTCCTCTTTCAACCCCAACCCATCCGGTAAGTCTTGCCACCGCATTATATAGCCGTTTTGCTGTTTACCTGTTCAATACCCGTTCAATACCTGTTTTTTACCAGTTCAAAACCTGTGAGGAACCGGAAACTTCTAGCCGACCTTGGGCAAGAAAACAATAGAAATTAAGTTAGTAGCTCCATTACTATACTATTGGGGTGTTATTACCTACTTAGGTACCTACCGCATTGACGCGACGCCGCCAACGGGTATATTTTTTGTTGTTGCGGTAATAGGGGGTTTAAGTGAAAAGTGAAAATGCCAAAGACAAAAAGACTTTATAGTACAAGCAGTACTAGTTCAAGTTCATCGGCCAGTTCTTATAGCAACAATAGTGATTCGTCTGGACTTGATGTAAGCAAGCAGACTTCGAAACATAAATTAAAGCGGAACGGCCGTAACAGATCTAACAAAGGGGATGATAAACGTAGCCATACGCCCTCCTGCTTAGTCGGTGCGTAGCGTATTATTAGACAATGCATCTCTTATGCCAAAGAACATTATGGCAACTGTAAGTTTCATACCAGAATTTGATCCTTTAATTGAAGTAAATGAATGGATGGAAGTGTTAGAACATAATTCGACAACGTATGCATAGAGCGATACTATTTTCCAAGAAACCTTTCAAGGTTCCAAAAATACCTACAATATTGTTATGGATATTGCAATGCATTGACCACGAATCGGCGACTTTCTTTATGAATTTCACTTTGACCATTTGGCAAGAATAAACAAATGCGTGTGAATTTTTCGGATCCCGATAAAGTGTCATTAATAATCGGAGCAATTAATGATCAAACTATCACCTTAGCAGTTGAAGCTTCAAGCATTACGAACCAGAATTTATTAGCTGCCTATTTAAAAAACAAATATCACCAACCAAATGAACTTTTAGGGGAAACCCGTTTGACCAATTGTAAACCCGATTCTTCAGTAACAAAAATTGGGAAAATTCATAATACGGAGCACTTCAAAAATAACAATAAATGTACATGTTGTGGTCTTATGGGACACACCAAAAATGTATGTAGACACAGGAACAAAGTTTGCAACTTGAACTTTTGTAAATATACAGGACATACAAGAAAAAAATTGTTTTAAAAAGAGAAACGAAAACACTACTTTAAGTTCTAAACCTAGCATAGCCTCAAGAAAAGAGGCCGATAACTTCAAATCTGCTAAAACGAATAAATTTTATAAATATAGGAAATAAATTTAATAAAATTATTTCCCTAAATAATCAACCATATCAAGCATTTATTGATTTTAGAAGTGATGGGTCCTTAATATCGCTAGAGTTAGTTGAAAATTTTGCTTTAAAAATTGAAAATTTAAATAAAGCGGCACATTTCTCAGGATTTTTGGGAAACACTTCCTCAGTTACCAAATATGTCGAAGCAAATGTTCAAATTGATACCGTTCCCAGGTGGAACATCAACATTGGTCAAATATTGGCGCAATATGTTATCAATCTTGGACAAATATGGAGTATATATATTGGCCCAAGTTAACGATGTTAAAATTTTGCAATAATGGAGAAATATTGTATTTCAATATTGGCTACATAACCTTTACCAACATTGTTCCAATCTCAACACACAGAATTGGGCCAATGTTTAAGAACACTAGTGGTCAAATAACATTTATCAACATTGGCACAATCACAGCAAACCAAATTGCACCAATATTGTAGAGCAACATTGATAAAATGGTAGCAGACAGTATTGGTGGTTGATAAAGGTTACAAATATTGCCATCACGTGAAATTGAAATATCGTGTAGTAAAAAGGGGGTGACCTGGGCCACCCCCACGACTCCCCCGACATGCGTGAATATGTTGACAATTTTGAAGTTTATAGTACTCCGCCCGCGAGAACCCCCAATGCTCCGAGGGGCTTCTTTCCCAGGGCCCCAATCGCGTCGTGTAGTCTCGGAGGAGATCGGCGATGCTGAAAAACCTTTCTCTTCAAGCAGGACTCGAACCATCGGTTGCCTGGTTCGGGCTGGTTAGTAATCAGCCAACCTAGCACTGAGCTATGACGACTTTTATAAACAAGGAATTTAAGGTTGAACACTATAAAATAGGGAGGACCTGCACATCACCATTGACTTTACATGTATTTATAATTATGTATAAAGTCAATGATTTCACACATCTCTTTATAGCAGTATACATATGAATGTCTATTTTTCGACATAGAAATTTTTCGTTTTTATTAAACAATTGCAGCGTCACAATTAATTAATTAATTATCCTGAAATTAATTGATTGTGTGACATGACGGCAGAAGATGGGTATTTTAAATTTTATTTTATACCCGAAACATAGTATGTCTCATAAAAAATATATTGAAATTAAAAAGTTGATTGCATTGTGTCTTAACTTAATGGGTTTTCTGTGGATAAGTAAATATTGTAAATACTTTGCAAATCTATATTTTCGGAGGTCTAACTGGCGTAATTCTTGAAAAACCACTTGGACAAATTGATACTTATGTGTTTCTCGTAAAATTGTCTATTTTAGGAAAGCAGTAAGTACCTGCTGCAAGCTACACCATCATTTTTGTAATTTTCTTTGGCAATACATGGTAATCTGTCATTTTTGGTAATGTCCTGAGGCTTCCAAAGTAGGGATCCATTTTATACGCTGTAATAATGTGCTCTCACTTTGCAATCTTTTGTTGATTATAATTATTATCACTACAGTATTATTGTTTCTTATACATTTTATTAAATGGGGTGTATCAAAAAGTGGGAGCACTTTTAAGTCTTCCACATTAAAATAAAATTCTGATATATCCATATCTCCCCCATTTCTCAATGTTTTCTATCTAGTTTGTGAAACAAGATAATTTATAGCTGCAGAATTATTTGTTCCATGATCGCAAACTACAGCACATATAATTAGACCAGCATGTTTTAATTTTCTTATTAATAATATTATAATTTTAACTAAGTCCATACATTTAGTTGTACCTACAGAAAAATTGTAAAAGATTGGTTGTTTCCACCTGTGCCGGATTCCTCTTGCCATGAATACCTATAAAAAGATTATATTGATAATGTTTTAAAATACAAAGTTTAATCAATAACAATTTACCTGAGCGTGATTTGCAAATTCACTAGAATCAATTTTATTCGAGTCGAAGCCTTCTACCGCATCATCTTTTGCGTTGTAACTGAGCTGCGTTGCAATTGACATTTCGTCAAATATATACCCGAAACATGTCGCCGCCAACATTGTAATTGAAAATTAAATATACTTGTCAAAAGGGGGAGGTTGAGAGTTTATTAATCTTCTGTATCATTATAAACCCCTTCGTGAAGTTCGAATTCTCCATAATATTAAGACACAATATTTATCCAATTCATTTTTAAATCTTTGAACTTCAGTCCTTAGAGCTTCAAAAATTAAAGGATTGTATCCTGGTCTTGTATTTATTTTATTCACAAACTTTGTTATTGTTTGCCTTGTTGGTAGTGTAAACATGTAGCTTAGATACTTACATAGACAGCTCCTGATTGCTTCAGTAGTGCCAAGGCTAAAATTTTATCGTTGTCACTAAACCTTCTGCCTTTTGCTTGCTTTCCTGCATTTTCTAGCTGGCATTCAAAAAAAAAGCTTTTGAATGGGCGATAAACTTCTGAACTAATTGTTCAAAAGTATGTTTCGTAGAAAAGTTTTCTGCTGCAGATCTCTTCTTAAAGGTGGCTTTGGGACTTTTTAAGTTTCTCGTAATCTTTCTAAGTTGAGTTATCTGCTTATACAGCTTCTTCTTTTTGGGGCTGAGCTTTGCGATACGAGTAAACCCAATTTCATGTAAAATAGGAATCTTCCTTTGAGTAACTGCAAAATATGAAATATTTAAAGGTACATACCTCATTAGGGCCTTTCAGGGCTTGACCCTCATGATACAAATAGAAATGTCCAGCGTCCGTTTGTGAATTATGAATTTCAAAGGAGTACATCCACAGTTGCCTAAAGTAAAATATTTCTTGCACGGGTAACACTGGGAGGGGCAAATTTTGCATATAATCAAATGTAATTCCCAAAATGTGAGGGTTCTCCTTAGACAATTTCTGTACCTCTTGCAGTTTACTGTAAAACTTTTTAGCTCGCCTTTTGTGTACGATAAGTTCTGCTGCACAAACCCTTTTGGCGTTATCGTTTAAACTGGTATCTCTTAATCTCGTACCAAGTTGCTCGCATTGACTGCACACGTCTACCTGTGGTCTTCCAAACTTCAATGAATAGTTCTCATTGAAGTACTTTAGATGGTCGTCACAATGTGTGGCCACCATTTTGCTTTATATAAAACAAATTTTAATTAACATTAATTCTACTATTCAAATGCTAAGTGTATCACCTTTGGTGTTAAATTTATTCCGCCAAAGATGTTTTAATCGTTCTCAACTTCACTTTATGTTAGTGGTATTTTGTGCCCAAACGTTTTTGTTATGTTAGCGCTAGCTGTGGTTGTCCACCATTCAGGTTTTTAACGTGTTGGATGTCGATTTGGGCATTCCAGTTGGACTAGTACCTTCAAATTATAAATTGTAAATTTTCAACTTGTTTCATCACCTTCATTATGGAGTTTAGAGGGACCCCTTAGTTGAGGCTTCTCGTGTTTTAAATTTTATAAAAATCTCTGGTTTGATAATGACCTAAGTTCAAGGTCGAAACTAGTCACCTTAAATATTTTTGAAGTTGGGATTAAAGACTGAAAGATTTAGAAGTTTTTTATTCGCTTTAATATGCATCCCATCTATAAGAAGAATAATACCTCCGACACCCACACCTCCTTCATGTTCTAACTTACCAACCACTGTGCACTGGTGTGATGCATCGATCATATGTTTGAGGGATTTGTTGTTCATTAATAATGTTGTTAGAATTCGTAGGGTTACCTGGCAGGTGTAATGTTGGAGAACCTTGTTATTAGTCAAGATCAGTATACTAACGTTATTAGTAGTAAAATCTGATTTTGTAAAATTTTGTGAAATGTAGTGAGCTGTAACGTAAGTTACATTTGTTGATAAAAATTTCAGGTTCGTGGTAAAAGGTTCGGTAAATTTTCTTTCTTGGTAGTACGTTTGGACCTACCTTTCGTACTTTTTCTTCCCAGGCTAGCTCAGTAGGGATAGAAAGGGTTAATTCTAACTTTTGTAAAACTTATCAATTTACTCAGGTTCAATATTATTAAAAATTGCTTTCCATCAGTTAATTTGGAAAAAAAAAGAATTATCGAGCTACAAATGCTTATTTATGACGACTCCAGTAAGTGTGAAGAGGTCCTTAACCTTTCATTTAGCGTCGCTTTTACGCAAATTACGTTTTTACTTTCCTTACAGTTCGGTAAAAATTATTGAAAAATCTATTAAATTCACTACCCAAAAATTCATTTATTACAAAGTTAATAAAAGTAAACAAAATGTACGATTCCTATAAAAAACACACTTAATTTCTACCTAAATAAACAACTAAACGGCAGTTTTATCGCTTGCTAGCAAAACGTGACATTAAGACAACAAAAAATGCTGCGTTATATCCGCTTATATTTTAATTTAATTCAGACATAAATAATAAAATATCCATAAAATTCAGTTTTTAGCTGACTATCAGTTTAATTAAATAATAAGTTAGAACGGTACCTGATATTGGTAATTGTACCTTGGTACGATCACGTTGTTGTTAACAAAGGTGGGCAGCTGGCACCAGGAATGTGGTGATCGACCGCTCCTTCAAGGGGTCTCAACTCGTGGTTTGCTTCCAGTTGAGTTTCTTCAATTTTCTTCTTTTAACGGTGTAAAGTTTTTTCTAGATTACACACCACACTGCGAATTTAGGTTTGCCAACCACAAGGCGAATGTTCTCATATATTGACGACACAGCGATCTCAAAAATACCTTGGGCTAGGTAACAACAAGGCGATAAGAGAATTTCTGTCGCCCTCTAATAATGTTCGTTTTAAATTAAATTAGGAAACTCACACGTTTTTTCTTAGGTGTGATTCCTTTTCTTGTTGCTAATAATGCTAATAAGAACCTTACTTCAGTTCATTCGCACTTTAAGCATTAACTGCACATCTGTTAATACACGTAGATAAAATATTGTTTATTAAACGTATTTGCACTTTTATTTCACCATAGTGACACTCTTAAACGCACTTAATTGGTACCTTTTAGTACCTAACGCCGCTTTGTTCACTAAATTCGCTTAATAATTTCAAAATTTTGTGAGGAGCGGATACGCAGCTCACGCTTACGCGGGTCTCAACACTCTAATAATCCTTTCACTTCGAAACCGTCTGCCTTATATCCAACTTTATAAAATGTTATCGCATGAATGTCTCGCGATAAGAGACACACGGCTTGCACTTTTATATTTTTATACTATCCGTCCTGCCTTTGATTTCGCTTAAGTTATAAATTCCAACTACATACTAACTAAACCAAAAACATTCAATTCTTTCTTTACAAACTTAAAAAGTAAAAAGTAAATAAATTTCATTAGTCAAAATAACGCCCGTTACAGAGCACACTCTGTTATTATTGAAAACTTGATCAGGAGTTATTTCAAGCAGCCTCTTATCACCACATGATTCAACCCAAGCTTTAAATAAATTCAAATCCTTTGCGGGATTTGGAAAACGGTGCTTGCTTTCCTTAGAACCCCAACAACCTTCAACCGCACAATATATAGCAATCATCTGTAATAGTAACGATTTATTTAGGTACTTACTGCACAAGTAAAAAATAACAGCCAAGTATAATTTATGCATTATTTGTCAATTCAATGTATACTCTATTCCACTCCACCCATGAGGTTGAGCATAAGGAGCGTTTTTTAAGTGGTATCCCCTGTAGGTCTACTCCACTATAGATAGGTTTAAAAATGCTGCCCTCTCAGTAGGTGCGTATCGAAACGCGAGCATTTGTTTTAACAAATTTGGAAAAAGGCGCAAGGAGACGGTGCTTTCCCTAAAAATGCTGACTTCGAACCCCGAGCATTTCTTCTAACAAATTTTGGAAAAAGGCGCAAGGAGACGGTGCTAAGATAACTTTAACTGATACTATTGATATTAGTTGCGACTAGGAACACGTACCAACTTGTGTGATGTTTGAATTTAAATTTGTCGATGTGCTACAGTTGCTTGCAGGAAAATAAGAATCTGCCCCAACATTAGCTAATGAAAGAAATGAATTATTTACATGTATTGTTTGTACACATGTTTGCTTACAGTGATTAGGATTACTGTGGCACCGGGTTGTAGTATTGAATGCGCGTATTGGAACTGAAACAAAAAGTTGAATATGTAAATAAGTACAAGATATATTATAATACTGTACATGTGTAATTAAGGCACTTTAATAAACTTACTTTCTATGTTGGGGTTGAATGGCTTCTTAGGAATATTAAACCTCTTCCTAATAATAGGGCCGTCATCTTCGGAATTACTTTTTCCTTCCTCATCTGTGTGCGTTCGCGTTTTTTTCGGTCGGCAGTCTTTGGAGTGTAAAGAGCCAATTATCCCAATAAACAGATTGAACCAGATTCAAAGAGCCACACATATTATATGGTGGTGGTACGGCCGTGCGCCGTTACTCTTCCAAACTCCCCGTACTCCGGACACTTCGCACAATCTCGACGCACGTCTGGAGCGGATTCCATTGAAACATGTGAACCATTGTGCACCAAAAGCGCGTGTAAATGAAAATGAACTAAAAATAAACTGTTTAATGAGGATTCTTAGCGACTTAGCATTTTCCTTTAACAAGCCACAGATACTTGTTCAAATATGGAGCATTTCGAATTTGTTCGAAGGAGCCACAATTTTGGACGCAAAGAGCCACGGTCTGCCGACCCCTGGACTAGATACAAACCCTGCAACATGAAATTGGTTAACTATTTGCGTTATTTTGAAAATTTTGTTCATGCGATTTAAAAAAACAAAACAGTCTTTTTTATTTAATATGATTTTAAAATGTGCAAATGAAATGGTTTTTAGTTTATCATTTATTACAAATATATTTTGGATAAGCAATTTATCATAATCAAAATTAATTTGAGATAACCTTCATCAACATATAATGTTAAATAAATTGTATAGTAAACATATATTCAATATTTGGTGCTACTAGGGACCATTATTCAAGAACACCAGCTTAAGACACCTCAGAAGGGTTGTGCCTTGTAGCCAGTTGACCTAAACTATCGTCTTTAATAAAATTGTAGGGCTATTGTCCGAAGTCTTAACAAACAATGTGTACCGTTTCTCCGAAATACATTTGGTTTAATGTGGTGTTGTTCTCTAACTTAAAATAATTGACTTGCGTACTATTTAACGCGATAAAATCTTGTTTAGGCCTAACGATTAATTGAAAAAACAAATCAATTATAAAAGACGCTACCCATTCATTTTCATTTAGTGTATAATAATCGTAAAAATCTAAATCGTTGTAATAAAATTTCGGTAAGTCATATTTCGCGATGAAGGAATGAATATTTGGCATTGCATGGAAATGCTTAAACAATTATTATACTTAAACACTCCATTTTCGAAAAATTCAATTTCATCAACGCGTTTACTGAGCATAACTTGGCTCAAACGTTTGACGGATGTGCTACCACGAAGATGGGTATATTTCCGTTTGGGGGTTCTATTCCACGACTCCTCAACTGTATTTAATTGCAGAGCTAAATTTGTCTGCCACGGTCTCTTATTTAACAAGTGAAATTTCAATTCCTTTTCTTTGCACTCTAAGTACTTTCCAAGTTTTTCTATAAATCTACTACATTTCAAATTTCTGTTTTTGTCTAATATAAAGTTTTTTACTATGTTGAACCATCCCTCAACTATGGAGTTTGACAAAACCTCTTTATTACTTTTGCTTACCAATAGACTCGACCAAAAAGGTAAATATGGAAAATATTTATCCACACAGGTTTGAAGAAAATCGGGGCAATATAATGGATTCGAATCTAATTTTTCATCATGTAATGGATCGATAGAACTTAAAATAATCAAAAAATCAACATAAAAAGGGCTTTTTGTATAGAAGCTTTTTAAATTAATATTTTCATTCGCATCATAAAAGTTAAAGGATTGTGAAATGTTCTCACTTGTATCATAAGCCATTGTATTGGCCAATCTATTTAATGAAATGTGCACGTCGTTGAATAAATATTAATTTACCAAAACCATTTGTTTACGTTTCAAAAAGTTGTCATCTCCATGATTGAAATCACCTTTAATTATAAAAACTCCACCAATAAAAGCATCTTGACTAATCGGATCGTAAACTAATTGACATGCAAAGGTACGACATTCATCATACACGCACGACATACAGGGTGTCTCACGGTGACCACCCATTAGAATATATCAGAAATTACTATGATCTGAATTTTGAAAGTTTGGGTAATGGGGTTTTCGGACATGGCCTCCTCAAATGAAATAATGGCGTCTACGTAACACTTCCGGTTTTTCCGGAAATGGAACCAACTTTGTTATTTTAAATGCAACCCCCCTTTATTTTATTCCGATTTTGGATTCTACGTAAAATTTTAGGCGGACTTTCATCAAGTTTTCTTATTCCTAAAATTAACCGTTTCCGAGATATTTAATTTTTTTAATAAAAATTAAAACAAACACAATCTAGCTTAAAACGATGTGAATTCTACAGCAAGAAAGATAAAGGAACCATATTCATACGAGAGATAGCTGGGCCCCTAAGCTTCCCATCTATACTTTCAAAGTGGCTTAATTGCATACAGGGTGGTGGAAATTTAATGCCGAGTTTAGTTAACTTCAAATTATCATAAGTTCGTTTTTTCAAATGGAACACCCTGTATGTTTCGTCGTAGTCTGATGCACAATTTCATTCTCTTTCGAACGGTACCATGGTTCCATATACCTATCTCTTCTAGTTTTTGAGATATCTACTGTTTTTTGTGCAGTCAACTAAGGTCATTCAATTTCTTGCGAAAACGGCTTAGCAGAACTTCAAAACAAACGACTGTTCTATCACCAGTTATTAGTGTTGTCACTTGTCAGTCTAACACCAATAGTGACAGTGGAATTGAATACTATTTATTTTAAAAAAATGGAAGACAACACGTATTCAAATGTAGGTATTCTAAATTTATTATTTATTCATGGAGAATGTAACAAGATAATAAATACAGCTTGCAGAGTGTTTAATGAGAGACCCTCATTTACCAGAATTTTAAGAAGTTAGTTACAAATGTTACCATCATCGGTAAAGACATTAACCTATCAAATATGATCTTAATAATAAAAAATTTTGAATAATTAATTAGTAATTGTATCACTTGTATCAGTGACACGAACAAGAATAATAATTACTATAATAACAGATAGAACTTCACTCTGAAAGTTCTATGTATTATCTTG
The DNA here is from genome assembly GCA_036250285.1 of Pyrocoelia pectoralis. Classification (NCBI taxonomy): domain Eukaryota; kingdom Metazoa; phylum Arthropoda; class Insecta; order Coleoptera; family Lampyridae; genus Pyrocoelia; species Pyrocoelia pectoralis. The sequence goes on from CM070075.1 coordinate 54,475,185, forward strand.
TTATATTCTCCATGAATAAATAATATTTAGATTGTCTGCATTTCAATACGTTTGTTGTTTTCCATTTTTTTAATAAATAGTATTCAATTCAACTGTCACTATTGGTGTTAGACTGACAAGTGACAACTAATAACTGGTGATAGAACAGTCATTTGTTTTGAAGTTCTGCTAAGCCGTTTTCGCAAGAAATTGAATGACCACAGTTGACTGCACAAAAAAACAGTAGATATCTCAAAAACTAGAAGAGATAGGTATAGGGAACCATGGTACCGTTCCAAAGAGAATGAAATTTTGCATCAGACTACGACGAAACATACAGGGTGTTCCATTTGAAAAAACAAATTTATGATGATTTGAAGTTCACTAAACTGGGCGTTAAATTTCCACCACCCTGTATGCAATTAAGCCCCTTTGAAAGTATGGATGGGAAGCTTAGGGGTCCAGCTATCTCTCGTATGAATATGGTTCCTTTATCTTTCTTGCTGTAGAATTCACATGGTTTTAAACTAGATAGTGTTTATTTTAATTTTTATTAAAAAAATTAAATATCTCGGAAACGGTAAATTTTAGGAATAAGAAAACTTGATGAAAGTCCACCTAAAATTTTACGTAGAATCCAAAATCGGAATAATATATAGGGTGTTACATTTAAAATAACAAAGTTGGTGCCATTTCCGGAAAAACCGGAAGTGTTACGTAGACGCCATTATTTTATTTGAGGAGGCCATGCCCGAAAACCCCATTACCCAAATTTTCAAAATTCAGATCATAGTAGTTTCTGAAATATTCTAATGGGTGGTTACCGTGAGACACGCTGTATAAATAATATAGCCGTCCTACTGTGCGAATTATTTCTTTTAGATTTCATGCGTAATGCGCAGTTTGGATAAATTTCCCTAATATTTTTACGTATAAAATACGCGTATAATTTTTTTAATTGAAAATTAGCATCAAAAATTGATTCTGCCAGAATTCTAAAGCCGACATTTTCTGGAGGTTTATTTTTTTCGCTACCAATATGCGCAAATTATCGGTGATTTGATGAGAAAAGCAATTATTGAATATGATATCATGCTCCAACGCAACTTCTAGATCGTTTTTATTACCTACTAAAGGACCGTTTTTAAATATTTCTACAGTTTACGAGAGAGAGGCGCGGTCGGCACTATGGCAGTATTGGGTGCGTTCACCAGAACCAACAGTTTGCAAACCGTTTGCGCTTTATACGTCAACACGTTTACTGAACGGTTTGCTAATTGTCAAACTGTTTGCAAGCGGTCGCCATTTTTTTAATCGTAATTTAAACTCGCTGAAAACGCAAACATGTTTACCGGGCATGCGCATTTGTCTTAAGCGCGAAATTGGCGTACAAAACCCGATTTTTAAAGTAAAAGTCATTGAACTGTAGTGAAGGCATTAGCGACAGCAAGTTTATAGTTTTTACGATTGTTCTGTGTTGTATTTAGGCTGTGTTTTTACTCAGACCAGTTGAACAAAATGTCTACTTTTCTACATTTCAAAGATTTCATGAGAAATCAATCAAATAATCTAATAGAGAATGAAGATGGGTAGAGTAGGTTCAGAATCTCGTGGCACTCGGAATGCGCGGCGGGATTTACAACAATTTCGAAAAATTGCCACGACATTATACGTCCAAAAACATTGGTAGGTAAAATGCCATCCTAAATATGTAGAGTAAATAAATATAGGTGTAATTATTTATAGAACTTCATATTAGTATCGTAGTATCGGGTTTAAATAAATCCCGCCACACATCTCGAGTGCCACGAGATTTTGAACCTACTCTAAATATTTGTTAGATATCAATTATGCTTACTTTTATTTTATTTTATTTAAGCTAGAAATCCTTTTACCGTAAGGTGTCGGATTATATCATGAATTGCTATACTACAATATAGTTCAGTATGCTAATTCACTACATCTTGTACTTATCTATATGTATGTAACTTATGTCTTAATACAATCATAATTCTATTATGTATAACGTAATAACATAATTATTTTTTTTTAGCATCTCTTGATTAAATTTTTCCATGTCTTCCTGTCCCTCGTTAGGTCTTTAAGCTCTCTCCACTGTATTTCCCTGTTCTCTGCTGCTTTCCGTACTTGTTCTTCCCACTTCATTTTTGGTCTCCCTACTTTGTTCTTTCCACCTAGTCTCGCTTCGTATATTCTTCTGGTTAGCCTTGTGTCTTCCATTCTAAGCAGGTGCCCTAACCATCCAAGTTTTCTTTCTTCAATCAATGCCTTTATTGGTTTCACTTTCAGTTGTTCTGTTATCCTTTCATTTCTTACTCCATCTAATCTTGTGATTCCTTCTATTTTTCTGAGGAATCTCATCTCCATGGCAGTAATTCTACTCTCGTTTCTTCTATTGATCGTCCATGCTTCGCTACCATAGATTAGGGATGGTCTTACTACTTTTTTGTATACTGCTGCTTTTATTTGTTTTGGGATTTCTTTGTTTGTTATGCTTACTTATAATTATAAAAAGAAAAAAGCGAGTCGATTTTAGATTTCAAACTGAACACCTAAGCTTCACTAAGGATAATAATTATAAAGGAATCATTTCATTCTTGTGGGTGAAGAACAACTAACTAATGTCGCAAGGCAGGATTTAATTGAGAGCAACCTACTTAGCCAGCAGATGCCTGATGATGATGCCATTTCAAATGCAGGTCCCAGTACGAGTGGGATTGAAAGCAGGAGTACGGCTGTAGATGGAATTGTGAAAGGTTGTATGGACATATGTGTTAATGTGTATCAATAATTTGCTTTTTAGATTCAAAAAGTTAGCCTAATGTGGAATGATTCCACTACCAAGTTGTTGCTTGCGGAGTATTCTAAAAGAAAATTTTATTTTCGTGATCCAAAAAAAAAGAATATTTGGTGTGAAATACAAGTTTTTGAAGGAAAAGGATACAATGTATTGCTTGACGATTTAGATAGGAAATTCAGGAACATGAAACACCATTTCAAAAATAGTATAGACAATAAAAAAAACCGGTCGTGGAAGGATGCATTGGGAGCACTTTAATGCAATAGAAGAAATATTTGTTGGCGATGAAACTATTAACGCACCCCCGACAATTACATCATCAATTACAACTACCACAGCTGAACATATTGAATTGTCCAAAGATGCAAATCCAATTCCAGAAGCTGTGGAAAAGGTCGAAGAAGAAATTCCTTCTACGGCAATGCTAACACTAAGAAGGCGTGATATTTCAGGAAAAGGGAAAGGTGCAAAGGCCTTATATTTACAACGAAAGACCATTATAGAAATGGAAAAGGAACGAATTGCAATTTTGGCTAATATTGCAAAGCAGTTGGAAACCAGCAATGAAATTCAACAACAAAGAAACGTCCTATTAGAGAAGTACATTAATATGGGCAAAAAATAGTTTGTAGTGTTTTTAGTGATTAATGTACAGGGTGTACAACTAAGAAAGGAGGTCGGCCATAACTCGGGAACTATTTGAGATAGAACAGTGAAATAAAAAATCTTATAAGAAATGTGGCCAAGAGAAAATGCTGGAAATTATTCTTGAAGATATTCATATCGTCATCTTGACCGTCGAAGTTTCAGCAGATCCTCTACTTGACACTCTAGAGAGAGGAATATTGTCATCAGCATCTTCGCTTCCTTCAGCATCAGAATTCACAGCCATGTCATCGGTAATTAAATTCAATAAATACTCGACATCTTTGGGATCGTTTAAATTGTAAAATTTTTTCCTATCTATCTGAAAAATAGAGTAATCCACAACATAAACACAACTCACTAACAACAATTATGCCGTATTACGAAAGATACCATCAAAAACAGAAAAAGACGGAATGTTCGAAGTATACGCTCATTGGTACCTATATGTATCAATGTTATTTTTGATAAAAAATTATCTAAGCCCGAAAATTTAGGAATAATATTATAAACTATATAGAATCATTGACAGTATAGATATAGTTTAGTGCAAGGGTTCATTCCGGATAACAAGTAAAAAATAAATTTCGCATAGGGGAGAGGGGGGCAGGTTGTTACAGTTTTGAGATATGTATTTTTTGTGGCACATTTTATTGACTAGAAATTTCAATTATATATCGATTATTGTAAAGTAAACATTAGGCTCTAAGGATTGATTTATATTTCAGCTCTAATAGTTACAGAAAAGTGATTATAAATATTTTAATAAACTGGTACACTATGTAACAACATGCCCCACTAGAGAGGCAAGTTGTTACTGCTTATGGGGTACGTTGTTACAAAAATTAAAAGACTACATTCTACAAAATGAAAATTACCCGTATGTTACAAAATTAGTCATTGTCACTTAAACAATGTATACACACGTAATAGTCATCATCACTGGCGCAGGACACATGCGCCCACCCCCTGCATGTTGTACACTGAATCCAATATTTATCTTTAGAGTTAGAATAAGATTCTAAGCACACAAGGCACAGGTCACCTTCTTCTGATTGATCAGAATCAGTTTCTTCCTTTTTGGTACCTTTTTTCTTACAGTTGCTACCTTTATGGTCGCTGAAGTTTTTCTTAACCTTGCCGCTTATTTTCTTTCGATTCTCTCTTTCTCGAGCTTCTTCAAGTGCGTTTTTCACAGGAGTATCCGTTAAAACGACAGATTTAATTTTTTTGCGATTAATACCTGCTTTTCTAGGAAGAGCCTTTGGAAAAGGTTTTAACTGAAGTGGCGTCACGCGGAATGACACATTTGGCGAATATCAATCATTAGCTGTTGATGTGGAAGGTTGAGGAGGTGGCGTTGTATGACGAATTGTCACCGGGTCGGTAAGGTTACCAACTGATTTATCAGGTGTAATATGACGAATTTCCATAGGATGGTCAGTAATATTATCGATTGTGTCTTCCACCAAATTACTACTCACATTCTCTTTGTTTTCTCGGTTAGTAACTTCTGAAGGTAAAAAATCATCGTCTGAGAAAATTGTTCTGTTGTAGGGCCAAATCCCCGTAACTAAAAATCCCTTTTGTATATTGCTTGGTGTAGTAGCAAGTGGTAAAGCTTCCTTTAGAACTGTTGGGATGTCATAAATACTCATGGGAACACCTGGGTGTGATTTGAGCCAGCCATCCGCATGTAGGTTAAAATATCTTTTTAGAGGTCCATACACTGTCCTATCTAAAGGTTGCAGTCGATGTGACGTATGAGGAGGGAAACTCAATAATACCACACCATTATCCTTGCAATAGTTTAGCACAGGAATTGACAAATGTGACACATGGTTGTCTAGAATTAACAAGACAGGGCTATTTTTTGTGCACCGAATAAATTTGGTAAAGTGCTTCATGAAAAGTAAAAAGTTATCACCAGTCATCCACCCAGAAGGGTGAGCTGCTGCTATGCAACCAGCAGGTGTATTTGCGGTCATAAATGGCTTAACTTTCTTGCGAGGAAACACTAACATGGGTGGCACACTATTGCCAGTCGCGTTGACTGCTAAAGCCATTGTCACCAAGGTTCCTCTTTCTCCTGACGTGATGGCTCCAACTTGTTTAACCCCTTTCTTCGCAATAATTTTAGAAGGCTTTTGTACGGTAGTGAGGCCAGTCTCGTCTACGTTATATACGTCATTCGGTTTAAATTTATATTTGTCATAAACAGTAGCAAGGTTGTCGAAAAACCAATTAACATTGGCACGATTAAAGGCTGTGGCCCTCGCAAGACTTGTCGACTCTGGGATACGCACAGATAAATTTTTATGACGTTTTAAAAACCCCTTCAACCAATCTTTTGATGCCATCTCCATATTTTTCCAACTAACAGGAAATTTGTTTTTATTTTGAATAGCTAAATCATAAGCGAGTTTTCGCAAATCTTTTGTCGTCAATCCGTAATAAAGTTTAGAACAGTCTTCGACGTATTGAGATAGTTCTTGCTCCTGCTCTTCACTAAAAATTTTCGATGGTTTAGCGTAGCCTATGTTTATAGCTGCCGTATTAGGCGTTATATTAGTTTTTTTGATGTACCGATGTAGTGTCATAAAATTTATTCCGAATCGACTAGCAGCATCTCGTAAAGATAATTTCTCATTTGATACTGCTTTAGCAGCTTGCTCAAAAACATCCGCTGGCGTGTTGCCACGATTAGTTTTTCTTTTATAAGTTCTCACCATATTTTACAATCTGTAACAATATAAAAGTACCTAACTTATGCTTACTAGTGACACTATTAAAGTATGGGGCAGGTTGTTACATGTAACAACGTGCCTCATAATTATTGTAACAATATGCCCCAACCGGTAACATGTAGGTCATGTTTCATTTTTATCATGTACCTTGTACGTTAAGGAAACAAATAAATAGTGCGAATGTAAGTCCAAAGTGTGTATTGCAAAACCAATATATTAATTTAATTAGATCACTTACCGTTTAGGCGATGAATTGAGATTTCTTTCCACTCTAAAAATCACTTGTTGCACCTCAAACCACGTTTTAGCTAATATTGAAGTTTTCACATTACCTAGTAATCTTAAACATATTCACAGATGTCGCGTATGACTACAATTCTTGTAGTAAAATATGCTACTCTTGTATGCAACACAACGTGCACATATTTACCATGTAACAACGTGCCCCATGTAACAACCTGCCCCCCTCTCCCCTACACTAAAATTAGATGAATTTTAACCTCAAATTCCATTTTTGTTTGTTTTTTGTAGAAACGTTACCTTTATAAGGTAAAAGAAAAACCCAAATACTATATTTTACATACCTTTTAGTCAATAGCAGACAGTAAAAGAAGGCACAAATCACAAAATAGTTGCACAATCTTGGTATTAGCTCGTAAGATGTTATCTGGTACGTATATGTACCACATTTTACAGCGCGCTCTAAGTATTGCCAACATATAGCGCCAAATTTAAAATATGGTCTATGTATGTACCATGCAGCATCTGTAGGATACTACATATCTATCATAAAGCGATATTTAATGCTACCTTAATGGTTAGGTGAGCCGTAATCGCAAGTGGTAGAAATGTGCACCACCGAACGTTAAAGGGTTAAAATTAGACTGTGTAGCAGTCAAATGGCCATTGTCCGTCTACGGCTTCATAATGTTTATTAGTAGTGGATATGCTGAATCCCCAATTATGTGTAGATGAGGAGGCAGCAGATTTTGAGCAAGTTCATCACACAATGAACTCAACCGAAACACACGAGCATCGTGCATTCTTCCAGGTCGGCCTACCTACGTGGATGAATCTTGCTTTTGAATCACACACCCCTACATATGTTATATAAAATAAAGAAAGTAGATCATCAATTTCATAATGCGTACTTTCAATACTATGGAATGATATCCATTTCTGTTGTAATAATCGTGACTATTTCCGTCAGGTTGTTTGATAGGTATGTGGCAACCATCTATTGCCCCAACTACACCTGGGATTCCCCCAGTTTGTTTTCAAAAATCTACAACTATAACATTAATAAATAATTACCAATTTCATTAACACTTGCGTTAATGGTTTCCTGATGATTATCAGGCCACTTGACATATTCAGGCAACATCGTCACCAAAACATCAATCATATCGTTAAATACTATATGGGCAGAACTTTTAGCGAGCCCAAAACGGTCACCTGATGCTAAAAAGCTCTCTGGTTTACTCAAAACCCATATGGTATATAACAATTTCTTTTCCAACGGAGTTACTCGATGGGAGGCATGACTGTGCCTTTCAACAGCATGGAGTAAGTTCTATAACAAGAATTACATTTATCATTCAGCAAACCAGCTAATAGTAATTGTACGGCTAGGAGAAAGTAATTGCTCGCCTCCCTCAATTTTGAGCTGGAATTGAAAACACATTTTCTTTTCATTTTTTTCTAAAACTGCATATACATAATTAAAAATATTCATTAATTATGCATTTATAACATTAAGTTGTAAATATTGACAGTTTATTGAATTCATTTTTTTTGCTGCAATAGATAAAATGTTGTTGACAATACCGCTCACTTTCCTCACTGATTTTACAAAAGAAATAAACTGGAGAGTCCCTTTGAAACGGACAATTTAATTATTTTTGGTGTGAAATATTATTTCAAAGGAAAAAGGTTCAAATTCTACCGTCATAATATAAGCATAAGGTTTGTGGATTCACTTTTTCAGAAAAAGCTAGAAAAAGAAAAGCTAGTCACTCGAAAAAATAACTCTAAGTTTATTATATAAAATGTCCATTTCATGGGATGTTGCCCTTGTTATGGAAAGTTATTCCCATGAAGTGGACAATGGTACAAAAACATGAGAACAGGTAAAATAAAAGTGAATAAAAATTCAAAAACACTTCTTGCAGAAGAAATTTAAATTTCCAATTATACCACAAGATTTGTGGGCCCAATGGTTACACAAACGGCACTGAATAAATTCTTCTTTACTTAGTCGATATTCACCACTACAAGCTACGCATGTAGAATTATCTTCCTCAGAATCTGTCTCTTCGACATTTGAAGGATCAAGTTCTTGTTCTATTTGACTAAAATATTCTTTAAGATCCCGTGGAGGTGGAGATTCATCATGGAGAGAGATGTTTCCGTCTGTATCAGAGTCACTAGAGCAATGTTTCTTTTTAGCTGTCGTAACTATTTTAGCTTTGGCACCTTTCTTCTTACTTTTATTATTTCTTTCTTCTTCCGCTTTCATTAGCTCATCTTTCTCAGGTGTGTCTGTAATAATAGAACGTTTTACTTTTTTTCGGCCACGAGTTCTACTTTGTTTTCTTAAAGGTGCTGTATAATATGGTCTTAATATTTCTGGAGAAACTATTCCTTATGTATCTGAAATTGCCATCTGGAGAATTCTTATGTTTTTTTACCAAATTGGCCAATAAAGATTTCGATATGCCTGTGTTCTTGGCAACACTTCTTATGGAAAGATTTTGATTTATTACAGCCTCCACTGCATCTTGAATCTCTTCATCAGACTTTCTACCTCGCTTAGCCATCATAGACAGCAACCTTTAAAAAAAAATGAACAGATGCGAGGTAGTGATCTTATCAGTGATGCTAATAATAAAGGATGTAAGTAGCCTTTGAACAATTATATAGTCCACTTAAATGTAATAACTGTTCCATTTCAGAAAGAAATTACATTCTTAGGGGCCTCAAATATGCGTCGTCTTCTAACGACTGTTTTAAACAAGCCGACGGATATTATGCGGACGGTAAACGGTCATAAAAAAAATATATGTGCAGTCAAATCATCGGCCAGTTACAGAAACGCGTTGCACGTTGCAAATCCCAAAATTATTGCAACGTTCTTGCACCAAGTGTTTATTTAATGATTGGGAGTAATGACATTGTGAGAGTAAGTATGCATAGTTATATCCTTTGTGTTTTTAAAATTTTGTTTATCTTTTAGAACATGAAATATGAATCATTGAGACAATCGTTCGTAAGATTGATGGGCACAATAACAGCCCAGGGGGTGGAACGCATAAATCTATGCACTATACTGTCATTTCCCAGGGCTACAAAAGAACAAGTGATGGTGTTGATGAAATTCAACACCTTCCTTCGTAACTATAAAGACCGTAAGTGAATTAATTAAAATCATTGATAATTAATGTATATCTTTTCCAAACAGGCCGAGTCGTTTTAATAGACGTGAATAGTTTTTTTCTTAACTACGTCTACTTTGAAAGGTATACAAAACAGTTTGCAAACACTATAACCAATTGAATTAACGTCTTTTGTTTTTCAGAGACAGAATACGTTTAAATAGAGAGGGGTTGGAAAGGCTCGGGGGCATATTATTCCAGCAATAGCTTTAAGTGGGCATTTTTACAATTAAGGTAGATTCGTTATCCGGTGGTGGGATGTACTTTTATAGTCTTTTTAATACCTATTCATATGAATCTTTTGTAATTTTATTGGTGGTGGGCCTTTAAGTATTAAACAATATTTTATTACTAATTTAAGTGTACATAGAATGTACAGGGTGGTCGTATTTGGACTGTTTTGACAGGAAAAACCTATTTCTGAACTAGATAGAGGAAATCTGACTTACATGTCAAGAGGTCGATTTTTGAAAAACGGCCGAGAAACAAAACAGCATCGCGATATCTTCAAAGCCAGCTGAGATATAGGGTGTTTTTCGAATTTTGGCTATTTTGAAAATTGCCGATAACTTCGCTATTTTTTTAGCTTTAGCTACAGGTATGGGAAGAACAAATTAGAGGAGCTTGCGTACAGAACTCAATAAGTCCAATTTATGGACAAAATGAGTTAAGCATGGATTTGGGTTTACAATGCTAAACCGCATCGTTTGGTGAAGAGTTTTTAACAAAACTACATAAGTCACCATTCCTACCGAATGCCAAAGTATCACTGTTCATTCAAAACTAAATATGTCCATCAAATTCTTCAAAACTTAATAAGTCCATAAATTATTTAATTTCGTATATTCAACGACATCTTCTGTAAACTGCAGTAAAGTAAAGTCAATATTTAGCTTTAATAATAGGCTTGTCCGCTTAGTATTTTATTATTATACTCAATCGCACTGTTGTTTGCGGTTTGGTGTAACGTTAACAACCTTTGTTATTGATACACAAGTTAAAAATGGACGATAGAAGTACTATGGTAGTGGGTGAAAAGAGTTCGGGTTCGAGAAAACGGAAAAGAAATCGTAGGAAAGTAGAAATTGTGAGGGAAAAAAGGTAGATTCCTAACCTTACTTTTTAACTTAAAATTTTAATTTAATGCATTTATAATACTTTTGTAGACATAGGATAGAGAGTGAATTAGAATCCTTTACTGTCCCATGTAAACATAACAAAAAAAAATTATGAATGTACAGGCGTCACTTTAGCTGATATCAATAACATACGAAAAAAGATTTTTGAAAAACCTAACAAAATTTACCAAGATCAGAAGATATGTCACTATATTGCGGTTGATGCGCCTGCTCGAAGAAGACCTCGAAACAACCAGTGCCGGATTTAAGCACAGGCAACATAGGCAGTTGCCTATGGGGCGTCACCACACCACAAAAAAAATAAAAAAATTAAATTAAATCAATAAAGGCTCAGTAGAAACAAAAAAATACTGAGTTTTGTTACAAATATTTAGACGAAAAACTTATTTTTATCTCTGAGCGGGGAAAGTTAACATTTAAAAATCTGCGAGATCAAGCAGCACGAAATATGAACACAAATGGCGCCTTTCGCGCGTTCTACCGCGCCGCGCTAACCAATAGCAACAGCGGAAAATGGCGTGTCACGCGGCGCGCGAATAATTTTTGCCATTAAAAGAGCAGGACTTTTTCCATTGAGAAAGCGAGTGAGACGCGTTTATGAAGCTATAGAGCGGCGTCTCGCTCTCTCTATGGAAAAAGTCACGCCGCCCGCCGCCGCCGCGCCACCTGCCCAAGCGCGCATGCGAGCGTACGTATGCACCTCACTCGACATGAATAAACTGGCCTACAAAAAAAGCCTACAAAATCCTAGGTTGGACTTGAATACTTCTGCAACACTGCTTACTTCATTAAAAGCAACCATTGAAAATAAAAGAGACAGTTTTAATGAATATGAAGTAAAAGCTTTCGAGCTAGTTGATTGCCGAAACTACGAAGAAGAAAAAAGGAGAAAACCAAAAAGAAACGTCCGGTTGTCCACTTTAGATTGCCCGCAAGCTTCGGAAGTTCAGTTATCACCCTCGGACAAATTTAGGACTCAAAGCTACATCCCAGTGTTGTCGACCAGCTCATGACCGCTCTCCCGCTCTTCAGAAGAGAATGGACGCGTACTCTCTTCTAAATGCACGATTTGGATTTTTGAAAAATTTAACTATTTCTGATCAAGAAATTTTGTCTGCTCGCCAAAACTTGGTGAAAACCTACTCCGACGACGTAGATGATACTCTCGGCAACGAATTCATACATTTCAAACTATTTATAGTTCAGTATGAAGAATTTGAACAGAAGAGAAGAGAAGACATTAGCTATGAGAGATGGATGTATGAATTGTTGTGTAAAAACAATGTTAAAGAGTGCTTTCCCAACGTTGAGGTAATTCTGAGAATTTATCTCACACTAATGATGACAAATTGTACGGCTGAAAGATCCTTCTCAAAACTGAAGCTTATAAAAAATAAACTCCGAAGTTCCATGACCGAGGACAGATTAAATGTTTTAACTCTCCTTAGTTTAGAGAGTGATGTTTTGAGGGAAACAGATTTCGACGATATTTATCGATACGTTTATTGATGTGAAAATCAGACGAAAAATAATTTAGCTTGTAGGTAAACTAAAATTATTTTAGTTGTTTTCTAGTTTAATTTTGAATAAATTTTGTGTTAGCCAACTTATTTAGTTGCTGTTGCTTTCTTCTTTACCTTGACCTTAATAGAAACTTTCAACAGTTAACCACAAACGATTTGAGGGCCTCCACCACATGCTCTGACTATGGGCCGCCGAAGTCTAAATCCGGCGCTGGAAACAACAAGAACAAAAAGCATGGTGTGTCAGTGCATTATTTGGTAATTTTAATAGAGTTTTAAATGTTGCTTTCTTATGTTATTATTTTTATTAGATACCATGTGGCATCCAAAAGCGAGGCAGTTATAAAGTCTGTAAAGATTTTTTCATAAAAGCTTTGCAAATATCTAGTTTTCGTGTACTTCGAATTTCTAAAATTTTGAAAGATGGCGGTATTCCAGCAGAAAACCGAGGTGGAGCTCGACAATCTCATAAATCAAAAGAAATTAAGGATAACATTCGAAATTTTCTTAAACAGTTACGTGGCGTGGAAAGTCATTATGGGAGAAATAAGTCTAAAAGAATCTATTTGAGTTGTGATTTGAGTATTGCTAAACTACATAAAATGTACAACGATAGCAGTAATGATAACAAAATGAAGTCTAGCGTTGCCATGTTTCACAGAGTTTTTAGCAATGAGTTCAACATTGGGTTTCGTTCACCTGCAACCGATGTCTGCAGCTTATGCGAACGCCTGACTTATACCTAAAACAAGTAAATAATAATGTAACCACGTCCACAGGCAGAACCTAGGGCTATCTTCGCACTGCGCACAGTATGTTATAACTTTTTTAACTTTATTTTTTTCAATCAGTCCATCTTGTTTTTTCTTGTAACACCCCTTGCAGTACCGTCTATTTTCCCGTGCCTTGCAATCTAATTTTGAAAATACGTGAGCTCTCAAATTCACTTTTACAGGACGTGTACGTTCATGTGAGTAGCCGTCTTCGAATTTCAGCAATTCTTCAACAACTGCATACCGAAATTCATTTATGGAAATGTTGCTCTGTTCGGTCTCCTTGTAAATGAAATGGGCGTTCACAATTGAAGTACCTAATAAAATTTCAATAGCGACTTTCTTGTACCACCGGATAGTTCGTCGCAGCGCCGTGCTGTAACTCGCCATCTGGTCCGATAAATCAATGGAGCTTTTACCTGAATTGTAGTCAATTATGGCTTTGGGTTTCTGAATGTAGTTTCCACGACGTTGAACTTGGACTGTCTCAATGTTGTGGCAGGTGGATAAAACCAAAACATCTTTTTTGTCACGCCATTTGAGGACACATATTCCTCTTTCATTTTCTTTAGCAATGACTTCGTCTTTTTTAAGTTTTTTTCCTATTACTTCGCAAAGTTCCCAGACAATGTGTTTTGTTATCTAAAAGTATGTGTGCCAATTGGAGGCTTGTATACCAATTATCAGTTACACACAGTCTACCAGACCCTAATAGACATCTCGCCAATTTTAGTACTACACTGGTGGATACTGCTAATTCGCTTTGTTTCTCTTTTCCTGCATATACACTTAAGTTCCACGTGTAGTCATTCTGAGTACATAATTTAAATATTTTAATGCCATATTTATGGCTCTTTTGTGGATTGTGCTGTTTGAACAGCAATCGTCCCTGAAACGGTATCATGGTTTCATCAATGCAGAATGTTTTCCCTGGCGTATATATGCTTTGGCAGTTTCTTATAATTTTGTCTATAAGTGGTTGCACCTTATGTAATCGGTCTCCTTCTGGGCACTTAAGAGTTTTCTGAAAAGTGCCACATTTTCATAAGTATCTCAAATCGGTTACGGCTCATAATATTAGGAGCAACCTCATTTTTGAACATCCCACTTATGTGACCAATAATCCCGAATGGAATTCATTCGTACCATTCCCATATAGCCTATTAGACCTAAAAATCGTGCCATTTCTTTTCTAGTGGTTGGCTCCCACGATTGCGCACGGGCATTATTGGAAATATTCATGTTTTGCATAAGGAATTCAGTTGCATAATGATTTGTTTGCTCTGTCATAAGATCAAGGACGTTAATGTCTACAAAAGCTAAATAATAATCTGCAGGCTTAAGACCTTGTAGTGCAGCTTGCCACTCAAGATTTACACCACTTGCATAAGTTTCTTCAAATTCTAAATGGTTTCCAACGGGCGTATCCCAAACTGAGAGAGACAAATTACGCAAGTTAACGGTTATTCCGGTATCAGGTTCTTGAACATTTTGCGCCGGGTTATTTTCAATGTCAGGTCTTTCTGCTTCTGGCGCCGTGGCACGGTCTTCAAAATTTACATTTTCGACATTGTGTGGCTCATATTCTGGTTCTTCCGCTGGGTTATTTTCTATGCACTCATTTGCAAGCTTGCTACGTTTACTTGGACGTTGATGAGATGGGCCGGGAATATCATGAAGATCGAGTTCTTCGCTGTGGTATTCATCACTGTCACTACTACTTGGTGGAATAAATCCTGGGTCATCGACAGAATCGTCAGAAAATGGATCATGTGAAGAATCACCTAAAAGTATTTTACATTATCTCATTTGTCAACTATAATAGGTACAGGTGCTATTTTGTATTCGACATAATGTAAAAAAAAACTTACTTTCATAGTCGTTTTTTTTCTGCAGAGCTAATTGCAATATTCTCTTCGATCGTTCACACATTATTATTTCACTAAATAGTCTTACTTTACAAACAAAACCGCGATAACAAAGAGCAACGCATCAATGCAACGCAATGAACACCTGTTACAATAAGTAAAACTCGATCGGCTCGATCGTCGGTCACCGTGTCCGCTCGTGGCGAACGTCTCCTGAGGGCCATCGTGGACACCGGTGTCCGCCTGCGGTTTGCGCCAGGCCAAAGCGGACACCGGTGTCCGCTTTAATTTTTTTAGTTTCCTTGCGAAAAAAAAATTTAAAATGGTGGGGATTAGAAAATAGTTAGAACTAAGTATCCAAAATTAGTTAAATGTCACCTTGGCCCAGGGGAATGTTTTGGTGAAAAACCCTTGGCGCTCAACCTGATAAACATTACAGCAAGACAAAATCGTGGAAGACAACATCTTTGTAGATTATAATACCAACCTAAAAGATTTAGGGTTATTACAAGTTAGTAGTTACGTTACGATAATTTAAATTTCATTTCTATTTTTTTAATTATACAGGGTGGTTCAATATTCACTCCCCAGCCCTCGGATATGTATTCTACATTGAGATAAAGAATAAAACAATTCAAAATTTTAAACCAAATTGTAATGCATTTACTCAGTGGCGTAACAATGCAGCCATGGGCCTGTGTTCCAGAAGCAAACCGGGCTCTTCAATTCGTAAAAAAATAACGTTTTCTTAAGGGCCCCATTAGCAGGACACTAGGAATTTATTATTCATACTTACGAAAGAAGATTTTATTAAATGACAAGAATATAAAAAATGCTAGATAAATACTTAGTTATAATTACATTATATAGCTTCTTTGCGGAGTAGCTGTTGTCGTGCATTAAACATTATGTTTGTAATTTTTTGCTGTGTTTTCAAATATACTTAGTTCATGAACTTTCAAGCAAATTTAATTGCGATGCAATAAATGATGCAAAAATTTCACTTTGTGTCTGTTTATTAGTTGGTCCAGGTCCAGAGTATTTGGTCATCGTGTTTGTTATTTGATGTAACGCACTTGAAGCACTCTGAATTACGTCGTCATTGTCCTTTGCACATTTCTTCTTCTTTTTACTTTTTTCTACGACAACGTGGGATGCAACTTTTTTTTAAATGTATTTCTGTTTGAGAATTCACATAGAAGTTATGTTAAATTAATATTCGTATATTAAAAACTTTATTTACGGAGTTATTACATGTTTCATCTCCGCCATCCGCTTCGTATACCATTTCTACATTATCGCCGAAAGCGCCTAACAAATCGGTTTCATATAATTGATCTTGTGAATACGAATTCTCACATGCAATTTCTGTAGAGGAAATGCTGTCAACAGATGCTCGGGGCACAATATGTTCCATAACAAATGACATATCGTCATAGTACCACAATGAAGGTTTATTCTGCATTTTAAAGTCTCACGAATTATAAAATTACTAACCTCAGTAATTCCAGCACCACTACGCTGTGAAGCAACATATTTTCTATGCTCTCCCATAAAATTGGTACGTAAGTTATTGAATTTATTTTTTAATTCTAGTAAATTCACCATGGGACGAAGTTCTGCCGGAGTCCCACGTACCATTTCTAGTGCTGAGGTTTTTGCGTGCTTATTTTTATAGCGTATAAACAAGGATATTGCTTATACGTTTCTATTAGCAAGCGAACTTCATCACGTGACCACGACATTGCGAGCTAAAAACTTCAAACAAACGATATAATAACGACGCTTAAAGTAACAATAAAGTAAAATAAAATGTAACCTATAACTAAAAAAAACCGCCGAAGAATTTTGTAACATTTTATTTTAAATTATAATACAAAATTATAAATTTCCATAATTAAATAAAGTCAAGTTTTACATTTTAACCATAGAGGGAATTAAGTACCACATTTGGGTTATTTTTCTAAATTTTGGGGAAATTTATCAAATTCGAACATAGAAATTCCTGCAAGTTTTTATTAAGACCTTGGAGATAGCAATTAAATTATTTTCAAAAAGGATATGTAAGAATCACTTTTAGAAGTGTCTTCGTGGGTTGTGGTAGTTTTTGGTGGACCAATTATTTGGGATTTTGTACCACTTACCCTTAAGTTATTATAATAACTTATTATAATTAAAATTTGGATTTTGGATACCTTAAATTAAAGGGTATTAAGTTAATTGAAGGGGTAAGAACCAAATGGGTCTAAGTGACAATTTTAGCAAAAATAGGTAAGTACATAACAGCGTATTTAAAAGTGAAAATTATTCAGTGGCACAAAGATCCAAGCGACATTTAAACATATAGCACCATCTATGAGACCGCCGAGAAAGCACGGAAACAAAACCGCGTTTTTGATTAGAGTCAAAAGGATCCAAGATCCCTTAGACCCCTTTGGCACAAAAAGTAGAAAGTATTTCATTTGCTTCCATTACTTAGACCACTGTGCGCACGTACGCCGTATGTTATTTCCATTGTCATAAGAGGTGTTTTGTAACAGTTAAAGTAACAAAAACTAACTTTTTACCATGAGTGCACCAAAAAGAGCTGCTTCAGGTAAGATCATTGTAAATAAGTTAAGGATTAAGTTAAATATTATCATTCTTTTCTTAAAAAATAAATTATATCCTGAAATTGCTTTAGAAAAATATGTAAGATTCGCTACGAACTCTGAAAGCTGTGAACATGATCCTTACGAAACAGATGAGGGCAGTGAATATATTGCCAGTGATTCCTCTCTAGATGATACGGAATTAATTAATTCCGACGAAAATGGGAAAAATTCTGTACGTTCGACTAGCGAAATTCACGGTACATTGTATATTATAATCCAAAATGTATTTAAAGTAAAGTATTTCATTTAGTTACTCCAAAGAGGACCAGAAAAAGAAAGAAAGACGTGAGCAGTTGGAAAAAACAGATAAGAAAGCGTTCTAGGATAAGTGGCAATGAGTACAAGACCGCTAAAGGAAAAACGATTAAAAAAAGGACCTTGAAATTATATGACCATCGCTGCAGATATGATTGTAACAAAATAAGTGAAGAACAAAGAAAAGTCATGTTTACAAAGTTTTACGAAATAGAGACGTATGCTTTGCAACCCCAGTACTTGGCTTCTTGTGTAAACAAAACTGAAGTAAAGCGACATAAAAAACAGGCAGTTTCTCAAAAGGTTTTACTACAATTTTACGCCTAATGAACTTTAGAGTTTGTAAAGAGTTTTTCCTTAGAACTTTTGACATTAGTAACAGGAGACTCCGCGTTATTTGCCAAAAGAAAAGTGAAGAAGGATTTACTGAACCTGACAAAAGAGGATCTCATACCCCTTCTAACAAAATTAGCACTGATATTAAAAATGATGTTATTACCCATATAAATATGTTTCCCCGATATAAAAGCCACTATTCAAGATCACAGAATAACAGCACTAAGTATCTTGCAGAAGACTTAAATATTAAAAAAATGCACTGCCTGTATAAGGAATGGTGCGTAGAAAGAAATAGACCCTCAGTAAAAGAATCGTATTATCGACATGTTTTCTGCACTGAATTTAATTTAAAATTCCATAAGCCCCATTCCGATACGTGCCATACTTGCGACCGTCTAAATAATTTAATAAAACATTCGGCAGATGTGGATACTATAACAAAAAGCAAGACTGAACTAGAACTTCACCACAGAAAAGTTGAAAGTGTCAAACATAACAAAAAGTGTGACATTGAATATGCAACACAGAATTGCGAGAAAGTCCGTGCTATTTGTTTTGACTTGCAAAAAACACTTCCGACTCCTCTACTTTCCACAAATAAGGTCTATTATCTAAGACAGTTGTGGACTTACAACTTTTGCGTTCATGACCTTGTTAGTGGCGTGTCGTTGATGTTCATCTGGAACGAAACTTTAGCTCAACGAGGATCACAGGAAATTGGATCATGTCTGATTAAGGTAAGAGTAAACAATATTAAGTTCACAAAATAATAATTTATTAACTGTGTCTCATTTTTTAGTATATTCAAAGCTTACCATCAACCGTGAAAGAACTAATCTGCTATAGTGATCAATGTGGAGGTCAAAACAAAAATAAAAATATTGCCAAGTTATTAATGTTTATTGTCCAGTCTAAGTCATCTTTGGAAATTATACATCACAAATTTTTTGAACCCGGACACTCGTACATGGAATGTGACCGTTCATTTGGTCTCATTGAAAAAGTAAAAAAGAAGGCGTTAAATATTTTTGTTCCCGACCATTGGATGGAATTGATAAAAAATAGTTCAAAAAAGTTTCGAATTTACAACATGAATCAAAATGACTTCCTGTCATTTAAATATCTGGATGATATCATGATACATCCAAAAAAAACTATTGAAAAAGATCCAATCAAGTGGCGCGAAATAATGTGGTTTGAATACAGGAAAGAAAATTTCTTGTCCTTTTTGATCCACATTACAACAAATCCGCAGTTTCCTGCGGTCAGCTCTGAAAATTGTTCATGCCTTAAAGCAGGTAGACCAAATTGGTCAATAAAAAATCTAAAAAAACCGCTTTATAATGGCGCCCTGAAAATTCCTAAAGCAAAGTGGGAAAATCTTCAACAGCTTTTGCCTTTTGTTCCCCCCATTTATCATGATTTTTATCAAAATATGGCACATCAGAGCACCAAAAAGAAAGTAACGCAAGTCAAGCAATCAACTTCAAAAGAAACAGAAGATGGCGAAATTTTACAAGAATATAGCGATGGAGAACTTTACTCAGACTATGACACATAAGTTTTGTTTATATAACCGTCTTTTATTGTTTCAATAAAATATTCAGGTTTGATTTTCAAAAATGCTGTGATTTTTTTAAATATCGCTTACAGCCAAACGGATCTAAGTGACATTTTTCCCACAAAATAAGGTTGTGACAAATTTCTTCAAAAACCTCAAAAATCTTCCTTATATTTTACGTTTATTTCCATGATTTCACTAAAATAAATATTACACAGATTTTACAATTTTGAAGTGACTTTGGAAATTAATATCTCATAATAAGAAAAAAATCACTTAGACCGTTTTGGTTCTTACCCCTTCAATTTTAAACGAGAATTGCTCGGAGTTATTAGAGACACTTAACTTCATAGCCGCCTATTATCTAAGGTAGTATATCTTAATTGCTTATTCCTTAATTATCTTGTTCGTATTTTCAGGCTATATAAATATACCTATAAATATATATAACTATAAATATAAATTTAAATATAATACGCAGAATTACCTGGGTTATCATTACGATCTTTTTCCATATTGGGGGTTATCAGTATCAGCTATTAGATAGCCAAGGTTATCGTAACTTATAAAAGGAACAGGATTGGGAGAGTAAGGAGAAAGGAGGAAGCTGTCAGTTTATGTAACAGTAACCTCATCATAAAGCTCCCAGGAGATTAAGGTCAGATAAATTTTATGTATATTACAATCATCGTAGAGGAGTCCCTCGCGGAACAAATAACCATCTGCAAATTGTTATCTGAAAGTTAAACTTATTATCAGTTATTTATTGGAACTTTTTATTTGATAGCATATTTACCATTGTTTAATCCACATTGTTTAAGAGGATTACAACCTCATTATTAATTTTGTTATTGGAATTCAATCGTTATAATTGATTATTTAATCAGGAGTATTTTATCAGTTCAATCATATTATATTTGTCATTGTTGTTAAATTATCTTACCGTTTATTTTGTTAGAATTTAAATATTTTGTATATTAATAGGCCTGTAACTGCCAGGGTCATTTATTGCATTGCCTTTTTTAAATAGTGGAATTACCAAGGCTGGTTTAAGACAATCAGGGAAGACTCCAGTACTAATGCTGATGTTAACTATCATTGTCAGTGGCTTTACAAACAAACTAACATTACGTTCTGTCAGGGCAACGCTTAAGCCATAAGTATCGGTTATATTTACTGCTCTTTAGATTCAGTATTGCTTCACGTACTTCGGCTTGAGACACATTTTGGAACTCGAAAGCCAATACAGCTGATCAAATTTGGTTCGCAATGACTAAGTGGATCTATATTCGGTATTGGAAGCATCGACATGGTTTCGTTAGAAACCTTACTAAAATAAGCATTGAACTGGTTGGCGGATAGGTTTCAATGCGGTTCGGCACTGGTCTTTCTGTGTGAATTTATTACCTAATAATGGAAAGGTATACTAACAGAGAATACGTGGATATGATAAAAGTTTTAGGCGGTTTTAATTGTAACGCCCGTGCTGCCGAACGTTTAGAAAACGGTTAGGCTTTCGGGATTTTACTATTCTTTATTTTTATGTTATTTTTTGTTGTAGAATACATTGTGGGGATTACCAAGAAGTGACCCCACAGTAGCCAGCCACCGCCGGACGAGGTTCGTTACTCGTCCGCGAGAGGGAAAAGATGGCGATGTAAAAAGAAGATGATAAATAAAGAACCGCAAATACTACAGTGGTGACCCCGACGTGATATGAACACGCAACCTTCTGATCTGCTGCTGTGCTTTCTGGACTGGCTTCTCCTGGAACGTTCTCTTTTGTCCCATTTTGTTTCCAAACGGTCTAACCGAGCAATGAGTGCTGTGAGTTGCTCATCTTTTTCTGCAACCACTGGAGCCAGTGATGGTTCAGTGGTCTCAACTACCCTGTCTGCAACATCAGCTAGCTTCTCTAATGTCAACGCCTTCAGAGACACTAGAATGGGCTGAACAGTTGACGGCATTTGTTGCATGAACATTTCTTTCAGTGCCTCATTATTGACACACCCACCAGAACTTTCATGCTCCGAAGGAGTTGTGATGCCTTCCGACTCCCCAAACTCTCTCCGGCAAGTAGTTTCTTAAATCTCTGAGACTCGCTTAGCGTCGTTCGTTTTAGGATCGCCGATTTTAACTTTGAGTAGGGTTCGCAAGAGTCTGCCTTGATAATTAAATCCGAAACTTCATCGGCTAGTTCTGGCGGTAGCACCGTGACTACATGGTGAAATTTGGTCTCTTCCCTTGTAATTGCTGGATGAGACAATTGAAACCGTGATTCCACCATTTCGAATTTTTCTCAAAGATTTCGAACCACAACTCTGTTCTAGGCCAAAATGCTGGCAGCGAAATGGCGGAAGTAGATGTCTCTTCCTGTGGAGTACTAGCTGTTTGCGACTCAGATGTCGCTATTTTTTAGACAAAATGCCTTCGTTTTGTTGATATTGAAGGTGCAGATAATTTCCTACCCGGTCTCGAACACTAGAACACTACACTATGTCCCGGCCACAAGCACGCGTTGTGTCAACCCAAACCATTTCTATTGACAGGCTAAAACCGTCATATTTGGAATCGGCAAATGACCTGCAAGTAGGTGATCGAACCTCGTCCGGCGGTGACTACTGTGGGGTCACTTCGTGGTAATCCCCACAACATATCCGAGGGCTAGGGACTGAATATTGAATCACCCTGTATATACAGTTTTAAAAACAAATTTGTGTACACCACGAGAAGAAAAGGGTTTTTCAACTCTCGCTGAACTTTAAGCTCGAATTGAAAAAAATACCACTTTCTTCTCTTGTTGTACAAATAACTATTTGTATGATGTAAATTAGGAATAAATACAATAGGTACCTCCGTATAAAACGAGGTTTACATTATTTTTATAGGTACAGTTCTGAATAATAGAAAAAATTTTAAAACGTTTTACCTTATTCAAACGTAAAAAATTTTGTTTGACAGTTTGAATAAATCTAACATGTAGTTGCAATGTTGTTTATATGGATAGAACTTTTAGAAATTTCAAAATTAGAAGTACATCTGAGGTGTAGGTATTCAAAATACATAAATTCAATGATTCCTTACTTGTAAAATGCATTTTAGATTCCGTCATGATTTCCAAATTAAACCATTTTATGAAAAAAGTATAAAACTAGGTTACCAAACAAACTTTGAATCAAATTAAGTTTCTCATGTTCATTTAAATAAGAAATAGTTATTTGACGAGACGAAGAACGAAAAAAAATGCAGTGATTCGTAAAAATGTATAGAATTATAATTATGTATAAAATTATTATTAAAAACAATTGAATTAATATAGGTTTTACAATTTCGTAAAATATAAGAAAAAAATAAGAAAGCAATTAGAAGTCTTACATTAAATGCATAAATAAACGGAAACAATTTAAACATATTTACATCTAAAAATAATATAGGTATGTACATGAAAACAAGTTTTACGTTTTATGGGTAACGTTATGGATTACGACATTAATGCTTATTTAAATGATGAAGAAATAATAAGAAGACCAACAATAATAAGGTACCGCCCAAATTATTTTAAAGAATACGACGGGTATGATTTTTTTAAATAAATTTCGACTAACAAAGAGGACTGTCGAAAATGTAATATTAAATGAAATTGAAGATATTATTTCCCATCCAACAAATAGATAGGTATATCGTATAGGTATACGTTCGCTTCTTACCTTGACTATCTTTCTGCCAGTCAGCAGCTGATCTTGACCTTAAATTTTTTGCCAATGGATCATTTTTAAGATGTGCTGGTGATTTTGGAGGTGTCAGCACGTCAACAGCTTGCACTACAGTGAAAAGAGTCAGTGTGGCGCTTGCAGGTCTCATACCTCGGTACATAAAAATGCCTTCAACGGACGAAGAAATATCGGAATTAACACAAAGTTTTTACAATATTGCACGGTTACCTAGGTGCATTGTCGCTATTGACTGTACCCATATAAAAATTCTCTCTCCTGGGGGTGATCAAGCTGAATTGTTTCGAAACTTAAAACAGTTTTTTCCTTTCAATGTGAAACTGTATCCGATCCACAGCTAAAAATACGCAATATAGTGGCAAGATAGCCAGGGTCAGCGCACGACTCCCATATATTTCGAAACTCTAACCTATGTACCATGTTTGAACGAGGAAGTTTTTACCCAGGTAATTTCATGGTTGGTGACAGTGGCTATGGAGTTAAGCCATATCTAATTGAATCGGTTATTTCAGAAACAACCTAAGTCACATTTCGGCCATTTTGAGATATACATGTTAATATACAGTTTAGAAGGTCCCGGATCGTTTGGTGTAGAAGCAACCTAAGTCCCGGACTTAGGGTGTTTCTGCAGTAAGTGGGCGATAATGCTGCAGTTACGAAGTTATTTCTAACCTCTAAATTGAGCAGTGGTTTTGTAAGGACAGTTTCGTGTTGCCGGTGTGTTTTTTGTTAATTATAATTATAATTATACCATGAATAACGACGAGCCAACTACATCTGGCAATAATAATGAAGAGCCACAGAAAAAGCGGAAAGGAATAAGGCACACAGATAAATACCAAAGAAATGTAATACGAAATTCCAGAGTGAAAGGGGCAAAATATCATAACTGACGTGGAAAGGAAGTTGAAGCAAAATGCATGGGACCAGAGTGCAAGTAAGTAATGATAAATAGTTTAAAGAATGTGATGTGCTCTGTTAATTACTGGGCACTATTTTTTTTACCTTCCAGATGTCCCATGAAGTGCTTTACAGTAGTAAGTGAACAACAAAGACAAGAAATTTTTGCACGTTTTTATAACATGGATACAAAAACTGAACAAGATATTTATCTACAGGGGCAAATTGCTATTAAAGAGGTGGCGCGTAGATGTAAACGTAAAGAAAACGCAAAAGACAGGCTACGAGCTTATGAACATTATATAACGATAAATCAGGTACGAAAGAAGGTTTGTGAGGCAGCATTCTTAAGCATTACATGCTGTAGGACGTGAAAGATTAAAAAGAATTAAGCGTCTGTTAATTAGTGGAGAAGTTCCGAAAGATAAAAGGGGAACCAATGCTAAAGCAAACGTCGTTGGCCCGGAAATTAGAGAAATTATTAGCAACCACATTAAATCCTTTCCGGTCAAGGGGTCACACTATGCGGGGAAGGAATAAAGGTACTTGGATGCTCGTTTAAATGTAAAAATTATGTATCAGCTGTTCAAGGTAAAATACCCAAAAAGCGACGTCAAATACAGCTATTACTTAAAGTTTTTTCACGAAAACTTCCAGCTCCATTTTGGTAGGCCACAGGTGGACACTTGCAACGTTTGTGAAGAGTTGAATGTCAAAATAAAGAGCCCAAAATTAGGAGAGCCTGCCAAAAGGGCTGCTGTAGCCGAAAAAGTTGTGCATTGTCGCCGATCAAAGAAATTTTATACTGCCTTACAGAATTCTGCGGTACAATGCAAAGAACGTAATGATTTAGTTGCGTTATCATTAGATTATATGCAGAATATGCAGCTTCCTGAAATACCTGTTCAGGATTTATTTTTATTTTACCTTACACAACTTAGTGTAAGGGTGTTTTGTATTTACAATCTTGGTACAAAAAAGGCAATGTTCTATCTCTATCACGAAGGAGTGGCTGCCAAGAGCCCCAACGAAATATGTTCATTGCTAATGGACTATATACAAAATTACATTGGTCCGGAAGTTAAGGAGCTTCACTTGTTCTCAGATAATTGTCCGGGCCAAAATAAGAATCACTGTGTTACGCGTATGTCTTTAGCTTTGACAGATACAGGGTGATTTAATTAAATTCAGCATTTCTTTCCCATAAGAGGACATTAGTTTTTGCCATGCGATCGTGCATTTGGGCTAGTCAAGAGAAACCTTAAAAAATTCGATAGAATTTATGACCTCCACAAGTATACTGAAATTATTGCAATGGCAAGTGCCCAGCATGCATTCACCATAAAAGAGATTCAAACAGAAGATATTAAAAACTTCAAGGATTGGTGGCAGAACTATTAAAAAAGTACCTCTGTATCCACAGAAACACAGTCGTTCTCTCGGAATGCACGAATGCACTTTACCATTTCAAAGTTCCACCACTTTGTGTATACCTCAGAAACTCCAGGAACCATCCAAGCTAATGCATACATCAATGGGTTTGCATGGCATACGTTTAACTTAGCACATCCTAAAAAGAAACATGAATGTGTTAAATTCCCACCTGAATTAGCATATTCAGAAAGGCTTCCAATTATTAATTCGCATTACCTGGCATCTGCACCATTTGTTTCTCCAAGTGTCCCATAAAGTCTTCTGCCAGACTATCTTTATGTTTTTCCCAAAGACTGAGTGGCTCGGATAGGTGACAAAATGCCAACATTATAGAAAATAATTCCCGCATTTTGAATTGAGAGTGACATAAAGCAGCTTCCTCTAGTGCAGTACCCCAATGTTTATCATCCTCTAGCAAACCAAGCGCATTGCAGGGCGATTTGAATGTCTGATGAATAACACCATCTACAGTTTTAAGGGATTCAAATGATATTGGTCCGCGAATTTCATGTAGAAGTAGGCGGAGATAAAAGCATTCCGAATTATTTGGATGAACTCTCCCAAGGGCATGTTCCTTTTTCACTCCTGGCCAACCTGCAACCTCTATTCCCCTTTTTCTTCTTGAAAATTTGTTGTTTGCCCATACGAAATACGATGGAACATCAGGATACAAAAGTGTTTTGGCAAAGTTATCAGTTTTGCACAATTGAAAAAAAGCTAAAAGTGTTGTTTGCGGCGGTTTACTAACTTTTTCAGCAACGTTATTGGCAGTGAAATAAATTCTTTGTCCATTCTCAAGGTGGACTGACAGATGGACCACGGTTGGAAATCGTTCATGTATTGGAAAATTCAGGATTCTCCACACGGCCTCTGAACTGCTTATATATCTGCCACATTCATACAACTTCAACTCATCCTTATTTTCTAAGGCGAAAGCTGCTTGATCGCTTCCCTTGTTCACATACTTACAAACGTACTTTATGGATTTCACTGAGTTGCAATACTCCACATTGATATGAGCATTGAATGTGAGTAAGAGAACAGGAATATATGGTACTACCCAACGATTATCTATATCCATTTCATTTATTTTCGCAGTGAATCCACCGTCAACTGGAGATCGTCTCCTATACTTTTGGTAACCATCATCACCTGTTTGTGTCTTTAAGTAGCGATTTTGGGTATTTTTTACTGCATTTGTTATCGATCATACAGGGTGATTTGAAATTAATTGTACCACAGGGACCGTGCACCATGTTAGATGTGACAATTTCGTGTAGTATGGGATCCTCTATAATGTTAGGAATTTCTGCGCAGATCACGTTGTCTACATTATCAGGAGTAATGCGATTTACCATCCAAAGTAAAATATGAATGTGGGGGAGACCTCGTTTCTGCCATTCTGCTGAGTACATATAGCAACGCACTTCCCCGAATATTTTGCCTTTTGTCAAAAGAGGCATAATTTTCTTAACTTTTAGATGGAATACCCTTGAAATAATGTCATGGCTGTCATGAGATTTTTGACCAGGTAATAGTGAATCACTTATCTCCTTCCATCTGGGGTTACAGGTAAAAGTAATGAAGAGGTCAGGTCGACCATAGTAACGAACGTAAGTCATGGCGTCTTGAGTTCGCTCATGCATGTATCTCGGCCCACCCGTAAAAGAAGATGGCAAAACTATCATTTGACCCAATTGTAATACATCTGCGTCGTGTCTTCCTAAAGCATCTTTAAGATGAATATAACTCTCTGCGCGCAGTTTTTCTTGGTTGTTCCTTGTATAATTGAGCCTCTCAGTTTCTATTTTGGCATACATGTCTGTTAAAAATTGACTGAATAGTGATCGGAAATACAGCAAGTGATTCAAATGTTCTGGCATAATCATAATACGATAAGAATAGAAATCCGATGCTGAAACTGTCTTTTGAAGCGGTAGTTATGTTGTTGGATCACGCGGTTGTAAATTAATTGAGTAACCGTCCTCTCCATGGCAGAAGAGCAACGGGTATTGCAGGGCGTCGTATGATCGGTGAATTTCGCTGATTCGCCGCACAGTATTGGTACGATTTTCTAATATAATATCTCGTTTTTCAAATTCCTGCCCTACCATCACTAAAGCAACTTCATCATTTTTTGGGGCATTAAAACGACCGCGGTGTCCATCTATCGGTTTTTTTTTCGGCATGAATGACAACCTTAAATGTTTCACAGGTTGAAGGTACTCTATCTATTGTAGTTTTGAAGTCCTTAATATATGAATTGATTTCATGAAGCATTTTCTGTAATTGCTTGACTAAGTCTTTTTCAACGAACTTCGTTCGTTACTGGAATCAATATTCCGTCCGTGCGTCCGTGCGTTGCAAGAGATGCGTATTGTCTACAACCGAGTTAAGATATGGATCTTATGTGAAATTTTATGCTGATTCAAGATCCGGTCCCAATTTTTCGACATCTCAAATACTTTTCGAAATATTCGACTTTAAAGTCGAAATTTCGAAATTATCAAATTTTGTCTTTTTGATAAGGCCAGATTTTTTTATACTTTCGTTACTGCGGTATTAGAAGTTCGTTTTGTAATCCAGGGATTTCAACTAGTTAATTTCTGGATAGTTGGCACACCTCAAAGTTGCTTCCCGTTACGAAATAAATTTGCAGAAATCGCGCCGCCTGTTGCGGTGCTGGCAAAAAACTCCCAATTAAATGATAAACTTGCCCCTGAACTTTAAAAGTAGGCATAAACCGTTTTCTAAAATTTTTTCGATCCAAATGATGTCATTTGAAAGCAATTGTTATATTTTCTAATTTTATTCATAAAGTGATGATGGTCGGGATGAAGATCCAGTAACAAACTTTTTAGAGGTTCTGGCAGATCCTCAAATGGATCCAGTTGTACTTTACCGGCACCACAGCACATACCAATACTCTCTTCTTTCCACTTAAGGGCGCTACACCACTTGCATTTGTTGCTCATAGTGCCCAACAAAACATTTTTATCGGACTCGTATTCTATAGGGGAGGTTCGCCTAATACGGGATACTTAAGGTTTGGCGGCAATAAAAAAATGCTCAAAGTCGTATTAGTGCCCTAAAAAATATATGTATACATTCCCTAAATATTCTTCTATTATACTCCAAATGGATTTCTAAATCCACAAACAACTTTTAGAATTAGGCGCCATTTTTTCTTTAAAGTGCAACTATCCCATTTTAGGGACACATGCAGGTAAAATGAGATACTACGTATCTGTAAAATGAGATAGGGATATTATGTTGAGGTGAAAGCCAGAAAAAAAACCTGAGTATTAAAAAACTATACTCCATTGGAACAAAAAAAAACTTAATTGAAAAAAACTAATCTAAGTAACAAAATCGCGTAAAAAATCAGTTTCCGTTGCAATAATAGCACAAGAAATCAACATCGTCTTCTTCGGCGCCGGCACAAGCATCGTGGACCCACCGGTTGCAGTGGATACATTTGATCCATCCGTCCCCACTTTTGCTTTTGCTATAGCTATTTCCACAGTAGAAGCACTCTGGATCCTCATCAGATGAGCTGCTATCATCAGAGGTTTTCTTTGCGTTGAGTTTTTGCATGTTGTCGTTTAGCTTTTCCCAATCTGGATTTGATAGTGGGACGTTTTGTTACTCCTTTCTGAGGTTTTGCGTTTTGCCTTTCGTTCAGGTCGTCCTTATACGGAGTGCTAGTTAAAACTGCTGCCTTTCCCGTATTGCGCTTTTTGATATTTTTCGATGCCTTTTTGACAACTTTGGGGTAGGGCTGGATTCGTTCCGGTGTATAGTACAGTGGTTCTTCCTCTCCTTCGCTGTCAGAAGCAAAATTGTTAGATGCTCTCGATGTCGAAGGCTGGGGAGTTTCAGAGCGGGCCAGATTAGTTCTGCAATCTTCTTTCCGTTTCTGCTTTTCCTGAGGTGTTTCAGACTGAGTAGTCTCTTGCCCAACTTCCTCATGGTTATCATTGTGATTTTCGTCGATTTCAGGAACATCGGTTGGCACTGCTGCAGCAAACATGTCTTCACTAAAAACATTACGATAGGTTGGATATATTCCAGTCTTTCTAAATCCATTAATGGCAATTGTTGGAGTAGCGGCTTTTAGGTAGGATTTACCAAATAATTCTCCAATTTGATAAATGCTTACAACTTTCCCAGGATGATTGCGTAAATATGTCTCAACTTCTTGATTATAAAAAGTTGAAAGAGGATACATAAATGAAACATCTAGTGGTTGCATTCTGTGGCTACAGTGGGGTGGTAAGCATAAAATGGAAACACCATGCTCTCGAGCTTTTTGTATAACAGGCATATTCTGGGTATGTGTCTTATGACCATCCAAAATCAGAAGAGTCTGGCTCTCCTTGGATGAGCCAGAAAATGCCAAAAAGTGATCAAACCACTTTTCGAACAAATGGAGTTGCATCCATCCTGATGGGTGGCTAGTGTTTCCGGAGGTGCACCATATAAAAATTCTGGTTTCATACGCATACGAGGGAATATTATCATAGGTGGTATGTATCCCCCAGCAGCATTCATACAAATAACTGCTGTACATAGAGTGCCCCGCTCCGCTGAAGTTAGTGAGCCTACTTGTTTGCGCCCAGTCAATGCAATAACTTTGGAAGAACGTCCCTGGACCGTAGTGATCCCCGTCTCATCAACATTATAGACTCTCGATGGTGGAAACTGATATCGCTCTTGTAGAGGTTCTAATAGATCGAAAAACATCGTAACATTAGTTTTGTTAAAACTTTTAGCTCTTGCGGCAGAAGTGGCTTCTGGAATTCGAAACGAAAGATGATGTCTTTTAAGGAAAGCTGTTAGCCAGTGCCAACCAGCGACTTTCTTATCAACATTGAAATGATGTGTTATGTTATTTTTTTCAGCAAACTGAAAAGCCAAACTTCGGACTGAATTGGAAGTTAAACCAAACATCATTGTTTCCATATTTGTGATGTAGTTGACCAGTTGGAGTTCTTGTTCTTTCGTGAAGGTATTTGTTCTACTACCTAGACCCTTTTCTGACCCTTTTCTCACTTTATTAGTTCCTTTGGCGCGGCGTTCAAGTGTACTTCTTGGCACATTGCAGCTAATGGCAGCTTTTAAATAACCACACTGGCCTGTTGAAATCATTTCTAGAGCTCTTGCCATATTCTCTTCACTCCATTGTTGACGTTGTGTCCTCCTTTTACGATTGTTTGGCATTTTTTATGAAGTGTAAGTACCTATTTGAGCTGTAAGAACAGGAAGATTCAGAATGGCACATTAATAAAGTTTACGAGGTAAAATGGGATATCCCGTTTTAGGTGAAGGCTTCATATGCCGTTTTACCCATATGAATAACTCGGCATTAAAATATTTTTAAAATCATAACGTTAAAATCAAATGCACAACCGCTATAGCCCAACTAACCCCCTATATTTAGACAATGTGTAAAAAATTAACGACTTCATTTGTACATTAATTGCGTATGTAATCCTTACTATTAGAAGCAACAAATATTACATCAGAATTGCAAAAAACATGAAAACTTACCTGAATTAACGTAGAACACTGATACTAACACTAGCATGCGTTGACCAACCACCATGCACTGTAGCTTCAGTTTGATGAATATTTCGCTAGATGACGACACCTGTGTCTCTAAAAACCGATGCTATCCCGTTTTACCTTACTATCCCATTTTAGGCGAACCTCCCCTACCAGAATTATATTTCATACCTGACAGATACTTATCTGTCCACTGCTTTGCATTTTTGGCATGCTGGTAATTACTGACTGCTTGTTTGCGTGCTTCTGGATGTATATGATATTTTTCATTCGCTACTTTGTGGACTGCTGGATTTAATTTCTGATAATGAGCTGCAGCTTGCCTATGCACCTCAGGATTTGATTTTTGATAATCAGCTGCGGCTTGCCTATGCACCTCAGGATTAGCTCTCTGATAATTAGCTACGGCTTGCCTGTTCACCTCAGGATTTGATTTCTGATATTTTGCCGAAGCTTTATTATACACCGATGGCTTATTGTGCGAATATGATAGCTATTTGGAAGCATTCTGAATCCAGTGGCGTAGATATTTTTTTTATAAACAAATCGCTAATAATAATTCTCCATTCCGAGTACGAAAAAGTTATCGTAGTATGCCCTGAAAATTGGAATAAACATTTAAAATTTTGTCCCAAAGTAGATTTTTGATTATTTGACATTTTAAAAAAAAATTGGTTAAAATCGGTAAATAACTTCAGATTTTACATGTGTGTTTCCATTCTAAATGAGTCACACTGTATGTGCCCCTTGCCATGATCACCAATACATTCTGTGCGGGAGAATAGTTTTTACCTTTGCCATCATCGTGAAAACCTGCAATAGTATCTTGCGATAAATTATAAAAAAAGTTGCGTTTCTAAAGACATCAATGCATATGGCACAAACTCTTTCTTTATCACTAAGGTTGTATTTTTAATTTTAAGCCCTCCATAGACTTGTGTTTTAACAAATGTTGAAAGGTTTGGAGGAAGATATTGATCACACAATTGCTTAAATGTATTGATGTTAACATCAAATTCAATTTTACGTTTTGTCATAGCAAATAGCTTTCGTTGAGAAGATTTGTACATTTTCTGCAATTTACGTTTCCTGAAAGTAAGTAGACCGAGGCTTTGTGGAGTTTAAGTTGCAACTGGACTCGTCATTGGCAGTGGTGAACTGTAAGCAAAAATATTTTTTAATAAGTTAAAAAAACTAGTTTTTTTTTCAGACAATAACAGATTTATACAAATTTTTAAACATACTTTTGAACATTGATATCTATTTCTGATAAAGGGTCTCCATCTAGAGTAACTGCAAAGGAGCAAGAAGGCTGAGGTTCATTTATCATGAAGTTATTTACAATATTTGCAATATAAAGCATCGGTTTTGCATGAGGTTGCAATCTACTCCTTAAATCGTTCAAGAACTATCTTCAAAATGGTTAGCACAAACTCGTAAGTTATTGTAACAATAATTCACATCATTAATCATTTTAATGTCCTTTCGACTACAAAGTTTTAACCATTCCTTGGATCAACAACAAATTAAAAGAATGAGTTAAAATTAAACCAAAAAGCATGAATGGCCGCGGTAACGTGACGCAAGTGTGTAACCACGAACGCTTACCTAGCGAGTGCTGCAATTTAGACTCTTTATTTTCTAGACTGCAAGTATTTTGTACATATTTCAGTGATTTACGAGTGTTATAGGTTTCATTATTATTGGTATTTTGTAATCGTTGATTTGTAGAATAAATTCCTTCTACTACCAGCCTTACAAGTGGCGCCCAACGAAAAGGACAAGAAATTTTCAATCAGAATTGAGACGAGAAGTAAAGCTAGAAAAATGGCGGAAGCGACAACCCCGATCCAAATGTCAATGGTGTTCATTGTTCATCGACGCCATATCCATCTACAAAGAATGCGAGGCCGTCTCAGATGAAAATGCGTTGAAGCCACTCCCGATGCTGCTAGAAGAGCCAGCGTTAACGTGGTGCTAAGGCGTAAAATATGCTACCCCCACATGGGCCCAAACGATGCAAACGCTTACAGCCACGTACGGTCCTCACCAACCCACGCACGGTCCCGAACAACCCACGCACGTGCTCCTTAGAGAATTCTTTTCTAGAAAATAAGAGGAGAACCAAGTAACAGAACTTTTTATGGGGGAAAAACGTGCCATCATTGCGAAGCTTCCGAAAGCGACATAACCTGTCGAAGAGAGTCCACCCACACAACAGCCGCCTACTTAACGTTTGGTAGGGAACTCAGACGGACGACCTCACTCGTGACGTTAAAAGGAATTTGTTTAATATCTCCTGATTATAGCTTTTTCTCGAAAATTTTCGAGCGAAGTCTATACGGCAGGAACGGAAATGCTCATTACGTGCTTCGGCTGCCTCCTCCGAAAGCTGACCAATTGGTAATAAGGATTTTTTATTATTACTGCGCCATGTAAAACAACTTTATGCATCGTTGACGTCATAGGGCGCCATGGATAAAGATCAACATACAACCGAGCAGTTTCCAATGCTTATCTATCGTATTTTTCAGGATCGATTAGGTGTTCGCTTGAAAATTGCCTCCAGAATCACTTTTAACCTGTATATTAGGTTATAACTGATGCCCGTTATATCCGACGCTATTTTGGAGTCACTAAAAATCGCCTGCTGGTGTTGCCGTCATTTGTGTTTCCAAAATTTGTTTTTGGCATGTCTACCAACAATCCTAGTTCTTTGCGGTGTTTGGTCTGTATATCTTGTTTTCTTTCATTTTCCAGTTGTTTCTCCTCTTCAGTTTTTCTTTCTCTATATTTCTTTAGAGGCAATTTATATTCAAGATGGAGAAT
Organism: Pyrocoelia pectoralis; assembly: GCA_036250285.1. Classification (NCBI taxonomy): domain Eukaryota; kingdom Metazoa; phylum Arthropoda; class Insecta; order Coleoptera; family Lampyridae; genus Pyrocoelia; species Pyrocoelia pectoralis. Next base: position 54,509,385 of record CM070075.1, read on the forward strand.
GCTTTCCAAAACGCATATCCTGACATGAAGTACTGAAAGGCCGAATGCAGTGGCTTCTGAATTAATTTCATTTCTATAATCCAGTTGGTTGAAGTTCTTTGAAGTTGCATCACAAATGTAACTGTAACGGAAGTTACAATTGTTGATAAAGATTTTCAGGTTCGTGGTTAAAAGGTTCGGTAATTTTTCTATCTTGGTAGTACGTTGGACCTACCTTTCGTACTTTTTCCTTCCCAGGCTAGCTCAGTAGAGATAAAAGGGTTAATTCTAAATTTGGTGAAACTAAGGTTCAATATTATTAAAGATTACGTTCATCAATTAATTTAGAAAAAAGTGATGTCATTTAACTGCAAATGCTTATTTATGACGACTCAAGTAAGTTTGACGAGGTCCTTAACCTTTCATTCGCGTCGCTTTGAAACAAATTACATTTTTACTCTCTTTACAGTTCGGTAACAAATCAGTGAAAATTCTATAAGATCCTTACAAATAATTCATTTATTACATATCTAATAAAGTTAAACAAAATATACGGTTCATAAACAAAAAAACAAAATTAATCTCTACCTAAACAAAAGATTGAATGGCCAATGTAATCGTTGTGCTAGCAAAAGTGACAAAAACAACGCTAGGTACCTAAATTTCACTTATATTTAAAAAACTCAATTCAAATAATTAAAAATATCTATAAAATTAATTCAGTTTTTCGTTCACTGTTAGTTTAAATGTTAAATAAATAATAGTTTTAGGACAGTACCTTAATGTTTTTTGTACCTTAGCGCGATAGCGTCGACAATAGCCCGCGTTGCGCCGCTTGCAAACAGGACATGCGGATCGGACAGCTCCTCCAACGGTGTCTCAATTCGTTGTTCGCCTCAAGGCGAGTTGCCTTTAAATTTCTTGTTTAAATGATGTAAAATTCACTTATATGCACGGTTTATACACGCTGATATAAAACATTGTTTATATAACGTAATTTACGCCTTATGACTTCGTTGTGAAATACTTCACGCACTTAATTCGTACTTTTTTTTTAAGTACCTAATACCGCTTTATTCAATAAATTCGCTTAATAATTTCAAAATTTGGTGCCGAGTGTGTAGCACCTCAACGCCGTAGCGGACTTCAACACTTTATGACGGCCTCACTCAGACTCTCGTCCAACTAAAACTAACACTCCACCTGCCTCCATATCCAGTTTTATAAATGTTATCTTACTTTACGCACGTTTGCAGATAAGACACCAAGCACGGCTTGCGCTTTTATACTATTCGTCCTGCTTAACTCTCTTAAATTATAAAATAAAACCTACGTATTAACCTAACTAAAAACATTTCCCGTATATACAAACTTGAAAAGTAAAAAGTAATTAATTTAATTTAACCAAAAATAACGCCCGTTACATAACCTCGACTCGGTTCCGGTTATACCTAAAACATCGGTGCGTAGCTACTAAACCTTTCTAAACTGTTACTCAGGAAATGACGATTCCTCTATAAAAGATAACGGCTACCAGTATCATAAGCAGCTACTGAATGTTTGTAAAACTGTAATGGGTGAACCTCTATTATCAGTCGTTAACGGTTACTAATGTGAATAAAAATAATTAACAAAAGAAAAAGAAAAACTAAAAATGACTTCTACCAGTGGTACTCAAAACAGTACACTAACCCAAACTAAACAGGTACTTACTACTTACTAAAACACAGTATTATCGAAGGGAAAAGAAATTAACGGAAGGTTCGGGCTTAAAGGTAATGAATCAGGAACGGAAACTAGGAGGTATTTCAAATGAAGTTGACAGGCTGACGGCTAATAACAGAAATCGCACTCGGGTGCAAAAATACGCAAAAAGACCCCATCTCATGTCTGCTTCGTGCTTTGAAATTCTTTCCCCCGTTCCAAGGTTGTAACGTGGAAATAAAAAATCACGCTACGCTTACCTTTGTGTGCTGTAGGAAGGGCACGTACCTCGACTAGCTCTGGCTGAGGTCGTGTGCAATTATTTTTAATTTTTAAGATGTTGGGGTGGGCGTCAGGTTTATTGCTTTGGTTGATAACTAAAACGCCTAGGTAGAACTCCTAGGGCAATCGAATTAACTTTTGAGGACAACAGGGAGGTTATTAACACAAGAGTAAATAACACTGTGACTGATTTTATTATACACATCAGAACTAAATTTCAACAATCGGTATGACGAGAAGTTTAGCATAAAAAATAAAGTTACATTCATAAAGTAATAAACAACTAATTATTCTGGCAATGCAAATTGATAATTATTGTTTTGTAGTACTTGCTATGGATAAATGTGACGTAAATTGGCACAGCTTTACCTAATTTACAGTCGTTTAGTTTATAAGTTCTGGTTAGCTGTAAGTTAGTAGTATTAGCTAATTGGTTTTTTTTCTTATTTGCTAGCTTGAGGTTAGTTTTAATTAGTTACAAGAATTAGATAAGTTGTACGTTGTAAAAATTATAAGTTAATAATCAATAACACATTAACGATTATATCTCAATGGCACATTGCATATTTAAACATAAATCATTCCAATTTCTTTATGGACTTTAAATATAATCTTTTGTAGGGTGTGTTACGGCATCATTGTGGTAATTTTATTGATGGATAGGGTTGGATTCTTATGCCATTTATACTTTAATCTACCATTCTGAATTTTTCCCTATAACACTATAATGTAAGTATGTTATTTTAGACTTAATAAAGCCGAATGATAGGCGAAACGTTGTCGGAACCAATAAATGTATTTTTTGTATTGAACTTATTGACGTGTACGCTATTTGCAGCAGGAAGGTGTTGTAAGAAGATGCCAAAGTGTTCATTCAGAGATTGCAAGAGCACATCTAAATCCAAAAAGACAAAGAACGTCAGGTTTCTGCCATTTCCTAACCCTTCACGTAATATGGCAAAATGTTTATTGTGGCTGGAGTTATTTGGAAACGAGAACCTTTCTGTTTCCAACATTTCCAAAAATACTTATATTTGTGAAAAACATTTCATTGGAGGAATGACTCAACATTTGAACATAACACCACATCCCAATTATTATGCTAATCCTCACTTAAGCCCTAAAGGTCTTACTATTCAACAATACATTGATGTTGGAAAACATGAAGATGCTGAATATTCACAAACATTGTCATTATTAGACAAAGACAATGATGTTGAAGATCGGGAAGACCATTCATCCCATACGAAAATGCAGAACGTAGTGGGACTTGTTTTAATGAAGAGTAAGTTGAAAGAATTTGAAAATGCTTTTCTATATTTATATCTTTCGAAGAAGAAATATTTTCAATATTTTACTGGCGTTATAATAATTCAATTTAAAGCACTGTATAATTTATTAGATGAAAGCGTTATGTCAAACTTACGTTATTCAAGACGAAATAATGTTGCGTTGAAGAATAGATTTAGTAAGCTATCATGTAGAGACAAGTTATGTATGACACTTATACGTCTAAGAAGAGGGTATACGCTCAAAGAATTATCAATATTTTACAATATGAGCATGGCACATGTATCTGTAATATTTTAGACATGGGTTCAGTTTATTTATTTACAGTGTTGCTGTATTCGTAACGACTTGGTGAAGGGAGCTCGTGCAACAGAAATGAAAGACATGCCTGTTGCTTTTCGTATGTTAGAGGATAAAGTTACGATGATTCTTGATAGTACCGAGATCAGGATGCAAATGTTTCGCAACTTCCAACGACAAGGGAACACTCATTCCAGTTATAAACATTATAATACTATAAAATTTTTAGTGGGGGTCTCAGCTAGAGGTGCAGTTGTATATAATAGTGAGGGATATGAGGATAGCGACATTTTGGTGTTTTTGGAAGAGAATGTGTTAATGGTAGATCGAGGATTCACTGTTCAAGAAGTGTGTGACGAAAATAAATTGAAATTAATCATTCCACCTTTTTTAGCAGGGAGATCCCGTTTAACCGCAGAAGAAGAAATTTTAGCTAAAAAAATTGCAAAATGCCGCATTCATGTGGAAATTCAGAGGTTAAAAGTTTATCAAATATCGACAAAACCAATTCAAATAACAATGTTACCGTTAATTTCAAATATATTCAGTATAATTTGTTTTTTGGTAAATCTAGAAAAACCATTTGCCACTTAATTTAATGGAATATTATTATAGACAAAGTTTATATAAATTTGAAATACAATATACCTTCAGTCTTATTAAATGTAATAATAAATGTAGCCATTATAATTTCAGTTTCATTTTCTTTTATATATTAGTAAACACCTAATTAGTAGACACAATAGATCAAATTACACAAAAATGTACAAGCTGTAACTTACAAATAAGTAGCATAAAAGTTGCAAGATGGCTTAATTTATTGAAATAATTAATTGTACAGGTGTAGTCACATAAGAAGGCGAGCGCGGCAATGCGCAAACGACGAATTTACGCTGCTTGTAAAATTTCGCTTAGCTATAAGTCAGTGTCGTTTCATTTTGTTGTTGTAGATATGTTTATTCATCACTAAATATGAACATTAATGTTATTTATTGAATTATAATTACTGGATAATTACATACTTTAGTCATATACAGGGTTATCATAAAAGAATGGTGCGGTTTCAGTAATTCGTAGGAAGATTCTAGGGAAATTTCTAAATGTTGTGAAAGTGTCCAACCCAAAAGTTTGTTTATAAGCTGTTCTAACCTCAACATCAGTTCTTGTACTGTTGTTGCGGTGAGTTTAGTGAGTTACTATGTTCTCGGTTCAAGATAAAGCAAAGTGTGTTTTATTGATGGCTGAATTAAAATCCGTAATTTATGTTCAACGTGCGACTAAGGGCGCCCATATTGAAATTTATTAATTATGTAAAAAAAAATGTTTGAGACGACAAATTAGATTAATAAACAACATTTACTGCAAGTAATTCTGTTTTTCTTTAAACAATGTTCGAAAGCGCACCATTCTTTTATGATAACCCCGTATAATGAAATTCGAATAAGTTACTGAAAAAAATGCACTTGTGTGAATGCATTTATTATGGTACGCAACTGACTTGTATTTTTACAGTATTCGGCTTTCGGAGTCATGAATCGGGTTGCGCCGGTTCTCGCCTTCTTATGTGACTACGACTGTAGTAATATAATTTCAATAATTATTAATACAGTGTGTCTGCTTAAGTTCGCACCATATGGAAAACTTTTTTATTATTAATTTTACGAAAAAAAGTTATTCTTTATAAAAAGTTCTGCATGTTCTAAAATCTAAAATACAATCATCAGATATTACATTTTTTCAATCGTGTACGCCGTTTGTCAAAAAATATGAATTTTGCTCAAGAGTAAAGTAGCTTTATTTTTGACAAAATCGAAAATTGTTATAAAAAGAAGTTGATCAGAACTAAAAACTACGTTCAAATATGCAATTACATCCTGCTAGTTAAAAATTTTTTTTTTGTACAACTGTCATTAAAAGTGACATTTTTAACGGCTATCAAGAGTGTTAAAAGATGACGTTTTCAGAGTAGCGTGTTAAAATAGCTATTTATGTAACAAGTTGCAAAATGAACGTGTTTTTGCACCATATGTGAAATTGAATCACGAGCGTAGCGAGTGATTCAACACATCGTGTGCAAAAAAGACGGAGTGAATTCTCCACGTTGCATTTTGGTTTTATCCTTATAGATATCTGGTAAGTTCTTTCTGTTTGTCCGCACAGTGCCAAGGGCAAATATCCCCTCTTTCAGTAGTTTCTCCATAAGAACGACTGAGCTAAAAAAATTATCGAAAGCTACGACACAATTCTTGTCCTTTAGCGAAGAAGTAAGATTTATGATAACTCTTTCACCTAAACCGTAACTGTTCTTTTCTGAATCAGTAGTCTTGCCGGTGTATATATCAAACTTGCAAATATATCCTGTAGCAGAGTCTGCCAAGCACCACACTTTGTAACCTCTTTTCACGGGTTTCATCGGCATGTATTGCTTTATCGATGAGCGTCCTTTGAAGGCGACCATTGACTCGTCGACAGCCAGGGAAGTCGAGTGTTTATATGGCTTGCAAATAGAATCGTTGAGCATCATGACGAGAGGCCTTACTTTATGTAATTTATCATATCCCGTCTGATCCTTTGGAACGGGCTTAGTGTTATCATTTGTATGAACATTCTCCACAAGTTTTTTATACCTTTTAGATGACATGACTTGAGCTACCGAAGGAACTGCTAGAATAGGATCACTTGACCAATAGTTTGCCAAGTGTGGAAGTTTGTGAATTCCCATCATAATCATTACCCCAAGAAGAGCCTTGATTTCTTTAGAAGTGTCTTGCCAATTTTTTGATGCCCCCAAACCTTCTTTCTTGTTAGATTTTCTTGACAGGTCTTGTGATGCATATAAATTGGTTTGTTCAACAATGAGTTCCAAGATGTCATCACTATATATTGCACTAAAATAATCTACTTCCTTGGCATGTGGGGGAAACGGGATCGTGGTTTCTGCCGGTTTATGAAAGTTGATATTCTTGTCATGTAGGTGCTCGCAATTTTTTGTCCAGGTGGATAGCTCTTCACTGTTCTCACTATCATTACCTTCATCGATTTCTTCGAGCATAGTACACCTGGAGATGGCGAATTTAAGAACTGGTTTGTCGGACTGGGAGGTCTAGGGGTGATACGTCCACTGGTGGAAGGAGTATTACTTGTACTGGAATGTATGGATTCCAGAATGTCCATTTCTTCGTTTGCATCATCATCCGGTTCTTCATCTGAGTTCTCCTCATCATTCGGAAGGCCGTAGAAGTATTCAAGCGCATTTTGTCGATGAATCTAAATCTCTAAATCCCACATGACTAAAAAAATACATTTAGGTAATACATCGTCCCAATGGGCACTGGGAAGGATATTTTCCACATAAGAAATAATATGGGCCGTGGGAAGTATTCTTCCCACCTATAAATATCGTCTTCCTATCAACATAACCACCCAAAAAACAAAAATATACACAAATATCTGTAACTAAGTAATAAATCTACCTAAATTATAAAAAAAAAACTCTTAGGTCTTACCTAATTACGACGATGTTTGCGGATTTTCGAAAAATACACAAAACTTGCGTTCAAAAAGGTGCTAAAAACGTGATTGTCTATAGAAAAGGTCAAACCCTACTGAAAAGGGATCTGTAGATGCGATAATTTGCAATTGATAAGTGCCTGTTTATGTTTCAAGGAGATGGCAGCACCAATACATTTAGGAAATATTTTGACCCGTGGTCCGTAGAGAGAATATTTGATGGTGGGAAATTGGCTTCCCACCGCCGACGAAAGGGATAATACATAATGCTTAATTTACTTACAACATTTTGTATAATAAATGGATCTATATCATCTAATTTAACTTTAAAAATAAGCAACCCTGCACTTGACCATACAATAACATCACATTCTTGTACATTAAAAATTAACATTGTTGTTGTAACTTGATATAAGTATGGATGGTGGGGTTTTATAAAAAAATAACCATCTTCTTCAGACACAAAAAATGTAATTCTTTGTTTGTCACTCAACACTTCTTTAAAATCACAAGGTCGTTTTCCTTCAAGAACCTTCGGACACTTGATCTCGACAACTCTTGTTGTAATATTGTTAGATGTTACTATTCCATCTGGGCTACAGGCTAAGTGAGGGTAGTCCTTATTTGCACACAAACCCATTTCAACAAACTCCTCATTTGGTTGCAGGTATGTGACAATATACTCACTCCGTGCTTTCGGTTCGTTTTTCTTACCATACTCCATTGCTGATACAATTGAAGGAGTTAATTGCCATAAGTTTTTTGCTAAAAAATTACATTTTGCAGAGATAGTTCTTAAAGAACATGCAACTTTTGCGTTTGATCTCCATTTTTTCCATTCGATAGATCCTTGAATTTCAGCTCCCGTTATTTCAAATGGATTGTTTTCGTATTGTGACATGTGTTCTGCCATACCTTCTTTAAATATTGCAACTTGTTGCTTAACGATTTGAATATCTTCTTCAGTCATTTTAAAATCATCATATTTTAGTTTGAAAACGGTTTCAAACATTGAAAGTTGAGTCTCTTTTTGGAGGTCACAAATAAAATCATTAAGGTTTATTTTTCGAAAATAATCTGGTGGTTTAGGATCAAAAAATGCTTTACATATTGGCTTTAACCTCACAGTTGGGTATATTGTTTGCTGGATGCTCGCAACAGGACCCGCGATTTTTACTTTAGCACCTAAACCCCACTCACTAATTTTGCATGTGCATGCTAATTTGTTATTTTTTCTTACAAACTTCTCCAAAAAAAGTAATAGAGCACTGACGTGACTACATTTCCCTAGAGCGGACTGTTTACATACACATGCACCACTAATAATGGCACCAGAGAGTTTATTTAATATTACAGTTACGTGGTACACTACTTTTGTTTTAAATGAAGCAAAACATTTAGCGTTTAAGTAGTAGCGCTTGTTATCACTAGCATCAAAAACAAACCATGGTTTTTCTATCACCCCTGCATCATCTTGTACTTCGTAATCTTCTGATTCAAAAGAAGAGCCTACAAATGTACGTATAAATATGCCCCTTGTTAAAATATTGTGGAATATCGTTACTTGGAAATTTATTCCACTCAATTAATTGCTCATCAGGAGGCACAGTTGAAGTTGATGTTGTAGCCATTGGAATTATATTTCGTTTTAAATCGTACCATTTCCCTTGATCAATTCCCAACAATATGTATTGATCACGTCCTCTTTGTATACAATTCACAACCCTAAAAAGAGGTATTCGGTATGTTAGATGAAATTACACTGGATATATAACTAACCGTTCCACTAATTCCAATTTTTTTTAATCCTCTGCATTCTAACCATCGTTGCAATTCTAGATTGCAATGGTCCTCAATTCGAATGCCTACTCTCAATACAGCACCAGGTACGTCCCCGGGCAGCAATGAGACAGGTTTTTGATTCACTAAGAAAAATAAAATTATTAAAATGCACTAATAACATTATTATCAACTTACCGATTGAACGCCAATCATAAATCGGTAGTAGTCTTTAAAAAGACTATCTGCTTTAAAACCTCCTGAGGCCCAGGATTTTTTTTTTAATATTTTCAAATTTTTAGGAGTTATGTGTATTTTATGTCCACTCTTACTTATTGAAAAAAATCTGAAAAAAAATATTCAACAGAAAATTAGGATTTTCCAAATGTCATATATATATATCACACTGGGTCCCAGTGTTATAAAAATTAACCAAACGGTTTTATAAATGATTTGTATATTTAATTACTCTAAGTTTGTCAGTTCTTTATCTAATGATTATTTTTATCAAAAATAACTAACAAAAATAAAAAGTTTATTTAAAAAACCTACAAATTTCTACAACTTCCTAAAAATAGCCTAAAAGGAATAAAAAACTAATTAAACTTTAGTATGAAATTCTAAAAAACAGTTACGTTTTTTCGTACTACATAAAAATATTTTACATTTTATGCAAAACGCAGTTGTTGTATTTCGGCAATTGACTTTCCTGCATCTATTTTGCTTGTCACTGTAGTCCACTAAATGGGCAGCTTTGTGATATCGAGCAATTTCCCCAGGAACTGGTCGAATCTCAACCCTTCTTTTCTTGTGTTTTGGATCCAGATTCCCAGATCACTACAAGACTCAGAATCGGAAGGATGCATACTCTCTTGTATCAGTTGTTCTCCCATTTGAAGTTTGAACATTCGGAACTGAGGAATGTTTTTGGCTGGTACCTTTTTTTCTTTCTGAATTGCTTTGTATTGTATCCAAGAGTTGCCAGCTGCTAAATCAAACATATGGCTGATGAAGCGAATTGTCAATACGCCTAGAACCACTTCGGCGTCCTCCTCTTGTCCTGAGACGACGATTCCCACCACGGGTTCTGACCCTTTTGGTTCTTATTTCAGTAATAATTGATGACTCCATTCCCACCACAGATTCTTCACCTTCGGATTCATCCGAGTGGTGTGAATCGTCAGATGAAACTTCAAAATTATTGTTTTCGTTGTCAATTTCTGGTACGTAATCCTCGTCCGATAAATTCAGATCAGATTCGTAAAGAGCTTGTTCCAGCTCTTTTTGAGTTAGAGCTGCAATAAATAGAATGTTTATTGCAAAAAAAAATTTAATACAGAAAATATTCTATGTAATACCCTTATGACAAAATTGTTATTAGAATTGAGAACCCTTGTAACATATATATGACATAAACATATTTAGTAGTATTATTCAAAAACGAGCTTACGAATTCGCAAAATATAGCGATAGAAGTCAAGACCAATTATCTAAGAAGGTTTTAATAAGATAAAAATACTTAATTAATATCGGATTATAGATATATTTAATAATTTACTTACGTCGTGTTCTCGACCATTCCGCCATGTTTCACAATTCAATGTAGAATACTGTTTTGTCATAAAATAGTTGTTGAATTTATCGTATATGTGGCTATGGTAAAATAGTTTCCTTTGCCTCCTATTATCTTACATTAAGATAATTATAATAGGTGGCAGTACGTAAATAATTTAATTCTTATGTAATATATATATATGACCACAGGCCTCAGGAGGTTTTAAAGCTAGGTATAAGGTAATAAAAATAAAATAAATAAGGATGCAAGTGAATGGGATAATGAAATTAAAGTAGGAGTGTGAAGTTGAAGAAATAGGAAATCTAAATAATTAAAATAAGGTAGGTATGTAAATTACGCACAACCTTCCCCTTAAAATAGCTTAATAAAGATGAAGACGAAAGTCAATTACTTAAAACGATGAAAATGATGTTCTATGAGCGACATGTTTCGGAATTAGCTAATTCTCTTTGTAGAGAACCCCTTTAAGTTTATTATTTATTAATTTCTAGTGATTCAACGTCCATATGTTTGGTTCGTTGACATATTTTACTTAACTTAAGTGTCCCCCTCAGCTCTATATAACCAATAATGTAAGAAACTGTAATTTTAGGAATGGATTTGTAATCTTCGAAACTAAGCTTGATAATGGAATTAGCTAATTCCGAAACATGTCGCTCATAGAACATCATTTTCATCGTTTTAAGTAATTGACTTTCGTCTTCATCTTTATTAAACTATTTTAAGGGGAAGGTTGTGCGTAATTTACATACCTATATTAATCCCCCCTTCGTGAAGAATGGACTCCCCAAAGATAAAATAAGGTAGATAAAAGATGCGATTTTAAAACGAGAATACACTTGGAACAAAAGACTAACACAAATAAAAAATGCATAGGCGAATACCGATAATAAAGGGAATGCAACAAGAATCAAAAAGAAAGAAGACGAAAATGAGGTTATAGGTAGTTAAAGCGCGCGAAGTTTGTAATTTATTAGGAAATTTACTAAGATCTAGTTATATTGTGTGGTACGTGTGGCGATCCTGTTAAAATGAAATGCAAATAGGGTAGAACTTTCGTCTTTTTCTTTTCAAGGTCAAATTTTAACCCAAGTCCGCTATTTGTAACGTCCTAACCTTCACGGTTTAATATCTTCATATTGGACAAAAAAGTAATCATTTCATTTATGTGATCTATTTGATACTGTGCCCCTTCGAAGAAACGTGTATACTTATTTTTTGTATTTCTATCTGAAGAATTAACAATATCAAATAAAGTATTGAATTTTTCTATCACATTAATTGTATGTGCTGCTTCTGACGGTAGATCCCATGTCCGTAATTAAAGCATCAACATATAAACCGATGCTTGGTAATGTCCCAACACAATCATCCAAAATAGCTTTAAGTTCAGGTGCTTTAAATTGTGAGTGGACTAAGAAATAAGCAATTGGTTGTTTCCAGTTCCCATAAATTCCTCGAAGCATAATAACACATACATTTTGTGCAGCTTGTGTGGTTTGTTTGGTTCCTGTGTTATGTAATCCTACAATTTCATGTCGTCCTGTATGAAAGTACAGATTTCGTTGTACAGCCATTTCATCCACAGATAAAACACAATGTTTATATTGCTCTATCATCCTTTTTACTTTAACTTTAAGCGAATTTTGAAAATAGTTACATTACGTAACCCTGGTAAACAAGGCATTCTCTGTGTCATCCGCTCTAAACTTCGTTTTGAAGCGAGATATAAAAATGATTGCATAAATGTATATGCCTTACGGCTCATTATATATGTATAATTGTAATGCAAACTGTTTGTACTCAGAAGAGTACCTTCTACCTGACGGATTGCTCTTCTTTAGTATTGCCTGCTGCTTAATAAGTAAGGCCAACGGTGTTGGTAAATATGTTTCATACATTTTAAGGAACTCTTCCATATTATGTTTGGGATGTGATCTATTTTTGTCAGACAATTTCTCTTTTAGCCTTGTCACTTGTTTTAACGACTTCAATTTCTTAACTTGATTTGGCTTACGTATAGAGTAATGTAGACGTGCGTAGTTTGTGTAGAAGAATTTGATATACGTGAAGATGTATGAACATTGCAGTCATTACAAACACCTAATAAGATACCACTACAAGTTAAAATTAAAGTACAAACCTGAGTCTGATGTGTTTACGTCAACCTCAAAACGCCTTTCGCTTATACAAGTGCCAGATGTAGATGCTGACATAAGAGGTACGATGACATTGCTGTAACTACTGTGGCATCTGTCTCGAATTTTCGTTTGACATTGCGAAATATTCGCGAAACGCAGCGATCGCTACGACGCCTGGCGATTAAACGTTGTAACCTCTACAGACGGAGTAAAAGTCGTTTTTTGTTGATTTGATATTTATAATGGAACTGCGCAATTCCAAAAGCAAAAATAATTGCTGTGTGCCTCAATCTCAATGCTCAGCAACATACACAATACACATATTAAGAATAAAACTATTTCTTTGCACACATTTCCGACATATAGTCGGATATAATTTCAAAAATGGGTTGTTGCATTGAAAATAGGAAAAGGTGTAACACAACACATGAAAGTATGTAGTTTTCATTTTCGCGATGAAGACTTTATTTTAAAAGGTAAGTGTCTAATTCTGCTACAAAAAGATGTATTGTTTCTAACCTACACTATTTCATTAAAATGATTTGCAAGGTTATGGTTGTGATAGCAAGCAAGACTAAAGAAGAGTGGTACCTTCAGTGAATCTGCCATTGAGAAAACACGATTGTGTTAGTCGAAATCAAAGTCAAATTTCTGAACGACGAATTAGAGCAAAAGTTAGACAACAGAAACAATTGGAAATCAGGTTCGTTTCTCATGGTTTTTGTGTAAAATATAAATTTATACATTTTAAAACCTAGCGAAAGCCATAATGCAGTCCTTGAATGTACTGACAGCCTACCAAGTACATTGCAAGTTGATCGTGAGACGGAAACTACCGTTGCCAGTTTAATATATTTTAAAGAAAATCCTGTGAAGTTTTGTAAAACCTATGAAGACAAGGCAGTGCAGGTTAAAATATCTGAAGAATATGGCACATAATTTAGATAGTCTTATCGAAAGTAATTACAAATGCTCTGTATTAACTGGAATTAAGAGCTTAATCATTTTTAATACTTTAGTGAACTATATTAACAGTATTTCTGGTAATAAGAGTTATCTCACTTCAAAACAAAAAGTTATCTTAACCTTAATGCGATTAAAGTTAGACAGGGCCAGCGCGACCACGTGTGCAGGGTGTGCGGGGCACACGGGCGCAGATGATTAGGGGCGCCGCCAAAACGACGACAGGAAAGATACATCACTAATTTAAGTAATTTTCTTAAATTAGAAACCAGACCGTTTAGATTTAGTCATTTTCATTTACCACGGACATAAATTTCAGTTAAATCCTTCATATTTAGTCAACTGTAATACCTGTACCTTTGTAAATTATTACCTTAAAAACAAAATAGGCTTAAAACGTCAATCATACTTAAGTACATTACAGTTTTGTTTACCTCCTGTTGAGTGGCACGTGTCACCCTCAGGGTAGAGTACATGTACAATCGATTAAACCATTAAGATATAACTTACAAAAAATGTATGAGGCCTTATATGAAATTTTTTCAAATACTTGAAGAGTTCACGAAATGTTGCAAATTCTTAATTAACCAAAATCAAATCTTTTAAATTTATTTGTTCTGTGATTACTCTGCAAAGTACACAAGCAATAATTCCCACCATTGCAAACATGCTCAACGATTTAACACGTTAGCTGCCGCTCGGTATTTGTTAAAATGGTAAAAATGACAATCCTGTACAGCCGGCGGCCAACTGGCTATATCATTCTAGTGCCGCCTGAAACGCCGGCGCACAAGAGAAGAGCTGTGTTTTTAGACAAATTGTACGCCCGCGGTTTACGTTACGTACAATTCCCCGTATACAGGACATTCTTCGGTGTACAAGTAAACAATGTTCACCATTGGTTTGGTAATCGGAGCATGCTAATGTGAAAAACATGGTTCAAAAAAGAAAAGTCTTATTTTTATTCATGATCTATACATTATAGAAATACAGACACTTAAAAATGACCAGGAAAACACTGAATACAAATGAATGGTTTTTCGGGACATGTAGTCCAGTCATTTTAAACATGAACATTGCAAAAAATCCTATATTAGGTTTGACTTTTTTATGTTGTTAGGTTCAGTCCCAGTAGTAAATACTCAATTTTGCAACTTCGAAAAACTTGTGGAAACTGGGGGGGGGCGCCAAAAACCGCGATTTTTTCGGACTTTTTTCAGTTTTAGCCTCGTAGCTCAAAAACTACGAGTTATAGTGCAAAGAATATGATTATCTTTTTTAAACTAGACTAAATTTGCTACAATTTGAGCCTAACCGGAAGTCTGTAAGTATAATAGTTTCCGACATACAGCTCTTCAAAAATAGGCAATTTTTCCCAAAATCTGTTTTCAACGTATCATCCATGTTTCGAGCCAGATATTGCCATAACGACGTGCCCTACGACTCTTGTCACGGAGAAAAAAATTGTAGGACATTTTATCACCTTTTATTTAAGCATAGATGCATTCCTGTGGGCCTAACAGTTCTCGAGAAAAAGACGGAAAACCGGAAAACAGTGAAATCCTCCACATATATGTAATAGCATTAGTACGATTAGAAGACATTTTCTGATTATTCTTATTTAGCCTAGCGAACGAACGCTCAAAAAGGGCTTGTAGACAGACTTTTTGATCCAAATGATTTGATTTCTAAGATGTGTTTGGAGGTGTTTGGTGATAATTATACGAAAAGTCCCCGGCCCTACCGTATCAGCTAACTCCGTAGCGTAACAAAATTTGCGGATTTGTTAAGTTTTCCCTTTGTATCTCTTGAATAGGCGATCGTAGTGGTAAATGGCCAATTATAAAATAAAAGCTGTCTTGAGAAAATACTTTTGTTCTTTTCGTCAAACATTAACCCTATCATCAATGTATTTAGAAAAGACTAGACACCATTAAACATGGTGGCGCATAAGACTGAAATTGTTTGGCTAAGGATGCAGGTAATCTGTATTTAATACTCACATATCAGATTTAGCTCCAAACCTCCCACAAAATTAGTTGTTCTCTAGTGCCCTCTATTCCATCTTGAAGTCAACGTTTTTTTTAAATAACTATAACATCTAATCTATTTGAGATAAAATATGAAACGGTATATGTATTTTATAGGAAATTTTATGGTCTACAACTTTTATTTCAGCAGTTTTTGCTATAAACCCAATACTTTAGGAGCTAGGACACAATATTTGCCGAAAAACGTCGTGTAAAAGCGATTTTCAAAAAAAATGTCAATTCTTGACAGCGAATATCTCTTCAACGAATAGAGATAGAGAAAAAACGCATAGAAGCAAACTTGTAGAAAATTTAATCAGCTTTTTTTTATAATTGGCCATTTCCCACTACGATGGCCTGTTCAAGAGATGTAAACGGAAAACCAAACAAATCCGCACATTTTGTTACGCTACTTTTCGTATAATCATCACCAAACACATCCCAGAAATAAAATCTTTAGGATCAAAAAGTCTGTCTACAAGCCCTTTTTGAGCGTTCGTTCGCTAGGCTAAATAAGAATAATCACAAAATGTCTTCTAATCATATTAATGCTATTACATATATGTGGAGTCGTAGCGATTTCACTGTTTTCCGGTTTTCCGTCTTTTTCTCGAGAACTGTTAGGCCTACAGGAATGCATCTATGCTTAAATAAAAGGTGATAAAATGTCATACAATTTTTTCCTCCATGACAACCGTCGTAGGGCACGTCGTTGTGGCAATATCTGGCTCGAATCATGGATGATACGTTAAAAACAGATTTAGGGAAAATGTCTATTTTTGAACAGCTGTATCTCGGAAGCTATTATACTTACAGACTTCCGGTTAGGCTCAAATTGTAGCAAATTTAGTCCAGTTTAAAAAAGATAATCATATTCTTTGCACTACAACTCATAGTTTTTGATCTACGAGGGTAAAACTGAAAAAAGTCCGAAAAAATCGCGGTTTTTGGTGCCCCCCCCCAGTTTCCACAAGTTTTTCGAAGTTGCAAAATCGAGTATTTACTACTGGGACCGAACCTAACACCATGAAAAAAGCAAACCTAACAGGATTTTTTGCAATGTTTGTATATTTTTATGTTTAAATTGACTGTACTAATGTATCACAATAGGTGGTAACTCTTTTTACAGAATTTGCCGCCACTTTCCAGGTTTCCTCTGTCGCTAATTTTTGGTAACAATAAAAACATCTTTTTCTTATTTTTCTATTTCTTTTGCACTTCTCTTGGGTCTCTTTTATTTCATGTTGTATCTTCTTTTGCTTCTTATTTTGTTGAACATCGTCTTCATGTTTTGTTTCTAGAAGCGACTTCACCAAATTTTCCCGAAATGTTGTTATAGGAATGTTTCGTGTTGGGTGTATTATTTTATATACTATTAATGCATTCACTACAGATGTTCCCATCAACAATTCAACAGCAACTTTATGGTACCATCTTACCGATTTTCGGACCGCAGATGAGTATGCGGCTAATTGGTCAGACAAATCAATGCCGGCCTTTCCTGCATTGTAATCCATAATGCATTGCGGTTTTTGAATTTGTTCGCGATTTCTATTTAGCTTCCCTGTATTTACCACGTCCAAAGTGTGACAAGTAGAGAGCAATAAAACATCTCTCTTATCTTTCCACTTACATACAACAATTCCATTTTCATTTTCTCTACCTATTATTTCCCCCCTTTTTAGCTTTGCTGACAGAACTTCCTTTGGTAGACCTTTTCTGTTTTTTCTTAGGGTTCCAACAGAGTGAGTTCTTCGGCTTAAAAGTTGTTTTGCAAGAGGGATGCTGGTATAGAAATTGTCGTTTACTGCAACTCTGCCTTCATCCAAATAATCTTTACAAAGATCGAGTACTATATTCGCTGGGAGAGATAAATCCCCCTGATTCGAGCCTTTGCCTTGATAAACAGAAAATGAGTAAGTATATCCTTTCTGATCGCACATCTTAAAGAGCTTGATACCATATCTATGTCGCTTTCCAGGAATATACTGTCTAAATTTTAATCGACCACGAAACGGAACCATGCTTTCATCAATTGCTATTACTTTCCCCGGCTGCATTACTTCTTTATATCTCGAATTTAAGTGAGAAAGTAATGGCTCGATTTTATGAAGACGGTTATTTTTCTCTGCAGAGTCCTCATTATTCGAAAAATGCCAAAAACGTAGAAGAGATTGAAACCTGTTTCTTGGCATTATTTTTGGAATAAGGTTATTTATGTATATGTCATTTTTGCTCCAGTATAACTCAATTTTTGGGTAACGCACTAAACCCATATAAAGTATGATACCGCAAAACTTCCTCATTTCCGGTACTGTTACTGGTTTCCAAACCGAAAGTCGGCTTTTGGACTTTGGTGTACGTAGCGTTGCAAATACCTGCTGTGCATTTCGATTTGTTTCGATAACCATTATTTTTAACAAATCTTCGGTCACGAATAGGGAATAACTATCTAACTCTGTAAAAGTGTTTGTTGTAGCCAAATTTGGGTTTAGGCCTTCGTTTCCCACAAATTCAAAGGTTTCTTGATTATTTCCAGTTACTTCTCTCCAATCAGAAATGACTGTGGGATTGTTATCAGCATCAGCATTAGAAACATCATCCAGGTCCAGGTCATGTTCTTCTTCGGAAGGAGTGTCTTCGGAAGAGCTGGATGTACAGTCTTGAAAGTCTGGATCTTCGATACTATCATCAGTATCAAAATCCTCGTCGACTTCGCTACTTTCTAACTCGTCACAACATTTCGCCGCTTCTTCCAATAATTCTTTGTTACTCAACGGCCTCTTTTTAGGGTCCATATTTATTGCAACCGCTAATAAAACAAACAAAAAATTAGGGTCTGCACTAACGACGGATGTGTAAACATTGTGGCTTGTACGAGCTTATGAAATTGTAAGAATATAAGGTACCTAATCAACGATTATAAATAACACGCACACATTTACGTAATTTTATTTGTTTATTCTCATGCCTGAGGCTCAATTTCCTGAGAAGCCCGTACCGCATAGCCATAGCATAGATTGACAAGTTATTTTCGTTATAAATCGGTTACTTACCCAAAAAATATGGTAGTACACTAGACAAATTAGATATGCACTAAGAACACTTCTTTGTAATAAAAAATACTACATAAAAAATGACCTAACCAAGCTTATCAATTGTAATACTGAATAACCTCATGCAAACTCGATAGAAACAAACAGTTGCTAACGCTCTCATTACCGAAGGTGTCGCTTTCGCAAAAGAAATCCCGCGCATTTTACGCATCGTAAGGAGATAAAACATGGCCGCCGGCTGTACAAATGGCAAATTTTAAATGTCAACTTTACATGAACGCCACCTGTACAGCCGGCTGCCAATACAAAAAAAAATCCTAAATCGTTTTTCCAATCAAAAATATGTTAGTACATCTTAGTTTCACAACGATAGGTTGACGCATAATAGAATAAACCACAAAAGTGTTTGCGTAATACTAAGTGTATTTCGCTCCGGCGCTACAGGTACCACGTCAATTGGCAGCCGGCTGTACAGGCGGCAGCTAACGTGTTAAAAACCTATTTTATTCGATACCGCTCGAATGACTTGTTTTCGTGAAATGCTCGAAGAAGCGAAAAAGATTGCCGAGGAAATAGGATCAAAATTTCAAAGTCATCCAACTGCTAGAGCACGGAAAAGGAAACACCAATTCGATTATGAAGCTGAAGACGAGCCCGTCCAATTACCGGAAGACCGATTTAAATAGATTTCTTCTTCACAGCACTGGACATAGTCATAGCTAAAGTTGAGCAAAGAGTCGCACAATTTCCCATCTATACCTATAATGATGTCTTTGGATTTTTAAATGATGTACATTCGGTTGCAAGCTATGATACAAATGTAATTAGTAAATATTGAATGGACCTACAGATTAAAATAACAGACCCAAGTAGTAATACTTCAGACATAAATGCGATAGATTTATGTGAAGAAATTCAAAATATACAGATTTTAATTAACAAAAATAGTAATTCTTTAGAGGTGTTGCAATTTTTATTAGAAAATGGTGTTTTGCATTTATATCCGAATGTTGCTGTTGCTCTGAGAATTTTGTTAACCCTTCCTGTAACAGTTGCTTCTGGAGAGCGCTTATTTTCAAAGTTGAAAATAATAAAAAATTACTTAAGGTCAATAATGGGTCAAGAAAGACTCGGTAATTTGGCATTGCACAGTGGCCCATTTCCCCAAAAACGCGGTCAAAAAGAAAAAATTGTATTGATTGGAACAAAAGTTGGTACATAAAAGTTTTCAAGGTCGCTGATTACAAATTGTATATCATTTTTTAAAAATCCAAAATGGCTGATCCAAAATGGCCAACAAAAATGTAAAAAAATGGTTTATTTAAACAAAATTGGTACGCATAGGTTTTAAAGGTCACTGATTACGAATTTCACTTTTTTTTTTCAAAAATCCAAAATGGCTGATCCAAAATGGCCAACAAAAATTAAAAAAAATGGTTTATTTAAACAAAATTGGTACGCATAGGTTTTAAACGTCGCTGATTACGAATTTCACTTTTTTTTTTAATCCAAAATGGCTGATCCAAAATGGCCAACAAAAATGTAAAAAAATGGTTTATTTAAACAAAATTGGCACGCATAGGTTTTAAAGGTCACTGATTACCAATTTCACTTTTTTTTTTCAAAAATCCAAAATGGCTGATCCAAAATGGCCAACAAAAATGTAAAAAAATGGTTTATTTAAACAAAATTGGTACGTATAGGTTTTAAAGGTCGCTGATTATGAATCTCATATTATTTGTTCCAAATCTAAAATGGCGAATCCAAAATGGACTACAGGTATAAAAATTGAACATATAAGGGTCTTCTTCTTTTGTATATCCTTATACCCCTTGGGTGTCGGATATATAAGGGTATATAACAATAGTATATAAAGATTTTCAAGTTCGCTGGTTCTTAATCAGATACTGTTTTTTCAAAATTCAAAATAAGATATTTTAATTACACAATAATGTACCTACAAAACTTAAAAAAAACTGTATTCAGTCGCTCGTATAAGATGTATCATCTTCATCAGTTATATCCGAGCTGACGTCGGATTGGTCACAAGATTCGGTTGCTGATGCTGTTATGTTTGCATAAGCAGGAAGTAAAAGGTGAACCGCTTCGCGTGACAATATTTCGCTTTTTTTCGGTGGTGTTAATCGTAAGCTTGAAATTAGCGGATCCGAAGAGACGAGCAACCAGTGAAATACATCCATCATGGTGCTTTTTCTCGATGTTTTTCGTGAGTAGTTCTCTCGGTACTTTTTAATATCTTTGTTCCGGGACTCTTGAGCTTCCTCCGAAAGTCTTCCGATAGGTAGTGGTGCCCATTCGACAATTAGAGGACCATGAATTAGCACTTCGTAAATCGACGTGGGCATGCAATACCATGGAAACTTTTGGACAAACATTTTCGCAGTTTCAACGCAATAATGTTTAAAATGTTCCACATTTACACCGAAACCGCATGAAAGAACTTGCATTATAATATGCGCGCGATGAAGCAATTCGAAGTCTAAACCTACAATTTCGGCTGACACAGAAGAGTTTGCAAAAAATCGCCTGGCTGTATTGCCATCGTTACTTGTCCCTGATCCGCCCACTTTCGGAGTGTCAATAATAAGTCCAAGTCGCAACTTGAAACCTTTCTGTATATCCGATTTCCGCATTTGTACACTTTGTTTGTCTTCCTCGGATCGCACCTGCCATTTCTTAGTATCTAATTTATAACTTATGTGTAACAAATACTCCATAAAATGTATCCATGCATGTAAAGTAGCCAAACCGAATCCTAAATTTTTTTCATTTACTGGTAATGCCATAACCTCCTCAAGTTTGTTGAACTGTTTCGACGTGGCTCCACATAAATAGCAACGCATATTTGATTTTGTAATTGTTATTGTATTTCTAACTTTTCCGTCAATCATTGTAAAAAGTAATTTGTAGCTCACAGTAATATCTTTTCCGTCTATAACAGTCTCAAATTGAGTAAGTGTAGCTATTTGATCGTCAATATATTTATGTTCTTGCAAAGTGGAGGTAACGTTTTCGCGAATGTACTCTACTTTTATCGGACTGCAAAATCGTGGAGATGAAGGTCTAGGATTTTGCCAAATCAATAGGTGTGGGTCTTTACTGCTCGCTAAACGTAAAGGCACAAGCGATGTTAATAGGATATTCGAATCTGAAGCATTCTCGTCATTAAATTTTTGTTTATATTGACTTTGTCCAGAAGAACCGTCGAATCCGTACTTTACAAATAATTCCAAATTTTTCACCTTTTCTGGAGATAAAGAATTGATTACGGTATTTTGTGTTGAAAGTATTCTGTTTGTTCTGTGGTCTAACAAAGATTGCAACGGAACTTCCGCTGCAGTCTCAGTGACCTTTATATCTGGCGGATAACAGCGACATTTCGCCTCGGCAACTTTATGATATGATGGATACACACAAGCGCCATTCTCCACTTCTCTTTTTCTTATCAACCTATAAGTTTTTCTCGTCATTTTACCTTCAACAAGATCAGAAAGTGCGAGATCACCAGAAATTTCTTTACAAGGAAAACAGGCATGGTCAGCAGCTTTAACTGCTCTCTTGTATTTTACAACTTCTGACGAAGACGTAGTTGCGATGTCCTTGATAATGCTTGCAGCTTCGGCAGCTCCGGATGCACGAAGACTCATGCAGGTTGCGAACGATAGCTCAGCTGAGCTGTGTGTTTGCAATAAATGTTCCGACCTCCGCCTCTTCGTTCTATCTGATAATTCGTCGAAATTTTTTAATGGTCGACCTTTAGTTTTCCCGCTTGCAGAAGCCTCAACCTTCGTAGTAGATACTACGGGGGCCCCACACTTCAATTTAATTGTTCCTTTAAGCCACTCCGCATTTTTATTAAAAAATCGATCGGCTGTTCTGTTACAGTCACTCCATTTGGTTTTCATTACAGTGAGTACATTTTTTATAGCCAATTTGTCATCTGCATGAAATAGGAAGTTATTTCTTATTTTTGTCGAAACGTGTTTTTCTAAAATTTTAAGCTTCTCGCCATATTCCAAGTGCATTTGTTTCCGTAGAACATCGAAAAATTCCTGCCTACTGCATTCTATATCAGCAGTATTTACTGAAATAGATAAAGGTAATACGTATTAAAAATTTTAGTAATTGAGTAATTTAAAAGTGCCAATGAATCAAATATGTATGTGGTTTTAATTCATAATTAGGTACACAAACTGCGTTTTTCATTCATGTAACGCAACGAACGGTTCCATCTTAGCGCGCGCCTTTTGATTAGACACATACGCGCACGCGCATTTTTAAACTGAGAAGAAAAGAAAAGGGGCACCTTGTGGCACGAGAACTTGGATAAAAACGAAAGAGCATACCCTAAACTTTATTTTAAGGCATGGTAGACCTTTCATTTCAATCGATCTCACTACTATTTTTATAATTAAAAAAAATATTAATGCATACAAAAAACAATAACTATATATGTTTGACGTAAATGTTTAAACGAATTATAAATTTTAATTATGTTTAATAAATACACAATACATTCTACATACCTTCGTCGAAATTTTTCATTACACCAAATTAGAAAAAAAAACTTTTGCGCAAAAGATATCGGTGTTTAAAAAAAGCTCTTGATGTCACCTGTCAAAATAAGCGAGAGCGCTGCATAGCCGACTATGTTTGACCTAGTCTTACACGTTAAGTATGACGGCCCAACTCATTGTAAAACTGTACCGATGTACAGTGTTGCCTCCTTACGAGATTACGAGATACTAAACATGAAACTATGACGTTCATTCTTTCGACTTTTGTCCGCGTTTTTGGGGAAATGGGCCACTGTGCATTGGTAAGTATTGAGAGTGTAATTTTTAAAACAATAGACGTAAAAGAAGTTATAGGTGATTTTGCAGCAAAAAATCTCGTAAAGTAATGTTGTAGTTCAGATTGTTATTGTACCTATTGTACCTACTCGTAATAATGTAAAAGTCGTGTGTAAATAAAAACTAAAAAAAATTATTGCAGCAGACTGGAAATTATAGACACTTTAATATTAATTGGGGGCGCCTCATAATCTTGGCACACGGGCGCTGATTGCCCTAGAACCGGCCCTGAAGTTAGATATTTCATGTCGCAACTTGGCTGTACTTTTCAAAATTACACCAAAAACAACTCAATCATATTTTCATACTACGCTAAAACAATTAAGTAATGTTCTTAAACAGTTAATTGTTTTTCCTTCTAAAGAAGAGATTTTATATAATATGCCATTAACAATTTTGTAATTATCCCGACCTGTAAATATTCCGTTCCGTTCCCATTAATTTTTATTTCCGTTTAGAATCTTTATTTTCAGTTCCATTACTTAACCGTGTTTCATACGATCAAACTTGAGTACAAATTAGCAGTTAATTTTGTAGTAAATAAACAACCAGGGGTTACAAAGCCAGATGTGAGAACACTGGTGGCCATAGCTTCCTGTTGCCGATACCAAGGACCTCAAAGTCAGATAGTGAAAACACTGACAAGGGGTATTAGGTATCCGGGAGTGTGATAAACACTCACGATCGTCAATAGATCAGTGCCTTGTACCTCGTTAGATCGGCTGGAAACGGAGTCAAATAGTAAAATTAAAAACACCCCAGTACCTGAAACCGCTACCTATAGTTTTGAGGTTAACTCCAATTCCTGAACCTGCAATCCATCTGCAATCCGAATAACAGAAACTATTCCAATTGATTAAATAATTCCTAATAACCTACCTGTAATAATTAAATACTTAATTATAACAGTTTTAACCGTGCACTTTAATTTCTTTTTAGATCGATCTACATTCCGACGAGAATGAAAACTAAGATTGTAGAAAAGGAACTGTCATGGCTGTAAGAAAATGCTTCACTTCCATGCCGATTGGATGGCGCCACCAATTTCATTTTGTCTTCGCGTTGATTTTAAAATATCATTTTCAAAAGGTGCTGATCCAAACTGGATCTCCAAAGTGTTAACCTAACCTTACCCTGTTTTTCTTATTTTTCCATTCTCTGTATTCAATATTTGATACCATTAACAGTCATTTTAAAGACTCATTGCATTATTATTATTAATTTGCAAAGGTGAGTAGAAATTGACTTTAACTGGTATACTTTGGTTCTTGAATTTAATATGCTTTTATGATGCAGTGATTATTAATATCGAATTGAATGTTTTAAATGAAACATAATTAACCCTAGGATGCATAGCGTGGGTCTTTTTGACCTAGGCGCTACTTTAAAACTTCATATTTTTGAAATTTTTAATTGTATATATTTGACAGTTTATGTATGCCTTGTCTGCTTATTTTTAAATAGCCTTTAAGCGATTTCAGTTTTCAATAATATATTTCTTCTGAGAAATAAATAAGAAAAGAAATGTTGCGCCTTTTACATAGGGTGGGTCTTTTTGACCCGCATTGAAATATTCTCAAATATCTTCAAGAATTTACATATGTTACGTACCGTATTTGTTTTGTAATAATTTATTTGTTTTCCTTTTATTAAATAGTTAAATTCATTTCTTTTGCTTTTTCTTTGTTAGAATTTATGTAACCTTATAAAAATGTTTTGTTTTGTTTTGAGGTTAGGTTTGGCGGTTTGTTTATTTTGGTATTTGGCTTGGTATATTCCAGTGGCGTACGTAACCCTCTTACCTCTACATTTTTGTTGGTGATTCATTTGATTCTTTTCGCTGCAAGTCAGTCATATCATTCATCCCATTAAGGTTTAAGATCGTTTAGTTGATAGATCGCTCATTACGCATCATCGCATTATCATCATACCCTTCGTTTTTGTTCAGATTTCCATTTCAGGTACCGTCTATGCATATTGTTGTGAGCGTCCTCTCTCGATGTGTTCATGTACTTTTTCTTCCCGCCGTTTTTTTAAGTTCCGGTCTAGGATTCATTCTTTCCCATTTTTCCCCAAAAATTTGTAACAATTTTTCATTTTTATCACTTCCGGGTTTCCATTTTTTGGAAAAAGACGTTACTCATTACGAATCGGTTTGTGTGTTTTTGAGGTGCTTTAGTTTTGGTAACCCGACTTCATCCAATTTAATTTGGGATTTTACCTCAGCCTTCTGTGCTAATTCGCTGCAGGATTTAGTGAACATCCTACTGCGACCCTTATTTATGGGAGTTAATTGTATGGAAAGGGGCACACTACGGTTCCGTTTTGGAAATTTAAAGAAACATTAATTGATCATATTTTATTGGAAAAGCCACAGGCCACAGATTTTCATCTACAAACAATATATATATATATATATATATATATATATATATATATATTGTTATTTAAGTTTCCACGAGTTATATTATTTATCATAAAATTCATTTTCGAGTTTATCTCGTGTAAGTATTGATAATATTCAACGTTTCGAAAACTCGCTTGGTTTTCTTTATCAAGAATTATTGACAATTGTTACTAATGAGTTATGCCATCTAATTTTAATTTTTACGTGTTTTACTGCGTGTGACAGGCCCGTTGTATGTAGATGTAGTTGGCACATTTTGAATATTATTCCTAATTGGTGGTTGATCAGGTTGGTCTTCGGAATTTTCGATAGTGTTAGTTCTTCGTAAAGGTCTATTTATAATTATCTTCCAAACAGGTGGAATTCTTGAACTATCGTCTCTCTTGTTAAGTGCCAATGGTCTCTTCTCAATCTCAATAGCTTCTCGTATGATTCTTTCCTGTAAAGTGTATGCTGGAGCTAATAATTTTATTTTTGTGGTGTCTATATGATGACCAGTGTCCATACGATGGGTTGCCAAGGAGGAGGAAGTGTTAAATTGTTTTATGGCTAATTTATGTTCTTGTGCCCTAACATTCAACCGTCTATTGGTTTGTAGTTTGTAGTAGAGTAGTTTACAAACCGAATAACTCTCTCCGACAATTTCTCCGAAACGCTAAAGACCAAGTACTTGGTGAAAGTCAGGGAATATACGAAGTTCCCTGTGACGGATGCACGAGGTCTTACATCGGACAAACCAATAGACGGTTGAATGTTAGGGCACAAGAACATAAATTAGCCATAAAACAATTTAACACTTCCTCCTCCTTGGCAACCCATCGTATGGACACTGGTCATCATATAGACACCACAAAAATAAAATTATTAGCTCCAGCATACACTTTACAGGAAAGAATCATACGAGAAGCTATTGAGATTGAGAAGAGACCATTGGCACTTAACAAGAGAGACGATAGTTCAAGAATTCCACCTGTTTGGAAGATAATTATAAATAGACCTTTACGAAGAACTAACACTATCGAAAATTCCGAAGACCAACCTGATCAACCACCAATTAGGAATAATATTCAAAATGTGCCAACTACATCTACATACAACGGGCCTGTCACACGCAGTAAAACACGTAAAAATTAAAATTAGATGGCATAACTCATTAGTAACAATTGTCAATAATTCTTGATAAAGAAAACCAAGCGAGTTTTCGAAACGTTGAATATTATCAATACTTACACGAGATAAACTCGAAAATGAATTTTATGATAAAATATATATATATATATATATATCCAGAAATCATCATCGCATGTGAGTACTTTGCTTGTACATCTTCCCCTAACTTGCCGTCACCTTTTTAGCATCATCATCCCTTATAAATCCCTTATAAACAAGAATATATACTTAACTCTACTCTACTTAAAGGCCACCACCAACTTGTATTACCTATGATTTGGTTTCCCGTTTTATTATTTTGTCCCCCTTTTAGGGCTTTTTATGTCCTGATTCTTCTTTTGTTGTCTACGTGTTATCAACTTACATCTCATCAATCCTCAACTCGTCGTTCTTCGTACCATCATCCATCAAGCCGGCCCATTTTCAACCGTCTGACATCACCACCTTCACTTCATCTAGAGATCTCCCCTTCTGATTACCTCATCCTTGAAACCTCCACTACTTCCCTGAAGCAACCTCGTCTCCTTACCTGTAGAAAAAAAAACCACAAGCAGATCCCAAGGAACTGCACTCCAACGAGAAACCCCGCTGGATACCGTAACTACAATTATTTATTATAATTTTTTTTGTTAAGTAAACCAACAGGAAACACTTTTAACATCACAATCTGGTTAATTTGATGATTTTTCTTTGACTTCAGATATTGGTTGGACCAGTGTCATGTGAGATCTCGCAATTATATCTGTTTATTTTACTGTAGATGATCGTACCTATTCAAATTTACCATTCTCACCTCATATGTACATCATCTCAATCACACATTTACACTATTCACAAAAGTCATTACCTTTTTTTATTGAACTCACCCCTTCCCACCTGGAGCAGCCGGAGCCGTAGGTTTAGAGTGATTTTGGTTTCCCTTCCCCTTTTGTTTCATTTTCCCCGTTACATTAATTGGCACCAAACGTGGGGCGTTGTTCACTGATATTTGATATCATTTCATCACCATCATTTCATTGTCATTGTGTACGTTTATCATTACTTATATATTTAACTGCAATATTTGAGTTATCAATTTTATCAATTGAATTTTTTTTACTGTACAATATTCGTGGGTTCACAATTAAATTATCAGTATAAACATGGAGGTAAATCGATTGTTATCCGACGAGCTATCATATGAACTAATTATCAGGGGATTAACGCTACCAACTGATGCGACAGTAGCAAATAAACGGAGTACATTACGCGGCATTTTAAGATGCCAAAAAGCAGGCCAATCTTTTCCTCGTGTTACAGAAAATTTAGATTTTGAAAGAGAGCTCACGATCAATGAGCTCAAAATTAATGATCTACGGGTCGATATTTCAAATTTTCAATACGCTAACAAAGACAATGAGTTTCATAGAATACAGTCAAGACTATTGCATGTTATTGGTAGATTAAATAACATTAGGAAAATTAATGACGACCTTGACCATACAAAAGTTACGTTAGTATGTACAGCAACCCAGCTACTCGACCAACTGGGTGAAATATATGATTCCTCGGAGCAGGAAAACATATCATCCCAACGGGTTTCGGTTCTTGATCAACTTAATCCAGCTGCGGGCAATCCAATGGATGAGGAAAACCTCTTGCTACCAGAATTGACGAATTTAAACATCTCCCAGCATGTAGATTTCCCTCCAGCGATAGAGGAAACGTCGAGCCTCCTTCACAATCCTGTAGGGAAAACAATCACTTCAGTAAACCCTTTCTCTAGGACCGCTCTTGACGAAATGACATCTACCGCGCGTCCACTTACCACTCAAATCAGAACCAGTCCGTCCATTCACAAATGGAACCTTACGTACGATGGTAACGCCAGTGTTACAGCGTTCCTTGAGCGAGTAAACGAAATGTGTCAGTCCCGAGGAGTTCCCAAGAAGAGCTGTTCCGGTTAGCAGTAGAACTGTTTAGTGGCAGTGTCCTAATCTGGTTTAGATCAGTGCGCAGTAACATTCATTCCCGGTGCCAATTGGAGGAACAACTGAAGACCGCTTTTCTACCGTATGGCTATGACCTTTCGCTCCAAGACGAAATAAGGAATCGCACCCAGGGGGAGGAAGAACGCGTAATCGCCTATATCGCTGCAATGGAAAACTTGTTTAATCGGTTACCCTGTAAACCATCCGAATGTGTGCGGGTACAAATGATTAAAAGAAATTTATTACCAAAAGTCCAGAATCAGCTAGCTCCATTGCGGAATTAACACGATTATGTCAGCTAACTGAAGAAGCACACCTGAGGGCAAATATCTTTAAGCCACCGCCTATTAATTACAGACTATTATTAGAACCAGACCTTGCGTATCATAAGCCATCAAGTTCAAAGCCACTCATTCACGCTGTAGAACAACCAACTGTCTTTCAGCAGCAGGTTCCGAACACGAATCCATTTTTAATACCAGCATGTACAGCAATCACTTGTTGGAACTGTGGCCAACCAAATCATACGGCTAGAGCCTGCCCTCAACCTAAAAAGAAGTTTTGTTATCGCTGTGGACAGCCCGACGTGACTATTAAGACTTGCCCAAAGTGTTCGGGAAACGATATCCGGATTCACAAGAGGACCGAAATGTGAATGCCGGCTCCCTATTGCCTTCGGTCCCTAGCATGGCCTCGTTACGTGAGCATCTCCGCATCAGAATCGATTATGTGTTATCCAACAGTATAGGAGATGAAAGACCCTACTTAAATGTCACCATCTATGGGAAGTCATTCTTAGGATTACTAGATTCGAGTGCTTCCAGAACCATAATCGGAAACGCAGGCTATCACCGATTAACTTCCCTTAATTTGCAGCTGCAACAAGTTGAAAATTCATCCTGTACCGTCGCTAATGGGGATAGTTGCCCAGTATTGGGATGTTACGATCTACCCATGTGCCTACAAGGTAAATTAAAAATCCTTAAAGTATTAGTAGTACCCTCAGTACCATACTCACTCATACTTGGAGCAGATTTCTGGAAGACTATGGGTATAGTACCTGATCTCCGACGGGGATTGTGGACCTTTTCAGACACCCTCGAACCATTACCGGAAACGGCTTCAATCACCGCTAATGAACGGTTGTCGTCGGCACAGAAGGAGCAACTCGATGATCTCATTAATACCATATTCTTAGACATACCGGATGGATTAGGCTGTACGACATTGGTCCAACACACTATTAAGAACCAAGCCGAACCTATTAAGCAGAGGTTCTATCCCATCTCTCACGCTCTGCAGAAAATCGTCGATGCCGAACTTGAGAACATGCTTGCAAAAGGAGTAGTGAGACCCTCCACTAGTCCCTGGTCCTCACCAATTGTGATGGTGAAGAAGAAAGATGGCACGTGCCGCTTCTGCGTGGATTACAGAACGGTGAATAAAGTTACCGAACGGGATGCATACCCACTGCCTTTCGTATCCCACACTCTTGATAAACTACGAGATGCCAAATTTCTCACCTCCTTAGACATCAAAAGTGCTTACTGGCAAGTACCTGTGGAAGAACTTTCAAGACCAATCACAGCCTTCACCGTGCTTAATCGTGGCCTATTCGAATTTTGTAGGATGCCTTTTGGTCTGCACAATAGTCCGGCCACCTGGCAACGGCTCATTGATAGGGTGTTAGGCGTAGACCTGAAACCTTTTGTCTTTGTGTACTTAGACGATATAATTATAGTCACACAAACCTTTGAGAAACACGTCGAAGTACTACAAGAAGTATTTTCTCGACTAAGAAAGGCGGGTTTAACCGTGCACCGAGACAAATGTAAGTTCTGCCTTTCTGAGATGAAGTATCTGGGATATGTCATCGACCAGAATGGTCTCCACGTTGACCCTGACAAAGTTGCTGCTATACTTCAGATCCCTACGCCTCAAGGTGTCCCCGCTGTAAGACGACTTTTGGGAATGGCAGGATGGTATCGGCGGTTCATCCCCGACTTTTCAACATTAGTGGCTCCCATCACTAAGCTAATGCAGAAGAACATCAAGTTTAATTGGTCAACTGACTGTGAAGAGGCCTGGAAAAAAATTAAAGAGCATCTGGTGTCGGCTCCTATAATGTCATGCCCTGATTTTGAACTTCCCTTCGTTATCCAAACTGATGCCAGTGATTACGGCTTAGGAGCGATATTAACGCAATTCCACTCGAAGGGCGAAAGAGTTGTTAGCTACATCAGTCGTTCCCTAACGAAGGCTGAACGGAAATTCAGCACCACTGAGAAGGAATGCCTCGCCGTGGTATGGGCAGTTGAGAAGTTCCGCCCTTACGTTGAAGCCACTCAATTTACGGTCATTACTGACCATTTTGCCTTGTTGTGGTTACACAATTTAAAAGAACCATCTGGTAGACTGGCTCGCTGGAGCGTGAGGCTGCAACAATATGATTTTAATATTATACACAGAAAGGGAAAGGATAATGTGGTCCCTGACGCGTTATCACGTGCCGTTCCTGCAATTAACGAGATACAGACTAAAGAAGATCCATGGGTAACTAAAATGATTACAAATGTACTAACGAAACCACTTAATTTCTCCCTATGGTCATATGACGGTAGCATATTATATAAGAAATGTCAAGAGAAATATCCAGGCTTGGGCAACCAAGGACAAGAATGGAAAATTGTGGTACCCAAACCTCAACGGAAGGCCATCATACGAGAACATCACGATGATGCTACTTGTGGACATTGTGGCATTTACAAGACGTACCATCGAGTGACACAACGATATGTTTGGCCTAAATTAAAAGCCGATATAGCCAAGTACATCAAGCATTGTAAAACATGTCAAACCCATAAAGTCGAACAAAAAGCTCCTGCCGGACTAATGGCTGGAACTCAAGAAGTATCCAAACCGTGGGAAGCCATTTAAGGCGTTTGGTGATTATTTTACTAACCACCAACCTTCTATGACAAGCAGACGTAGTAATACTCCAGCCAGACAGGCCCGCGAGAGGAGTTAATCTCCCAAGCGACGCCAAGTACTAGCCGCGGCAACTTGGGCTGTTCAGCCTCCGTGACACTTGCGGATCTAGTTCAGATCCGCAAGGCAGCGGAAAGCATGAACCCTGGTGTGGGTTCGCGTGTTAGCGCGGCAGACTATGAAAGTATCATAGTCGCCACGTGCGCGCGTTTTGCAATACAAACCGCAAAACGCGTTACCTACACACCAGCGCCCTCAGTTGCTACTGAGTGCGCAACGGCTATCAGTTCCCTTTACAGGGCACTCGCTGATTGCCGCGCAACCGGTGCTGCTATTAAGCAGCAGCCGCAGCAGAGGGCCAAAACGAACCCCGGGGCGTCAACCCCAAGCCGCAGCTAGCCAAGCCGCGCCGAAGACAAAGGGGAAGGCATTGCCTTCCTCTTCTGCCAAGGCGCCGCCGGTGGCTCCTCCGGCTGCCCCTCAGGTTTCGCCTCCTTCTCCTGTCGAGAAGTGCCGTCAAAGGCTGTTAGACAAGTGTCTAAGAGCATTCCGGCACCCCTCGTGGAGCAAAATCTGCTCCCGTCTGGGTACCTCTGACAAGGAGATAAAGGCTGCCATATCGGCTCTCGATCAGGCTTCTGGTGATAAAGCGGTACCTGCCTTAATTAAGACAGGTATCGTTACTAAGAGGATGATCGGGAAGATCGAAGACTGGGCCGACGAAGTGGAGCTCGAGGAAGCTTTCCTCAAGACCATAACGACGGCTGCCAGCGCCTGGAGTAAGGCGGTGTCTACCGGCGTTGAGGTTAGTAACCTCAACGTGTGGGAGGCCTACCCCTCCAGTCCCCTTGACTTTGTCACGGAGAACACTCTCCTCGTTTGTAACGGAGTGAGTGCCCTGCATCGATGTTGTTGGGCCTTTACCGAGATCGAAATCAGGCCATTGCTATATATTAACGGTTATGGATAAATTCTCGAAGTTTTGTCTCTTTTTCCCCCTTCGAACGGCAACAGCTAAAATAATAACTGAATTACTCGAAGACAACGTGTTTTTATTATATGGAGTACCTAAAACCATTATATGTGATAATGGCAAGCAATTCACCGGATCAGAATTCCAAAGGCTAGCTCGAGAATATAACACGAAAATCTCATACAACGCATTATATCACCCTCAAGCAAATGCATGTGAACGTCAGCATCGGACACTCAAAACTATGATGGCTTCTTATGTAGAAGGTAACCATCGTAACTGGAAGCCACTATTACAGAAGATGCTTGTGCCATGAGAACATCAGTTAGCAAAACAACCAAATTGACCCCTTACTTCATTAATTTTGGGCGTGAAATAATCCTTAATGGTAATTACCACACAGTTCCTCTGAACTTAGCATCCGACACGGACAACAATCCTATAGATCCCACTTCTCGAGCTGAGATGCTGGCTAAAATTTATAAAGATGTACAGAAACAACTTAACAAATCCACCGAACGTACCCGTGATAATTACAACTTACGTAGGCGCGATGTACAGTTTAACGTTGGACAACAGGTTTGGCGAAAAAATTACCCAATTTCAAATGCTGTAAATTACTTTTCCGCTAAGTTAGCTCCCCGGTTTCTCGGTCCTTTTACAATAGCTAAAAAAGTGTCCCCTTGGACTTATCAACTGGAAAATGATAACAATCAGGACTGCGGTATTTGGAATGCTAAAGATTTAAAACCCACTTACCAGTCTGAGAATATTCAAGACTAATTTTTTTTCCAGAGTTTAAATTTTGTATGTATAATCACTCATTCATATTTCATAACCATAAGCATGCCGCTTGCCGCTAACAATTTTTTTTTTTGGGTTTTTTTGGAGGGGAGGAATTGTTACGTACCGTATTTGTTTTGTAATAATTTATTTGTTTTCCTTTTATTAAATAGTTAAATTCATTTCTTTTGCTTTTTCTTTGTTAGAATTTATGTAACCTTATAAAAATGTTTTGTTTTGTTTTGAGGTTAGGTTTGGCGGTTTGTTTATTTTGGTATTTGGCTTGGTATATTCCAGTGGCGTACGTAACCCTCTTACCGTAACTACAATTATTTATTATAATTTTTTTTGTTAAGTAAACCAACAGGAAACACTTTAACAACACAATCTGGTTAATTTGATGATTTTTCTTTCACTTCAGATATTGGTTGGACCAGTGTAATGTGAGATCTCGCAATTATATCTGTTTATTTTACTGTAGATTATCGTACCTATTCAAATTTACCATTCTCACCTCATATGTACATCATCTCAATCACACATTTACACTATTCACAAAAGTCATTACCTTCATTCACACCAAGTAACTACACACTCTATCATTATTTACAATTATTTATATGTATAATTTTGGGGTTCTGTTTGTTAAATTAAATTACTAGAATAGTCTATGTGCCTTATGGTAACCCTAAACCTTCCCAGAACAACGAGGGGTTTATTTTCTAATTTTTTGATCGCGGCCAAGGAAAAATTAGTCTCGCTTAATTTTCAATTTTACCCGTTTTTTTTTTATTGAACTCGCCCCTTCCCACCGGGAGCAGCCGGAGCCGTAGGTTTAGAGTGATTTTGGTTTCCCTTCCCCTTTTGTTTCATTTTCCCCGTTACACATAATGAGTATTAAATTACCCTGTTCAAGCGTATTGTATAGTGAATTTAAGTAATATACAAATAATGTGCTATAATTAGAAAATCTAGCATGCTAATTAGAGCAAATTCCATGAATTTTAGGTAGGTACCTGCGCGCAGGTCAATATATCCCCACATGGTATCTATTATCGGTATTACTATAAATATATCTGTACTTCTGTAATTTACCAGTATAGATTTGGATTCTTGTTAGTTACATGTGCAAATAAGTTATCCTTGTATGCATTAAAATGGCGTCAACAAGTTTTAAACGAAGTGTACAAGCGACCGATTCCGATTTTGAAGAGACAGTGCTACAGTGGTACAACGAAGCTGAATCAGAAGATGGAAAATCCAGCAGCGATGATTCGCATTATGAAGACGATGATTCACTTCATCAAGGCGATGATAGACAAAATACATTAACTAATGTTCAATTTAGTAGCAGCGAAAGTGATAGCGATCAAAGCACCGACGAAAATATTCAATTGGATCGGCAACAAGATGAATACATGACAGCAAACAGTGGAATGAAATGGATGAAAATCCCTGATAAAAAACCAAGAAAGGTTCGTCCTCAAAATGTTATTCGTTATTCGAAAGTTTGGTACCCAATCGATAAAGAAGAAATGGAGGCATTTATCGGGATTCTACTCATGGCTGGAGTCGAAAAAAGTTGGGACGTACCAATACGAGAACTTTTTCTTGATAAACTGTCTAATCCAATCTACAAAGCAGCCATGTCTGTGAATCGTTTTGAAAATATAAAACGATTTTTGAGATTCGACGATAAGAGAACTCGGGCTTATCGGCTAGAAACGGACAAATTAGCTCCTTTGGCATCTATTCCTGCAGCAATGTAGGATTGTAATGGTGCCAAAAGAATTTGTCACAATCGATGAACAATTAGTAGGATTTAGGGGAAGATGCGGTTTCATTCAATATATACCAAGCAAGCCGACGAAATATGGTATAAAGATATTTTGGTTGTGTGAAGAAGAGACGAGATATGCCATCGATGGAGATATATATTGGAAAGCAACCTGGGGCCGAAGTACAACGCAATTTGGGAATGCACGTTGTACAGTCTCTTGTGCGTTCAATTCAAAATGCCTACATCAAGGAATTTAACATTAGATAATTTTTTTACCAGCGTCGAATTGTTCGAAAAACTTTTATCTATTGGAATAACCGCTGTAGGCACTATAAGAAGAAACAAAAGAGATATACCGGCAGAGATGTTACCCAATAGAAAGAGAGAGGTATTATCATCTATTTTTGGTTTTACCAAGCACATAGCTCTTGTGAGTTATGTCCCAAAGAGAAACAAATCGGTAATTCTGCTGAGTACAATGCACCACGATAATGAAGTGGATAATACGATGAAGAATAAACTAGAAATAATAAAATTTTATAATGAAACAAAAGGCGGTGTGGATGTGATGGATCAAAAAATATCAAATTACACATGCAAGCGACAGACAAAGAGATGGCCTTATGTCATATGGAGCAACATAGTAGACGTTGGAGCTCATAATGCCTACATTTTGTTCATTAGTGAAAATTAAGGCTACAGAAGCGTAAGGTCGGATCGCAGAAGATTATATCTGAAGGAGTTGGCGACACAACTTATTCTACCGCACATGGAAAAACAATCGAAGAACCCCCATTTGCAGAAACCTATCGTAGATTCAATTAGAAAATTTATTCAAATTGAGGAAAAATTAGAAACAGCACCAAAGAAACCAGCAACAAGGAAACGATGTTCCTTATGTCCCACAAAAAAGGATAGAAAATGCGATCGCGTATGTATTAAATGCAATAATGTTATTTGCAAGGACCACTCAGTATATACATGTACAAAATGTGTAAATAATTAGTACTATTTGTAAATAAAAAACCTATTAAAACAACTTAAAGCCGTAATTATTCAATAGACATCTACTGGGTCTTTTTGACCCACGTTATGTAAATGTGTAGATTCCGACAATCATGCATCCTAGGGTTAAGTACCTAAATGTTTTATATAGTATGGGAAGAATTGGGTGCTGTGTTCCAGGCTGTGTGCCTAGAGAAGATCATAGTCGTCATCGATTTGTAAACCCCGCTAAAAATGCTGCATTGTTTTCTATTTGGATAACTGCTATAGATAATATGAGACTAAAAACGTACACGCCTGAATATGTCTATAATAACTTTAGAGTATGTAGCATTCATTTTATTGAGGAACATTTTGGACCAAATCGGGTTTTAAAGAAGAATGCATATCCAAAACTACAATTAAAAGGTATTTTTATTAAAATGATTGGTGTTAACACTAAGAATATGCATTTGTTTATCATTTACTATACATATTGATTATTAAATTTATAGATTATGTATTAAACCAATATTAACCCTAGAACTCCCAAGATAAAATGTTTTCATGCATACCCAAGGAGGGGCATTTTTTGCCCGCGCTCATTTGGTCTTAATTTTTTCAAATAATAACGATTACGTTTCAGTACTGTGCTGATACATCATTAACACAACCACCTGAATGTAATAATAACTTTATTAGACTAATTATACATTAGTTTTAATACATAAAAAACAAAAAAAAAACGTATTCTCTTATTAGCTACACTATTACTGATAATCTTTTTTATTCGCTTGAACTTTCGGAATTACAATTTGTACAAATAATATTGCTTTCCATATGTATTTTACAAATGTTTTGATCACACTTGGAACAGATTTTGTTGGTTTTTGTAATACTATCGCGTTGCTGTTTTGTATTTACGTTTTCCAAGCAAATGTAGCAACGTCGTTTCACACTAGATTCGCCATTGTTATGTGAGTTTTTGTTTCTCTTGATTTTTTCGCCCAAAATACTTTCCATAGCACATATAACTGGTTTCTGGAGACCGTGCACATTTTCTGATCTCTTCTCAACAATTGGTCTTGTGAGCTGACGACCTAATTCAAGGAGGAACAATCTACGTCTGTTTTTTTTTTCGTGCCATTCCATGTGGGATTATTCAAAGTAAAAATTGTATACGCGTTCAAAGCCGCTATGTCAATTAGCGTATAAAAGAGAGATAAAGGCCATCGTCTGGATCCTCGCTTCACCGAATACATTCGTACCATCTGATCAATGGTATCAACACCGCACTTAGTCTCATTATAATATAAATTGATATCAGATTTTTTCTTTTCTGTATCATCGGTTTTGTCATCTGAGTGTTGGGTGGACAACATTATAAGGTTTCTCATAGGATTTTTCTTTGCTATATAAGAAACTAATGTGAGGGGAGGTCTTCCAGAATTTGGAGCAGTAAAAACAAATTTTGAAGAATATAGCGCACGACCTGAAGTATTTTTCAGTACAGTGGGTATATGTTTTCTGTTTATTTGCATGGTGCCAACAACAGTTAGTCCATAGTCTACATAAAGTTCTTCGGCTAAATCTACGGAAGTGTAATAGCGATCGATTGTGATATTTCGCCCACTTCCTCTAATACACTGGGCAAGGCGTTTCACTACTTCCTTTGGACCACGATCATTACGTTCGCGTTCGTCTTTGCCAGCATAAACTTCCATACTAAGGATATAACGTGTTTTCGAATCAGTCAACATGCGTATCATACCATATTTTCCAGGCTTATCTTTAATAAACACTTTGAATGGACATCTTCCCCTATATAGTGACAGCATTTCATCTATTGTTGTGTGAAAACCTGGTGTAAAATATTTCACAAATAAGCCGTTCATATTTTCAAACACGTCACGTAGTGGAGCAAACTTATCGTGTTCTCGTCTTTCGGCTCTAGTATTTTTGTCATCAAATCTAATTATTTTTAAAAGATCAATGCATCTGTTTCTACTCATTGTACCACTGTATATGTTTCGTCCGTAAATATTTGACCATAAGTCATGAACTGGCAGGGTCGTATCGACATTAGCACCCATTTGTATTAGAATTCCTATAAATGCGTAGAGTTCCAATGAATCCGTTTCTGGTACATTTTTCCTAGCTGCCTCGTCATTTGTGAATTGTACAATCGTACTAATTATTGTCTCCGGTAAGAATTTTTTGAAAGAATCTAATAAATCGGTTGTTTCACCTTCATCGGTCAAACCCTCTCGACAGCGAACAACGTTTTGTAACATTCGACGATGTGCTCTTGGTGCAATAGTTACATATTCGCGGCCACTGCTTGCAGTCACAATTTCTGCATCTAGGTTGTCCTCTTGAGCAGAATCACTCTCATCTGATAAAACTTCAGATTCCAATATATTCAATTCGTTTTCAGATTCAGAATCCACTTCGTTCAGTTCGTCTACATCACTGTCTACATCAAAGTTGCTGTCTTCAAGCATTTCTTCTACTTTCAAATGTGCATAAGTTTTAAGTGCAGTTTTAATCAATATTAGATAAAAAGTGTTAATAACTACAAAACCGCTAAAGATAGGTATAGGGATACCTATAGTTTATCGATGCGTAAATTAAATCGCTTTCCAAATATGTAAAAATATACGGGGTGTTCCATTTGAAAAAAATGACTTTTTGGTGTTTGAAGTTTTGTAACTTTGCCACTAATTTTGAACGCCCTGTATAATCTGTGATAGGTTTGCAAATGCATTTTGTGAACCCTTATGCTTTTACTTCGTGTTTGTAAAGTATGTATGAATGTTTTGCGTTCAAAAAAGCGCAAAAGGTGGGCTATTAAACATCCCTCCGCAAAGCGCAAATTTTTCAAAAAAATCATATCTCAAAAACAGTTGAAGATAGGTATAGGATAATCTAATACAGATTAACGCAGAATCGATTGTATAATCCAAAAATGCAATAATATACAGGGTGTTCCATTTAAAATAAGAAGATGAATGGCGATTTCCGGTCTTTCCGGAAGTTGTACAACATCGACAATATTTTAGAACAAAAGAAGGCTATGGGTTATCCTTAACCTGAAAGTTTCAAATTCATAAGTAGTAAGGTAGAAAGTAGAAACTTCTAATGAACGGGTTCCGTGGTATACCCTGTATTGTCCTCCTTTAATTTCAATTAAATGTAACACTCACAGTTGACAACCTACAGACCATACCAATTTTCTGCTTACATTTGATTATATTGAAAAGTGTTCTTTTAAAACAAGTTTTCATCAACCATGTTAGGTATTCAATTGAACAATAGAAAGCAACTAATTTATAGGCTTATATTTTTATAATTTATGAAGTGACGTCACTGTATGAAAGTGCAGAAATCACAATGACTGAATATGTGTTATTTCAGTGTAGTAATAGATAGTAATAATATTATTTTTTTTATTTTTAGGGGACACTTCTGTACTTAAAACACTTAACGTTAGAAAAGTGGTACAATTATCACCAAAATCACAAATTCTCTACAAACAATTGAAAATCTGTAAAAAACATATCATGAGAGTACAGAAGAGAAAATTAATTTTTAAAAAACGTTTGGCAGAAGCTACAAAGTTTTGTGAACAAGACGCATTCAATAAATTAACAATCAATATGAATACTATTACTAAAGATTTTTTTAAGAGTCAAATGTTTTGTGCTGGTAAGAAGTTGCAGGGTAGGAGATTTACTTTTGTAGATAAAGTAATGGTTCTTGCTATATTCAAACAAAACTGTTCGGGTTACCACGTTCTTTCAAAGATATTTGCACTGCCATCACGAGTCACCTTAATGAAATTATTGAACAACATTCCGATAGAACCAGGTTTTAATAATTGTATTTTTGATGCACTTGTATCTACCTAAAATAGAGAAAGCGTGCGTCTTAATCTTTGATGAAATGAGTTTAATATCTCATCTACATTACAACCACCAAAGTAATTTTTTTATATAATTTTTCAGATTTTTATAATAAAAATCTTTCAAAAAATAATCCAAGGAATAATTTTTGTAAAAATATTAACTACATAATGTTTGGGCTGATGTATAAAATACATAAATAAAGAAATAAATAAATAGTAGTGGACTTTATATTAAAAATGTGTTATTTTCCCCACTGCAACGTAACAAGGAATGCCTTACTTCCATTGTGTTGTCTGCCACGTACCCCCGTCTTACAACAATCTTTATAAGTAGCGACTAATTCTAATTACAAAATTACTACATATACGTGTACAAAATACAAAGGAAGTACTAAAATACTATAATTCAAACAAATTTAACGTAAAGCCGGGTACTCATTGGCGAGCCGAACTGTAACAGCAACGGTTACTGTAACTAAAGTTCGTCAGTGTGGACGCATTGGGAATTCTGCTCGCGATCGTACCGAGAGCCGCTCATAGCGAGCCGATGGTTGTCGGTTTTTACCTCGAACACAAAGAGATTCACAGTTGGTTCGTGGACGTCTTAAAATAGGTTCGTCAGTGTGTACGTGCGTTTACAGCAACAGCATGACTGAGTGGTGGCGAAGAAAAAATTTTGCGTTTAATTGAAATATATGAAAACAAACCTGTAATATGGAACCCCAAACATAAGCACTACTACAAAAAACACCTAAAATCAGATGCTTGGATAGAAATAGGTTCAGCAATGGACTCAACGGGGGATGAGTGCAAACAAAAGATGATTAATATCTTGGCGTCTTGGAGGAGAGAGAAAGCAAAAGAAAACAAGAGCATGGGAACTGGTAAAGATAAACTCGATCATCATTTTTGGTATAAACTAAAAAAATGAAACACTAATTTCTCTTTTGCATATATGAAAACGTGTGCAAACTCTTCACTTTTATAATTTGTTATAAGAAACTTTTCATTTCATTATTGGGGATTGATCGTGCTTTGCAATAAAAACAACGCCAGGTACATATTTGAAATTTTTATTTTCTTTTAGTAGATAGTAGATGGTTCGCTTTCAAGGCTCTTGATTTCCTCAGAGACAGGAATACACCAAACAAAGGAGTGACTACAGAAGTAAGTACATATTAACAATCGCACAATGTGATATTTAAGCATATTGATGTTGCCACGACAGCTTGCCTTCGTTCATGAAATAATGTGATAACTCTTCTCGATGTTGTTTAAATTCTTCAGCAGATCTTCGAGGAATTACAGGTATACTTAACAATGATGTCAAGTTATCATCTTCTCTCCATCTTCCTTGAGTAACTTCCCCTGTTGAATTATTTTCGAAATCAAAAGATCCTGGAGGTGTATATAAATGTTTCGAAGAGCTACTGCGTCGTAAAAAATTGTGCAAATGAATGGTTGCCATTGCAATAACTTGCACTTTATCTGGCTGCAGTAGCATGGGCTTTCTAAATAGGTACCCTAAATACCGAAGCAAGAATGCCAAACGCATTTTCCACTACTCTTCTACCTCTAGATAGTCGATAGTTGAAAATTCGTTGCTTGGACCCTTTAGGATGAATTCCTGCGTAGGGTTTCATCATATTTTCACTCATAGAAAAAGCTGAGTCTGCCAGAAAAATAAAAGGAATTTCTTTATTTCTATTCAACAATCTTTGAGGTGGTGGTATTCCCAAAATATTGTTTTCGATCATCTCATTCAAACTACAGCTCTTTAGAACGCCTCCACCATCTGAGATTCTTCCTTGTGCACCAATATGAGCATATAAGAAATTATATTCTGCATTTACAACTGCAAGTAACACTATACTAAAGTGAGATTTGTAATTGTAAAAATCTGTTCCACTGTTGAAAGGGCATTGAATTACAATATGTTTCCCATCTATCGCTCCAATTGTGTGAGGAAAATTCCACAGTTCCATGAAGCGATTTTCTTCTTCCATCCACTTTTCTGCAGTGGTTGGTATCTGTAAGAATATAATTTTATTTATGACTCGCGTTCGTGATTCATGAATATTTATAAAATAAATAAAATTAATGAAATAAAATGACTCCAAACTAATCAGCCATTTCGAAGTTAGTTTTATTTGAATTTTCAGAAATCAAAATTGGAGGATGGGCAGCATAGTAATGGGGAACAAAGCACATTAGAATTAATACCGCCATCTGTAGAACCACAACCCAAAAAGTCGAAGCCGGATCCGAAATTACAGATGTTGAAAGAAACTTTCGGCATTTTAAAGTCTGCTTCAGAAAGGCCTCCGCCGACTCAAATCTCTGATGAGAATCCCGAGTTGAGGTCGTTTTGTGATTTCATTTTTAAAAAAATGAAAACCTACAACAGACAGACACTGCTATGTGTACAGCAAGAGATTACGCAGACAATTTTCCGTGCAGATCAAACATCCTTTGCCTACACACAATATTACAGTGCACTAGCCAAATTGTGACACGTTTTCTTAAATTTCCAATATTTTTCTTCTACAATTAAAATAGAAACACATAACATTTTTTCCAATTACATGATGAACACTACATGTATTTTCAACCATTCTATGTGCATAATAAAGCAACATTAATGTTGGTCACTTTTTTAGAAAAAATTTTTTTTAATGTTTCAGGTGTCACATTTACCCTACACATCTGACAATTGTGACACTGAGATGGTATAATTGTGACTCAAGCCTAAAATCCTATATACACACCAATAGGACGAAAGTTTTAAGTGCGACATACTTTGAAAGGTTAAATGTGACTTGAAAAAATAATTGCAAATATTTTATTAAAATAAGTAGTTATAAAATTAAAACATACTCTACACAAAAAATGAAATTCTAACAAAAAACATTAATCCCAAATGAATCTTTAAACAATAGCGGAACAGTAACTTACAGCTAATAGCAAAAATGCGAACTTATAGTCATTACACACATATTTGTAAAAAAACGGATATATGTAATAAGTTATAATACGGTTTTATCAAAAGTTATGGAAAATTCAAAATGACCACGTTTGTCCTGTTTTGGTTCTTGCAAGACCCTGAACACATCGTTTTCATTAACTTCATCAATGTCCTCTGTTGCTGGCCATACAAAATAATGGGTTTTTCGTCGTAGAAATTTAACTGTTACAGTTTCACCTGATTTTTCCAAGACTTGTCCAACATAACGTTTTAAAGACTTTTTGGTTGAATACGTAACTAGCACCCACGATCCAATTGTGACAATGGTGTTAAAATCATCACTTAGTTCTTCTTCTTCTATGAAGGGCCCAGTTGAGGAATCACTATCATGGACAGAAAAATCACTCTCATCTGTGGTGCTTTCTTGGCGTTCTTCACACTTGTTTGTTTGGCTTTTAGATTTGTTTTTCGGAGTCGTATTTTTCTGGTTCAACTCCCGTAGGTATTCTTCTCTAGTAATTATTTCAGCTGTATTACTATGTATCTTAGAACGTTTCTTGATATTGGTAGGTCTTCTTTCAATCTTTTGCAACAAAAGGTTTTCAAAAGATACTTTTGGTCTTTGCAAAGAATGTCCTAAGTCTAATCCTGAAACGTCTGTAACTGCTGTGTTTACAGGTGTTGCTTCTGAAGCACTACTAGT
The DNA here is from genome assembly GCA_036250285.1 of Pyrocoelia pectoralis. NCBI lineage: Eukaryota > Metazoa > Arthropoda > Insecta > Coleoptera > Lampyridae > Pyrocoelia > Pyrocoelia pectoralis. The sequence goes on from CM070075.1 coordinate 54,553,499, forward strand.
TGGAATGTTATCCGATACATTCTCTTTATTTGCAATTGAATCTTTATATTCTTGCAGATCTGCAGCTTTAAATATATCTTCTTTAATTATCCTTCTGTTGGTAGGATATATACCAGTTAGTTCAAATCCTTTTTTAATTATTATACTCGACAAGTCTCTCCACACATTACCCAATAATATTGAAAAATCTGCTTTTCCTAATGACTTACCATAGTGTTCTCTTTGCCAAATTGTCAACAACTCATCCCATCGTTTTTTCAGTACATTGAACACAGCAGAGTCCAGCGGCTGAATAATGTGGGTAGTGTGTGGAGGTAACTTTAGGAGAGTGATGTTTTCAGCAGTGGCTAACTGAATTAAAGGAATAGAGATGTGGGATATATGACCGTCGAGAATTATTAGCAAAGGTCGTTCTTTAGGACAACTTTTTAAGAACATATACTTGAACCAGTGAAAAAAGGCATCTTCAGTCATCCATCCATGTGGTGTCGCTCGATATCCAGTGCCAGGATATGCCTCCGAAGGCATCCAGGTGTCCCATAAGTGTTTTGCTTTGTATAAAATGTACGGAGGTAATTTTTCACCATCTGCTGAGACGCAAAATAGCACTGATGTATTTGTTCGTCCTGTACCAAAAGTGCTTCTGAAAACTGCTTTATTCTTTGTTGAAACCACTTTTGTTGAATTAGGATCATGACATATTGATGTCTCATCTAAGTTAAAAATCTGATTGGGTTTATAACCTATTCCTAACTCTTCTAATGTTTTTTCTAGCAAGTCAAAGAAACCATATATTATGTTAGGTTGAGTTTGTTCTGTTCTTATAATCTGCCGCTTTATGGGGCGCTTGCAGGAAAAATTCCATCGTTTACTAAACCCAATGAACCAGTCTTTCCCTGGCCTGCTTTCTTTAAAACGATTAGGCACATTATTTTTAGTTAAATAAACATGTACTAAATCTAATATTTCTCTACGAGTCAGTCCAAAACCCCACTTATTCATGGTTTCAATATTTTCAGCCAACTTGCGCTCAGTTTCTAAACTTAATTCAATCGGTCTTCCAACAGAATTTTTCAAACATTTGGGCCTATTCTTCCAACCTTTTATATTAAGAATAAGTGTAGAACGTGGAATGTTACATTCTAATGCTGCTCTCTTCACTGTCCATCCATTATCAACTAATTGAATAGCCTTTGTTATGTCATTTTTAGAATATAATTTTTGTTTTGTTGATGCCATTTTGCTTTTAGGTAGACTTGTAAGTATCCTGGAATAGACAAAAACTAGTAAGGTAGGTATATAGTACATGTAGTGTAAAGAAATACCAGTGTCACAATTATAATACAAAAAAGTCACAATTAAACCATCCTTAATAAAAGTGTAGTGTATTTGTGACACTACTGCTATTTTATGTACTCAACATTTTTAGGTTAACTGTAACATTAATCAAGATTATTATGATGCTATATGTATTTATAGTACAACAGATTTGAAAATATGTTTTATATAACGGAAGCATCAAATTTCTAAGCAAGCTGTGTTAATTTAACAATTTTGAATGAAACAAAATCGAATATTTGCTTACCTTGATGTCACTACAAACACATTCGCGCGCGTTCCACATGCTACTGCGTTCAAACAGCTACCTGTAATACCAAGTCGACGTGCATTAATGGCGCAGATTTTAAATTAATATTAAGTGTCACAATTAACTGTATGTCACAATTTGGCTAGTGCACTGTATAGCAACGTGCCCCCAAGTGCGCCCGAAAATTGTATGCCACGACAATACACACCTTTATCAGTGGTGACTACTACCCAGGGGGCATCCCAGTATGTCAATACATACTCGCACTTATGTGTACTTCAAGCAGGTCAATCAGGTTGTAGTTCCTCGCTACAAGACTCACCTTCGTCAGATTTAAATTCACCCTCATGTAATTCTTTATCTCCTCCACATTTGGAAGAATTTATATGAATAATATACATAATAATGTAAATGTTAAGATTTTTGTACCACAGAATTAATAAAGGATGCTTACCTTCAGGTAGTATTTTAATCCATCACTTATTGCTGCACAAACCTCAGGAACAATCTTGCTTATTACTTGTTTAGATATGCGAAATAGATATTGCAAACTTGTGAAAGAGTCGCCAGTAGCCAAAAATCTCAATGTTAACGCCAGCCTGTCTTGCACCGAGATTGCTTCTCTACAATTAGTATCGAATTTTTGAATTTTTGGTCCAATTAAATTCAAACAGTATTCAAAATCTGTCGGACTCATTCGCGTGAAATTTTTATAATGTCCACTTATACTTTGAAATCTGCATCCAGTAGAGCAGATCCAGACCGTTTCTCATACATTTTGTGACCCCACCATCGTCGTGGGTGTTTCTTTTCCTCCAATAAGGTGTCAATAAAAATATATGCGGCACTCGCAATCATTTCTTGTGAAACCGACATGCTGCTCGTTCGAAGTTTGCTCGAGCACTACGGCTCGAGGCGTTGCTCGATGAGAAAACGGGTGTACGTCTACACTGAAAACTGTTACAGTAACCGTTGCGGTTACAGTTACGGCTTGCCAATGAGTACCCGGCTTAACATTAAATTTCTTTTTGGATATCCCTGTGCAAAAACGAGCCAGGCTACGAGATGGTCCACGGAAGGCCTCTCTCGCGTGAGGGCAGTCTGACATCAAGTTCTACCTAGCCTTGTGTTGGGCTTGGGTGTCTTGAGTTATTAAGTTGTTTACAGTTGATGCTGTAAGTGCAAGAGCCGGCTCTGGACCATAAAACAGTTGTTTTGAGGCCAATCAGACTAACTTATCGGCTTTTTCGTTGCCTGTTGTTCCAGCATGCCCTTTAACTCGTACGAGGGTATTGCTGTTTGCCACTTGCTCTAGTACTTGGTGACACTTGGAAATCAGCCTATAGGTGATTTTGTATTGACCTAGCGCCTGCAGAGCGGCTCTGCTGTCACTGGAAATTCTGATAATTTTATTCTTTATAATAATAATAATAATAATAATAATAAATATATTTGCCCAACAGACAGAATCCATTAACAGGACAAAACAGAAACATTATTGAATAATAGTGTAGTATACAATTTTACTACAACAGTATAACTAAAACTAAAATTAACATTGTTATTTATTAACAATACACTCCTTACCAAAACATAAATAAACACTAGCTTGGATATCGTTGACAATAAATATCTAATATGTTTCTTAAGCTATCATAATAAAGATCACAACTAAATGATATTTTATTAAAATTACAGCACATGATACGAGTTGGTGATTTAAGAAGTACATTAGTTCGAGACGTTGTTATACGAAAAGTTGGGTTGCTTCGAGAGAAATATGACGGTACATGAAAGTTGATTAAAGATAATAAATGTGGACAATCAATGTGATTATTTAGCAGTTTATAAAGAAAAGTTAAACTGGATAGACTCTTCTGGTTTGTAGAGATTGGAGGTTAAACCGGTTCAACAGTTGAGTTTGTGAAAAGCCCCTTATGGGATAGATCTTGTCTATTTTAAACGAGAGGTATTTCAAGAGTTTTCGTTGCACAGATTCGAGTTGGGCTATTTGATATTTCAGATGAGGTTGCCATATTAGAGAGCAATATTCTAGGTTAGATCTAACTAGAGAACAGTACAAAACCTTAATACTATGAATATTGGTGAATGATTTGGTATTACGAGTAATAAAACCCAATCTTTTGTTAGAGCTTCGCGAAATTTCAGAAATATGCTTTGCAAACGTAAACTTGGAGTCAAAATAAACACCTAGATCTTTTATCTCCGTACATCGCTCGAGATTAATAGAGTTAATAGAGTATATATTTACTATGGGTAAATGTTTATTCGTGTAAGATACTACCTTACATTTCTCAATATTTAATGATAAAGAATTCTTGTGACACCAAAGATATAATTTATTTAGATTAAGTTGTAGAAAAGCACAATCATCAACAGAAGAAACAGAGGTGAAAAGTTTTAAATCATCTGCAAATAGTAGACTATTGCACGTTAGGTCATCTACAACATCATTGATAAATAAAAGGAAAAGCAGCGGTCCGAGATTGGAACCTTGTGGAACTCCAGACGTAGGTAGAATAGGTTCAGATGTGTAATTATTATAAGTAACCATTTGATGACGGTTTGTTAAGTATGATCGAAAAAGTGACAATAAACTGTGATGAAAACCAAAAAGTTCTAGTTTCTCAATCAATATTTCATGTGAAATTTGGTCAAACGCCTTTGATATGTCAGTGTAGATTACGTCTATTTGACCTTGAGTATCGAGCACTTTAGTAACATTTTCACTGAAACAAGTGAGATTAGTGACAGTAGAACGATGTTGCATGAAACCATGTTGAAAGTTAGAGATGTGATTTCTGACCAGTGGATAGATACGCGAATACAACACAATTTCGAAAATCTTCGCAAAGTTATTAATGATACAGATGGGCCTGTAGTTCCTGACATTACTGGTATCCCCTTTCTTCAGAACAGGACATACATACGATTCTTTCCATATCTGGGGAAACTCAGATTGTTGTATTGCAATGTTAAATAGGATATGCATTGGTTGAACGAAAACATGAGAGTAGGCTTTTGCTAAATGACTTGGAATTTGGTCAGGGCCAGATGTGTTTTTATTTTTCAGTTTAAGAAAAGCGTCTTTAATTTCATCATGTGAGATTAGATTAATATTTACGGAAGTGCTTACACTACAGCCGTCGTTAAAGCTAGTATTGGCATTTCTAGTTGGTAAGTAAACACTGCTAAAGTAGTCTTTAAATGCAGTTACTATTTCTTCTGGTGTAGAGAAGGTTTTATCTTCAGAGTACATTTTATTCGGGATACGAGAACATCCTTTTTTAGACTTCACAAATTTCCAAAAATATTTAGGATCGATAGAGATAGCATTCTGAACACCTGCTATATAATTTTCGTACGCACATTTAATTTGGAGTTTTATTAATTTACGTAGCTCTTTGAATTCAAGTAAGTCACAGTGACGCTTATGGCGATTGTATTTTTTTAGTACCTTAGTTTTGCGACGTATGTTGTAAATAATTTTGGGATTAAACCAGTTAGGGAATTTAAAAAACTTATTCTTGTAGAAAGGAACGGACTTACTGATCTCAGGATATAGCGTATTGTAAAAATCTTTACAAGCATCGTTAATATCATAATGTTGACTTAGGTGGGACCAATCAATGTTTAAGAGATCGGAATAGAGTTGCTGAAAATTTGCCTTGTTAAAATTGTAGCGCTTGTTCTGGCTATTTGCTGGAAATACATTCTTAAATGACATTTTACAGCACAGTGCGACGTTTAGTGCAGGATGATATAAATCTTCCGTAACAACTGGTAGCATATCGCGTAAAACAACACAATTCAAATTGCTTAACACTAAATCAAGTAGTCGATTTTGAAAGTTAGTAACATTATTATACTGATAGAGGTCAGTATAATTAATAAAATTATTTAATATTCTAGATTTGCTATCATTAATATTAATATTAACCAAATTGGGAATGTTAAAATCCCCTAAGATTAAAATGTTCCTAAAATCGTTAGCTAATAACTCGAACAATTCAAAAAAAGTTTCAAAGTCATGTATACTGGTATCAGGTGGTATGTAAACAACAAAAACCGTTATGGTTTGGGAAGTAAGATTACATTTACAACCAACAATGTCAATCGAAGGCACCGCAATATTCAGATTAGTTGTATCAATAATTTCACAATTTATAGAATTCAAAACTGCAACAAGAACACCACCACCCCAAATTTTATTAATTAACTCAAATTTTCTATCATTTCGAAAAACATTATAACTAAATGGAAATAGTTCATTATTTGATATATCAGGCGATAACGCAGTTTCCACAAAACAAATTATTTCATGCTCTGTATCACACACATAAGAATAGACTTTATCGAGTTTAGATCTTAAGCCGCGCACATTCTGATAAAAAATAGACAGTTTATGGTTTACGTATTCATTTGGATTTTTCCTTGTTAGTTTTTTGGCACAATTTTTGGGATACCTTTTATATATCGGATAGTATAGTTTGTACGACCTTGCGATACCATATCTGCGAGTTCATTTCTGAGGCATTCCATGTATTTTTGTTGAGTAGGTGTATAATCGGCACTAACAGATATTGTACAGGCAGGGATATTTTTAATTTGTTTTTATTTTTTAAGATAGTGATTGCTTCACGGCGAGATGTTAATATTACTTTGATGGGCCTGCACTTACCATTATTAGGCTTATCACGACCTAAGCGAAAGATTTCAATGTTATCCAAATTTATACTTGTTAGTTGAGATAACGTATTCTTGACAAGCTCCATATCTTCAGCTGCATTAACCTTACTGTTCGGAGCCGTACTTTCTTTGACATTGTACAAAATTACGTTTTGCGCGCGATATTGGCGCTCGGCGATTTCCATATACATTTCCTCTTTATCAGACATAGTAGATATGATGCTAGTTTCGACTTTTTGAGATTTTAACTCCTCAATTTCTTTACGTAAATCCATGATTAGATTCTTCAGATCCGTTAATTCACTTCTACGTTTAGCGCAATCTTTACAATTATAAATCACTTCTTTATGCTGTGCATAAGAATTGTTTTTGCACTTAGCTTTTATGGCTTCTGGAAATGATATTAAATAAAGCCCTTCTTTTCTTCGTATGTTAGTTAACATAAATTTAAAAATGAGCAAAAAAACTCACAACCTCCTCCCCCTTGATAAACTTAATTTATTGAAATACGATTCATGAAATTTGTGTGTTTGTTATTGGTGACATGTTTCGGGATGGACACATCCAATTTTCAAGCTAGGTGCTTTTACAAAAATTATCTAAATTATAAAGGAAATTAGAATAATAAAACATAAACTATACAACACTCACCTGTGCATCTCCATATTCTTTTTGAAAAATACTATAATACAATTAATAAAAACCCCACTGCAAATTGGGACAGCAGCGATTTCGAAATATTTACCCCCTGTTTCTCCTTGCAAATCAAACTTGTGCATTTGTAATGCTGTGGATGGAGAGTGACCATTTGTTGTCTTAGATATTGGTGTAGGAAATGTTCTTGAATTACGTTTATTGTAATGGGTTTCAGAATCTGATGGTCTAAAATCATGATTTTTTTATTTTTTATGTTTTCGATATTGTCTTCCACTATACTATGTATATGTCTTTGTGCATGTAGCGTAAGGCTACACGGTGATGGTCTGTAGGTGCTGCGAGAGAAGAAAACGAGTCTTGTGGTTAAAGTAAACGTATAATTGACATGGTGGTTTCGTTCCAATTCTTGTTTGCAACTCGGAGTAGATAACCAATCTTTCATCGGTTTCACAAGAAGTCGCCAAACAAATACGTAAAGCTTTCTTCTTCGTTAAAGCGGGGCCGGCGTACTCTCTAAAAGGTAAATTTATTCGATGCAAGATGTGTTTACACGCAGTTTAAATAATATGAAACACGAAGTTATCCCATTTCGAAAATATCACTATTAGATTTTTAAAGCGTAAAAATGCACTTTATGTCATGAATTGCGAGCACGAAGTGTCTTCTTCTTCTTACTTAAGAAAACGTTTGCGTTTGGGAGGGATAGGTAAAAATGGAACGAACGAGAATCGGTAAATCGGTATTAATTTGGGAAATATATACCGACCAATATGAACGTAAAACTGCATATTTTCATTTTTCTTCTTTTCATTACATTTAACCTCTTTCTCTCTATTTTTACATTATTTAATTCAATTGTACGTCAAGCCGGGTGACTTGAGACAAAAATTTCGAAATAATTTATTATAAATTTGGCAACATTGCACCACGTGCGCCGACAGTGCACTGCACGGCCATTGAATACCAGACACTGGTGAAGTTGCCCAGAGTCTGCAGATCCGTCAACCAAAGCATAGGTATGTTTCTAAAAGGCCAATTGTGAACTCACAACCTCCCCTTAGAATTATATTTAATAACAACAGTAAGTTTATTAAATTGCTGTTAAATTGCTACATGTTTCGAGATACTCCGATCCCATTATCAAGCAAAATCGTTGGAAATGTCCGTTAAAAATAGTTGTATAAAATAATTACATATCTAAAAGTTAACGATATAAAATTACAATGTAAAGCTTAGATATAAGACTCACCTAATTGCGACACATGAAAATTAACAAAATCGAGTTTAAATGATAGGTTAAGAACTGATCTAACTGAACTAGTTCAAATCGCCATAAAATTGATAAAATATCAATTTTATGGCGATTTGAACTAGTTCAGTTAGATCAGTTCTTAACCTATCATTTAAATTTTAGATTAAAATATCAATTTTATGGCGATTTGAACTAGTTCAGTTAGATCAGTTCTTAACCTATCATTTAAACTCGATTTTGTTAATTTTCATGTGTCGCAATTAGGTGAGTCTTATATCTAAGCTTTACATTGTAATTTTATATCGTTAACTTTTAGATATGTAATTATTTTATACAACTATTTTTAACGGACATTTCCAACGATTTTGCTTGATAATGGGATCGGAGTATCTCGAAACATGTAGCAATTTAACAGCAATTTAATAAACTTACTGTTGTTATTAAATATAATTCTAAGGGGAGGTTGTGAGTTCACAATTGGCCTTATCTGTCTAACCCCTTTGTGAGAAATGGACCACACCACTGTTATGTTTCTAAAAATAGTTTGGCTAGTGCACGTTTTTGTAGAAAAAAAAATGCCGGTAAAACTTTGCATGCACCGTAATGCAAGTACAAAATTCAATTTTAGCCTACTAATAAGTCATAGTATTGCACGCATTTTGGTATGTAGAAGTTTATATTTTGTTATCTCCTATAGATTTTAGTCCAAGAAAAGTAAAAAAGTGACCGTGTGCGGGTGTCTTGAACAGTGTCTCCAGTCACTCGCCGAATGTTTTTAGATGTTTGTATAACATTTCTACATTGGTTTTCGTTGCTTTTTAACAGACAGTATGGGTAAATACAAAAAAAAGTTTGGCAGCAGGCAGTACGGGAACTTTAACACCGACAACTTAAAATCAGCTATGGAGGAGCGCCAAAGAACCGGCAAATCATATAGATATTTATCAAAAAAATACGGAATTTCTAAGGCCACTATCCAAAGGAAAGTAAATAAGTTACATATGCGCAAACCAGGAGGACAGATGATACTTTCTAATCAAGAGGAACAAAGATTAGTAGAAAACATAGATATAGCTTGTCGCTGGGGATTTCCACTTACAGCAAACGACGTCAGAACTCTTGTTAAATCATATCTTGATAGACAAGGGGTTAGAAAATTTACAAAGGACAACTGGTCTGGAAAAGACTGGATGCGTAGTTTTTTAAATTCATTGGACAAGTGATAGAAATCAAAACCAATAATGTATTTATTTATACATTTTTGCGCAAAAGCCCCACTGGAGATAATATCTATGTTTTTCCAGACTTCTGACATCACTATCTCGCAGATAATTTGCCGTGTTAAGTCTAATTTTATTAAACGTGGGAGACACAGTTTTTCTGGTGGAAGTTTAGTTTTTGTTTCTAGGAACAATAAGTTTTTTTGTTACCTATTATTATGCCATTTGCGTTTTTTATGTGCTGTGAAAAAGGTTATTTAAAGTATTACACTAGAGATATCGTTTATTTTTACTGACATAGGTAGCATTCGAAAACCCTAAACGCATTTTTAATACGGACGAAACTGCGTTCTTCTTGAATCCTAAACCCTTGACTCCACAAAAGGTTAATTAAACTCAATGTTACACCATTAACAGAACCACCGGGACCATCATCTGCAGTCACAGAAACATCAGCAGATGTTGGTATGGGCGAGTTATCAAATACGGAGGAACTAGAGTTCGGGCGCTTTTATGGCCGATCCAAAGAGAGCGAAGGAAAAAAATCCCGCTGTGTGTACCTCTCCAAGTATGTGCTCACTTGCTATAAGAAGAAAGAAGAAGTGAAGCAAAAAAAAGAAGAAGAAAAAGAAAGAAGAAGATTCACAGAGAAGAGAAGAAAAAAGTCAGAGGAAAAAAAAGAATCGCGGCAGAAAAGAAAGAAAAACGATTACTTGATGAATCAGAATCGTCTTGTAGGACGGAATCCATCACATTCACCGTGGGAAGTGTTAAAAAAAAGTTGCGGTCAATGAAATGTAATTCTTTTGGTTTATGTATTATACTTAATACTTTTTGCATGGGTGTGTTTTTTTCTAAAATCCAAAATTTCTTAATATGCCAATTTAATATTCTCATAAGTTTATTATTTCCTGGCTAAATGGTGGTTTAAATAGTAAATAATACCAATACAATGATGGCTCAATATTGGGAGGTCTATTATTGGATCATCCACATACAAAGGGTGTCCATTATTGGTACATGCTCCCGAGACTGTTTGCAACCATCTACTGGTACTTTAAAAAGGACATTTTAATGTTAAAACCATTGTTTATTATAAACAAAGGTTGATAGAATTAGAAACCGGCTTATAGTCATTGTTATTCTTCTACTTTGAGAGAAATATGAATTAACGTCCTTAAGCAGCCCATTATTGGTGCATTTACTTTATATTAAACCATTTCGTAGATATCGCAGGTCAAATGTCAAAACCGTCTCAAGTCACACCCGGTTTGACGTACTACCAATATCATTTTTTTCTCTATTTTTTCTTTTCCCTTATTTTCTTCCTGTATCTGTTCATTGGTATTATCTTTGTCTATATCGTCTCTCTTTTTCTCTTTATGGTCATTGTCTTTTATTATTTTATTGCTATCCTTCGTAACAGTATTTTCGTATTTCACTTGTTTCTCTTTATCGTTTATTGCACAAGTTGATCTTTCTTTTGTTGTTTCGAATAGGGCACAGACATTTGCTTTTGATACTGAGCTATTCACATTTTCTGGTTTTCGTTGCCAGACTCTTAGGGTATTTTCCACCCTTGCTTTAGTGGTTTAAAGGCGGTTGCCGGTTGTAGCATGTGAGTTGTGTTAGACGGGAGGGAATATAAGATAATGCCATTGTCTTCACAAAATTGGCTTAATGGCATAGTCATATGCGACTTACTTACCGGCTTACCCAGCACCCAATTATCAGGCATGCTATCGATAATTGCCCTAGGTGGTCTCACATACGGAAAGACCAGCAAGGGAAGGCATATTTTTCCACTAGCTGTGAAAACTACTAACACGGTAAGATTTTCCTTCTCATTGAAGATCCGCGTTTCCTTTTCATTGAAGATCCTCGTTTCTTTCCACGGTTACTATTGACTTTTCGAGTAGGTGCTTTTGAAAAAGGTCTAACCAATTCAGGAGTAACACTTAAAGTAGTTGAAACTTGTTGAAGGAACTGGTATACAACCTAGACGTGTGGTTCATTTGTTACATTTATTTCAATGGTATTCTCAACCCTTAAAGTTTCAGTTTTCAATGGTCTATCTGATACATATGCATAAGCAACTGTTGCAAATTTTGGTAAGTGATAGATGGTAGCTGTTTTACCCGGATTGGACACCATCCTAGTTTAGGGCAACTTTAAAAATAGTTGTAAATGGACCGAAGATTGACACATCAAGCGTTTCCAACGTATGGCTGCATTGGGGTGGGATAGTGAGTAACACAACTCCACTTTCTCTGGCATGCATGATAACATTTAAACTAATGTGACTATCGTGATTGTCCATGATAACTAAAATTGGACGATCTTGTGTTGGTTTGACTATTTCCAGGAGAAATCACCCTGTTCCTTACTTGTTATGTGAGTGATAAACATTATCAAATATGGGTATGTCGCCACTACAATTTTTTGTGGTACATCCTATACAAATAATATTTATATTAAATAGCATATACTGTGATAGTGTTACGTTAGATCTTTTTAGATGGGTATCACACAAATCGAGAGTGGTTTACCATAGAACAACGATTTCTTCTGTTACTTTACTTTACGTGGGTGGGTAGAAATGTTGTTTTATTTATCACATACAGCTTTAACAGTAAAATCAAGATGGCTATGCCTATGCCTACAGATACCAAAAGTTTCACCAGCTACACGGAAAAAAAAGAAGCTGATTAACTTTTCATTGTGCATTGTATGTCAAGAAAGAAAGAGATGCCCCTTGGTAACTCCTAAAAGTTATGAAAAAGTCATGGAGTGTATTAAAAAAGGGCTGAGTGGAAAGACATTGAATATGCAAACATTGCAAGCCAATTGGGCAACTTGACATCTGAAGAGCTGAAGAATAAAAAAGGATCATGGCATTCAGATTGTTACAAGAAATGCACTCACAAGGCTAATATGGATAGAAGTGAAAGGTTATATAAAGCGCAGATTTCTAACTGAACCATCCACATCTGTTAATCACGAAGAGAATGTAGAATAAACGTAAACTACACGATCAAAAACGGCAACGTATGACAAAAAGAAATGTTTCTTTTGTGATGGAATAGGAAACAGAGGTACATTTGGTAGCAGCGCAGCGGTTGCAGCAGCTATCCGTTTGAAGGCCGCAGTAGAATTGTCTAGAAATGAGTTACTTATTTCAAATTCGACTGAGTGATTGTACAGATCCTGGAGACCCTCATGCAATAGACATTGCTTATCACAAAGTATGCTGAACACGCATGTAGTGAATGTCTTGCGGCGTCAGACTGCATCAGGGGCATCGAATTCAAATTCACCCTATTACGAAGCAACAATTGCCGAATTTTTATCTTCTGTAAGTGATTTTCTTCTTCGACGATGTAGTTAAGGTTTTGAAAGAGATTTGAAGAGAGCGAATCACAGAAAAAACAACATTGAGAAATATCGTTCAATATATTCGCATGGTAGATACGATGCTGCTATTTATCAGATCCGTTCGAACTGCAAACTGGACATTGCATCTTGTGTCATTAGAAGAGTTCGTTAAGTACTTCTTCGCCCTTGATTAACAACCGATTATCCGCCAGCTTTTTTGCAGCCAGCTCTTGGACTATACCGCCATCAGCACTCCTTCTACAAGCACTGATGACTGTGCAGCACTCGGAACCTATGTTGCTGAAAAATTACGCAAAATGAACGACACTCAGCAAATTTTGGCGGAGGCTTTAATCCAAAAAGTAAACTAAAGGGCTTAGAAAGCAGCTAACTGATAAAACTGATTTATTTGAAACAAGCCTTACCTATGATCATGAATTGGCAAACACTTTCTACCAGAACGACTTTTCAAAAACCCAACGAAACAAGCCTTATCTACCAGCAATTATCAACACCTACCATTACGACTGTTCAACAACCCATTTCATCATTTGCATCTTCTACAGGGTCGTCAATCCAGATAATTATTCTTACGAAAATAACTAAACTTTATTATTTTTATATACCTTGTTATTTTACTTACCGTTCCCTGTATCTTTCTGCTCGAATTGCTGAAATTTGTAAACAATAACTTGGAAGATTTTACTTTTCAAAATCATTGTCGAATTGCTACAAGACATGGTCACAACTTACAGTATGAAAAGCATAATCTTACCCTAATCGAATCTAATTCTTATTATTGAATTGGTGCTGTAGTCTACAATAGATTCCCTACGCATATAAAAATGCTTCCTATTCGAAATTCGTAGCTTGCATTAAGAAAGTGTTACTTGATAATGCGTTTTACTCTATAAATGAATTTTTACATTTCAGTTTCAATTTGACTTTTTTACTGGACTAATAAATTTATTATTATTATTATTATTATAAAGTAACTGTTCTTGATGGAATGGCAGAACTGCAAGCTTTACACAAAACCCCATATGTGAAAACATGCAGTGACCTCGCAACAAAATTCAACAAGAAGATAGAATCTTACTTGTTTAGGTACGATGAAGCTCATCTAGTGCTTGATAGAGAATTCACTCAAGAACTGTATGACAAGAAAAAGATCAGGAAAAGCAGCACCTGGTATAAAATAATGGATTCTACCAATATTGCTAAATTGACAATGATATCTCTCCTATCTCATTTCAAAACCAAGGATGCGTTAACTGCGTATCTTTCAAGCAAAGTACTGTTGCATGCACAGAAGATTAACAGAATCCCAGTTGCGAATTACAGAAATTTGGCAGCATCTTCAAATACAAATGATATTGACGATCTCAGAAGCACGCATGAGGAAGCAGCAGTGCGGCAACTAGACTTTGACGCCCGGTGCAAGATTTGTAGATGCGCCCCTATTATAAAAGTAAAGTAATTATGTACTATTGTTGAAAAATGAGAGGTTTGGGAATAGAAATAATACGCTCTTTATACATCGTAATCAATACTTGTAGCTATTTCTCTCTCTATTGATATAATAGCTAAGTTGCTAAGTCTATCTTGGCCCATTGAAGAACGAAAGTAAACTTTTGTTAATTTTAATTTACTAAAACACCGCTCACATGTGGCTGAAGATACGGGTAAAGTTAAAAATATTCTATAACAAATGCACATATTTGGATAGCTAGCAATTAACTGAAAATCTAGAATTAATTGAAAAATATCCAAATGACCTATTTTGGTAGCGGCTGTTCCTTTTAGCGAAGTAATCATACTTTTTGCACAAATTATTTCAAAATATAGCTCATTTCCGTCTACGTCATTTCAATATATTGATGCAAAATTTAATGCATGCTTTTTAAGGACATCTCCATTAGAATTTATTAAAAAACTTGATGCATTGTATGTAAATTCATCATTGTTTCAGGGCAACAAAAACACGGACATGGAAATAAGTAGCCAGAGTAAAATATGAAAAATAATTTGATAATGTGTATCAAACAGGTTTGATTATAAATCCAGCACTGCCTTGGCTAGCGTGTAGCCCAGACGGTATAAAAGCGTTTGAAGCGAAATTTTATAGGTTGATAGAAATTAAATGTCCAATTGGGGGTGCTACAAAACCTATCAATGACATTATTTCTATTTTATCATATGTCAAATACGATAGGTCTAAACAACGTCCATACTTTTTAATCCGAAACATGTGTATTATGGCCAAGTGCAGTTAAGTATGGCGATTTTGGATATAGAATTGTGTGATTTTGTAATATACAGTTCATTGCTGACGACATTTTTCTTATAGAGGTACATAGGGATGAGTTGTTTATTGAAAACATAATTTTAGAACTACATTATGTGTACTTCAACCACCTATTACAAAAATTGTAGATAGCACATCAATGAACAGAAAACTATAGGTTCACATTTTAATATTGTAGAATTTAAATTGTAATTATTGTATAAACTCCAAATTATGTAAAGTTATAGGTTATTTTCCCCCCCTCGAATTGGAGGCCTTCTCGTGGAGTTGGTGGGTGGTAGGTGTTATTGAAACGACATGTACTTCAATTCTAATGCCGACCGTTTCGACCATTCCGGGATGGTCTTTATCAGGGCTCTTTATTAAGACAAGCAAAAACATATTTAATTAGTATGGGACAGAGAAAAATACAATTGTAATGTGTGATGTTGAATGATACTAAAATTTCTATTAAAGGTGGAAGGGACACTCACCTGAAGAGTCTGCGTATCAAAAACATAAGTGGTACTCGTTAGATCCAGTTAATGTGATGCAAGATTGCTGAATGAGTAAAGACAATTGTTGGTAAGCAATAGTCGATGATATAAAATTTTATTAGGCATTAGAATTGAAGTACATGCCGTTTCAATAACACCTACCACCCACCAACTCCACGAGAAGGCCTCCAATTCGAGGGGGGAAAAATAACCTATAACTTTAAATTGTAACCCCTGTAGCCACCCTTGTCTGGTCGGTACGATTTACAAGGGTGGAGTTTGGTTGCTCTGGGTAAGCTCAATTGAAGACGTGGGTTCTGTTTCAATAAATACAGTAAACCTTGGCTATTCACAATTTATTATCCATGGAATTAACCAAATAAACTTAAATATTTGAATAATTAATTACTACCGCCGTCTCTGGACTATTATGGTAGGCCGTGTCCGGAGACACTTCCAATTTCAATTGACTCGTCCATAGACAAATATAACCAAGGATGGAATGAAATGTCACTGCAGAGATAGTGGTACCAAGTTCATGAATTTAATAAATTGCCAATCTGTTAAGGGTGAGATTAAAGAGCAATATGTACATATAGGTAGGTACCTACCTACTTGTACACAGTCGTCACAAAAAATAACTTAAGCGGCTATACCGGATTGTAACAAGAAAAGTGTAAGGGAAGGAAAAATTACTAACCACATGTCTAAAATCACGCATAGAGTGGTGGTTACTTGTTCTCTGTTCAACCTTACAAAGTTACAACTTCAACACAAGCGCCAACGGTTGGTACGCACATAGTAGTGATGGCCACTATTCGAATGAATTCATTCGAAATATTCGATTGTTACTGCGCATCGATTGTTTCGAGATGTTGCGTCGATTCTCTCGAATGAATTTTGTTCTCGACATCTAAATATTCTAAAGCTTCGTTTTAATTTTAACTATCGAATCGAATTCACGAAACAAGATATTTTTACTGTGCTAAACTGCTAGCTAAGACTAACGGATTATACAAACATAGTAAAGTTACGAATGTTACGATTTATGAGTAATACGAGAATTACGACTTGCAAAAATGCAAAATTGCAAATGACAGAACCACAGAACATAATCTCACGTTGAATGACGTAATATCATTAATTTGTGTTTTGTAATAACCCAATAACTGTTTATTTTAAAAGTATCGCTAGATAATTATTAATTAAAAAGAAATTTGATTTAATTCCTTTAGGTCTTGACTCTTCATATTGATACTTAATACTTTGATAGGTAGGTACATGGATCTTATAAAAAATCATTATTTATTATTAATACTAATAGGTATACATATTATTATATGTAGTACTGTACAAGTACAAGTTAAATATCAAAATTACTATTTAAAAATATTATAAAATCGACATGTTTTGCCAATAATCGATTTCTCCGGACATTGGTGATTTGGCCAGCTTTTGAAAATACTCTTTCCGATGGAACTGATGTCGCTGGAACACATGCATACTTTTGAAATAATTTATGCAATTCTGGAAAAACTATTTTATGTTTTTTCCAGAATTCCAGTGGGCTATTCTGCCGTTCCACATAAGGGAGGGCCACATATTGTTTTATTAACATTGTCATTGCCGCCGTCACATTCCCAACTGATTTGTTTTTGTCTATCGTTTTTGTATCAAAATGTGTCCAAATAGAATCTAATGATACGGACTTTTGTGGATTATCAATTGGCTCTACCTCTTCAACTTGAATTTTGGGTACGGTAAGTTCCGTTTGATTTATTAAACTTCCAAGCTCTTCACTAATCCACTTTTGTGCATTTTTAGCATTTAGTTCCACGTCAAATCCTCGTAATTTAAATCGGGGATCCAAAAATGTAGCTTTCGCGATGATTTTATTTTTTTCTAAAGATCCTAGTCTCCTTGATATTGTTTCTAACAGCGACCCTTGCAACTGCTGACCAATGAGCGTTTCTGGTATTTTATTTTTAATGGAATATTGCAACCCTCTAATCAACGGAATAATTATTGCCATAGTGGGATACTTCTCCCCTGACAATTCAGTGGTCATACTTTCCAGTGGTTTTAATAATGATATGCATTCACTCAAAATATTCCATTCTGCGGCATCTAAAAACTCTGGTGCATGCACAAGTGACGTTGTCACCGCTGACAGTGGTTCTTTAATAGCAAGGAGACGTTCCAGCATTAATAAGGTAGAGTTCCATCTTGTCGGAACGTCTTGTTTCATTTTAAGCACTGGGAGGTTCATTTGTTCTTGCATTTTTTTTAGCCTTTCTGTAGCCACAACACTATGCTTGAAGTGTCCAACTAAAGTTTTACACTTGTTCAATACCTTTGTTAAATTTAAATTACCCGAAAGGGCGTCGTTTACACTTAAGTTTAATGTATGAGCAACGCAAGGATGGTGATGCTTTTTCAAATGCTCATTAACTGCGTTTTTTATATTTGCACCACTATCTGACACCACTGTCAATATTTTATTTTCTATTTGAAAATCTGTAAAAATTCTCAACAAAGCATTTGCTATGTTTTCACCCGTGTGATTTCCTATGATTTCCCGAGTTGCTAGAACAGGAGCATAGAGCTTGTCGTTATGAATAAAATGACCGGTTGCACTAATAAATGATTTATTGTCATCTGAAGTCCACAAATCTGTAGTAACTGCTAAATCGGTTACTTCTTTCAACAGCGTTGTTAATCTACCATACACTCCTTGGTAGATGGTTGGTAATATTTTGGTAGTTAACAACTTTCTGTTCGGAGGCTTATAAAGAGGTTGAAGTTTTTTCGAGTATTCTAAAAATCCTTCGTTTTCAACCAAGGATAGTGGCTGATAATCCTTCGCGAGCATTTTTATTAGCGATTTATCAATGTCTGCCCTTTCATGTTCAGACAAATCGTTGCCTTTTGATGAAGCGAACAATCGTAATTGTCGTTGTCGACAAACTCGTTTAGCAGGAGGTGATGGCATTGTTCTAACTTCCGATGCGCCCGTCTCTTCTGAGACACACGTCCTTGGTGGATCATCTTCTCTCTGTTGCGACGTTCCCGGTTGGTCCCCATCAGCATCAATATTTTCTACAACAATCAATCTGGCAGGATGTTTCCTTTTTAAGTGGTCCATCAAATTTGATGTATTGTTGAAAAATTTAAAAGTTTTTTTACAATAATGGCAAATGACGTGTAAAGAATCGTTGGATTTGTCAAAATGTTCCCACACTATTGAACGTTTTGCGCCTGGTCTCATATTGCCGAACAATTTATAAAAAAAAAGTTTAGATAACACGCGTAAACACAGATCGAAATTAAAATAAATTCTCCAGAGAAAACAGAAAACTATAATTAAAAATCACAATTCAAATCAAAATAATTAAACACGCCGCCGGATAAAAGAATACAAAAAAAGACAATAATCGCAACGAACTAATAAAACAGTCAACCTCTAATAATGACAAGAGCACAAGTACAAGTATTTCGAATTTCCAAATGTTAACTAATTAAGACTACGCAAAATGGCAAAAGACAAAGAATAAAGATGAGCGTCTTAGTAATGGGAGTACCTACATAAACAAAAACAGCTATCAGTATCACCTTTTATAAAAAAATAAAAACATTCAGTTTCAGTGAATGTTTTTCTTTCATCCCTTGTATTTATTATTTATATTTATTCTCATTTTAGCTTATGTGCTATGCCAGATGTGGTGATAAACAGGGTGCCAGGGTGACATTTATATTATAGATAGAATATAGACCATGATTTATTGCATTATTATTTGATATGCCCTCTTCCTGCATTTTTCATTTTATTAGTACAAAATTATGCAGTACCACTACCAAACTAACCCCAAACAACAAATTTCAGTAGGATTTGTGTTTAATAGTTTAATTAGTTAATACAATGCCTAGTAAAGTAGTAACAACTAACAAATCATGTACGAATGAAATATACATTCGAATGAATTCATTCGAATGAACCATTCGATTGTGTAAAGCTTTCGATACTGTTCATTCGATTGTTGAAATCGTTCGATTGTGCCCATCACTAGCACATAGGTCGAAGAGAGGCGTTCTACTATAAACGGCGCGTAATTTAAATGTACAATATTAACGTACCCCATATGACAACCAACTCCGGTCTCCCCTACACAATTGTTTCCACAGTGCTGAATTTTAACAGTAGAATGGTAGTAATAACGAAAATAAACGTAAAAGAACATAATATCTACTAAAACTATTGATAATTGATAAAGAAAAAATTACACTTTCAACTGTTAGGTAACTGTAAATGATAAACACATAATTTATAACTTTGATATAAATTTTATATTGTGTATTAAAATCAATAATTTCTGGTACTAAATAATTCAAATTTTAGGGTCCGTAGAGAGTTTATTGGCGCACATGTCCATCAGTGTTATTACAATTAGTACGGACAGCGACTAGTGGGAATAATCTTTTAGAATGAATTTTTATTTAGTTAGTTTGAATAATTAGTTAATTTTATTTATTTATTTAAGGTTTAGTTTATTTGCAATTTCCTTTTAAAATGAATTTTTATTTAGCTAGTTTGAATAATTGTTAATTTTATTTATTTATTTATTTATTTATTCAAGGTTTAGTTTATTTCCAATAATGTCCTTTTAAAATGAATTTTTATTTAGCTAGTTTGAATCATTAGTTAATTTTATTTATTTATTTATTTATTCAAGGTTTAGTTTATTTGCAATAATGTCCTTTTAAAATGAATTTTTATTGAGCTAGTTTGAATCATTAGTTAATTTTATTTATTTATTTATTCAAGGGAGAACATTTTTTTGATATTATTTTGTAGGGGAAATTTAAAGTTCATATGAACATCTCATATCATTCCAGTTGAAAAGTGAAGTAATTTTTAAATTCTTACTAATTACTGCTTAAAAGGCAAAATCAATGATAAAGTAGGAAACATTGAAGTACAAATTTAAAACAATTTATTTATTTTTATACTTATTACACATCTGTGTAGCTTGTTGCATTAAATTTGAACAATTTTCTGGTAATTTTCTTCTGTCCTTACCACTTAAAATATTATTTATACCATTAAAATAATTAAAAATTAACAGTTTTGTAAATTGTTTGAAAATTATCACCTGCATCTGACTCGAATGTTCACATTCAATAAAATTAAAATTAATATTTTTCTGTAAGGTACTTATTATAATTTTTGAAATTTTTTCCCTATATGGATGTTTCTTTAAAATATACTTGACAATATATAAACTTTAATTAAATTGACAATAAAATCTACATTACAATATTTTTCCAAACGTCCTACTCCGTAATCTTTACAAACAATAAATTCATGCAATACAGAGTAATTTTCATTTTTTCTTTTTAATATATTGCACTTGCATGCTGTACAATTTTTTTAATTTAACTTTAATTTTGACAAATAACCTGCCACATAACTAACAATTTCTTCCAACGATTTCGATTTATTAAAATGAAGAGGCAAATCAATTGGTTCAAAGTTTTCCAGTGAATCCATATTTAGTTCTTTACAATTTTGTTTTCCCTAAAAACAAATCATTTTTAAATGCACATTAACAGTATGTTTGTAGAGTGAAACATTATTTTGTAACAGATAAATTAGAAGCAAATAAAATTAATTTTTGGTGATTTATTACATTCTTAATATTATTACCCGTGTAAGAAATTTTTGTAAAGACAGTAAAACATTGGATTTATCATCTTCACAATTACTTCCTACAGATTGTTTAGACACCACATTTTTCACAAGCAATGATTTGGAGTTGGATTAACAAATCTTTGCCCCTTTTGTCGAACTTTGCCAAAAAAATTCTCCAAAGGATCCTGGTTTAAGTACCTTGGATTAAAGTACTGAAATCCCATTTTATTAAGTTCTTTAGAAAGTAACATTAAATTATGTAATGTTAATTCCCAATTATTAAAAGTAGGAGGTCTTGAAGATTTTCCATCACCTCCAATGCACTGTATAGTGCTAATAATAGGTAATGCCGTACTCCTCCAAAAATTCTCATGATAATTATTCATTGAAGTAATTATTGCAGATCTCAAAGGCTTGCCATGTTTATTAAATTTACCATATCCATTAACGCTATCAAATAAATTGTCCACGAATTTGCAAAATTCTGCTGTTTCGATAGCCCTAGTGTCCATTTGAATACCTTCAATAGCCACATAACCTATTAAGCATAATTAAAACCTTTTAATATATACATTGTAATACTAAAAAACACACTTACTACTCTTGGCCATCAGATGAATAGTAGATGATACTGTGTGACTAATTACTTGTGCTGCAATAGCGACCTTCGTTTTTTTTAATTTTTAATTTGTTAGTGTGAAACTCTGTTAACTTTGGCATAGCTCTAAGTTCTCCACTAAAAGTATCCATCAAACATGCTTTATGGATATCTTCCCATTTAGCAACTTTTGTTACTCCATTTACCTGATATTGAATATTTTTGGATAACAAATTGTTTCTAGTACCCTTCAACAAATGAGGAGGATCATATAATGGAATAACGACTCTATCATCAATTTCAAAAATATGATGTTTTAACTCCATTCCAAGTCTAATGTATTTTGTTCTTGTTTCGTTAACTAGCTGATTTATTGCACTTACATTATTCGTGCCTTGATCGCATATAATAATAGTGTCTTTATTATTTGCTTCAGCAGGTATACATCCATAGAATTAATATTAAGAACAAGGCAGGTGAAACAAATAACCTCAAGGCGCAATTCAAAAGAAAAGATCTTTTGCTCTTCCACTGAACCTTGGAGAAGAAAAAGAAAGCATACACGTAATTATTGTGTGACGTAATGCAATAGAGCTGACACAAAGGAAATACACAAAACATTTAGAAAAAAGATGATAGACATTCGTTAAATTAATTAATAAGTACATTGTTGGGACAGTAACATTCGGTACAATTTGTATTTAAATGTAGTGATAGTGTGATATGATTTTATGAAATCTGGCAAACTGTTATATATAGTTGGAAGTTGATAGGCAAATCCACGTTTATACAAAGAAGTTCTATGAATAGGAATAGAGATTAATCCTCTGTTTCTAATGTTTAAATTGTGAATATGACTGCGATATATGATTTTGTGAGTTAGATAAGCAGGAGTGTCTGTAGTAATTATTTTGTGAAATAAAGTGGCTGTTTTTAAAAACCTTCTATTAAGACATATTTAACCAGCACACTTCGCTTAATTTTTGTGAAATATGTTCGTACTTACGGATGCCAAAAATCAATCTAAGACATGAATTCTGAACGCGTTGTATTTTATTAGAGGTGTCTTTGGTAATAGAAGAGTGGTACAGTTCAGAGCAATAGCTAAATTGGGACAATACTAGTGCTTCACAAAGTGCTTTCTTGGTAGCTATAGTAGCTACTACATCAAAACCAACATTGCTTGATGCAACTATTAATTGTTTAATTGTTTTAAACATCTGTACAGTTTTAACTGCACCTTTCACGAAATGATAATAGATTGGCTGTTTCCATTTCCTTTTAATTCCCCTTAAGCATAAAAACCTACAAAATATATAAATTATGTAAATGCAATAAAAGGAATATACTCAAATACTTGTACATGATCAGCAATTTGTTCTGAACCACTGCCTCCAAAACTTTCAAAACCCTCGACATTATCTGTGAAGTGGTTGTAATGTAGATGAGGCATCAAACTCATTCATCAAAGATTAAGACGCACGCTTTCTCTATTTTAGGTAGATACTGACCATTTTGTGCAAGTGCATCAAAAATACAATTATTAAAACCTGGTTTTATCGGAATGTTGTTCAATAATTTCATTAAGGTGACTCGTGATGGCAGTGCAAATATTTTTGAAAGAAAGTGGTAACCCGAACAGTACTGTTTGAATATAGCAAGAGCCATTACTTTATCAGCAAAAGTAAATCTCCTACCCTGCAACTTCTTACCAGCACAAAACATTTGACTCTTAAAAAAATCTTTAGTAATAGTATTCATATTAACTGTTAATTTATTGAATGCGTCTTGTTCACAAAACTTTGTAGCTTCTGCCAAACGTTTTTTAAAAATTAATTTTCTCTTCTGTACTCTCATGATATGTTTTTTACAGATTTTCAATTGTTTGTAGAGAATTTGTGATTTTGGTGATAATTGTACCACTTTTCTAACGTTAAGTGTTTTAAGTACAGAAGTGTCCCCTAAAAATAAAAAAAAATAATATTACTATCTATTACTACACTGAAATAACACATATCAGGTCATTGTGATTTCTGCACTTTCATACAGTGACGTCACTTCATAAATTATAAAAATATAAGCCTATAAATTAGTAGCTTTCTATTGTTCAATTGAATACCTAACATGGTTGATGAAAACTTGTTTTAAAAGAACACTTTTCAATACAGGGTATACCACGGAACCGGTTCATTAGAAGTTTCTGGGGTCCCTTATTAGTTATGAATTTGAAACTTTCAGGTTAAGGATAACCCATAGCATTCTTTTGTTCTAAAATATTGTCGATGTTGTACAACTTCCGGAAGGACCGGAAGTCACCATTCATCTTCTTATTTTAAATGGAACCCCCTGTATATTATTGCATTTTTGGATTATACAATCGATTCTGCGTAACATTGTATTACATTATCCTATACCTATCTTCAACTGTTTTTGAGATATTATGATTTTTTTGAAAAATTTGCGCTTTGCGGAGGGATGTTTAATAGCCCACCTTTTGCTCATCTTTGAACGCAAAACATTCATACTTTACAAACACGAAGTAAAACCATAAGGGTTCACAAAATGCATTTGCAAACCTATCACAGATTATACAGGGCGTTCAAAATTAGTGGCAAAGTTTAAAAACTTCAAACACCAAAAAGTCATTTTTTTCAAATGGAACACCCCGTATATTTTTACATATTTGGAAAGCGATTTAATTTACGCATCGATAAACTATAGGTATCCCTATACCTATCTTTAGCGGTTTTGTAGTTATTAACACTTTTTATCTAATATTGATTAAAACTGCACTCAAAACCTATGCACATTTGAAAAACATTCAATTCGATATTAATAATCACTGCATCATAAAAGCATATTAAATTCAAAAACCAAAGTATACCAGTTAAAGTCAATTTCTACTCACCTTTGCAAATCAATAATTTAATAATAATGCAATGAGTCTTTAAAATGACTGTTAATGGTACCAAATATTGAATACAGAGAATGAAAAAATAAGAAAAACAGAGCAAGGTTAGGTTAACACTTTGGAGCAGTGAACTCTATACATACTGGAAGGGATACTGATGGTCGATCTCCGTTAAGTATTTGTGTCAGGGGCAACAGAAAGAGAGGGAACAACCTTGAGGGCTTAGCATCGCAGTCTAACGCGTTGTTGATAACGTGAATGCGTAGCCGCTGATCAATTAATAATCTTTTACTTGTGTTTGTGACCTATAGGAAAACGTAAACTACCGTGAATTTCTGTAGAACTTTGTCTTTTGTGTAGTGCCCGTTCAAACGGTCGTTAATTGTGTCGCATTTGGATGTAAGAACGTTTATTCGGAGGAATTTTTGTGTATACAGCTATTATTGCACCTCATTTTGATTATTGTCCGACCCAATTATTTTTGTCTTCCGAAAGCGACTTTCCAAGACTGCAAAAATGGTAAAATAAACCAACCAGAATTATATTATGTTGCAGTAAAATAACACGAATATCGGCAATACTAAATGCATTACAGGAGTTTATTTTAAAACTTTGGTGTTTATTTATAAAATAATTAATAATATGTTACCTAGCTACATGCAAAAAATTTTTATTGTTCAATAAGGACATTCGACATTCATCAGTTCAGTATTAATAACTACATAAATAGTTTTAGGTTAGGTACCTTTGTTAAGAAAACTTTCTCCAGAATAATTTATATTTTAACTATAAGGGTTTAAAAATGTATAATGAACTGCCTGATTAAATTAAAGAAATGGAGTCATTAACGAATTTTAACAAAGTATGCTCAGCGCACGTTAGATAAATTTTTTGTATCTGTAGGTATGTGATTAGATATTAAAGTATCTTATTAGATGATATTGTGGGGACAATGCGGCAAAAACGAGTCCGCACGATGACGCGCCGAACCCCGATCTCGGTAGTCGCGCCCATACGTGACGTCAAACCCCCACATGACAGACACGAATGCGGGTTCGAGTAACATCGCTACCGAGCACCGACGAAGCGCTACCGAGCACCCACGAAGCGCTACCGAGCACCGACGAAGCGCCCCTGACAGGGTATAAAAGCGTGCGCATGACGATCGAGAAATCACTCTCATTCCGGAGTTGTTAATAGCCTGGAAAAGAGTCACCTACCCCCCTTGGCCGGAGTTGTTAATAGCCTGGTCATAGAGCGGCCACCATCCGACGCCGGAGTTGTTAATAGCCTGGCTAGGATAAGCGTCCACCGCTACCACGTACGCCAGTCAAGCGGCTGCGGTCCAGTTCACCGTGTTATTCACCGGTATCACCTATCGTTACGCCGTCGCCGCCAACGCCTACAAAGAGGCCAACATGGAAGCTGGTGTCGATCGACCTCGACACAGGGCCCTGCTACAGCGAACCTCACAGCCGACCCCTGCATTTACTCGACCTACGAAGACAGTGCGTGAAGTACATTCGTTCTTTAACTTTGCGTTCTTGTTAATTGGTTATCGTTATTGTTATTGTTATTCTTTTTATGTTATTTGTTCATAAGTAAAAACTGTTAAACCACTGCACGTTCCATTTCCTAAATAAAGATCGGCGCACGCACGCGCGCCGACAATATAATAATTAATAAACCTCACTACTGTACTACTAAAATGTATTTATTAAATTATTATACTTTGCAATGAGATGGAAGGAGTAAGTACCCCTTTAGTAGTTTTAGTGACCGAAAATTGTAGGGGGATCTCTCTTTCCATACACTTGATGCGACATTCCCACTCACTGTACAATGGGGGAAAAGTTTTAAAAGCAGAAGAGGGCCATGAGAGGGGATCTGTATTTCGATCGCTCTGTTTCGAGTAATTTTTGATTTAATCATTCCGACCTTTCAGTGCGCTTGTGATTTAACCGTTTTGCTGAAAAGCTCTTTGAATTTTTCTTTAGTTTACCGTTCGTGCATTATTACCTGTATACCTGAATCCTCCTGTAAAATTCCTTTTCTTTCCGTTAATACCATTCGTTTTAGGAAGTACCGTTTTAGTTCAGTTAGTTGGAGGACAACACCGTTAGAAGCTTCTTTTAGTTTTGGGGAGTTTACCGTAAGTTTTCTTTTGTTAATTTTGCTTTTCTTTATTCACCTGTAATTAGTTATCATTAACGACTGAAAATAGTGTTACGCCTATTACAGTTTACAAACAGTTGTTAGTAAATTAGGATTCTAATAAACGTAGTCTGTTATCGTGGAATCTACAATTCCCGAGTAACAGGTTAGGAAAAAAAAGGTTCATAGCTACACCTCGTTGTTGTTAAGTATCACCGGAGCTTGGCGATCAACCCGGTATATTGTTGGGTAATTAGACAGGGACTTCCACTGCTAGTTACGTGTCACTTAATTAGGCACCTATTAATTGATCAGAGAAATTATTACTCATGGGCGACAACCATAAGAATAATTAAACTGTGACATTTGTAGGGGCTTGTTCTTAAACGGTTGAGTGCGAACAGTTTAAGTAGTTTAAGTACCTTCCGTAATTAATTCATCCGATTACATGCATGATAGGAGTAAATACAGAAGTAATACAGAGTAAATAAACTTATTTTTCTTTTGGTTGGGAATAGTATATTAGTGAACCTGATCTCCGAACCTGAGTTACCTGAATGGTTAAAAGTGATTTCACCGTCGTGTACAAGTAAAATAATTTCTACGAGGGGCAAATCTTACAATAGATATAGATGACTTGCAGAGCGTGTAAATGTAGAGACAAAAAACGTGTACAGTAACTACTCTGACAGTAAAATTGTCAACACAAACCATCCAAACAATACTCTTGTAGATTCAAGATCCCTTAAAAACAATTTTATTCTTGAAACTGATACGAATATTAACTTATGGCATTGAATGCTAAGAAATTTGAACTTATTAAAAAATTGAATTTTGACTTGAAAAAGCCTGACAGAAGCTAAACCCTTTATCACATAATTAAAAACATCTGTCGTAAACTCAACAAGGTGCATTAATATTGCACTAAATGAAACATTCGTATTCCAGAAAATGGGAGCAAAGCCATCAATGCCGGTGCCGGTTGCAACTCCTCAAGAAAAGGGCTGTCAAACCGACGCCCTTATAATTGTTGAGATCAGTAAAAGCTCCAAGGGCAAGTATGTACTCACAAACACCTCCCGTTTGCATGTTGGTAAGTTAATTCACAATTTAATGTTACATTGGATTACAATTTGTTCTCTTTTTCCAGGATATGGGGCAGCCACCGCGCAAAAGGAGGGCAACAGGGAGAGCGGTCCCAGCACCTACTACAAACAAATCGATCTTTAAGAAAAGTTATTTTTAATAAAAAAATCTAACAAAATAAATGCATTTTAATAATACTCCTACTTATACTAAATCAAAATTAATGGCATTCTTACGAAAGGAGACCATCGATATAACCAATGTCATAATCATCTTTTATCTTTTCATCATCACAAATACTTACTTATTTGCTCAGATGAAAAATTCAATTAATATCATTCCTTGGATACCTAGTCCCTTCAACGTACTCATCCCTTTCATTTATTGTATATTAATGACAATTCCTAAACTACTTGCTGCTTTCATATTTCACTACAAAGAATTTATTTCAATACACTTTCATTGTTTATTAGCTAATTACCTTTTTTTTCTTATAATCACCATGTATGAGCGATTCTGACTGAAGCTCTGTTATGTAGGTACGTAATTAAGTGAGTAAGTTTATTCAAAATATTAACTGGTGCAGAGCAACAAATTTCGCAAATTGTATAAATGTATAAATACAAGTTATTTCTATGCAATAAAAAAGGGCACACTATACACTGTGTCCAGTATAAAATGATGTACAATATTGGAAACCGTTGGAGATACGAAGTCGGTTAAATGGAAGAAAAGTTGGGGATTTGTGTGCCCAAAAATAATGTAGATTATTGTACTTTAAATCGATAGCGTTACATAGATACAGGGTGAAAACAAAAAAAATTTCGAAAAACTACAATATTTTCTTTATTATAGAAGTTAGTCATCCAATTCTCGTGATATAGGTAATAGGCATCGTTGATTTTAAAAATGGCGTCAAAAAAATTCTAGGCCTACTAAGTTGCGCGTGGCCAAAGTAGAATTTCGTTTTTCTTATGGGCGCTATATTGGATTTTTGCTTTTTCCAAATCCTCATTAGAAATGCTCTGTATAATATGTGACCACGAAGTGGCACTGGATGTATGTTTGGTTGTTGGGTGCGCCACTAAATGTAAAAACATAACATAACACATGGGGTCCTCCTATGTACGTGCTTGTATTGTTTTTAATGAATAAACTCTTTATTTGTGACTCGTGTTGTTTCATTCAATGAATACTTCACAAATAATACATGCTCTTCAACCATGTATGTATAACATGTTTGTTCAAGATAAATAATAAAAAATAACAAAAATAAGATTTCGTTTGTAGGAATTTCTATTCAAAATTCTGGTGTAAAAATTGACTTTGCTGGTAATATTCCTACAAGTGTAGAATGTTTCGATAAATTATGGGACAAAGATATAATGGAAATGATTCTTTTGTCTATGAATAACTACGCAAGTCTTTTAAAAAATAGTAACCGGTCACAAAAGATGCAGTAGGTCTATAAGATGCTTCACAATGACTGAACTAAAACATTTTTTGGTAATTTGTATTTGGCAAGGACAGATAAAATATCCCACAATTAGAAAATTTTTCTCTATGATTTATTATGAAATATTACACACCTATTTTTCATCTTACATTGTCGAGCAGAAGATTCGAATAATTACTAAGGTGTTTCAGCTGCTGTTATGGGCAAGAAGTTGATTCCACAGATAAACTAAACAAAGTACGTTGTTTGTTAAACAAATTACTATCCAACTTTAGAGCTTCTGAATTTCAGAGAAGGGTTGGTAAAAGAATTTCTACAAGGTATGAATGATGGTAGAAAATTGGTGAGATCTGGAGCTTTACATGGAAGAAAGCGCCCTAGAACTGAAGACCTTCTAATGAAATTCGTTTAACTAACGAAATGCACTTTCCGGATAATATACCAAATCCCAAAGATCCCCAAAAATCCTACCATCTAAGATGCAAGTTATGCACGATGAATAATAAAAGGAAAGAAACAAAATACTTGTGCAAACATTCCCCAAATAAAACCTGCTCTATGTATTACTCAATGCTTTGAGTTATATCATAAAAATATGTAATAATAAAAGTTTTCTTTTTATTTATTGTTTGACGGGATTTGCCACTTTCTCCAATACCATGGATATAAAACTTTTTCAAGCGACAAGACGAGAAATGCCGTTTGACATTTTTGACTCATTTCGCTACAAAAAATTGTAACTGAAATAATAGTAGTTATAACACTGCTTAGAAGACACGTTGTTTAAAGCTTCTCGATATATACCGACCAAATTCAAAGACATTGTAAACAAGGTTATGTGTTGGCCTTGCATCGAGTTTTAAAGTGTCGAGTTTCAAAGACTGATCACCAACTTCGTGATTTTAAAGTGCCAGAAGTGAACTGAGGCGTATAGGTCAGTATGTGGAAACACCACCAGTGACGGGTTAATTCGAGCAAAAATTGTTTCTAGAAAAGCTACACCGCAAATGGAGGCAAAGAAAGACTTTACCAAGTAAGCTTTTACATTTAACATTTATCATTGAAGGAGGATGGGGGTGGAATCCGTCTTGCAGCCACCTCCTCGTGGTGGATTCTGGGTTATTCCTTTTATTAAAAAAATAAGCGAAGCGCTGCAATAAATATTGCAATTTTTTATATTTCCCCCCACTTTAAAGTGAAAAAGAAACCTGAAGAAGTTAATATTTTTCAAAGAAAATTTACAGGCGTATTTAATTAACTGAAAGGCAACGATCCCTCACCCAGGCTAAACAACAAAATTGAGTTTATTTTTCGTACCTATTAACAGTGCTCCGCCCTAATCCACAGCCACTGTATATCGTTGGTACACTGAATTCAAACGTGGACGTAGTTCACTCACGGACGAAGTTAAAGAAGGTCGTCCCAAAATCGGTCGTTGTGCCGGAAAATATCGATGCTGTGCGAAAACTAATTGAAGAAGATCGTCATGTGATATATCAAGAAATCGAGATATGTTTAAGCATTAGTATGACCAGCATGCATAAGATTTTGCACGAATATTTGTGTGTTCGGAAGCTGTGTGCGTGTTGATTTCCACATTTGTTGACAGATGCTCAAAAAATGCTCGTGTCGATTGGTGCCGCAAAATGATTTCAAAATACAACTGTGGTGCATCCAAAGCGGTATAGCAACGCTAACAAAAGTTGTTGGTTCTCGAAGCGTTAGGAGGCAAATGGTCGCGGCGTTTTTCTTCACGAAAACCGGTCCTCTGGCAACTGTGGCTCTCGACAATCAAAAGAGCGTTAATTCGGCGTGGTATACGACCGTTTGTTTGCCTTAAATTTTGGGTAAATTGAGAGAAACCAACCCAAAACGACGAATCATTTTCCACCATGACAATGCGAGCTCACACACATCACATGCAACAGACGAGTATTTGGACACACAAAAGATCGAATTGATGGGTCATCAGCCTTACAGCCCCGACTTGGCACCCAATGACTTCTTCTTGTTTCCAGTAATTAAAGATAAACTGAGTGGACAACGATTTTTATCGCCTGAAGAAGCGGTTGATGCCTTATAACGTATGTTGTAGAGCTACCATCTTTTGACTGGACAACGTGCTTTGAAGGGTGCTTCAATCGCATGCAAAAGTGTATAGGCGATTATTTTGAAAAGCAATGAAAGTATTTTTCATCAAATTCATTTGTTTATTCTTTCTATTCTCAATACATAAATAGTGTCTCTCGTATACTCAACATTGTATGACGTACCCAGGCCTTGATAGTCCATTAAGAACCGATGTTTCCTTACGTCAGAACACACAGGAGGATTACCATAAAGCGAAATCACCATTAGAATAACTTTATAACTTCAACATGATAAACCAAGTTTCTCTCGACTACATGCATTTAGTTTTACTAGGAGTAACGAAGAAAATGCTAGTAACATTATTCAGACGAAAGCTAGGAATGCGTTTGTTTTCTGAGAAAATTAATGATATTAAGTAATGAAAAATTGTTGCTACTAAACAAAATGTTACCTAATGCAATCTTTTCAAGAAAACCTAGATCACGAGACTTTGTTCATAAATGGAAGGCAACAGAATTTCGGCAATTTTTATTGTATACGACCCCATTTGTTTTAGAAGGGGAGTTGCCTAATGATCAACATCTTTTACTTTATAATGTAGCAATTAGATTACTATATCATCCTATTCATGTCTATGATCCGAAACACCTCATTCATGCAAATAAGATTACTCAGAACTTTTGTTGAAGATTTTGATCTTTTCTATGGCGATAGTAGCATCCACTTACAATGCCCACAATCTAATCCATTTAACAGATGATGTAAAGATAAACGAGCCCCTTGATAATTTCGGTGCCTTTCCATACGAAAATTATATGAGAGGCATTAAAATCTACGCGAAAAGCTCTAATTTTCAATTACAACAGCTAATTAAAGGAGAATTGAGAAACAAATAAATAATAAATTTAATACTGAAAGAACGATGTATGTATACAGAGGTTGTTATTTTCTCACAAAAACAGACGAGATTATCTCCATCAGCCGAATTTTGATCGCAGATAAAGTAGAAGTATCTACAAGGTGGTCCAAATTGGACACGTTCTTATGGAAACAAACGCCCTTTATTTTAAGAGATAGAAAAAACTCAATTTTAATAAGAAAATCACTGTCATAAACAGAATTCAGCTATTTCTAATCGTTTGGACACTGGGGGCGTTTCTCGAATTTAGTCGATTTCTTTAATGCTCCATAACTTTCTTATTATTAAAGATAAGTGATTTTGGCAATATCTTTCTTGAGCACTTTTTTACATGTAATCCATCGCGGTAGACAGTTTTCATACAAGGGTGTTTACAAGAAGTATGATTGATCAAAAATGTTCGAATTGGAATTTCGTATTTTGGGATTCCGCCCTGTTTGGTCTGAAACTTATTTTAGTTTACTTTCAATTTTTTAAAGTCAAGTAGGCCCTCTCCTAATTTTATAAGCAATTGTTGCAAAAATCATTACAACAGTTTACCCAATGTTGGTGTAATGAACATTTCACAAGAAACAGTGCATGATAAAGAAAGATGGGCACTTGAAAGGCAATTTCGTATTACAGGATCCCGTTGCTACAGTATAGTCACATATTCAGGACAGGACTGGCAAAATAAAGCGTTAAAATATTTCTGGCCCAAAAAATAAGTTTACGGGAAACAATATGAAAGTGTAGCAAGAAACATATATGCAAGAAATAATGGTTATCAAGTGGTTGAAACTGGATTAATTATTAAGGAGAAGCAACCACGGTTAGGATACAGTCCAGATCGTATAATATCCAAAATTCTGAGCCAAAAAAATTGTTAAAAATAAATCTCCATATTCCGGTGACTTGCATATATTTGAAAAATAGATTTTTTGGGTTGGTAACCTTTACATTTTAGGAAAAAATGAACCAGCGGTTAACTTCATAAATAATATTAATTACTTACAATTTGCAGAAGGAAAATTAACCATTAAAAGAAAGCATATAGTGTTTCAACGAGTAAAGCAGGTTTTTCAGTACCAACGTTAACATTGAAAATTTACTGTTTTTAACCGTGAATAACGTACCTGATCAAGATTTTTAATTTGGTATGTCCAAAGATTAGAAAGTTAAAAAGATAGGAAAAAGACGAGTATAGTAAATACCAACCCAAAAAATGAACGCGTTAACATCTGAAGCAACAGAGGGCGCCCTCGAATTCGAAAAGAATAACCGCGAAATTTAATTTCCCCACTAATCAGCTGTCAAGCGCATTTTTTTGCGTTTTAGGAAAATGAAGTCGAGATAAACAAAAAAAAGGTTTGTAGTAATATTTAATAATAATAATTAATAATGTTTAAATGAATTTAAAAAAAAATATGACAGGCCACAAAATAAAAGAAATACATATTATATATTCCTATATCTATACATATGTATACATTATGAAACAAACAAAAATTATTCATGTAATATATTTTTTAACTTTTGGTTTTTTGTTGCAACTATTTTAATTTGGTTTTGATTTTCAAAACGTACTCCCCAATGGCATCTCATCTTTATAAATAAAGATAAAAATTAATTTGTTGATTCCTCTGAGCAAAGTAATAATTGAAGATTAAAAGTCTCTTTAACGATTTGAACAATATCGTTGCTTATACTTCGACTTTTAATAATTTTGGAAAGTATTCATTATGAATAATTTCTATTTTCATAAGAAAATGATGCACAACTTCATTTACAAAAGTCAATCCCTGTGTATACCCAATGTTATCGCTATTTTTTAATAATGTAAATAATTGATGTTTTCGTGTAAGTAAGTTGTTTGTCCTTGTCTATTAAAATATGTTTACATTGATTACAACTATTATGTATCTTCAAAAATTGTTTAACCACAAGTCCACTGACATAAAATATAGCATTTTCATCAATTGCTGATACATTTGCTATCAACTCGGATACATCTTTTGATTGTAAATGTATATCCTGGCTAATATTTTCTAAATGGTTATTTTTTTAAAGTTTTTCGGTTTCAGAAAGTTTTGTAAGTTTAGTTAACATAAAACTAAAATCATTTTCACAGTTACTATTTGCTGATAGTTTGGCGACAGACGTTATGTAATTATGTCGAAGACCATATTGAAATTGCTGCGCATTAGGATTACGACAACATCCATGTTGTTGCCTAACTGTAGCAAAAAAGTTTTCAAAAGGGTCTTGATTTAAGTGTCTTGTTAGCGGTTTGGGTACAGATTATACGTATTTCTCAAATCTTCTGACAATGCCACACACTGTTTATGGTAATTAGCCAACCTTTCAGACATGGAGGTATACTTCTGTGACATCCAATAAAAGAAGCGCTTTTTAAATTGTCTCTCACTTTACTTAAAAATTCATGAAGAGGCGAATCTGGCGTCATTGCATACCCTAACTTTATTTTATCGACATCTAACTTGCAACTATTTAGGCAATCAAACGCCTTATCAATGTCGCTAACAAACTCTGACGTAGCCAACGCATCAGACCCCAATTCGCCCAAATGTTTGAACACCAATAATGCAACGCTCATACAATCACTAAAAACTTGTGCAGCATATTTTACTCTCATAGCATTGAAAATCGTTATGTTTAAATGTTCGGAAGTAATAAATGCGGCACGTCATATATAAAATAAATTCTTTGGTCCTTGTGTAGAAAATAAGTGTTCTCGGGGGTGATCTGAAGGGTTTTCGCAGACTCTTTGATTAACTGGACTTTGATCACAAACTAAAGATGTAATTACTAAACCGGCTTGTGTTGCGGCTTCAGTGCAGTCCATGTAAATTGAATGTAAAAATTCGCAAGTTGCTTTACCACCAAGAAACCAATAACTCAAAATGTGCTTCCAGTTATAGGTAGTTCCAAGCAGCATACACACTAGAGCAGAATTTGTTTTATCATTTTTGCGCACTTTCTCAATATGAACAACACCTATAACTCGATCTTTAGCAACATCATAATGTTCACTAATTGAAATTTCATCAAAAATAATACTTATGATTTTTTCTTTTTCGTCTGTAGATTTACTAAAATGTAATTTTAGTGATTCCAACACAGCAGTATTAATAATACCTGGCTCAATTATGATTTGTGACTGCCAGTTCCTTAAACTCCTAGGAGTTGGTAATTTAAGAGCCTTTGAAATGATTTTGTAACCTTTGGGAGAAGCATAATACCACAACATGCACAGCTCTTTCATTTTATCTCAATACCTTCGATTGTATTTTAAAACAAAAGCTGCTCTTAATTCATTTGAAAATAACGTGTGTGCTTCTGTTGATAAAAACGATTTTGATTCATACATCAACTTATAAATGGTGGCACGACTATGTGACAATGTTGGTTTATCCTTCCATAAACAGTGAGCAACGTTTTGCTTGCGAAAAAGTTTACATCTTAAAGCATTCCGGTGTTTATCCATTCTCTTTAGTTTTTTTGCTTTTCTTGGTGTTGGATGACTAGGACGGGAAGTAGATCTTGGCGACGTCTTGCATCGAATAACATTCTGCAAATCACTAATTTTTCATTTTTAGATGTACTGGCAACCATCTCCGTAATATCATCTGCAGCAGCTGAAAATTATTACTGGTCATTACAGAGGCTGTTATTTGGTATCATAAGCTGATTTATTTGACATTGGGCAGGTAATTTCTTTTTTACTTCACAAATTTAATTCACAAAATGACGTTTCAACAATACTTTAGATAAAAAGTTGTAGGCATTGTAACCCTTTGAAAAAACATTAAATCCTTAAAATCAACTTTTTCCAAAGTTTTCCCTGTGAAACACGGCGAGGGAAGTACTGAGCAATAGATTTTGCATAATGTTGTTAAATTTAAAGACAGCACTTACCTCGTTTGCCATTACGTCCTACCTCAAGATCAGTAGGTTTAATGATGGTTGCATCATGCATCTTTTGTTTCACAACCCCAACAGAAGTTCCCTTCGCCGATGGACAAGAATTTGCTTTTAGCAACATCCTCGGATATACTGTTTTAAATTGCTGAGGGGGAAAATGAGCACTACAAACTCGATAACTCCCCCCCCCCCCCCAGCAAATCACCGCGTCCAGAAAATTGTCTCCACTTTGTAGCTCTACATAACAAGTAAACAATTCTATAAATACATCAGGGAAAGAATAATAAAGCTGTACTTACAAATCGGCATTTTTTGGCAATGTAAAAAATGTGACGTCCGGATCCTTCTTTTTATTATTACCGCAGGTTTGCACCATGCAATAACAACCGTGACTCATGATTAACTAGCAACGAACACAAAACACACGCAACGAAACGAAAGTAAATTAAAGCACAATGTCAAAAATTCGTAATTCATAAATTTGATAGTTTGACAACCTTTTTAATGCGAGTACGTTTTGATGCGACAACATAAACATTTCGGTTTTTGCGTACTTAACTAATTCAATACAGTCTAATACTATTCTTACATTAGGGAACCAAAACACTTCGGTAAATTTTGTTGACACTCTTCTAAGGATGGAAAAGGAATAGCCGGTGCTAAAATCACTACAAGTTTTGAAATAGTTTCATAAAACACAACTTTGCACGTTTTACTGCTAACCACATTAAACAAAGCAGATAACACAACATATCGTAATCCTGTCTTCATTTTCATAAACGTTAAAATGATCCTTTCTTTTATTGTCAATCTATTACGTTTGGTTTGGGGAAAATGTTCCTCATAGGTTGATAATTAGGAGGTTAATAGACAACAGCAATTATTTGGTCGGCTTTATTTATCTGTCTATTAACCTCCTAATTATCAACATTCAAATAAAGAACAGCTAACAACATCAATCTTCAAGTTCCTCATAGGTATTTATCAATGCTGACAGCATTGTAAATGATGATAATCCAGTTATTGAATTTAATATTTTATCAGTATAGATTGCATTAACAAAAGGTACCAATATATCCCCACTTTTCACTTGCGTTGATTTGTCTTGCAAAGTTTTATGGCTCGCTGCGAAATCAAAAAGCTCAAGTAAACCCTGAATTCATCCAATTCACAAAAGGAACGACTTTTCTTTATGTCATTATTGTTGACTACTTCTAAGTTTTTCGTATTTGCACATTCATCCACTTGGTGTAACCTCGACGTATGTTGCAGATACTTGCTTTGACTTGTATTTTTTGGAGGTGACACAAAACTTTTTCATGGTAAGATCTTTGAAGGAATAGCAGTTTTCTTTAACCGAGGCCTTTTTATAGAAAAACCTAATAAGAAAAGAGAGTGATCAACTTTTAGTATTGTTTGGCATATATCGTAAACATACCAGGTAAAATAAAATCACTTGTATCAAAATGTAGCGAACATACATGCATATAATATAATATATAATATAATAATAATAATATAATACGTTTTCCCAAGCTTTTTTTCGGCATATTTTTTCCTTGCAGATAGTCTAATGCTAAGACACCCAGGTAAACCCATCCAAATATATGACGTACCAGAACTTTCGAAAGAGCCTTTACACCGTCAAATATTGTCAGTGGTTTTAAGCAGACCGGTATTACATTTTTGGATGAAGACTTTTAGAGCCCTATGTGACAGATCATCAAACTCTCTACAAACGAGCCCAAAAAATCAGAAAGCAATTCGCTTAGCGGAATTTCCAGCTGAAGTGGCATAGGGGAGATCCGTCGAAGAAGGCGCAGCATGCCAACATGACGCACCTCTAATTTTAGGTAACTGTAATCTTCAAATTCAAATTTTCCGCTCTCATCTTACACTCAGCCGTTACTGGCAAAGGAGACAAAGCAGTTTTTTGTTCCTGGACTGAGGACCGGGCTTCAAGAGGAAGCTCAGAAATATTTAGCTGCCTTCTTACGGTTTTAGAGCTAGAGGATTATGTAAAAGACAAAGACCACCTTATCATCTGGTCAGACTCTTGTGCTGGCCAGAACAAAAACTTTCTTTTAATCTGCTTGGTATCAGTACCTGATACAAAAAGGTCTTTTCAAAGTGATAGACCATAAATTTCCAGAAGTCGGCCACACATACCTCGATTCAGATAGGGATTTTGATCGAATCGAAAAAAATCTGCGCAAACATCAAAGTATAATTATACAGCCCTGAAGAGTAGAGAGATCATTGTGAAATCGTGTTCCAAAAACAAATTCATTGACATGACTCAGCATTTTAGAGCAATTGATTCTCTGGAGCGTGACATGAAGTTGTACAACAGAAAAAAAGATGCAAACAAGAACAAAGTTTACTTTCGTGACAGTATCAAATGGATACGGGTTGAGGAATACAGTTCTTATCTGTTCAAAACCAACTACAATGAATACACACCCTTCCAAAACGTGGTCATCTACAAAAAACCACAAGAAACGCCAAATAAACATGATGAATGATTCATGTTCATTCATTTCCTTCACTTGCTGTCACCTGTAATTTTCCCCATAATTTAATTCATCCTTTTTCATCCCCCTATTCCCTTGGCCCTTAAGGCAATCCCGGGTTCCTCATTGGAGGTCCCTTTAAATTTTATTATATTTTTTGTGTCGATTTAAACTAGTTCAGTCAGAACTCAGTTCTTAACCTATCTTTTCAACTCGATTTTGTTACTTCTTATTTGTCGTTAATTAGTTATGTAATTATTTTATACAACTGTTTTTCAATGGACATTTACAATGATTTTGCTTGATAATGGGATCGGAGTATCCCGAAACATGTAGCAATTAATAAACACACTCTGTTGTTATTATTAAATATATTTCCAAGGGGAGGTTGGGAGTTTGTAATTTGCGTAATCTGTTTAACCCCTTTGTGAGCAATGGACCACACCACTGTCAATAAATTCAATATATTCCAACAACTATTCGTTTAGTTGTGAGAAATTAATTGTTGAGTACGTTCGCACTGCGTGAGACTTTCTCTCATCGCGCGACCGCTAGATTTTTGTTTTCTTACTGTGGGTTATTTTCTAAGTGTTTGTGTTATCATCATGAGTCGTGGACTATTACTTGTAAACAGAGGTGGGTAAAATGGTTTTCAAAAAGCATTTAAGATGGAAAATATAAGATAGGTTAGTTCTACATATTTAAAATACAAAATAGAAATGGAATTGACCGTTGTTATTTAAAATACAAAATGAAAAATAGGTATTTGAAATAATAAGTTTTTAAATAAAAAATGCTTTTCATGTATTTTTATTCTCTTGTGAAACCAAACGCAATTTAAACAAGCGTCATTAACTGCCGATGAGAGTGATAGCATTGATTATACACTATAATCAATGGTGATAGATAATCTTTAAACCTATTTTACAAACTGTTTAATAATGTTGTCACAAGAACAGAGCAAAATTTAAAATATTTTACCTAATTCAAAAGTTTTTAAAATTGTATGTAAGCGAATTAAATGTGGAAGAAGCTTTCCATAATGTATGCCTTGAACCTTGCAATTGATCTTAAAGTTTCAGTAATAGGTCGTAATTATTATACAACAGATGCTTAATACACTATAATCGAAAAAAATATATTTCAAATAGAAAATACCTTTGTCTTCTATTTCAAATAATAAATATAAAATACTTTTACAAGAAAGTATTTGAAATATAAAATACAAAATGCTATTTTCTATTTTAAATAGACATTTCAAATAGATTTATTTCAAATATTTACCCACCTCTGCTTGTAAACTTAGGTCTTTTGAAGTTAGAACAAGATAGAAATACAGTGAAATTGTTGATTTATAATATATTCCTTACAGACGTACACCAAATTAGCCACCACGTAATCTCGAAGATCAGATTGGGAGAATTGACGACCCAGAGAGTGACAATGAAAGTAAACATAACATGTACAACACTGATTCAGAACAGTCTGATAGTTCTGATTATGAAGCAGTGGATAAAGTTGACGTGGAAGCAAGAGATGACGAGAAATGTATTGCTTGTTACAGAGGCGACCATCCGCCGTCCAGTAAAGCACCGATGGTACGCACGGAAGCCGCTCGCCAACGCCGACGACGATGGAACGACTTCCGTGCCTTCCGACAACGTCCTCCGGTACCCGCCATGGACACGCCGCTTCCATCGAAACCACACAAGCAACTTCCTCCGCACGTGCAGATCGCCCTCGCCCGCCGTACCCCCTACACGAACCCCACAGCACACCCTGATCTTAGTCCTGAAGAGGCTGCTGCCACTAAATTAGGAAGAACGCCAGTTCTAGGACGTACTATTGAAAAAATGCTTGTGGGATACATTTTCGAAATGGAGGAAAATTTTTATGGGTTAACTAGGAGTGAACAGATTGTTGAGTAGTGAATTTAAAATCACTAAAGCGGGGCAAATATTTCTTCTCGCTTAGAAAAAACGAAATGGAAACACTCCAGTGAGAAATTTTTATGTGTTCATTCATTTCGTAAATTTTTGGAATTCTGTTTTTTAGTTTTATTTTTGCCTGTATTTTTATTTTTGAGTATAGTTTGTTTATTTAAAGTTTATGTCATTAAGATATATCAATGGCTGTGTAGTGTAAAGCTTGCTCAAAGAATAAACGTTTATATTTCCTTAATTTGTGTTTTATCGCAAAATTCTGCAAATGTAGGTAATACCTTGGTACTTAGGTATAATTTTTTTATTTTTTCTGATCGACTTCATCCCGAACAATCCTAAAGTGGAGAATATGCATTTTAAAATGGGTGATGGACTTCACTCCGAACTCTGGACTGAAGTCGGCCGCCCTTTAATTCAACATAAAAGAAAAAAATTTGCATCTATGACCTTACCCCAGTCACCAGTATCAAGGAAGTTATATTTTCAATTGCATTGAAATATAATTATTTGTTATTCAGTTATCTCAAAAAATCTATTTTTTTGATCGACTTCACCCCGTTTCACTTTATGCATATGTGTAAAAT
Organism: Pyrocoelia pectoralis; assembly: GCA_036250285.1. Taxonomy (NCBI): domain Eukaryota; kingdom Metazoa; phylum Arthropoda; class Insecta; order Coleoptera; family Lampyridae; genus Pyrocoelia; species Pyrocoelia pectoralis. The sequence goes on from CM070075.1 coordinate 54,594,953, forward strand.
ATTTTAGTACAGTAAGGCAGAAAAGATGGACTAACTTTTTACGTAAGTTATGTAATTGTTAAATATGCTAAATTATAAGTGTGTTATTTGCAGGTATAATCGAAGTAGAATCTTTTACTTCAGAAGTCCTGTTTGAGTCAATAAAAAGATTACTTGGTTGAAGAGTTGGGGCTCAGTTTGCAAAAGTTAATCGGCATAGGTAGGTACTAATGGTGCCAATAATCTTTGTGGCAAAAATAACTCGCTCTTTACTTTATTAAAAAAACAAAATCCAAATCTTCAATTAGTTAGGTGAATTTGTCACTCACTGCATAATGCCTCATCAGCAGCAGTCGATGAAATGCTTGCAGATGTTGATTTTCTATGCAGAGAGAAGAAAGTAGTCATATAAGGCCGATCCTAACTCAACAAGTCACTAGATCTACCCCTGGTGGTGACCTTTAAAAGTAAATAGAAGTCATAAAGTATGATGATGGTGACCTTGAAATGCCATTGTTATATTATGACCTCTAATTAGTTTTGAAAGTCGCCGCCAGTGGGGAGAATAGTAGCTTTTCTAGCAAATGTAAGGCCGATCATAACTCAAAAAATCACTAGAATAAGTTACTAAATGCATGTGTGCCGATCCTAACTCAATAAGTCGCTAAAAAAGTTACTACATGAATACGCGAGTGGAAGGTGGCGACCGTGAGAACTAGATTCAAGGTGACATTGAACTCTAGTGGTGACTTTCAAAAGTAAATAGAGGTCATAATGTATGATTGTAGTGACCTTGAAATGTCATTGTTATATTATGACCTCTAATTAGTTTTGAAAGTCGCCGCCGGTGAGGAGAATAGTAACTTTTCTAGCAAATGTAAGGCCGATCATAACTCAAAAAATCACAAGAATAAGTGACTAAATGCATGTGAGCCGATCCTAACTCAATAAGTCGTTAAAAAAGTTACTAAATGAATACGCGGGTTGAAGGTGGTGATCTTGAGAACTAGATGTGTGAAGATTGTGTGTGTGAAAAAAATGCCAGGAGATTGAAGGTGACATTCGCAAGATAGAAGGTCGAAGTTTATTTTTCACCATAAGGTCACCAGGTGCCTGCTCTAATGCCAATTGGGAAGGCCCTGACTTATAATGCCCCAGGTAGTCAGCGGCTCAAGCTAATAAAGTTTTCAACGGTATTAGAAAAGTATAATAAAATAAATATGTACAATGCGGTAACTAAACTAAAACGGTATTTCAAACTTAAATAAAAATATCAAATTTAAATTCCTGTCCGGACACTGGTCGGCCTCTGTCGTCCGCTCTCCTAACTATTCAGCCTGAAACAAGATTTCTATAAGTAAGGTTTTTAGAGTCTGCGTACGGAGTAATTGCAGCTTATCTTGTATCAGGTTTACTTTTAATTAAAATGGAAGCGGAAAGGTGTAATCAACCGTCTTCACGTTGATTAATAAGCTAATCGGATTACTTTACGGTAAGTATAGTCTTTACTAGAAACAATTCCCCGTCTTTATTAATTCGCATTCACCTTTGTAGGTTATAGTTACGGAATTCTACAAATTACAATAACGAGGCAGTGATTCGACTTTTAAGGTTAACTTTGCTAACAGTAAGCTCCCTAAATGTTACTACCTTGTCTAACAGAACCCTTTTTAGTGGAATTCTATCGGGTACAACCAGGCTAGCAATTCCAGGGTAGGTCAAATCTAAACGGTTAAGTGGGTGGAAAATCTTTACTTTAAATCCCACTTAAGGACAAGTATGATCAAAACCAAAGCGGTAATTAGCCCTTTGGTCGTCTTTCCAAAGGCACTAATTAATCTGAGGAATTAATTCTTACTATCGGATTGCGGTGTAATCAGAGTAGGAATACCCGCTGATTACGGTGCTTTATAATGGGCTGACTTCAGACTCCAATTATAAAATCAACGAGGATCAGTCAACAATACAAAACCTTTTTTACTTCTGTTAACTAGGAATTTATGTTGTTACTGTAGCAAAGCTTACGGAATGAATATAATGAGTGATTGCTTGTAAACGGTAATTCGCAGGTGCAACACTAATTACCGGTGTCTTAAATGTGAATATTTACAGGTGTATGTCGAAATAATAAAGAAAAAAACTAATTAAACCAAAAACTCACCACTAACAAAACCCCCAAAACTAAACTCAAAACGGTTGCAAAACTAAAACTGAAAACGGCTGCTTACCACACTGGGTAACGGATAACGGCACAACGGGATTTACACACGGGTTAAAGGAATACGGGTTCAGGAATAAATCGGTAACGGCAGGATAAACTAAACGGAATTCAAACGAATCGGTTGCAGGTATCTATACGGTGTACTGCAGCGGATGCAAGCACTAGGCACGAATACAAGATAATACCGGCTTCTCCCTGATTTTTCGACGGCTCGGCCTTTTTAATAAGTTTCCCCCTGTTGTCCTTATCTTCCCCCGGCTGTTTGTGGGCTGTCATATTTGGAAGTGGGTATAATTGGGTACCTCCTACAATTTTTATATTAAAAATCGACAACAGGGGTACTTACCAATTTCGAACTCTTACATAGACGCTAAAAAATGAGGTGGGTGAGGTGTACAGGGAGGTTGTTGCGGTTTATAAGGGTTTAGCTCGTAGACTTATTTCATAAAAAGGTCACGTAATGAAAACTGTTGCACCCTGTTCGCCCCTAAGAAATATTTATAAAAAGTGTCATGAGGGGACGCAAAAGAAGAGGATCGAAAAGCTACTAATACAAATTAATAAATTAAAATGGGACATCGAATTGTTGGAATGTCAACGACGTATTAAAAGAATAACAATTTAAAATTTGTGTGTGTGTGTGAAATTGTGTACCTATTCAGTTGAAGAATTCGATTTTAACTTTAACTGCAGCAAAAATTGTTGTTAAAGTACTTAAGTGTTTCTAACCCTCTCAACCGAAAATCATCGGAGGGAAGTTTTATAAGTAAAGTTACATTGTGAATAATTAAGATGAATATTGTCAATCCAAACATGACTCGATGGAATTTGTTGTTGTAATTTGTGTAAATAGTAGTATCCAGTGGTACGAGTACCTACCTACTTATATTTTTGTCTAATAACAATAAAGATGTTTATCTTTAAGCGCAACCTGTGCATTTTATTTATTTACATGTACTTAGACCGAAAAAAAGATGCATGTTGTAAGTATGACATTTCCCCGTAATGATATGAAGATAAACTCAAGAAGTGCGTTGAACGGAGTTTTTATCTCTAAGATGTTATAAATAGCTACCTACCTACACCTACGCTGTTTAATATTAAATAAATTGACCCAAAATCACTAAATTACAGTTTAAATAAAGAACGTTGTAGGTACCTATGATTTTTAATTATGCAATTATAGCTATAAATAGCGGCACATTTAATTCACGCTAATTTTATGAAAACTTGTATTAACCCAAAGCTGTTTATGTACGAGTGCAGTTTTAAAATTATTTACTCCTAAAAAATTTCAAACACTACTCGCATCATTGAATAAGTAAGCTTATTGAACGGCTTGCATGTCGTTAGTTAAGGTTAACTTGAAAAACAGATTCAGTGAACTGTACTTCACCTTTGAGGATATTTTTATATAAAAGTCCTCTTATAAAAGAATTCCCAAATTGTAGGTAGCTACGTATTAACATTGACTTCGATGGCATCGCTAACTTTCGCTTTCTCTCTCTCTCTCTCCCGAAAGATGTTGATTTTTGTACAGCGTATGTATTGTTATATTTAATTATTACAGGAATAGAGAGTATTACGAGATAAGAATTTAGAGGACAGAATGAATGATATCAATAACCTTCCCACGCATCTAAAAGGTTGACTACGACTATTAATAATCTACAACAAATTGTCCAAAAATAGACCACTAAATTACAGTTTAAATAAAAAAAACGTTATAGTAGATTTTATTTATGAAATTATATAGCTGCATATTTAATTTATATCTAGTAGGTACCTAATTCATGCTCATTTTCACCTGTATTCATCCAAAACTGTTACTTGCATGCATATCATTAGTTAAGGTTAACTTGAAAGTTCTATTCAGTGAACTGAACTTCACCTTTGCGGATATTTTTATATTTGCTTTTTACTTTTTACATATTGCAATCTGTAATAAAGTCCTATTATAAAAGAATTCCCAGAATGTGGTACGCATTGACATTGACTTGACATCGATGACACCGCTAAGAATTTAACTTTGAATGACATCAAGCACCTTCCCATTCATCCAAAGGTCGATTGCGGCTATTAATAATCTTACGCTAATTAGTTTCCCAGAAGTAGAGATAAGAGTTTAAGAAATGTGGGCGTTGGTCCCAATGATACTGATGACCTTGCAAAAACCGGAAGTATGACTCATGCCCATAAATAGAAACACTATCACCAATGACCTTCTTGCTTACGGATTATATATAAGAAGTTTAATTCTATTCTTTTATTTAATTGCTTTCGGCGCGCTCTTTGACATAGTAGTAGTACTATATCGGTCATTACGCCTTGAATTCTGTGTAATCAAGTGTCCTTGTACTTGTCGGTGTGTGTGGGTGCGTGCGCGTCAGCATTCATTATATATCTTGGATAATTAAGCGTTTTTTAGATAAAGATAGTAAGTATGGAATCTGTTTCGAGTATTAGCACCGAAATCGTCAATCTAACACGGCATTCTGCAAAATTGTTAAAAAAGAAATCTGGAATTTTAAGACATCTTTCAATTATTAGGACTAATATACGTTTACTGGAAAAAGCGATTTCCAACCACATTCATTTGGGCAATACAAATGAAAATCCTATAAGATTCGAAAGTAATTTGGCTCTCTTAAAATGTTATTTAGCTAAGCTACAGCAGCAATTAAAAAACGTTTCCGCGAAAAACGGTTGTGGAATAGATGCTGATGATGATGACAATAAAAAGCAACCCCCTACCGTACGATGGTACACATTAGAGTCCTGTTTCAATGGCCGTTTGCTTACTGGCGTGATCGTTAACTTGAACCATAAAGATCCAATGATTTTTCTAAAGCATGTATACCATAGTTTTGCACGCAAAGTTAATGTTGCACTAAAGCGTTCTATGCTCAAAGTAAACACCATCTTAAGCTGTAACTTTATTCATCCTCAAACTCTCATTACAGATTTGAAAACATTTCAAACAAGAAATGTAATGATTGATATTGGTACTAATCTTAAAAAGTACTACAAGGATAACGTTTTTGATAAGCTTCAAGCGAAATTAGAAAATTTTTCCGAACAAAATTCGGGTTGGTCAATGTTGGAAGTCTTACACCTTAAAATCAATATTAATAGTTACGCGCCAATGAAAGGGGGTTTTCAACATACATCAAAATTCCCGCGTTCATAGCCACCAAAAGGGCAGTAGTGAACGTGAAAAACAATGACGAATTTTGTTTATTGTGGTCTATAGTGGCCGCTTTATATCCTGCATCCAAAAATGCTGATAGAGTGAGCAGTTATCCCCATTTTGATGAAGTATTAAATCGCGGATCTATTCAATTTCCTATTAAATTAACGGACATTAAAAAGATTGAGCAATTGAATGATCTCGCCATTAATTTATACTGCGTGGTTAAAAGAAATGTATTGCCGTTTATGGTAAGCGATAGGACGAATAGTAAGAAGTAAGAAAACTATAAATCTATTAGTGTTATCCTCTAATTATAAGGATAATGATCGAGCCTCTAATTCCGGTAACGCCTACTATCATTTTGCTTGGATTAAAAATATGTCAGCGCTGTTATCGTCACAATTATCAAGTCATGGTCACAAGAAATTCTTTTGCAACATTTGCTTGAATCACTTCTCAACCAATAGTTTATTAGAAAAGCATACAAGTAAATGTCATCAAGTCAATAAATGTTCAATTCGATTGCCTAATGACGCGGAAAAATATTTAAAATTTACTCATTATTCGCATATGGAAAAAGTTCCATTTGCTATTTACGCAGACCTTTAAAGTATCCTGGAAAAGTGCGATAACCTTAACCTCCAAGATACTAATACCGCACTGTATCAGAAGCATACACCGTCCAGTGTTGGGTTTTACCTTAAATGCTCCTATGACGAATCGCTTTCAAAATTTTCGTCGTACAGAGGCGCGGATTGTATTTCGTGGTTTATCAAACAGTTACGCGAGATTGCAGATTGGGCAAATGTCATTGTAAATACTATAGTTCCTATGGAAGATCTAAGCCCCTCTCAGATGCAAGATTTTGATAACGCTGTAAGTTGTCATATTTGTAAAAAACCTTTTACTGAAAACCAAATTAAGGTGCGCGATCACTCACACATTCTAGGAACCTATAGAGGTGCGTGTCACCAGGCATGTAATCTAAATTATAACGGCTCTCATGTTATACCTGTCGTTTTTCACAATTTAAGCGAGTACGATGCGCATTTCTTTATTCGAGAGCTCGCTACCGATATTCCCGGTGAAGTTAAACTGTTACCCTTAAACAAAGAGAAGTATATTTCGTTCACGAAGTATGTAAAGGATACCTACTAGTATAAATTTTAGATTTATCGATTCATTTAGATTTATGAGTACCAGTATAGATAAGTTATCTTCCTATTTAGATGATGAGAAGAAAACGCTTACAAGGTTACACACTCGCAACGCTAACGAATTTCGTTTATTGACGAGGAAGGGTGTGTTTCCATATGATTACGTTGATTCGTGGGAACGATTGCGTGAAACTGTGCTGCCGCCTCGCGATGCATTTTTTAGTCATTTTAAAAATGAAGCTGTGAGCGAAGCAGATTACGAACATGCGATTAACGTGTGGAATACTTTTGAAATTAAAACCTTAGGTCAATATTCAGATCTCTATTTGAAGAGTGACGTTCTGCTTTTGGCAGATATTTTTGAAAATTTTCGCGAAACGTGTTTACAAACTTATCAACTTGATCCTTTACACTACTATACCGCGCCAGGTTTAGCGTTTGACGCTATGCTCAAAGTTACGGACGTTCAATTGGAACTTTTAACGGACATTGATCAAGTTATGTTTATTGAAAAAGGAATCAGGGGCGGTGTTACACAATGTTCCACGCGATACGCAAAAGCTAACAACCCATACATGAAGGAGAAATATAACAGCAACCTTGAGACGAACTACTTAATTTACTTTGACATTAATTCCCTTTATGGAGCTGCCATGTGTGATTTTCTTCCCTGCGGAGATTTTTCATTCGTAGACGATATTGAAAGTTTATAACTAAATTAACTAAATCATCCTGATGATGCAGATGTCGGCTACATCTTAGACTGCGATTTAGACTATCCCAGTGAACTGCAGGACTCTCACAGCGATTTACCGTTAGCCCCAGAACACATGGTTCCGCCCGGCTCAAAATTAACTAAATTGATGCTCATCCTATACCCAAAGCGTAACTACATAGTTCATTATAGAAATTTAAACATGTACGTACAACATGGTCTAAAACTCGTGAAAATCAATCGGATATTAAAGTTTAAGCAGTCTCCGTGGTTAAGAAAGTACATTGAATTAAACGCAAGCATGAGACAGCAAGCGAAAAATGAGTTCGATAACATTTTTTACAAACTAATGATTAACAGCGTTTTTGGGAAACTTATGGAGAACGTGCGAAAATACAAAGACGTGCGACTGTTGACTAAATGGGAATGTAGATATGGCCTTCGCAGCTACATTTCAAAACCGAATTTTCATAGTAGCACGATATTGGGTAAGGATGTGGTGATCATAGAGATGGATAGGTTAGAGATATTTTTTAATAAACCGATATACGCAGGATTTGCAGTTTTAGATATATCGAAGACGTTTCTCTATGACTTTCATTACTACATTCTAGAAAAATTTCAAAATAAAGCCCGAATTTTGTATACAGACACCGATAGCTTAATATACTCTTTTAGCGTTTCCAATATATACGAAACCATAAAAGAGGATATTCATCGGTTTGATACCTCCGACTATGATGTAGATAGATAACGAGTTTGGAATTCCCTTAGTTAATAAAAAGGTACCCGGTCTAATGAAAGATGAAAACCATGGTCACATTATGACCGAATTTGTAGGGCTTCGTGCAAAAATGTATGCGTATGAGGTAGATGGAAAGTTGACAAAAAAATCAAAAGGATCTACGTCGACTAATATTAGAGAAATTACCATAAACGATTATAAGAATGCATTGTTTAATATTCTAATTATAAAAAGGGAGCAGAATCTCATTCGGTCAAAAAAGCACACTGTATTCACTTTAAAACAGAATAAAGTGGTATTAAGTCAACACGACGACAAGCGTGTCATATGTCATAATTAAATAAATACTCGTCCATGGGGATATAATTTTACCTACCCAACTTAATTTGTGACATCATCATCATCATTCCACAATTCACAACCTTTTGCTAGAAATTTTCATATCGCTTTTGCATTTCAGAATCATCCCATATTCGTCATCATCATCATCATGAGTAGTGACAATCTTAAAATTCAGTTGGAGCATGAACTATATGACATGTCTCTTCCAATTTATAAGAAATTTTTGAAACGAGTTCTCTTAGGATTTTCGTCTGTACAAAATTACATACTAATTAATCAAATTTTAGACAATTTTGTTATACTAGATGAATGTTTCAGTTGGTGCGCTAGGTGTAGAAATGTAAGCGAGAGTAACATTAAACTACTTATTGATAGGAAGCTTGAGTTAGATAAGTTAGTCGAATCTATTGTAAATTGTCGTCAAATTAGCGATTGTTCAAGTAGAAGAAGTAGTCAAATCGATAAAATTGTAGATGGTTTACCGTTACATCTCAAAATGTATATAACTAATTTACTGAACTGTGGAACGGATATCGATAGCACCTATAAAGATATTCGGTACGTAACAAATGAAAGCATATGCGAATCTGCAGAATACGCTAATGTCAACGCTCTACAAATTTTTATTAATCTATGTATACAGAAAGGTGTCGTCGTCGAATACACATTTAAACCGTATGAAGATGCTCGTCATAAACAGATTTACAATTGGATAATGGAAAATATACGAAAGGGCGAAGAGAATCCGAATGCAGTTCTTGGATGGACTTGTGCGCCGGATTCTGCAACCTGGCCATCTACCCAATTAATCGATTATAAGCAAACTCTTGAATTATTGTTAGTAATAATGAGCAATAATAATAATAATAATAATAATAGTACTAAGAAAAAACGAGATGCTGTTAAGTTATGGTGAACGAACAAAATAAAAGATAAAATGTGTGCGTTTTAATTTTTTATTTACCCCAAAAAACTACATACATAGTTACATTATATCGTATACAACACTAATAAGCTCATAAAACAATGTCGTTCTTCCGAATCCAAGATTTTTCATCTAATCCCCACCACTTGACGTACACCTTGTCGTCCTTTCGTCGGAGCACCTTTTCTACCAAATATACGTCTGGATGCTTCACCTTCTGCAGCTCTTGCTCATAAAATCCACCCAATATCGGTTTCCCCTTCCTGTCTTCTAACAAATATGTTACAGGATTGGTTACTTGTAATTTCGCAATTTTAAACAATTCGCTGGACCAGCTTGATGTATATCCCTTGGCAAATATGCTTTTATATTTGCTAATTCGTACCACATTACGATTGTAATTTGAGTCTATCAACGACCTTCAAATCACCTTCCATCAAAAAGGACAAAGCATGACCTTGAAGCTGTAAATGTCGCAATCCCAATACATCTATTTTTAGGTATCAATGCGACCTTCATACCACCTTCAACATTGAAACTGTCAATGTCACCTTGAATCTAATTCTTAAGGTCGCCACCTTCCACTCGCGTATTCATGTAGTACATTTTTAGCGACTTATTCAGTTGGGATCGGCACACGTTCATTTAGTAACTTTTCTAGTGACTTATTGAGTTAGGATCGGCTCACATGCATTTAGTAACTTATTCTAGTGATTTTTTGAGTTATGATCGGCCTTACATTTGCTAGAAAAGTTACTATTCTCCCCACTGGCGATGACTTTCAAAACTAATTAGAGGTCATAATATAACAATGACATTTCAAGGTCACTACAATCATACATTATGACCTCTATTTACTTTTGATAGTCACCACTAGGGTTCAATGTCACCTTGAATCTAGTTCTCAAGGTCGCCACCTTCCACTCACGTATTCATGTAGTAACTTTTTTAGCGACTTATTGAGTTAGGATCGGCACACATGCATTTAGTAACTTATTCTAGTGATTTTTTGAGTTATGATCGGCCTTACATTTGCTAGAAAAGCTACTATTCTCCCCACTGGCGGCGACTTTCAAAACTAATTAGAGGTCATAATATAACAATGGCATTTCAAGGTTCCCATCATCATACATTATGACCTCTATTTACTTTTAAAAGTCACCACCAGGGGTAAATCTAGTGACTTGTTGAGTTAGGATCGGCCTTATATGACTACTACTGAAGAAGTACATTTTGGTGTAGAGTATCAGAGAGAATTTGAATAAATTAGAAATAACTAGTACAGATAAATACATATAATGTGCAATTGAAATGTTTTAACTATACAAAAAGTTACTAATAGTAATCAAGAGACTGCCCGATAACATAGAATTCTAAAAATTTTGCCTCAGTCCGGCGATAAGATATAAATTAAAGGATTTACCTTTTCTGAATGTATTTGGAAAAGAAAAGGATTTGTTTGATTGTTGGAGTTGTTCCAGTGATAAAAAGTTGGGGTGAAATTCGTATTTGTGCGGACTACAAGAGCACCATTAACAAGGCGTTTACAAATACCGGGTTATCCGATACATACCAGCTATTAATGATAGTTTGGAAAGTTTAGACGAATGTAGAAAATTTGCGAAGTTGGACCTAGCACAAGCATACCCGCAGTTAGGAGTGAATTGAAGAGGCGGTAAAAGCTGAAGTAGTAATTACCCATCGTGGACTTTTCAAGGTGAATAGACTTCAATTCTCCGCAGTTGTTTCAAAAATGTATTAACTCAAGACTTGCGGGACTTTCTTTTTTTTCCACATTTTGATGACATTCTTGTTTGTGCGGGCGAGGAAAGACGAGTACGTGAAATTTTGGTTAGTCTTAAGAAAGGCGGGTTGAAATTAAAACATGAAAAGTGCATTTTGAATGTTAATGAAATCGAGCTCTTGGGATTTAAAAGGCATGCCACCAACCCAGGATAAGGTTAGGGCTATTTATGCCGCTGCCGCAACTACTAATTAAAAGCTATAAGCTTCCTTAGTTTTATTGAACTTTGATCATGTTTTTCTTAAAGATAAGGCGAACGTTGCCGAACCGTTACATCGGTTGTTAGACGATGCGAAAATGATTATACATATGTATAGTAAAATTGTGCAGTAAACTACCAAAATTTCCTTTAGATCAGTGGCTTCCAGATTTAATGTAAGTAAATCCACTTGCTGGGATATCTTGCAGAGAACGGCACATAAATTGTTCTCAGTTAATAGATTGTACGGCATTGTAAGGTGGCCTACTGAGAATGAAGCTTTAGAAACAATGAGAGTGTTTCAAAGAAGAAGTTCTATTCCTGGTGATATAGGTATTCGAAATTTTTTGATTATTTTTAAAATGTTGTAGGTATCATTGGTTGTACTGATGAAAGTCGTGTGAAAATTATAGCTTCAAAAGACAGCCCAAATTCAGATTTGAATCGCAAAAAATTCCATTCCGTTTTGCTACAAGGCGTCTGCAACGAAAAAAAATTGTTTCTTGATACTTATGCAGGTGAACCAGGCCCACTTCACGACTACAATTTATATCAAAAATTTGATTTGGCCGAACGAATCACAACACGATCAGTGACATTTTATAATAATGGCTATTTAATAGGTGATCTTGCATATAAATTATCGATAATTATAGCCGGCTTTAAGAATTTTGGCAATATTACTAGACGCGAAGTAAATTTTAATAAGAAATTAAATTTGTGCAGGGTGGAAATTGAAAATGCTTTCGCATTATTAAAAGGCCGTTTTAGAAGATTAAAATTTATGGAAACTGTAAGATTAGATTTTATTTCATTATTTATTATCACTTCGACCATTTTACACCATGTCTTCATTTTAAATGATGATCTACCTCACGATATCGTCAACCTTAATGACGAAGTTAGAGAAGTACGGAGGAACGATGTAAATGATGTAGGTGTTAATAATGAAGGTGTAGATAATAATGCAGAGCAAAAGCGGAGGAACATTTTATACAATTTACCTTTAGACTAATAAAAATAATGTGCTGTACTTTGTACCTACTATTAAAAATCAACTTAAATTGAATGAATTTTTATTTGTAAAACATTACCTAAAAATAAAAAACACATACAACCTACACATTACCTTATATTCTACTTTTGGTTATCGCCAACACAGCATTACATAATTTATCTGAGAGTTTTTCAAATATGTCTAAAAATCTGTCCTGGCGTGCCAGTTTGTCCTTGTGTTTTCTATCATACACATTTTCCAGTTGTTTTCTTTTCAATCCTTTATTATTAGATGTGGAGGTGCTGCATGTAGATGTAGATGGTGAAGGTGTGTTGTATCTTGGAGTTTCGCGAGTCTGTCTGTGTATTCTGTTGCAACTACAAAATATATTACAATATATCAAATAACATGTATGTACATTCCAACCTTTTAACCCTCTGAAGCTACTCCAAGTAGCCACTCCATTTATTTCAGGTTTATGGAACAAAATCTCGTCCATCGATGAATAAAATTTCCAGTATTTGGTGTCGTTACCTGATGTTTCATTATGTTTTTTAATGTCTTTGTACTGTTTTAGCAGCCCCTTCCATTTTGTATCACATTGTAATGCTGTTATCGTCATTCCTACTGCTTGGGATATGTTACTCTTGCAATTTTATTCCACACAAATTTTTTTATTCCGGAACTGAATTCCTCATTAAACTGTTTATACAATTCGATTAAAATGGTTGTGTTGTCGTCAGTCCGCATTTTCCTGTCTATGTTAGGTGAATCAGTCTCATTGTTTCTATCGTCGTAAAAAATTACACCCCGAAAATATAGGAAAGCCGAGGCACGCCATCAGCGTGTAATCTATATGCAAAGAAACTATTTCAAGGATTTTCAGAGCATGATAGATGAATGCCTGAATACAACTAAACTAAAAATTTCACAAGTAGCCTGGAAATAAAGGCAAAAAACGAGACAGGCGGAAGTCAAAAAACGAGACTCTGTTAGGGAAAAAAGAAGACAACGTGGAGTAAGGATGCCGAAGGTTTATGTTAAAAAGGTGCGGTCATATACCGAAGAGGATATTGAAAAAGCTTTAGAATTGATTGAAGATGCCCGTTTAACGTTCCGAGCGGAATTGGAGGCGTGGATGTCCTAAAAAAAGGGAAAAGGTCGATTGGCATTTCACAAGGACTAGTTCCCAACCTCAACTGTACAAACCGTATTTCAACAGAGAAGCTTAAGAATCTAAAAGATATGATGGAGTATATTCCATTGAAATATCGTCAGTTTTATGAGGATCTCATAGAAAGAGCGGAATCACATTAAAAGGGTTCTTTGGACGTAGACCCTTTTTACGTTTCCTTGTACTTGGTACTTAGCACCTTCTAGCAGTTTTCATGTTTAGGTGTGTTTTTTATGTAAATTTTCGTTTTTATATGTAACTATGTTTCATATGATCGTGTCTTCTGTCTCAATAAAAGTATACGGGCTCTCCTGCGTGTTAACACTGATTTATCAATTTTGAATTTTTCGCTAGCCGCTCGGAACGTTAAACGCCCATCTTCAATCAACTCTAAAGCTTTTTTAATATCGTCTTCGGTATATGACCCCACCTTTTTAACATAAACCATCGGCATCCTTACTCCACGTTGTCTTCTTTTTTCCCTAACAGAGTCTCGTTTTTTGACTTTCGCCTGTCTCGTTTTTTGCCTTTAGCTTCAAAAATTTGACAAGACTGAATTTTGGATAGTATATGCTTTAGCTGCATATGCTTCCCATTTCGGGACGCTCCTCTTCAGATTGCGCTACTGAACTACAGGTGGCAGCACATTCTTTAGCCGAAAACTACTATAACAGGTGATGATACCGTGGCGGTACGGGAGCCACATCCAGCTCACGCACGCACGAACATGGCTTGGAGCGCTTACTTCGACTTTGTAAGCGTACGCCAAACAAGAAGAAGGTACTCTTCTGCTCATGTAGCGAAGAGTAGGTACCTGAGAAACCAGCTCACGTCAGCTTTACATAGCGACATACGACACTGCATAATAGCGCGTAAACCAGTGCACGAGATGCTGTTGCATAACAGCGCGTGACTAAACCACCGGATGCCGTCGACGCTGAAGAAAACCAAGAAGCACCGCTGGAACGTCTTGCGGTGCTTCCGCTATCGTACATCCCCGGTACGCCTGGTGACGCGGCTACCTACCTGCCAAGCCACCAACACCAACGGCGCATGCAGGAGAGTCTACCCAGGCGCCGTGGAAGCCACGACCTATCGACATCCACATCACCACGTACAACAACGTACCCGCCGTATTTGAAATTACTGTGCTGTTATGGTATGTATCCATTATATGGTTTAGTTACTTAGCTGTGATCAATATTATCGACCCTATTCCTGATTGTGCTAACAGATGGCGCAACATTTCGCTCCTGCACATAAATTCTTTATTTTTCTATTGGTTGATATTTAGTCTCGTAAATTTTAATCTCTAACCCCGTTTCCGGCGTCTCTACTCTCTTCGTTAAACGTCATTCGCTTCCTAGTATCTCTTTTTACTTCTTAAGCCTGGTCGTTTCCGTTACTGATCTACGAGGGGACTTGTTTTCTTGCGTTCAAGCAAAACGCACGCATAATTTCTGTCGTGAGATTTTCACAATTTCCTTAAGTTAAACGTGATATAAAACGGCTATAAGTGAAATTTCTTCAATTATGTGTGGAAAACACCTGCTCCTTTCTACAGCTACCAAACGTATGTAATTACGGTTTTTAAAACATTTATTGTGCGTCGTACCAAAAATCGTTATCGAGTTACTACTTGACGTCAGTGATTGAAACTCATTAGGTATGTACTTATTCGTTTACTATATTCAGAATTACTTTCTTTTCTTCAACTTCTCGTCTCTAATTCGTAATAATTGTCCTAGCGTTCATCGTATGGTTTACCCTATCAACTGGAAATATCTGCTACATTGAAACCAACATTCTGGCTGGTAGCGTCCATTAAAGAGTCGCCGCCATATTGCTCCTAGCTTCACCGAAGACTTCAATTTACCTTTTCCGCTTTCTTATGATAAGTTACTCTACCTTTTTTTCCCTTAAACTTATTATCTTTATATAATTTAATTTGTGGATACTTTGCCTTATGGAAATTACTCATTTTAGTAAATTGCTCTACATTTAACGTTAATATTGATGACGTCATTTACATTGTAAATACTTCATTCTAACTAGTGTTATCCATCATTTAATAATTTTGTTATTTAAAGTCATACAATATTTTTGCTTTAACTCACTTGTACATTAGCACAGAAGACATAATACAGAAGCGACACTCGTTTGATATTCGTTTGACAAATCCTTGTGACCTTCGCCATTTTGTTGTTAGTACTTTTCGTGGGAAATTTAAAAACACTTTAGTTTTCAGCATTAATCTACTTCTCTGGATGGCAACGATATTTCGCAAATGTAAACCAAACTATTAGAAATTAAGTTAACATTTGCGAAATATCGTTGCCATACAGAGAAGTAGATTAATGCTGAAAACTAAAGTGTTTTTAAATTTCCCACGTAAAGTACTATCAACAAAATGGCGAAGGTCACCAGGATTTGTCAAAGTGTTTCCCAACCATTTTGTACTCGTGGACCACAACATAGACTCCTCATATACCCGCGGACCACCTGCCGTTATCTCCGGCTCAACCCTTACCCGCCTCAAACTAAATAATAAATTAATTAATTAATTGTATAATAAATTATACATTTAATATTATTTAATTTATTATTAGTTTGTGATATTGTATCATATATAGTTGAATGTAGCACATTAACAATAATTAAACTTGTAATGCGCGCCTATTCATAAAATGTTTTCCATATGGGCCAGTTCAACAATAACAGATTGCTAAAATGATAAGTAATACTAATAAGGAATAATTGATATTAGAATAAAACGGATCAGGTGAATAGTAATATTAGTAAACTTTTTCTACGGATCTGGATCCAGATGTCAAATACCTAGAACGGTTAAAAATAAACTATATTTCATGTGTACACAAATTTTATTGATTACAAACTATATTTTGATTAGTCATTTATTAAAAAATGAAAATGTATCAATGGCTACCTTGATCCTGCATGTCACTACACAACTTGTCAATATTTGGCTTTAAAGCAGTCAAAGCCATTCTCATTGAAGCATCCAAATGGGTCAGTCTGTTTCGTTGCTTATTCTTGATAAGGTTGAGAGTAGAAAAAGAAGCTTCACATGTAGAGTGGAAGGGCAGAATTAAATTCATTGCTTTTACACTAAATTGAGGAAATTCTTGAAGTAGTGGCACCCAAAATTCGGATATATTTTTACACTGAGATTTCACTAACTTGAGATGAGTATCAGCTGCAATGTCGATCAGTTGTTCTCGTTCCTGAACTGAAAGATTACCATCTTTAATTGGTAAAAAAGGATCAACAACCCACATGCTTTGAATCCTCACGTCAGCGTCCGCCGGAAAATATTTTTCGAAATAATATTCCACTGATTTAATGTAAGTAACAACAAGCGAGTTTAGATGACGTTTATTTAGTCCCTCAGTTTCAGACATGAATTCTGAAAATAAAGTGAACATTTCATATGATTCTTTCCTTGCTTCGGATTCCCACAGTAGCAATTTTTTTTAAACGAATCGATTTTCTTCCAAAGGTCAAATGACGTCATTGATGGCCCCTGAAGGCCAAGATTCAACACATTTAATAGTTGGAATATGTCCGCCAAAAAAGCTAGCTGTGCCACCCATTGACCATCACGAAATTTGTCAGCTAAATCTGGCTTCTTCTCGTTGAGAAACATACAAACTTCCTCTTTTAGTTCGTAGAACCTAGACAAGACGCAACCTCTCGATAACCAGCACACTTCCGTATGAAGGAGGAGATTGCAATGCAGTGATCCCATATCCTCGCAGAGCAAAGAAAACAATCTTGAATTAAGAGCATTACTTTTAATAAAATTGATTGCTTTTACTACTGATGAAAGAACTTCGTTTAGTTCAGGGTTTATCCTTTTTGCAGCTAACATTTCCCTGTGAATCATGCAGTGTGTAATCGAGATATCCGTTCCAGCCTCTTTTTTTACAAAACTTGGAAGACCTGTTTTCGGTACATGACAGTTCGGCGCCGTCATTTCGGCGCGGCCGTTACGGCGCGGCCGATTTGGCGCCATGTACATTTCGGCGCGGCCATTTCGGCGCCGGTCGTTACGGCGCCATAATGTTTGTAATGATACAATTTGTTTTGCAAATTTTTTTTTGCCGATTTTTCGGTAGATCTACCGATTTTGACTGAATTCTACCGATCTACCGATTTACCAAAAAATTCTACCGAAAAACACGAAGCGAACGTTGCCTACGTTATTTTGATTGGAAAGATTAAAAACCAAACTTATTTCCACCTACAACGGATTTCTGTCGTGCACAGAAATGAGTTTATTAATAATTAGTCTATTAGTCAGGTGCATAAATAAAATATTTGCTTGAAACTTTAGTAACTGATATTTCTGCTGAGTAAAAGTATCAAGTATGCACGTTTAAAAGTATCAATTACACAGTATCTTCTTGAAGTATTTCATAGTCAGCATATTTGAATTACTTGCACAAAACAAAGAAATGCGTTATCAACAGAAACTATTGCTACTTTATTACATACCAAAATTATTTGTATATAACATTTTAATAAAAATCTTACACGTTAAGTTTTTTCTCTTAAAAACGTTCATAAATTGAATCGACCGAAATTAATCGAGGTTATCTACCGAAATGAAAAAAAATCATCTGGCAGCACTGGACAGAGGACAGTACTATATGAAACGTTATATGTATATGTTGTGTTAACGTGATGGATAACCAAGTAGTTCTATCAGTACGATCGAAGACAAAGTTTGTATATGACGGTTTTAGTTATGTATATGATAAGAAAAGTAAAAACGAAACAACACTGTTTTGGAGGTGCGACCAAAAACATAATGGATGTAGGGTAAGTACCTAATTTAATTCGCCAATAATCATTGTGACTTTAATGATAATCTCCGTAATCATTATCTAACCTGTATCTTTGAACACCCCCATAACGTTTATACATGAAGAAATATACCAATTATTCAATATCAAATTTTATATGTTGTTTTTCTTTTCCGATAGGCACGAATTCATACCACAGTAGATCACGGTTTTCTAAAGAAATTAAATGAACACAGCCATGAAAGTTCGGCAGCTTTAATAGAAGTTTTGCGTGTTCGAAACGAACTAAAAACGCGCGCAAAGGAGACAATGGAACCGCCAGCTCAAATAATAAATCACTGCTTAGCTACAACTTCAGAAGCAGCGAAAGGTCAACTCGTATCTAAAGCAGGATTAAGAAAAATTGTACAACGAACAAGAAATGCTATTCAAAATGCACCTGCAAATCCAGAAAGCCTGTTAACATTAGTTATACCAGAAGCGTACAAAATGTACAACCGTGAACTGTTTCTCTTAGGCGATTCTCAAGAAACTAATCTAAATACAGACCGAATATTAATATTTGGGCGAGAATCTCATATAACCTGGAGTCAAGAAATGAAAATGTTGTTTATGGATGGGACGTTTCGTTTAGCTCCTCCACTTTTTGCACAAATTTATGTTCTGTTAGCGGAACGAAGGGGTAACAATGGACAAGCCTATGTGTTTCCAGTAATTTACGGATTACTACCTAACAAACGACGAGCAACATACGACGCATTTTTAGCATGTTGAAACAGGTAATATTAAATAAAAACAAAAATAGGTACATATTAAAAAGTTTTTTTAATATGTACCTATTTTTGTTTAATAATATTAAAAAAACTTTTTAATTTAAAAAAAAAAAACAGATTTGGCCAGAAATAAATCCGGATGCAGTTGCAGTGGATTTTGAACTAGCTTCCATTTCCGCCTTACAAGATGCCTTTCCACAAGTTCAGATATTTGGCTGTTTATTTCATCTTATGCAAAATCTGCGAAAGCATATTAACGAAAATAATTTGACCCGTAATTATAATCGTGATGCAGATTTTGCACTTTCTGCAAGGATGATAGTGTCGCTGGCGTTCGTGCCCATCCCCGATTTAGAGGCTGCCGTAGAAGCTCTGGCTCAATATCTACCAAATGAATTACACCCAGTATTAAACTGGTTTGAAGATGCATACATAGGTATATATTTCGTCACATTTTTGTATTTTAATGATAAATGTGGAATTTATTGTTTTGTAGGACGTCTAAATAGAAACGGAACAAGACGAGCGCCAATGTTTCCACCTCAAATATGGTCAGTCTATGATAGAACCATTAATGGACTAGGAAGGACCAATAATTTTGCAGAAGCAGCGCACCGCCGCCTCCAGACGGAATTTTCAGTAGACCACCCTAGTATATGGAAATTTATTGATGGCCTCAGGAAAGCGCAGCACGGAGTGGACTTTGAACACGAAAGATTTATTGCCGGAAATGATCCAACTCGAAAAAGAAGAAAATATAGAGACTGCGACGCCCGAATTTTAAACATTGTTCGCGGGTATCCAGAGGACCGGACATTAGTCGAATATTTAAGAGGGATTGCCCATAATTTGCGTATGGAGTAAACGAAGTAATTAATATAATGTAACTGTTACAATGCAATAAAAAATAAACGTTTCCCTTTTTTATTATTCCAAACTTTCGTCAAAAAGCATTAAGGTTTATTTATAGGTTTTCAAAAAATAAATATTTACTTATAACTGTATAAAGTTAGGAGTAGGTACATTTAAAAAAAATCAATAAACATATTTAAACTTTTTAAAATTTAATTACACGTGTTATGTATTCCTCTTTAACACCAATTTAAAGTTTTTAAAATTCTTTGTTTTTACAAATTAATGTCACCGAGACAATGTATTGACAGGCCAACTTCGTTGCAAGTACTTGATAATCCCACGTTATTGGGGCATATGTGCAACAAACAAACATTTTGGAAACAAACGAATTTTTTTTAATTTCTTTCCAAGTATTTGGCGCCGAAACGTATCGGCGCCGAAGTGGCTAGAGGCCGAAACGGCTGCGCCGTAA
This sequence comes from Pyrocoelia pectoralis, assembly GCA_036250285.1. NCBI lineage: Eukaryota > Metazoa > Arthropoda > Insecta > Coleoptera > Lampyridae > Pyrocoelia > Pyrocoelia pectoralis. Next base: position 54,615,333 of record CM070075.1, read on the forward strand.
CGGCCGCGCCGTAACGTTCGCGCCGTAATGTCCTGATTCGACCTGTTTTGTATCCCGTCATAGCCGCTGCACCATCAGTGCAAAGACCAACGCAACATTGCCAGGAAAGATTATGCAATTTTAGGTAACCATCAATAGCATTAAAAATATCCCCACCGGTTGTATATCCAAGCAGTTCTATGCAAGTCATGTATTCTTCGGATATATTGTTTATTACCTCATCAATGTATTTGACGTAAACTAGCAAGATAGCTTTATTAGTTACATCGGTCGACTCATCTAATTGCAGAGCAAAATATTTAGAACTGTGAACTTTAGCAATAAGTTGGCATTCTGCATCCAAAGCCATGGCGTCAATCCTTCTGCTTACTGTGTTGTTTGAAAGAGGAATATTTTTCATTTTCTGTGCATAAGATTCACCTAGAATCTCCCTAGTTGCATCAATAATACAGGGAAGTACTAGGTCTTCTCCTATGGTAAACGGTTTCTTAGCTTGCGCAATTCGCAGTGAAACTATATAAGATGCTTTCAATGAGGCTTTTTCTTGAGTGGAAAACGTTTTTATAATTTTTTTATTGCTTTTTAATTCGAGTTCCTTACGCTTAAAAAATTCAAGAGGCTTTCCCATAAAATGTTTATGTTTAGATTGTAAGTGGCGAACCAGCTTAGCTGGTTTCATGGCGTCGTTACTCAACACCTCTGCACATACAACACACTGTGGTAATTGAATACCTCCATTGTCTATAAATGTGAAACCTTGCTTAATACACTCTTCGTTGTACTTACGATTAGGAGGTTTTCTACACTTTTGTTCTTTTGAACATTGTTCGTCACTATTACTCACTGTGACTGTGGTACTTGTAGATTCATCCTCTTTTTTCCTTTTTAGAAATTCAAACAATTTCACCTGCTTACTCATTGTAATTAACTTTGAAACACTGGTGATATAATAATAATCGGGAATCACTATGTAATGTTAACGCACATGTGTTCACTTATTTACCTACAGAAAATCGCATTAGGTACGTAAAGAACAATCGTCAATTTGCACAATGTAAACAGGACTACATCAAACTGTAAAGAGAAACACACGTAACGCAGACAGAGTTTTTTTTTCTATGACGCAGACCAGTCTTTGACCTTTGTCACTTGTCACAGTACAGCGCGGTGTGTACTGTGTTGACAGGACAGGATGGCGGCGCAGTAGCAGTGAGGATTGGGGTGAAGAATAGAAACCCGTCCTTAAAAAGGTTATTGCACCAAACTGTAACGGAAGTTACAAACATGTTGATAAAATTCTTCAAGTTCGTGGTTCAAATGTTCGATAAATTTTTCAATCTTGGTAGTACGCTTGGACCTACCTTTTCGTACTTTTCCTTCCCAGGCTAGCTCAGTTGGGGATAAAAAGGATTAAATATAAATCTGGTAAAACTTATTCAATTTACTCAGGTTCGATATTATTAAAGAATGCTTTCATCAATTAATTTGGAAAACACTGATTTCATCTAAATGCAAACGCTTATTTATGATAACTCGAGTACGTTTGATGAGGTCCTTAACCTTTCATTTAGCGTCGTCTGTATGAAAATTACGCTTTTACTTTCCTTACAATTAGGTCATAATTATTGAAAAATTCCATAAAATCAATAACAAAATCAATTTATTACAAAATTAATAAAAATCAAAGAAAATTTACGATTCCTAGAAAAATAACCTTAATTTCTACCTAAATAAAACAAGCTGAATGGCCAATTTTATCGCTTGCTAGCAAGACGTTACATAAGATTCAAAATGCTGCTTTACATCCGCTTATATTTTAATTCAATTCGAACGCAATAATAAAAAAATTACACATAAAATTCAGTTTCTCTTTCCACTATCCATTTAAATCAATAATTAAATAAAACTTTGGGACAGTACCTTAATGTTTATCTACCTTAGCGCGGTAGCGCCGACTTCTCGTAGTCCCTTCCAACGGCAGCTCGATTCGTGGTCCGCTTGACAGCGAGTTGCCTCAAATTTCTTCCTTTAACTGGTGTCAAATTCACTTAGAAAAGTTCCAATTTACAACAAAGCTAGTCTCTCATTTAAATACTACAACGCGATTGCTCTTAAAACAACAAAGCGTATACTCAAACGACAAAAGCGAGCCCGTTACCCCCTCGAGGATCTTCACTGGTTAACTAACTTAGGAAGCTCACCCTTATTTACTGATGTAGCTCCTTTTTTCGTTCGATAATTAATCTCACTTCTTGGAGTTCATTCGCACTTTTCGCATTAACGGCACATATGGTTTATATACGCTGATATAAAACTGTTTATTAACACGTATTGACACTTTTAAAATCACCGTAGTGACACTCTTAAACGCACTTAATGGTACCTTTTTTGGTACCTTACCCCGCTTTGTTCAGCAAAATCTCTTAATAAATTCAAAATTATGGTGCGAGTCTTTACTTTAGCACCCTTCCGCTACTAAAGTCTTACTCCGACTAACTTTGTCCACTAACACTCACTTCCCCGCTTACCCTCATATACAATTTAATAAAAATGTTATCTTATTCTGCACATTCCAGATAAGACACTTGTGCTTTTATACTATTCATTCTGCTTCGCTTTCTTAAATACTAACCTGAGAACTTACTTACTTTACTAAAAACATTTTCCATATATACAAACTTGAAAAGTAAAAAGTACTTAATTTAATTTAACCAAAAATAACGCCCGTTACAAAACCAAACAATGCAAACGCCTGGTTTTTTTATTTGTTGGGTTGAAAAACTTGTTACATTATAACGTGTTTTGTTACAAAAGGAAATATAATGCATTGAGTACTTACTTTCTCAACCTTACCGCGGACCACGTGGAACCGTCCCGCGGACCACAGGTTGGGAATCTCTGTGTCAAACGAACATCAAACGAGTGTCGCTTCTGTATTATGTCTTGTGTGACATTAGAATGTATTAGTTACTCCCTTTTACCTTTACTGTTTGTAAATTCAAAACTCTCTCGCTAATCTATTCTCAGTATCCGATCCCCCCGACGAATCGTGCGTAATTAAGTATTCTCATGGATTGGGGCCGAACCATTATTTACGGTCCGATTTGTGTTAACTTTCTTTATTTAGGTTACATCGCTTCGGCTAGCTTTGCGCATAGGATCTTCACCGGAGATTTGCTCAGGTAAAATTTATTGTTATTACTTACTTGCTTTGCTCATTACGATCGCATCGTATTCTGAAAATACTGAATTTGTACACTAACATAATTCACTACAAGTAGTTTACTGCAACGCTACTTAAAAGGTAAACCGGATCGATAGTTATTATCATAACCATTCCGTAGATAACTATATTTGGATTATCATCCAGTTTCGTTACTTATTTTTGTAAAGATAGATGTTTTGTTATCAGTTAAATTTATTCATTTGTTTGTATTGATCCATTTATCATATTTTATAAATATTTTGACCGAGTTATTCATTATACTCTCGTCAAGTCACTTTTTATTTTCATTATTGCTCCACTACCACATTTCTCTTTCAGATTACTACGTTTACTCACCTCCGAATTGAGACTATCTTCGCAGTTCATACTCTCAATTTTAGCTACTACCTTTAGAACTTGCGTGGCGCCCTTTTTCCTTATTGACTATTCGTTGCTCATGCTACTCATACTGCACAAGACTCATTTTCTCTCGTTATTACTAATCCACCTCCACCTTGCCCGTATAACTGAGCTTACCGTGGATTAGCTATTCACAAATTGTGTTACAACTCCCAAATCTTGCCGTAACAGTACATTCCCCAGTCATTGGCAAGTTATGCAACAAACTGCTTCTGTTTTGTTTGTACCAGAATCAGAACCTTCAATATTTAAAAATAAATCAATTTTTAAATTTTAACCTTAATGAAAAATGTAAATTGATCAAGAGATGGGTTGCTGTTAAGGACTTGTCTCTAAGGAAACAGAAATGATATAAATTAAATAGAATTCAACGTGGTACAATTTGTAAATTAAACAATTATTTTGATTGATAGATACGTGTTAGTAGAATAAAAATAAATTGGTATTCATCTTTATCTGCATTATTTATCCACGATATTCAATTTGGCGACAAGAGAAAAGAAAAAGACAGCAAGTATTTTTATTTTTTTGTTAACATTGTTGTCTTTTCTTATCTTAGTTCCGAAGACATAATTATTTTAATGGATTTTTCTGAAAACTATTCATTTATTGTACAAGATGCAGTCCAAGGATTCCATTGGGAGAATAGCCAGGCAAGATTGCGTCCTTTTGTCGTGTATTACAAGGAAGGTGAAGAGATAAACAGTTCCAGCTACTGCATCATCAGCGATTGCCTACGACATGACACCATAGCTGTGCATGTTTTCTTGGTGAATTGATTGAAAGCCTGAAAAAAGGTCACACAGAAATCAAGCACATTCACTATTTTAGTGATGGTCCAGCAGCACAATACAAGAATTTCAAAAATTTCATTAATCTCTGCAACCACGAAAAAGACTTCAACATCAAAGCTGAATGGAATTTCTTTGCCACAAGCCATGGAAAATCACCGTGTGATATAATTGGTGGAACAGTGAAGCGATTAGCTGCACGTGCGTTGTTTCGTAACTTTCGACCAACCACTGTACATAAAGACTCGAGAAATGCAGCCTGAGGTGCTTGCTGTGTGAGAGGCGTGGTGATTTGGAACGGCCATTTGGCCTGTGTTCAGCAAATGATTCCATTTTTTCATGCGTCCGGCCTTTTTCAATATGCCCATATTTATGTGTGCCCATATTTATGTACAAGTCATGGTAACATTGCAATCCAACCAACCACATGTATTTAAGGAGTTTGGAGATAAGAGATATTTCGCCATAAATCGAACTGGGTTACCTTGGGTAGGGGTTTGGTCAGACATGACCACAGAGCAGATTCTAATGCTCTCCATGAAAACCTCAGGCGGGGTGACAATCACTAATTCGGTTCTTGCAAAGTGGGTTGGTGGGTCACCAGGAGCTACTGTCATTTGCTCGTCTCTGAAGGAGTTTGCTGATGTCACATTTTCATGTGGAGAGCAGCATGTTAATTTTCGGGCGTCACGGCAATGTATGGATGAACAAGACCGGGCAAAGATTTATGAATGGTTCAATGCCCATCCATCCTCCTTTCCCGAAGATGAATTCCCTCATGTCCCTGTCGACAGCGAGGGGTAAACCGCTGGGAAGTTTGGTGTACAAAAGTTAGGAAGTAAAGGGAAATATAGGAAGTATCGAAGAAGTATAGGAAGTATGGGAAGTATCGAGGAAGTATGAGAAGTATCGAGGAAGTATCGAGGAAGTACAGGAAATATCAAGAAAATATCGAGGAAGTATCGAGGAAGTTACGAAAAAATATTAAAGTCACATTAAAGAAACAACATTAAAAGCCACATTAGAATTATTACACTATTTTGTATTGTAAATCATAGATACAGTATAAATGTGTCTTGGGCCTTATGAATTTATATTTTTATACTCTAATCACTTAATCGGTAATAGAGATTATTATTAATTAGTGGACAGGAAATCTTAGAGAGTACTATGTTTTTGTCTGTTTTTGGTATAAGACCTATAAAATGATCTCTTCCACATTACTAACTTTATTATTTACACATATTTGAAATAAAAACATGAAAAAAAAGTAAAGGGAAATATAGGAAATACGGGAAGTATGGAGAAAGTACTGGAAGTATGAAGGAAGTACGGGAAGTATCAAAGAAGTACGGATGGAATAGAGAAAGTATAGGAAGAAGGGGAAGTTTATTGTATACTTCCCGGAAGTAAGGAAGTATTAACAATTAGGGAAGTTTAGTGTACACAATTTGGCCAGCGGTTTACCCCTCGGTCGACAGGCGTAATCGGAAACGCGACAATCAATAGTCACCAAGCTCTAGAACTTGGAACCAGAACCATGCAAAGCTTTGTTGGCCGTAATTTTGGATATAAAGCATTCGAAGAAGAATTTCTTAAGTCTTCTCTCTACGATGCTCTTCCGGAAGATGATCAGACAGTTCATGACATACAGGGTGTCCCACGACGTGAGGTCATCACTTCACGTACGTATAGGAGAGGTGAAAAGGAGTTGAAACTAAAGTGTGGTCAATTTCTCTAAAGCGACTATTAAAGAAGTTAAGGCCTTCTTTAGTTATACACTGAAGCAGCCGAAATAATAATATCAAGTGATAGTGTAGTAACTTGGTTTGTTTGGTTCTGTTCTGTTTTAGCTCATATCTTTGAAACGGTTAGTTATTTGATACAAACTGCTACGTTACTATGGAAATTATTTACTCGGTTGTCAAACAGTAAATCGCCTTAAAGTTAATTTCTCCGTTTGCGCTTATTAACAGTGTTCATGTTTACTTTTACAACGCGAGAGTACGCTGATATTCATTACATTTACGGTTTTTGTGATGGAAACTCAGTAGCAGCTGCTCGAGAATATGGGTTGAGATTTCCAAATCGGCGACTACCAGACCGACGAGTTTTCCAACGAGTGCACAACTACCTATGTGAACATGGAACTTTCCCGAAGCCGTCGACTGAGCGTCCAATACAGCAAGTACTAGACAATGAGGACAACATACTGAGACAATTTGATAATAATCCAAGCACCTCTGTTCGTCGTGTATCTGCACAATTTAATGTACCACGAATGCGAGTTTGGAGAACATTAAAACGTCATGGTTTATATCCATTTCATATCCAGCCCGTGCAAGCCCTCTTACCTGCGGATTTCGCTAGTCGTATGGAATTTTGCCGTTGGATTATTCAAAATCGACACCTACGTAATCGAATTTTATTCACGGATGAGGCAACATTTACAAGGAATGGATTAATGAACAGAAAGAACAGCCACTCTTGGGATTTTGAGAATCCACACCAAATCACTCTGTCAAATTTTCAACATAGGTTTTCAGTGAATGTTTGGTGTGGAATTATTGATAACATGCTCATTGGTCCATTCGTTTTTGAGAACCATTTAACCGCCGACAGCTATTTAAATTTTCTAGACGATCATTTGGGAGGATTGATAGATGATATCCCTCTGGCGATCAGACACGGTATGTGGTACCAGCACGATGGTGCCCCTCCGCACTATGCGTTACGTGTAAGGCAATTTTTGAATCAGCGGTTTGAAGGACGTGTAATTGGTAGAGGGGAACAGCACCCCTGGCCCCCAAGATCTCCGGACTTAACCTGTTTAGATTATTTTTTGTGGGGCCGTATGAAAGCGCTGGTATACCAAACACCATCCGAGACTGTTGAAGATCTTAGGAGACGCATTTTTGAGGCAGCAGAAATAATTCGGGTTGACAGAGATGTGTTACGTAGAGCAACTAGGTCTCTATTAAGAAGAGCTAGAATGTGTCTAGGCAGCAACGGTGGCCATTTTGAGCAATATTTATAATTGATTTTTCTGTAATTGTAATTATTTAATAAATAATAATTAAACACTTTGTAATTTGAAAACGCTTTATTTTAGAACATAACTTTATTAGACTTTTTAACTATATTTGGTCTAGAGATTACGTATACGAAGTTGTGACCTCACGTCGTGGGACACCCTGTATAGCATCAATGTAATTGATGGCGGCTTTCTCCTCCATCGTGTAAAATGGAATGTAGGCACAAAGATTCCGCGTACTTTTCGTGTGCGCTCTGATAATTTTAACAGATGGTCAGATGTAGAATTGTCTGTTAGATATCGTTTGCAAAAAGCTACAGTGGTGAGTTTGTTAACAGAAATTGAAGGTTACTTGGTGCATACCACTAATAGGTAGGTAGTGGTTAAAATTTATGAAACCAATATTAATCATATTTTTGTACACACCATGCTGTGTCACCAATGAACCAGCTTCTGTTAACATTGCGATTGCATGCGTCAGGAAATATGTTGATTGCAGTAGGTGACTTTAGTGGTGCAGATAAATTCACTGCAAGCAGAATTGTGCGAAAAGTGACGAACAGCGTTTTAGAATTGTCCAGATTATACATCTATATAGCTCGAAACACTGAGGAAATATCAAGAAACAAAATCGCTTTTTATAATATTGCCAGATTTCCTCAAATCACAGAAGCAATTGATTGTACACACATCAGGATACAATCACCAGGTAAAAGTGTTTATAAAGGTTTGTGCTGTAGTGTTAATTATTACTGTTATGTTTAGGCGGCGATAATGCTGAATATTTCAGGAATAGAAAGGGATTTTTCTCCTGAAATGTTCAAGTCATTGGAGATGGTTCTCTTGGTATTTTAGATATTGTAGAACGGTGGCGTGGATCAACTCACGACCAAACAATATTTAATAATGCACTAGCGCATGCGCGCTTGGATAGAAACGAATTCAAAGATAACATCATTTTAGGCGATTCAGGTTATGCATTACAGAAGTATTTAATTACTCCCTTGCTACATCCTGCAACACCTACTGAACAGTTGTTCAATGAATCACAAATCAGAAGCAGGAATCTAATAAATAGAGAGATTATTTGGGATATGCAAAAGACGTTTTCCAATGTTAAGTAATGGCATCCGATTAAAATTAGAAACGGCACAATCAGTAGTAGTTGCATGTGCAGTGTTACATAATTTAGCAAGGAATCACAATGAAGAAGAGCCATTAATAGATCCAGGCGTCAATGTACCTCCGAGGATGTTGAAATTCCTAATATAACTGTACCTGATGCTGCACCACAACACAATTTTCGACAAAAACGTTTATCAATTATTTTTCCGAGTTACAAGAATAACACATTTATTTTAAATAATCAAAAAGATTAGTCATAATTTACAGTGATGTTTTAAAATTTTGTGTTTGTAAAGATAATAATTCATTTTTCAACTTCTTTACAATATTTTGCAGATGCAATTGAGGAGCGTTTTTTCAAAACTCAACAAAATGAAAAAATGTGTTTTTCGGAAAACGGATTTATATAATTCCTAAGCTGAGTAAAGGACTATTACACAAGTGTTGTAGGGAATGTAATATTTTGTATTGTCTACATACTTATACAGCAAAGTACAAAATGAACAAAGCTTTTATATCCTAGTAAAAAAATAAGAAAATAAGCGAGTTTTTGCAAAACTCAACATTTGCATGTACAACCAATGGATCATTAACTAAAAAATATTCTCTCTCTCGTCATATTCTTTATTGATGTTCTCTTCATCGTCATTTCCTGAGTTTTCTGCTGCCAATACTTCTTCATAAAATTGCTTAGCATGCTCAGGTATCTCGACACACTCTAAGAGCGACTTAACATTATCTCTTTTCTTAACGTTTACCATGTTACGTTTTGGCAAAATTTGTGCTATTTCCATTAAACGTGAATTTCTTATTGTCTTTTTCAGAACTTCACATTCTGTCATACTTCCAGAGTACGTTGTTGACACAGAAATTTTGACCTTGTCTCTAACTCGTTGGTACTGAATAACTTTGGCTTCTGATATTTTGAACGGTAGTTTTGATTTGAACATTTTTTTCGCTTGAGTTTTTAATTCTCTTACAGTCCAATCCTTTCCATAACGCATAAGATTTCCTGTCTTTTCAAGTATGTCACAATAGTCTTTAGGTGATATCATTTCTTCATGTTTCCTGTATTCCTTCTCTATTCGGCCAAATACGCGATCTGCCGGCATATAACTGTGTCCTCTAATGGGAAAGATATGCTGCATGGTTGAAAATATTTTAGAACGTTCGATAAAATTCATGAGTGCACCCATTACGATTACATTTTTATTTTGGCTGGCACAAGCATCTGAAAATAGCACCAACTTAAGCTTTTTTTCCGGTTTGAAACCAAGTAAATTTTCAAAATTTTCTTCCATGTGGTCCAAAAAGTGCCGTACACAGCTTGCTACTTCATTGGCTCCTCTACCACTTTCTGTTTCAAGCCACACATAATGAAAAATGTACTTTTTTTCTTGTTTACGTTTGTGAATCATAATAGTGAGATTATACAGCCATACTTGTCGACTGAAAAATACTTCTCCCACAGAAAGTTTAGGTAGAGGTTGATTCTGTTGCATATCAAACACGATTTTGATGGTATCTGCCGACTCTGTTTTCATAGTGTCGTAAAATTTTTTTGCCCTTAACTTGTGAAGTCGGTATTGTGTTCTAAGGTCTCCTTTTTCAGCGATGTCCTTGGTATTTTTAATGGAAACTTTGAATTTTTTACAAGTTGAACAAGTGTCGGTATGAGGATTTCCAAATCCAAGATTAAAATCAGTATAAAACACTTTTTTAAATTTTGAAAGTGAGCATATTTTGGTGTCTGAGTGTTTGTTACAAAACTGCTTCCACATTAGCTGTATATTTAACTCTGGTGGTAAATATGACCTACATGTTTTTGCTCTAGAGTAGTGACTTTCGCGACATTTATATGACTTGATGTGAGCTCTAATTAAACCGGAAATTTCCTTGTCTTGTAATTTTGACCGATCTCCTCCTCGTCGTTCTTGAGGCACCTCACCAGTATGCATGAAGTATCGAGCCATAATAGCTAAACGATTAGATGTTGCACCTAAAACGTATTTGATACGTTTTACTTAACAATGTGCCCATATTAACAATGCGTTAAATTCTTACCTGTAATATTTATGAACAGCTTTGCACAAACTGGTACCATTTCACCACTACGCTTTCGTACTCTATACTTCACTACTACTGATTTCGGCTTATGGTTATCACATTCCTTTCTTGTGCGAGGCACTGGAATAGAAATATCCATATATTTTAGTAGAAAACGATCTTGGTCAACTTTGGAAGCTTGTGACAAACAATGATGACGAAAATCTGTAAAAAAGAAACATTACGGTTTGTGGAATTACTAATAAACGTTTCAAGTGCGTACCTTCTACGTCGCCAATGCTTAACGACGCACCTAGGCATTTCTTTTTTCCAATGTTATGCAAAATTGTATGAGGGCATTTTATTATTGGTGGATTACTGAGACCAATAAAATATCTGGTCTCTTGTTTTGGTTTTCTTTTGTTCTTACGACTTTTTCGCCCCCCGGATGTGCTTTGGACATTTTTATCGTATTCACCGGTATCAATTTCGGCACTTGTGCTCTCCATGACAAATCTCACATTACTGACGAAACAAGTACGATTTCGATAATAATATACTGTTTACAGAACTGCAAGTCGTATCTTGTTGAGTTTTGCTAAAACCTGACGATTTTGTTGAGTTTTGCAAAACCTGGTATATTTGAAATGCTTATAACACGGTTTGTGTTGAGTTTTGCTGTAATCTGAGTTCACGAACAGAAAGCTGGCATAAAAAAATATATGACTGCATGTGTAACTTATTTTTCACCAATTTTGCAGTTGTTGAGTTTTGAAAAAACGCTCCTCAATTTTTCATTCAATAAACGATGCCCTTTTAAACGTTCTTTGTGTAATTCTTCATTACGTTGATCTTCCTTTATTAACAACTAGCACTAGCTCTTCAGTGCTAATAAGTTCTGATTTCGCAATTGTTACTTCTTGTAACGCCTTAATAGCTGTTGAACCACCTACGAAACAGTTAGCAATGAACAGTTAAAATATCTGCCATGGCCATATTTTTTTCATTTTTAATCAATACTTACCGTCAATGAACGGGTCTGTCTATGGGCAGCAATCTATCTCTCCTCTCCGCTGAGCTTTTCCTTGCTGCCCTCGAAACCGATAAAATATTCAATAGACAGTTTAAGTGTTGTTTTACAAACGGTATGTTGACGACATCTTGGTCATATTTAATGGTAATGACCAGGATGTCGAAGACTGTTTTCGGTTTTTAAATAACTCACATCCAATTCACCCACGAAAAAGAAAATCAGAAAGTCCTTAATTTTTTAGACCTAACCATAACTCATATTTCTTCAGTAAGCTTCTCAAGCAACGTGACATAAAAATCTACTTTTCTTCTAAATCCAACTTAAATAGTCTACTTGCCCACACCAAAGACAAAATTAAACTGCTTCATCGTTCCGTTGTCTATAAGCTTACCTGTGGCACGTGTGACGCTTTTTACATAGGCGAAACGGGCAGGAAGTTTACCTTTATCTCCCATAATAGTCTGCGCTGCGCAGCACTTCGCTGAAACCGGCTCAATCGTTTTTCGCACACACCCACGCACCAACTGACCCTATTTACTCCGGAAACACTGTCTTAATAATCCTCAAAACTCTACGGCGGTAATTTTGTTCCACACGAACACTAGTGAGACATACGCTCTGGTCACCGTTCCTACCGCGGAACTCCGACCTTTTTCTGTTTAGAATCTCTCCTGCTCTTTTTTGTTGAAAAATAACCAACTTCAATTGTTCACAATTTTCCTGTATGTCATGGGACGCTATTAAAATGGCGTCCATATACACAGTTTCAAACGCCCTCACCTCCGGACCTAACGCCTGTTTTCCAATCTCACAAACTTCTCTCGTCACCCCTTGTATCGGTACCCCTTCCGCTGGTATCACCGGTACATCCTTTCTCTTTTCCGAACTTTCCTCAAAAATCGCTTCAGAAATGATGCTCACAGCACTACCTGTGTCCACTAACACATTCTGCTACACACTTTCTAACTTGACTGCAATTTGCGGTACATAGCTCTCCTTGGTCACTTCTTCTTCTTCTTGTGACTGGAATGAGTCATTGGGTTTCTATAAATGATTCACGTTATATTTATTAGATTGGAGAAATAATTTGACAAAATTGATGTGATTAATTTGCTCTTCGCTCCCTTCTTTTTCTTCCTGTGATTGAAGTGGGTCATTGGATTTCTCTAAATGATTAACATTACATGGATTGGATTGGAAAAATAATTTGACGAACTTTATGTGGTTGATTTGCTCCTCAGTCCCTTTATAACGAAAAGCTGGAGCGCACTGTCGTGGGTTTTTTAGTTTTCCTGGTCCTCTTAATTAAATCTGTTTCTAGCTGAAGTTGAAGCGGATCATGTTAATTTATAAAATAAATTTTTTAAATTTTTTATTTTGCATTTATTTATCCCTTATACCCAAACGGCAAAGTATCAAACTTTTCAATCCTTCGCCGTTTAGAGTAGCTAATTCTATATTGTTTAGATTCGGGCCTATTAGTTACATTATAACTCTTATCTCTAACAATTTTCTTATCATTATAAACATACAGAGAATCCTTACTATTACTAGGTACCATGTCTTTAATTGATTCAAAGTGTATTGGCCAAAATTCTAAAATAGCTTAATATTCCCTCAATTAATTATACTTAATTGGTGCCACTGTCATTCAATTAACTTTCATGAGAATTTATAAAATGTACAATAGGCAGACTTAAAGGTCGGTTTTATTTGGGAAAGCGCGACTTGAGGCCCTAGTAACTTTATATCCTTTTATAAATCAAAATTATTAGGAAATCGAAGACAAAGTTCTTTTAACAATCTCATTAAGAAAGCTTTGCATCTTGTTTTAATGATTAATTGTTGTGATGGTGTTAAGGACCTTTTTTCTAAGAGATGTAAAAACTTAAAGGCTGAATCAACAGAATCCATATTTAAAAATACTAATTCGTTGTCTAGCCCTTCAATTATCTATAAATCTAAATTATCATTTTGAAAATTTAAATTTAATTGGTTTACAAGGTATAAAATTGGTTTAACAAATCGCTTCATTGTACATTTCTTTTAAGAGTTTTGCACTGTAACATTTTTCGTTAAGGGAAGCTAAATCAAAATGAGTTTTTAATTCTACCCATTGATCCAAATTTTTTTTATTACATCATACCCACTTAACCAGCGTGTAGTTGAAATTTCTGAATTTTGTAGAATTTTTTGTTTTTGCCTATATTTATTGTTTCAAATAACTCATTATATTGTTGTGTTGCCTTAGAGTTGAATGTGCAAACCCTTCAGATGCTTTACTTGCAACTAAGTGAAGAGAATGGCATGAACATTTAATTAATTGCGAATTGGGTACCTTTCCTTTTAATTTGGTGTACGAGTTATGTCTTCCGCACATGTTTGAAGCCCCATCAGTTCCAACACATTACTTTCTGTACATGTAAATTAACCTGTTCTAAATATATTACACTATTATATAATCCATTTGCGGTAGCGTCAAATATCTCTACTAGCCCTAAATATTCAATCACAATAGGTTTTTTGTTCTAATGTCAGTTGACTAATCTATTATTAATGGGTAATATCCCCAATGTACCGCCCCCCCCCCCCCTAAAGAATTTTTGTTGGATATATTATGGGATGTCTCATATCGTCGTCATATCGTTCGTAGAACCCCCATCTAGTTAAGAAATAATGTTGCTAAATGAAACATTCGTATTACAGAAAATGGGAGCAAAGGCGTCCGTACCAATAAAAGAAGAAAGGGGGTGTCAAACTGATACCCTGATTATAGTGGAGGTTGAGCAGAATACGAAGTAGAAGTATACGCAGACACAGGAGATTGGGAAGAACACAAAGGAGAGGTACACGCAGACACCTCCGGTGAACATTGTCGTAAGTTAACTGACAATTGAATTTTACATTCGAATATAATTTGTTCTCCTTTTCCAGGACGTCGCGTCGACCAGCCACCCAGAAAAAGAAAGGCGCCATTTTATAAACAGGTCGACCTGTGGTAAAATTTTTTTAAAATAAAAAATATACTAAACTAAAGGAAATTTAATTTTACTCCTACCTATACTACATCAAAATTAATGGCATTCCGTCTTTCTTTGGAATGTTTCCAAAAAGAGACCACTGATATATAACCAATTTCAAAATGACCTTTTATCTTTCATCATCACAAATAGGTACTTAGTTATTTGCTCAGTTTCAAGACACATTCAATTAACATCATGTCCCTTCAAAGTACTCATCTCTTTCATTTATTGTATATGAATGACAATTTTCAAACTACTTGCTACTTTAATATTTCATTACAGAGAATTTATTACAATACACTTTCACTATTGTTCTTTTTATTACCTAGCTAATTACATTTTCTTCTCATAATCACCGTGTACGAGCTATCCTGACTGAAAAACTGTTTATGACGTAATTAAGTAAATTTATTCAAAAATCAAAATACCAACTGGCGTAGAACGACAAATATAAGAAATTGTATAAATGTAAATATAAATGCAATAGGTACACACAATATAACGAACTACTCGTCGGGGCAAAAAGTACGTAATTAAAATGCACTTTAAGGACCATTTTTACGGGAGAACTTTTTTTTAGGGTTTGGGGCGCCATAGCTAAGTCCAGTCAACGAACGGCTGAAATCGAAATTTTTAATTACCCCTGTAAACCAGATATTTAGATTTAGGTAGTACCCCAGGTACTAAATCCAAATTTGCAGGAAAAAAAACTTCCGGGAAAGGTGAAAAATTGATAAAGAAGTGTGTAAATTCCTGTGTATTTTGCTTCTTTCACTATTATTTAAGAAACGGTAAGTTATATCGAAAAATTGTCAGTATAAAAGTTGTAGAGCGGAAGATTCTACGTTGGAATAAGTCATTATATGATAATTTCGGTACGGTATTTCCGACGTAACAACGAATTTGCCGAACTGTCGTCTTAAAAGCGTATTTCGACGACCGAGAATTCCAAAGTGGCAGCAGCGATATACTATCATTTTCTATACGTTATACGACACTGTTTGCAGAAGAGAGAAAGAACCGTCGCATCGAAAAGGGTAGAATGTTTAGTAGGGTAGCGCCGTTGCCGCTTTGGAGTTGCCAGTCGTAGTATGCTTTTAAGACGACAGCTTGGGCGTTGTTATGTCGGAAATACCGTACCGAAACGATCACATAATGATTTGTTCCAACGTAAAATCTTCCCCTCTATAACTTTTATACTGAAAATTTTTCGATATAAATTACCGTTTTTTAAATAATAGTGAAAGAAGCAAAATAAACAGGAATTTACAACACATCAATTTTTCACCTTTCCTGGACGTTTTTTTCCTGAAAATTTGGATTTAGTACCTGGGGTTCTACCTAATTCTAAATACTTATCCGATTTGCAGGGGTAATTAAAAATTTCGATTTCAGCCGTTCGTTGACTGGACTAACATAAAAGCAAAACTACTGACTCAAACAGTACCTAGGTACGAAACTTTAGTATGTTGTAAATTCAACCTTTGTTAATACGAGGTGTAAGATGTTATTGTCAAAATTTGATTTTTTTAGACGCTAGAGACGATTGTGTGGCACTTAGCATTCTTGGGAATGGTAGGTCGCAAAGGCATTAAACTTACACAAACGTCTTCTGTTGTGATGCCAATGATAAAATGAGACTCATTTAATGAACAAAATGTTTTTGGAAATCAATTGTTAATTAATTGCAGTTTTTATATCGCTATAGACATCGTATGTGAGCGTAACTGTCTACAGGCTTCCGCCAAACTTATATCGACGGCCCACCACCCACCATTATTTCCTCATTCCTTATATCAAGAGATTTGAGAGATATCGAATGTGAGCGTAACTGTCTAGAGCTCTCGTTAGCTACGGCTTAAATAATTAATTCCGAATGTGAGCGTAACTGCCCAGGAGCCCTTACATAATTAATTCCATCAAAATGTGCGTGTGATTTGTAATAATCTTATAGGATATTATGATTAAAGTTTTTTTCTATTTCATTATAATGTAAGGATTATCTTCATAAAATAAAATTAATTGCATGATTACGTTTAGTTGCAAAGTAATTTTTCTTTGATAACAGCCCGTTAATCCAACAAAGACGTGGCAACACCGCCTGAGTGTTTACTGTATTTCGGTCAAGGTCATCTTGGTTAGCTAGACACTGGGTAGCAATCTTCACGGCAGTGTAATTGATGTAGGTATTATGTATGCAAAATTAATAAATTGAGGTTAAGGACGCGTTTGGCCAATGTTTAGATTTCTGCTTTTGCACGAATAAGTAGGAAAATTTAGAAATAAATAACTTCTCGACTATTCCAGTCGCGATACACGTAGGTTAATTAACGCTAATGCAAGAAAGAAATTTCAAATGCCAATAAAGAAACAAAACGAGGCTATACGGAGCTCAAAGAAACCTTGTGATTGTAAAGTTGAGTGCGTGCGATTATATTTCAAGTAATTTAGAAAGACTTAATAATTATAATCATTTTCAATGGTTGTAGTAAAGCAACAACTGATGGGTTACATGAAGATAGTTTGAAACGGCCTTTTGTACACAACGCTATATTTACTGAAGAAAATAATCACTGTCACAACAGTCCTGAACAACATTTTATTCGTAATGATAATTATATCCGACAGTAACTATGACAATAACTGTGATGTAGATGACAATTTTGCGAAAAATTAGTTCTTTAGAAATATTTGGTTAAATAAGACTAGTTTACTATTGCCATATCTGTTTTTAGAATCGGTAGGTACTGTTGTCGGATTGGTGGTCATAAAACCGATGAAATAACAAAATTAATTTTAAGAAGATTGCTATCTGGCAAACTTGCTGCGTTTTACAGCTGGTTAGGAGCGAAAAAGAAGAAAGTTTTTGCCACCTGGAACTTGCAAATGTTATGAGTAAGTACTTAAGTAGGATATTACTAAATTTAGTTTTGAATGTGTAAAATTCATAGATGCAGTATGTGCAAATAAGAATACTGCTCACTGCATCGAAAAAGATGTGGATAGTATAAAAAATTGGCCACGTCATGCTAGTAAAAGGGATAAAAATGTATAAATGAATCTGGCCTTTTGGCGTATAATGCATAATTGAAATATAGCAATTTACTTTTTAAATGAAAATAATATTTCATTTATATTTTGCAGAGAACGCGAGACAACCACGAAGATAATAACAAGACTGTGGAAGTGATATGTATGTATGCATTCCTCTGTTAATGTACATATATTCAATACACAATTTAAATCATTGTATCCCTACCTCGAGTAAAAATAACATATCCCCTCCTCTCGATCCTGACCCAATATAAACGAAAACTTCCGCATTTACGAGAGATTCCTATAGAGATCCTCTATTAGAAACTTCGAGATTACCTGATACCGAAAACGAACCTTATACCGGTAAACAAATCATTAATTTCATACCGCACCGCCCGTTTCATAAATTGTCATTCAATAACATAACAAACATTTATCCAGCCATTAAAACTCATCGTAATAGTAAATTCCGTCAGTTATAATTATACAGCTAAGAAAAGGTTGCGAGAGTGTAAACTCTGAGCGAACTCGCCCTTAGCTCCCTTTGGGGACAATCGTATTGGATTGTGTTGATTTTCTTTTGATTCGGTTAGCCGTGAGTTGTGCAAACACTCACAATAACTGGGAAAATAATTAAGCTCGCTAAGAACTCGTAGTATCTGTAATTAGACCTGTAGTAACCGTGAGCTGTGCAAACAAACCTTTCTAATTCAAGTTAATGCGAAACCGGATTGTAAATATTCCATTTTCATTGATCCATTTTGTACATAATTGCCATTTAAGTATACTTAACCTAATTCATACCTGTAAATAAACATTAACTCCGATATATCCGATAGTTATCCAGTTTCCTGAAATCACCATAATAATAATAATTATCCTTAATTAAAACCACCTACCCGTTTGATTAACCAATTTACCAAATAACAACACGTGATAATTTAACCTGTGCCTTTAATTATTTTTACAGCATTAATCGAACTGAATTGACTGCTTATGCGCAGACGAGAGCCACCGTCTACCCATAGAGGGCAGTGGCGATAACAATTCAAATATTTTATTTTTATTAATTAAATATTTGTTAACTACAATACGTTGTAAAATAAAATGTTCAATATTGTCGACGATACTGTATTAACTGAAAAGGGACCCTGATCTACGTCTGAGGTTACTCCGGTATAAACCGTACCGAAAAGCGACCCTAGTCCTTGTAACCGCCGATTTTAAAGTTCTACAAGGGCGGTGCACAGGGAAGCTTACAATACGGCATTTGTTGTTAGGAACCGTCATGTACCGCGTTTTCGCTTAGGAAATAGTTACCATCATTCCGCTCCGATGCTTGCACGTGCTTGTTTTAGTTAGTTGTTTCTGCTGTGTTTAAGTGTCCAAAAGCTGTCCAAAAGGCACAAACATGCAAGGTAGAAATTAAAAAAATGAGCTACCTCGACTTTTATAAGTGGAAAGATTTAAAATCCCAGGCAAAATTAAATAAAGATCCCAACAGACCATATCTCTCAGATATCTTTGAAATCAAAGCTATTCGCGGAAAATTTTTATTAGAATATAAAACTATATATACAGATAGCGAATACAAAAAATTAGATTTTCTTTGTAAAAAAGGAGCAAAAAAAACCGGAATATTATCAGCATCTGTTCCAAGCTTAAGCAAACCTCAAGGTTTTCCAAAATCCAAATCAAAAGCAATATTGGCAAATATTGGAGGAATTATTCCTGGAAATAGAAAACTGTTCTGGGAAAATCTTCCAGAATGTGAATAAAATAATTTGATTTTCTCATCATTTTTATTAAATTTAATATTAAAAATAAGAATATTTTCAGTTTTAAGTTCTTCCAATTTGTGCAAAATGTGTTTTTAGTTTGTAATTTTTAATTTTTTGTAATAAATAAAAACAAAAACTGCCTTTCTTTACGACATTGTAGATATTATTCTATCATTAGTTGTAACAATAAGAAATGTAGATACGGCAATTTTGTTTAGCATAAATAAGAATTTTCTTAAGAGAAAACGCCGTATCTGACTTTTTGAACAAAAGAGGCACATTTTACCGATTTTAATCTGTCTGTAAATGTTTTCATGTGCCTAAATATTCAAAATTACTTTTACTTGTCCAAAATCTAGAGTAGTTGTTTGGGGCTAGCATAAAAACTTTGAAGCTTCTCCCATGCGTTATGAAGCAAGTATACGGCTGTTTTTAGGTTTATATTTTTGAGACACTTTACAAGGTCTTTTTCGTTACTTGTTAATATTTCGCTCAGAAGATTTTTTTGGTAGAATAGCTTGGTCAATCTAATAGCGTTCTGGTCCATGGGCTGTATTAACGCCGTTGTATTAGGTGGCAAAAACTTTACAAAAATCTGTCCATCCTCGCTGATGAGGTCCTGTTGCTGTTAATAATAATAATAATAATAATAATAATATCTTTATTGTGTTACAAATGTGTCTAAGCACAAAACACTCGTCAGACCGTACGAATCTATGGATAAAATAGCTGTAAATATACAAACAGTTCATATACATTCAAGTTAACACTTATTTTACATTTCATGACACACAGTTTCTTCACAAAGTAACTCCACTCCATAACATATAATTACTGTGCTTACACAGTTCCAAAAATTCGTCTATCCGCTGGCTAAATGGTACTGCCCTCCTTTCTTCAGCTACTCGCGCTTCCTCGATACATCGGTGGCCATAGCGCTGACACCACACAAACGTAAGAATGATATACTCGCTCATCCCGAAGAGGAAGCCTGTCCTCGGGTATCGACGGACCTAAGAACAGAAACAGAAATTAGAGAAAGACAGGCCAACAGGATCAGGGATCCGTTCATCTCACGTATTCGTCTGAGCGCCGATCTCAAGTATGCGTCTGAGATCCGTCCATCTCACGTATGCGACTGAGATCCGTTGATCTCACGTATGCTTACCGTTCGTCATCTTGAATGGTAAGCCATTTACTTAATGTGGTCGGCCGCTACCACCGTTGGCGTTGATCGTTTTGGAGCGCCCTCGTACCGCTCGGCCACTGCATAACGATCGTTCAGGAGCCGTTTGGTAGGTAATACGAAAAGGACCTTTGAATTTAGGAAACCATTTACCACTGGAACCCGTGACTGGTTCGCTTGGAATGTGAACCTTCACTAGGTCTCCGACTACGTAAGTTTGAGCTTCTCGGGATTTTTCATCGTTGCGCTTTTTCTATTTGGCTTGGTCGATTGTTATATGATCTGCAATTTGCGAACGTAAACTGCGTAAATCTACCCTGTAAAGTTCGTTCTGGGTAACGTTCAAAAGCCATGCTTCGGTTAGGTTAGAGGATTCGATTTATAACCAAGAAGAGCTTCTGTTGGTGTGGTTCCGATGGCTTTATTGTGGCACGTATTCAGGGCGCTTTGAATTGGTTTGATGCACGTGTCCCAAGCATCAGGGTGCTTGCCGGCCATTGTTGGAGCTAAAGCGGGAAATTGTGCAAAGAAGTTACTTCGAATGTCTTGCCAACAAGCGTCGTACTTAATCTGCGCGTCATACCACTGGCGGGCGTTGTCACAAAGACGGCTAGCAATGAGTCGGACGATGGTATCATCCTCCAGTGATAACGTTTGGCTAGGTTGTCGACACGTTGTGCCCAATTCTCCACCTGAGTATCGTCTAGGTCTGGCAAAAATTGTGAAAATTGAATAATCGATTTCTGGAAAAATCGATTAGTCTAAAAACTCGATTAGTCGCGATTAATCGAAAAACGCGATTAATCCGTTCGTTCGAACTTTTACCAGTAGTAAACCAAACAGTTCCTAATTATTTTGCAACCCCAATAATGATTACCGCTGACAAAAGTTTGAAACGAATCGATTAATTTATATGGAAACTATTTCCCGCGGTGGAAAATACTCTTTCAGAGGGGGTTGAAGTAGCAGGAATATTTAAGTATTTTCTTGCTAATTTAGCAATAGCGGGAAATCGGGTACAGTTATTTTTCCACCAAGTCAATGGACAGCAGTTTTTGTTGATTTCGCATTCGCTATGGTATAAATCAATTTCCTGTTGTTCTGTTGCCGATGCTTTGGGAAACAGTAAGTCCAATGCCGTAGGAGTATTATGCGTGGATTGCTCTGCGTTGGGTAAGATATTTTCCAAGTCGACGATGTTTTACTTTCAAGTTATCTTTAATGTTTTTTCTTGATTCTTGAAAAATGAACATATATCTAAAACTTCCGACTCTGTAGTGTCTGTTGCTGTTGATGATTGTGAGCTATCGGCCATCGCATATGGTGTAACTGATTCACGATGTTTGTATCTAGTTGTTAGATCGTCTTTAAGTGCTTGTTTTAAATTTTTTAATTCAAAACAAATACATAATTCAAAAAACAATGTGTTTCAAATTTTGTGAAGACGAACTGGTAAAGTATTCTTCAATTAATGCGCAATTAAAATGAACATTTTTTGATAATAAATAATAAATTTAGAATTTTGTATAAATTTATATGTTATTTGAACAAAAATTGTGTAAAAATCTTACAATTAAATAAAAAGTATTAGGGAACGCAACTAAATATTATTCTAAATTATGTGATATGTTTGAGTTTACGATCTAAGTACCTATTATTAAATTTCTTTTTCCCTTTTTAATTTCGAGGTAGGACATATATTATTTTTTGAAAAATCAAATAAAAAAGTTACTTAATTTGCTCTACTAGTCGACGGAGATGGGATTTTGGAAGCTACGTCTACTTGAAGGCCTTGAAGCCCGGGTACCACTTTTAATGTGATTCCACATAGCCCACGTATTTCTGAAATTTTTTTATTTTATTTTGCATATTTCACACGTCACTGTTGATTTATCATCACTTTTTTTGAAATACTTCCAGATTGGGCTACTCATTTTTGAAAAATTAATGAAAGTGGAAAAGGTTAAATCGTTCGTAACAATCGTAACTTCTAAAAAGGAATAATCCAGATTAAGACGAACGCGACAGAAAATTGGAGATTCACAACTCACAAACAAAACACCCTTTTAGAAAATAATACATACAATATGAATATGAATTATAGTCTTTCTCAGAAGAAAAATACAACCATTAAAATTAAAGACAAGCAAAATTACAACCAACGAGTTTGTAAATATTTTGCAGCCACAATAATAATATTTACGAACTCTACGTAGTTACGTAGTACGTAGTGACGTACCCATCATTCCGACCTTACTTGTAATTTTATTAAGAAGAACATGAATCATTTTATTTACCTTAACCCTCCGTAACGCGCGTCAATTTCCATGACATTCGTGCTCGCGTGGCGTCTGACAAACGCCACTTACACTTTAATGAAGAAACGCTTTCAATTATTCCCTGTTATTAATATTAATCAATACACATTAATTTTGACTAAATATATTTTACAAAAAATAGAAATAAAACCATATAAAACGAAAAATAACATAAATGTTCACATATTCTTTCAATTAAGACTAAACTATCCAAATTAACAATTTTTATCGACGCAATTTGTACAAATGTTTTTTGCGTGGCTCAAACAAACAAAATTATTGCAATTTATACATTTGAACCTCGTCATTCGATTTTCTTTCCTTTCGCAGATATAGCACCTTTTTCTTACATTTGTGGTTTCTTCTCTCTCAACATCTTTTCTTTTTTTTTGTTGAAGTTAACTGACACTGGCACTTGCTTTCTCAGACTCGTTTTCTTCTCTCATTTCAATAGTCCTTTTTCGCAAGTCCCTAGGTAAGTTAGGTATTTTTGATCGCGATTGTATATGGCATTTAGTTAATTCCAAAGCTAATGCTTTTATAAAATGCCTTCTTTTGTGCAAGCCCTTGTTCTTGTTTTCTTTATAAACAATGTGAGCGTTAATGGCCGCTAGATTCAATATTGTGTACCAAATTGTCACTGGCCAACGGTTTGTATTTCTAGAGACCGAGTAGGTAGCACACAATTTGTCGACAACGTCAACACCAGATTTTGTCTCATTGTAAAACGTTACGATTTCGGGTTTTCTTTTTATGTTAGTTGTAAGATCTATGGCTGAGTGATGATGCATACTAGAAAGAAGAAGAACATTTTTTCCTTTTCTTGGAATGTAAGACATCAGTGTTAAAGTGTAAAAGTTAAACCCCCTTTATTGTTTCACTCCTGTGGAGATTTGTTTTGTTTATAAGTATTTTGTTGTGTTAAACGTTATACTTGGTTCATTATAACCACCACTACCATTACTTCAGTGTATTTCTTTAGCGAATACCCACATTCTCTTTCAGAAATCATATCTCTGTTACTACAAGCTGCTAAGCTCTTCGTAGTTCTGATTACCAGCTTGAACTTCCTAAAGAACTATCGTGGCGCCCTAAAAGTTACTTAACTATATTTGCTAACCTAACTTGCTAAATTAAAATTCTATACTCATAACTCCCACGCCTATTAGATTGCCCCTTATAACTGAGCTTACCGAGTCATTGCATTTTTTCTGATTACGGTACCTACCAATCATTTGTTGCCGTAACAAACTCTTTATTGGGTGCCGGTATCATAATGGGCCCCACCTTCTTCCAAATTGCATCACAAACTTCGTTAACTATTTTTCGTACTGTACTAAAGCCTAACCGAAAATTAAAGCCCAAACTTCGATATGAACTTCCCGTTGCCAGATACCTAAAAAAAATTAATTGGCAACCTATCTTAAAATATTATTTACTTTAGATACTCTGTAAAAAATAAGTGTTTAAGTACAGGGTTTTTAAAGTAAAAAATACGTTATAATAAGATATTTTAATTGTCTGTTTTTCTTTTCTTACAGCCGTTAATGTAAAAACACTTTGGGATAAATTACGTCGTTGCTTCTTAAACGCCCTAAGCAGACGTCGCAATAAGAAAAGTGGCGACCCGGGTAAAAAAATACCTCCTTGGAAATACGAAGCTCAGATGTCATTTCTCTTGCCATATTTGGACAGTAGAAATACTGAAAGCAATATCACTGGCGACGTAAATTCTACCGAAACGCAGTAATACTATTTTAATTGATTTTCATGCAGGCTATGTGTTTTAGGTTATGATTTGGCACCTTTATTACAAGTCAGTAATATGGGGCATACTGATGGAAATATAACTCGGAACATAAATCAGGTTACTGAAGAATTTGTTATTGAAAAATCTAATGTAACCGGTACTGATAGACATAATGAAGCTGCTTGGGACTTAAATTATGGTGTGTAATATTATTTTTCAAAGATTTTACTTAGATATCATTTCATACTGGATAATATTGAATTTTCCGCACCGTTTAGGAGCCATAGACGGAAAACATGTCATGATCCAAGCTCCTATCAACACAGGAAGCGAATATTTTAATTACAAATCCTTCTTTAGTGTTATATTATTTGCATTGGTGGATGCAGAGTATAATTTTATATTTGCTGATGTAGGGTGTCAGGGACGGATATCGGATGGAGGGGTATTCAAAAACAGTTTATTGTGGCGGAAAATTAATGATAAAGAACTACATTTTAAATACAACAACTCTAAACCTCCCCTTAGACGATGAAATTTAATGAAAAAAGTCAGACTTGATGGAATATGAAGATGGTTATGTTTTTATGTTTTTTGGTTACGTTGAAATGATTAATTGGCAGCTCCTCGTGAAAACATCATTGTAGGAGACATACCAGCATTAATCAGAAGAATTAATATTTGAAAAACACTGCGTTCTTTTAACCTAGAGCGACAGTCGAGTTGGCTTCGAAACATGTCGCTGTTATTTTTAGACTTTCATTCGCTAATATGTTGTATTAGTCTTTAATTTTCATTTAAGTTGCTTGATAATGAGACCAGTTGGCCTCGAAACATGTCAAATCGGATAAGTGATAGTATTATATTGATTATAATACATCAGTTTGAATTCAAGTCAAGTTGCAAACCTAAGATAATCTTACGTCTATATTTATATGTGTCTATCAGTTATGTTGTCTGCAAAGGTTAATATTATTTAAGATATGCATATATATACCTCATAGTTTATATAGTATTAAGTACATCATGATTATTTGGATTTCAAAATTCATGGTGAGGAGCCTTGTATGGATTCTATTATCGGAAGTAAATTTCGATCCTTTGGTAAAGAGGATAATCGACTCATGAGGAATCCCAGCTGTTTTTTGGCTTTAGTGCGATGTTTGCAATATAGTAAGATTAATCCAATCCCTAGAAGTACAATTAGAACAATTTATTCCAACATAAGTTGCCCAATTGTTGGACTTTTTCTTATGGACTCATTTTTTGGATTGGCTCCAAATAATGTACCTCATGATGAAATGGAATCTTTTTAATAGATTCAGCATTTTCCAGTGAATCATGCAAAATATACTGATGAGAAATATTGAGGATAGGATGGTCATTTAATAAGTTGTAATGCGTTGTTTCAACCAAAATACTATCTGCATCTAATTGAGTAAATATAGTCGGAGAGTTAACTCTTACTGAAGTAAAACTCCCATTCGGTTTCTCTTGAACCTCACGACTGTTTGATTGATATTGCATACCAAGACTCCATTTTTAGTCTAAATAACTTCCCCTGGGTAAGATTTCTCTAATTGTAGTGGGCACATCATAACCATGACTGTTCCAATGGCAGGCTCTTTGATGATAAACAGTCCCAAATGAAATCTTGAGAATTCTAGGTACAATGATAAGAACTTCAATAATTAGATTTTCTCTATCTAATTTTATAAGTTTTGATCTTCAACTAGTATATATCAATATTGGACTGTCCTCAAATATAGTGCCCCCAAAATCTGGATAATATTGAATAAGCTTTTGGAGATACTCTCCTGGAATTACATCAATGTTAATTTTACCATCAAATATTGCACTTAGTGCCCTTATAAAAGAGTTAGGAGCCATCGATGACCAGGTGTTAATAAGTTTTACCTGGTGAGTGAGAGTTGTTTTAAAACAATTATAATCTTCAATAACTTCATTTAACTTATGATAATTTTCATCAACAATTAACATAAATGTTTTTTGGGTTTCACTAATATCATTTATCCCATCCACCAAGCTATTGACCTTTTGGAGCAATTTGCCTTCATTATCTTCAATTATTTTAAATGCGGATTTAGCGGACTCAATATCAACACGATTTGCAATTGCCATTCCCCCGAGAGAAGCTAAAGTCATTCCTAACATGATTGGCATCCAAGCTACTCTTTTCTTTCTACTATGAGTGATGCGAGTAAATTTTGTATCACCTCTCAGATAAATGTCTGAATCTGTGGAAACTCTTTGTTGTTTTCTTAACTTTACTCACTATAATAGGGGATATAAAATTCTCTGGTATCTTTGATACATTTAATTTACCATCCTGCAATAGAAAATCTTTTAATCTTGATACCCTTTTATAGGGTTGATGTCTGGTATTTTTTTTCGTAATTCATTGGCTACTTCTTTCCATAGTGTGCTGGAGTAGTGGTATTACCCCACATTTATCATCCTCTGACCATAAATCTTCATCAATTTTAATTCTAGTAGGAATACTAATTGCAATTGGCACATATATTAAATTATCATAGACATAGACTTCTCCATCAGGATACATGAGGATTCCCTTATCTGGATCAAGCATATACATATGATCTACACACAAGCTTACCCTTATTATGTAGCAAAAAATTAAAATCTTAATCCACAACTTTCTAAGATATATAAAGAACTAATCACTATAATTTATACTCAAGGATTATCTCTGTACTTAAATAAGTATCTATTTATTGATATATATTTAAAAATGGAGATGGAACATTTAGATTATTTTTAACTTTGTAACTATCTTTACGGTCTCCCAAAAATCCACAAACCCAACACCCCCATTCCCCCAATGGTTAGCTTCCTTAATACTCCTGTGTCCAAACTCACCTCATGGCTTAACAACTTTTTGAAACAACATATCAAATTTCGACAGAACCTCGCTCTTAAAAATTCTTTAGATCTTACAACTAAACTCAATTCCTTACATCTCCCTCAAAATTTCTCTCTGGTGTCCTTTGATGTGACTAACCTTTTTCCAAGTATCCCTCCCATGAATGCATAAATTTAGTTTCTGATTACCTTCATTCCTCTGAGTTATCCGATCATCAGGTTCAATGTGTCCTTAACTCCACCTTAGCATAAAACAAATTTTTTTCTGTTTTAATAATCAGTTTTATTCTCAAATTGAAGGTCTAGCCATGGGTTCGAACCTTTCCCCCCTTTTGGCAGAGATATCCATGAACCATCTAGAAACTACTCATATTATCCCTACTAAATTTTGTAACGATCATATTGTCTTCTGGGGCAGATATGTCGATGACATAGTCTGTGTCCACACTGCTGACGAAGCGACTCTTACCACCTTTTTACATTATTTGAACCATATTCACGTCAAAATTAAATTCACTTTAGAAAATGAAATCAACAATGCGATACCTTTCCTAGACATCCTGTTACCAAAAGTCCCCACCACATCGACTTTAGCATATATCGAAAACCTACCACTACATAAAATGGCTGGCCTGAATTCCCTGGTCAGAAGATTAGTCACGATCCCTCTCTCTCCCGCCAACTTTAACAAAGAACTTATGATTATTAAGCAAATTGCACACAATAATGGCTACCCTGATAAGTTAGTCGACAAATTACTTTTCAAAATTAACCGGCCTCTTAACCATTCCAATTTGATCCCACATTGTACCCCCTCCACTCACATGATATACCGCTCCCTTCCCTTTGTTCCGACTTTGTCCCATAAATTGAAAAACATTTTTAAAAACTACCAGATTCACATATTCTTTTCCAACCCTCTTACCCTTCGATCCTCTCTTGTTCACAACAAGGATTCGATCCAAAAATTAGATCTTTCTGGAATATATCAGCTTTCCTGTCAGCCATGTCACGCTTTCTACATAGGGCAAACTGGTCGATCCTTTTCGACACGTTTTAAAGAACATTCTCATGCCATAAAAACTAACAATCTTTTACACAAATCAGCATTTGCGGACCACATCTTGTCCACTGGTCACACTTCCAATCCTCACCTAGATCATCAAATCCTTCACGTATGCAACAAAGGTTTCCTTTTGAACTCTTATTACACTCTCAACCATCTACTTACATAATTACCTACGAAAAAGTAAAGCTTCTCGCCAGATATACACACCTCCGGGAACATTTGATCATGAAGAAAAAGGGAAATTAATACTAGGAAATTGGAGACGCGAAATAGATGATGAAACTTCATTAACGTCTCTAAAGAAAATCCCAAGGAAAAGTTCAACAGATGCCCAAGCTATACGAAAAGAAATAGCATTCTATTTCATGAACGATGGACGCATATACCATGGCAAAATGATTATGTATGAGTGTATTGAAACCCGGATAATTTATATATTCAAAAACTTAATTTTATCGTGCAACATATGATTAAACATATGATTATACACTCACATTTTCAGTGTTGGTATGTCCCAGAGGTTTATTCTTATCCACCAAAAAAAAGAAACTTAAATGCAAACCAGTTGCTCGCGTAAATCTCTGTGCGACCTGAAAATTGAGACATTATATAAACAATAATGTACTACATGTAATAATACAGTCCCGTGCCCGTTGATTTCTTTATTTTTGCCTTTTCGCGGCGAAACGACGATAGCAGTGAATTCATATTCGCTTTCGCTGTATCCACATCGCACTTTAATTTAGCCGCTATTGTTTCCCATGCATCTTGTTTCTTGTTGCGAAGGTGATAATTTTTGTCACGGGGATTCCACAACTCTGGCCACTCTTGGTATACATTAATGAAGTTCAAAACCCTTTCATGGTTCCACTCAGCATTATTACCGTCTTCCATTTTTGAATAGACGAATCTTGATGCTCTTTACGAATGAACGCACAAACTAAAAGTCTGTCCAAAGCGAGCGCGCACGAACAAGCAAATTTCTTTGATGTACCGACAACTGGCGGATAATGTTTGCGAACGCTCGTTCGTGCGCGTTGTTGCACGTTTGTGACCGGTAACCCGTCCAAATTGAAAGCGCGTGCAACGTACGCGAACGTTTTGCACGGCGCGACGCGGATCGGCGCGCTAGATCTTGTACGCGCCTTAATGAAAAATCAGAATCATTGGAGGAGGATGTATTTGTTTGTATGACCAAACTTTCACAAACAACATCCATAATGTTTTCGTTTGAAATGTAACGTTCTTCAATTTCTCTAACATGACGGCATGTTTCTGCGCAGTGGTTCGTAAATGTAGATGCAAACTTTTCACAAGCTAGTTTTTCAACGTTTAATTGAAATGTCGTAGGCAACTCAATTTTTTACAATATTCCAAATTTTTTCACAAAGATGGTGATTTAGAAGAATCGAGCTTTTCAAAATGGCAACCTGTGACGATCGTTCGAAACAATCTTTCACCGGCCAGTATGTTCCGATTGTTTTTTGATGAGGATGTAATACGACAAATTGTGCATTTTACCAATATGTATGCTATGCAGCATAACCGTACAGGAGACGTCACTGAGAATGAATTGTTTAGTTTTATTGGTGTGTTACTGTTAAGTGGTTACGTACCCAGAAATGATACGAACAATAAATTAGTATGTGATGCAATATCACGTGATTGATTCCAGTTTATTATGAGTAATATTCACTGCAACGACAACAAGTTGGATAAAGCTGACAAATATGCCAAATTAAGACCTTTGTTTGATATGCTAAATAAGAAATTTTTTAAACACGCCCCTGTCGAAGAATCTCATAGCATTGACGAGTCAATGATACCCTACTACGGTCGTCATTGCGGAAAACAGTTCATAAGGGGAAAACCTATTCGATGGGGGTATAAATTTTGGACTGCGTCATTGCGTTTAGGATACATAATTTATTTTGATCCATACCAAGGTTCCTCGTGCGCGTTACCTGAAAAATACAAACATATGGGACTTGGATCTTCCGTGGTATTGCAGCATGCGGATGTAGTACAGAAAATGCCATACAAGGCATTCCATTTATATTTTGACAATTATTTTACATCTCTTTCTCTTCTCAAAGAACTCAAACTAAGAGGTATAAAAGCTACTGGAACAATTCGGGAAAATCGAATCCCCCGGTCACCTTTGCCCAGTGCAGCAATAATGAAAAAGAAGCAGCGTGGATTCTTTCAACATACCATTGCTGACAATGAAATTGTCATTTGCAAATGGAATGACAACAATGTTGTAAATCTAGCTTCCAATGCCTTATCAGTATTACCGTTACATAAAGTTAAGAGATTCTCCCAATCGGAAAAAAATATATTTATGTAGATCAACCAAATCTCATAAAGTATTATAACGAAAATATGGGAGGTGTAGATAGGAGTGACCAAAACCTTAGCGACTATAGAGTGGCAATAAGGGGAAAGAAGTGGTACTTCCCATTATTTGCTCATTGCATAGATATGGCTATGCAAAATGCTTGGCGCCTTTACAAAAGCAATGACGGAAAATTTGATCAACTGGAATTTCGAAGATCGGTTACGACAGAGTTACTCGAAACATACAAAAGAACAACCAACAAGGGTCCCTCAAAACCCCCTAAAAATCTACATGAATTTTCTCGATATGACCGGCTGGATCATTTGGTATCATACAACCAAAGTCAGCGACGCTGTTTTATGTGCCACAAAAAAGCGAATTTTACATGTCGCAAGTGTGCACAAATTGGTTTGCATCCAAAAGACTGTTTTATTAATTATCATACAGTTTAATATTATTTTCTGTTCTCCGTTTTTAGAATAAAGTTAAGTGTTTTTCAACCGCTCTTATTCTAAACGTAGTATATAACCCTACCGCCCTTTTAAAAGGACGCCCTTTTTTCACCTAATCCGAAACTTCAAAAATTTTTTAACTATTTTTATGTTACTTTATTTTATATCATTAAAAAGAATATGAAGAAAAAAATAAATATTTTGAAAAAAAAATAGTACCAGGTTCAAACGGGTTAATAAATACGTGATTGTTGTTAATCAACTGCGGTTATTTATTGTACTACCCCCGCAACATTGGTAATTTTTGTCAGTCAGTACCACTCATAGTTTTTAGATTGAATGTTATACTCTTTTGACGGCACTTCGCGCAGCTTGGTGTCTTCCGATTTGGCGATTACTCTACACTTCGCTTAATTAAGCAAGAATTAGTTTAGTGCAGTCGTTTATCTAGGTAAGAAAGGTATTATTTTTTGCTGGAAGTTTACGTTTATCTAGAACCAATGGAAATAAATACAGAATAACGGACAATCTGTCATTGCTTTTTTATTACGCATACCTTGACGAACTCATGCTCCACGAAAGCTAGCTCGAGTCCTTGGGTGGGAAACACCGTGGGATGATTTCATCTAGCACCCAACGTATATAAATCAACAATCACCAACTACACAAATATAAATATAAAAGGCTACGCCAAGGTATGGCCATGGATTGGAGTCCGCAAAGTATAACCACCGATCAAGAGGAAAACCGGAAAGTGACTTGGCGCAAGGGTTAAACAACTACGACCAAGGTGTCTAGATGGTTAGGTTAGATGTGTATTGCATAGTTAGCTCGTGTCATAACGCTTCCACTATTTTGGGACAAAAATGGCGCCCGGGGGGGGGGGGGGGGGATTCAAAATGGATGTATTAAATTTGTTAGCGTATACTTGGTAGAATACTTATAAATAAAATGTTTAATTTAATTCTAGTTCTTGCATAAAGTTTTAATCGCTTTATTGCTATACATAAGGATAAGGTATAACCTTACGATTACTTTGGGGGGACATTTTACAGAAGTCTTGTTATGTAAATCTTATGGACCTATTACAAATAGTACACTACTTTTAAATGAAACGTCAAATTTAGTTTGTTACTTATCAACCAATTAATTTGAACGAGGCTGATGTAATCCTTTTAAATACACTAAAAACAATGTTCTGGTCAAGTTTATTTTCGTATGGAAGAAAAAGAATACAGAGATAGTGATTAGTGTCAGTATACAATTTTAAATAAGAAAATAAAGCAAAGAAGTACAATTAGACTTCTCCTCGTCTTCTATTTCGTGAACAAGATTCACACAGTATTTCATTCCATGTCTATTCAATATTCCGTCCGTGTATTGCAAGAGATGTCTACAGTCGAGTTAAGATATGCACTTACGTGAAATTTTACGCTGATTCAAGATCCGATGCCAATTTTTCGGTATCTCAAATACTTTTCGAGATATTAGATTTTCAAGTCTACAGGCGTGGACGTTGAGGGACATTTCTTCTTTAGAGGGCGTTCGGCAAAGACATTAACAAAATGCTCACAACAGCCTTCTTCGTAACTCTGTGAAGCATCATAGTATCCGACAAACTGCGAGAAGGTGATCAGCTTTAAGCTACGCATTGTTTGCAGTGCAGTAGGATTTGTGTTTCCATGTCGCCTTATAATAGAAAAAAGGTTTTCAATACAATCTTGATTAAATCGAGCTGTTAAAATACTGTTGACCTTCTACCAATAAACTGTTGGTAAGTTCAACAACGGTCTTTGAAGCCTGCAAAATTCCAGATTGGATGGCTTTCCAATTACCTTCTTCGCCAATCTTCATATGTTTTGCAAGTATGGTTGTTTCATGTAGAATGCGACACCGTTTAGCTTTATTTTTTTTTGTTATGACCATTTTTAAGATCCTACTGTTCAATATGTCAAACCACATCCTAAATGATTTGAGAAACCATGCTGTAGTTAATGCTTTCTTTGAAATTCTTTCCAATTTCACCAATGTTTGTAAAGCGGCTGCAGTTCTATTATTAATTAATTATGTGTGCTGCTAAATTTACCCTCATTTTTTCAAACCTCATCGAATTAATTGCCTCTTCCGTTAATTGTGGGGCTAAATTCAATTTATACTTCTTCTGTATATCAAATAACTGCCTTATGTAACGAAATGACACAACATTTGTTGGTAACTTCCCCCTTGCAACTACATCAGCAGGCAATATAATATTATGGGATAATAAGGCATTTCTTACATTTTTTAGCAAATGTGGTACATCAGGACAAAAATATAGCTTGTCACTACTCCTACACGGATGTGAAATAAAAAAGGTGTCATCATTTCTGCCAACTTTAATCCCAAATTGCTTCCACATGCTTCTATTTTTGGGTCCCATATACCTCTAACATGGTGTTGTGGGGTTTTATTGATTATAGAAAACCGCCTATACTTTCTCAAAACGTGCTTTAATAAATGGTTGATACATGATGACGAACAAAAACATAATGACTAAAACTAACATTCCTGGTTCGCAGGAAGGTACTGGTTACCTACCTGCCCTAATGCTAAAAACAAGTTTTCTAATAATGAAACGACATTCTTCTACAATACTTCTAATTGTACAAAGTACGCAAACATCTAAATATTGGCAGGGGTGTCCAACACATGGTATCCACATTTTTCTACTGCTTCTATAACATCTTTCACAAAAGTGTACAGATTGCCTTCATGTTTTTTGGTAGTTAAATGCTAAGCAACTACTTGTTTCCAGTTACTGCTTAGTCCACGTAGCATGAATAGAATCAATTGATTTGCAAGTCCATTTTCTGGAGCGACGGTACTGTAGCCCATGATGCTATCTGTTTGCTACCTGTTTTTATATCCATTTAAAAAATTGTGTCTCATTTGAATGTTTCATTGCTGAAACTTTTTCTTTTAATAGTGGAAGAAAAAACTAAATTTAGGTAAGTGTCTGCACACAGTTCGGTATGAAGGCAGTGGGAAACCATTGTCAACTAAATATAATATATATCCTTTCCATCCTACGGCAAATCGAGTCTTTAATGTTGTTTTAATTAATTCTGGTGTCCAAGCAGCCCTCCTTTTTCCAGCGGTTATGCGTTGTATTACGTTCTCAGAAAAAAATGGAATTTTTTGCAGCATTTCCTTGGTTCTACGGCTTTGCTTCTTTAACATTTGGATTTCTTTTTGGGCAGTTCCATAACTTGCGCTTTAAATTCGTTATTTCATTCTACAAAAAAACAAGTTTGTTAATACTTCATCAGAATTCCACAAAATTTTTAATATTGGTGTAACAGCATAAAGAAATATTTTACCGAAAATATTTAAAAATTGTACGAAAAATTGCTACAAATGTTACACACTGCAATGTCTAATAGGAATTAAGTCTGTGAGTAAATTATCAATTTACATGTATCTTTATTTTTTAAATGCTTGTTATGACCACAATTACTCACTTCAGTATTTTCATCATGTAAAGATATCCCATGTGCGGTTGTTGGTATTTCACCATCAGTACAAATAGGCACATTATCGTGGCTTGATGAAGGAGCAATAAGCATTTCAGTAACAGAGGGAATCTCGAGAGGAATCTAAAAATAAACAAAAATAATTTTGAATGTAAGTATAATGGTCATACTCATAGAGAATAATTATATGACATGATGAGTTCCATTGATATGTGCAGCAGATTATCTAGACCTTCTGACACATTTACATTTTGATTCAATTCAAGAAATTATTTGTAGTATTAACAATATAATAATATGTAACACATTCTAGTTTATTAGACGCATATGGGGTATAGACATAACGTAAACACAAAAAAGGGTAGATGTGAAGGATAATGCAGCGAACTTCATTTATCATACTTACATTCCGATCTTTAAGAAGTCTCTTTGTTTGAATTCGTGAAAGGGGATTTGGAACATCAAAAATGGTGGGAGCTGCATTTGGTGTTAGTTTCCTTTTCCCATCGGCTCGATTCTGTTCAAATTGAGAATCTTCAAAATGCTTCTGAAAATTACAATTACATACTTTAAGTCACTCACTCTTCTACATATATAAATAATGTAGTCACCTCGCATAAACGTGAAGCGGAAGTGGGCTCCCCCCAGTGCTCTCTCCGACAATTCTGAAGCCACTTCGCACGGCGGTTGGGGTCACGTGGAAATGAAAACAATCTAAACCAGTGATGGGCAAAGCACGGCCAACTCCGGCCCGCGAAAGTATTTAATCCGGCCCGCCGAGGGTTTATCGACATGGATAGAACATGGCCCGCTACAATTACGTTTAGATTCTAAACCCTTTGTTAGAATGACTCGAACAATTCACGCTAGCACAACCAGGCATTGTTTATTTTGTTTACTATTTTAATAAAAACTATAACCTAACCTCAAACAGCGCTACCCAATATATTGTATACAGGCCGTTCCATTTTGGATGGCCACCGACAATATCTTCAAAACCAAAGGTCTTAATTTAATGGGATAAAAAATTTTATAACTAAATCAGGCATGAGAAATTCAATGAAAATATTTTTAAACTATAAAAACAACCGCAAGAGGGCGTAACTGCTACGGTAAACATTAGAAATCGTTTTTTTCAGTGGAAATGCCTTACTAAGCTACAATTTAAAATAAGTTTTTTTAAAGCTTAGTTCACTTTAAACAACTTTTGTTTAAAACATTTTTTGATGTTTCCCATAATAAAGCCAGGGGGCGCGGCCAAACCTTACGAAACAAAAAGCACTGTAATTTCTATAATTTTTAGCCGATTTGGATAAATTTTTGCTTATTTGAAAGGGCATTCAACGTAGATTCTGGGCTTATAATCATACTTGGTAACAATCGTTTAATACATTTGATAGAGGTGGTTATCTCCAACGGAAGTTGTTTTTCCAAATTTTCTCTAAAATTTTAAATGGAAGGATATCATTCTTTTGTATTGGTTTTGTAGAACTTTAATGGTCTAAGATATTGGCGAAAACCCCGTGTTGATATCTCTTGTCGTTTTCGAGATATGACCAAAAATGTCTTTTTCTGGTAATTTTTCACTACCCCGTTTTTATTAACGTCAAATCTTAACTGAAATAATTTTTTTTTAATAAAATTTATTTATTTTACCTTTACCAATAAATTCTTTTTTTGTGTTTATTTTTTATTTTATTTTTAATGGCATTTTAATGGCAAATAATGTGGTTTCAGCATTATCGATGCCCAGCACATTTTCCTCAAATTGTTAGAATATTTTTGGATTTTGGATAACACATTTCCTTGACTTTTATTTCTGAGGAAGAATCAAGGGAATTGTTTACCATTACCAAACACCACCCACAACACGGTAAGATATAATAAATCGAATAAAGGATGCTATTTGCTAGCTTGCCCTGATCTAAAATCGCGGCAACAGTCTTTAATACAAAACTTTTTTCTTTGAATAATGACGGCAACCAATTTGAACATTTGATATAGGTTCAACTTATGTTTTTTTTTGTTTGTTGCTTACTACTCCAAGTTGGTTTTCTAATTTAAGTGTTTGTGTTTCGTGAGATTTCCTTAATTTTCAATTAAAACAAAAAACACAGTGAACTTGTATGATATTTAATAATTACTTAAACATAATAAATTACACGGCCATCTAAGATATCGACAATATTAAAAATGGGGTAGTGAAAAATTACCAGAAAAAGACATTTTTGGTCATATCTCGAAAACGACAAGAGATATCATTACGGGGTTTTCGCCAGTATCTTAGACCATTTAAGTTCTACAAAACCAACACAAAAGAATGATATCCTTCCATTTAAAATTTTAGAGAAAATTTGGAAAAACAACTTCCGTTGGAGATAACCACCTCTATCAAATGTATTAAACGATTATTGTCAAGTATGATTATAAGCCCAGAATATGCGTTGAATGCCCTTTCAAATAAGCAAAAATTCATTCAAATCGGCTAAAAATTATAGAAGTTACAGTGGTTTTTGTTTCGTAAGGTTTGGCCGCGCCCCCTGGCTTTATTATTGGAATCATCAAAAAATGTTTTAAACAAAAGTTATTTGAAGTGAACTAAGCTTTAAAGAAACTTATTTTAAATTGTAGCTTAGTAGGGCATTTCCACTGAAAAAATCGTTTTTTAGTGTTTGTCGTAGCAGTTACGCCCTCTTCCGGTTGTTTTTATAGTTTAAAAATATTTTCATTGAATTTCTCATGCCTGATTTAGTTATAACATTTTTTATCCCATTAAATTGAGACCTTTGGTTTTGAAGATATTGCCGGTGGCCATCCAAAATGGAACGGCCTGTATACAATAAAAACAATTTCTAATCAATCTACAGTTTTCTAGCGTTCAAAACGATGCTCTAACACTATAGGAATTTATGTAATATGTACTCACACTCAAGATGAGTTGGAAATTAAATGGTTTCTAGAGAGTTGGGAAATTAAATGGTTTATAATTTATACTATACAGCAATAGTGTTTATGATACACTGTTCGTTCAAACAAAAATATTAGTTCAATACACGCACTTAATTGTTTGTACACTTTCCAATTATAATTTATTTCAATTTAAAGTCATAAAATTAATAAATTATACCACTATTTGCATTAAGGCTATTTCAGAAATGGGACAAAAATGGCGTCGAAAATGTAGGTGGCACCACCCAACTACCGCAAAAGTGTGTCATGTGAGGCCCTTCACTACGACGAACAAATATGACCTCCTGCCGGAAACGAGGATCGGGGCAGCTGCCTTGCTGTTGCTCACGTTAAAACCGGGCCAGTACTCGTCAAGTGAAGGTGGGCCACTTGTAACTACGGGTGCAGGACGAGCAATCTACTTGTCGGTACTACTAGTGGCACGTCACACGTTGTAAACACAATACCCATCATCACCTTCACCACAATTAGAATACACATCACTCGAATCACAACAAATACATAACGCACCACTCACAGAACTACAAAGAATACATGAACCGTATTCTGTGAACAGTATTCTGTATGACGCTGTAAATAATGCAAATATTATGTTTGAAAGTAGATAGGTAATGGCACTTCTGGCTCACTTTGACCTCGTTTGACCCCAAGGTCGCGGGGCGTGGCTAACTCTTCCTCTGACTATTGTTTCCTGCTCAAGGTCGACGTTTCCGGTTATGAACTTGGCTAAACATTCCGGTTGGGAACTTGGCTCAACGTGTCCGCTTGGAAACTTGGCTAACTCGTGTGCCTGAAGGCCAAATGCGTGCGTGTGAAACTCTGCTAACTTGTCCTCGACTTAATGTGTAGGCGTGAAACTCAATTGTCCTTGACTTGTCAAATGTGTGGGGGCTAACACATTTCGAGGTTATTCTCCTGGCGGTCTCGAAAAGTAAGCGCTAAAATCAAGGGTAAATGTCGGGGTTTAGATATGTCAAGGCCAAAAGTGTGGAACGTGAAACTTGGCTAACTCATCCAGTCGTTAGATATCAAGGCCGCGCGTGCATTTGAAACATGGCTAACTCGCCGCGTGATTCTTAACTTAGCTATATCAAGGACAAGAAGGAATGTGAGTGGGGTGATGGCGATATAAAGCGACGTTTAATGTACGAGCTCAGTCGTAAAGATGTGGATCGCTTACGCCGAACAATCCTGGATTAAAGCCAC
This sequence comes from Pyrocoelia pectoralis, assembly GCA_036250285.1. Classification (NCBI taxonomy): domain Eukaryota; kingdom Metazoa; phylum Arthropoda; class Insecta; order Coleoptera; family Lampyridae; genus Pyrocoelia; species Pyrocoelia pectoralis. The sequence goes on from CM070075.1 coordinate 54,654,535, forward strand.
CAATCTTAGAATGGCTGTAGAACGCCTCAAACAACAGTTTTCGGCGCTAGTATTTGATGCCGAGCACGAGGCTGTATATGGACGAGGTGATTTTAGCTAAGAGGAATGCAACGCTCTTGCCAATAAATATATGTTGGGTGTGGCCATACGCGAAAACTTCTTAGATTTTAAATATTCTGTTGAGTGCCTCATTAGCAGGTTAAAAGGGGCCCGATTGGAGGAATTTGCGAGTGAGTTAGATGAATGATGTAGCGAGTCCTCGAGGTCATCATCGTTGTGTTCTGGCGAGAACGTGAGCGATGAAGAAGAAGACGAATCAAAGAAGTGTATATAATGGTAGTGTGGTCTTTTGCGTATGGGTGGGTGAAGCAAGAAAAGGCCTGCGGATAGACATCGTAAAATAGAACAATAGAATTCCGTCACTCTCCGTCTTACAAGAAAATCGTCGCGTATATCGGATTACAATATAAACAGCATCAACGAAGCGCTAGGAACTCAGCCGGTAACACGAAACTAAATAGATCTTAGCAAGCTAAATGCCATCACATTCGGCAAAAGCTTCAAAAACGTTAAGGATATGGAAGTGGGGTGAGAAATATAAAGTTATCAGGATTGATGTGATTAATACGAAATATGGCGACCGAATTGTCTTGGAGACGGATAATTTTAAATGTATACCACCACTACGCTTTTATGAGTGCTTCAAGGAAGATAATCGACTTCAAACCTTCAAGCAGGCGAATAAGGATATATTCATTGCAAGCGTCGGATTGGCTGGAAAAACTACTAATTTAAAAGTTATGTAAATATATGTATAATAAGGGAAACTATGTAATGGAACCAAAGATTTGCAAATGATACTCGAGAAATATGGATCATGTGCGCAATGTGCCAATGTTGGGCACATGAGGAATGTGCCGGGGCAGAAAAGGAGCCATACATTTGTGATTTTTGTACTAGATAAATCAGTTTAAATCTAGATATTTTTTTATTTCGCTTTGTTTTTTAAAATTATGTTTATTTCTTTATTTAAGAATTACCTTTGTTATTTTGTTAACCTTCATTGAGGAATAAAGTTTTATTTTCGTTATTAACAAATATAAACACAATATTTATTGCTAAACATTGAAATTAGTCCTATCCCACTTTAGAGTATACTGGTATTCCACATTTCAGTGAGTTCAGTAAAAGTCATTTCTTGTAATTTTTTTTAACAAGCTTACGTCACTCAATTTGTCTAAACTTTTGGCCACAAATTAACAACCCCTTAGTTCATCCATACCCAAAACGACATAAATTAGAATTAATATTTTCATTTTTTTTCCCGAAATGGTAGTCCACAATCGGCTACTTTACTCTATATATTTCACGCCGTAAATTTGTGACGCCGCTTTGTTTCGTAGTGAAACAAAATCCTAGATGATATTGTGACTCGGCCAGATGTTGGCTATGTTGCGAATGCACTGCGTCGGTTGTAGGTTAGTTTAGCACTGTTTACATGTTCTGCCATTGTGCGGCATCTCTCCCCACGAAAAGGAGAGTTGCGGCACTGGAAATAGGGAAAGATCGTTTATTTTTATGTTTGGCCAATTAATTCGGCTAATAGCATAGTAAAGAATAAATTCTAGACGTAGGACGTAGATATTATCAATAGTACTTACCTTTATGCATACTTACCATATTATTTTCCTCGTAGAATAATGCCACGAAAATATAAAAGAGCAGTAATTCACATGGTCAGAAGAGCAGCTACGTGAAGCTATTGAAAAAGTGAAGACTGGCGAAATCAGTCAAACATACAGACGCTACCACGTACCTCCAAGAACGCTGAAACAAAGGTTACAATCCGGAAATTTTGAAAAGGGTTCTCTTGGACCTCAAGGTACCTAAAAGTCTTTATTTGGCAGAGTTATTTGAAGTTAGACAGAAATCGTTTTTCAGGCATTCTGGGAAAAAGACAATGAAAACCGGCTTGTATCACATATTCAACGTTTGTCAGAAGCTGGATTTGCACCGGATAGGCATACAGTTCGTACACTTGCTTATAAATTTGCAGAAAAGTTAAATGTCAAACATAAATTCGATGCGGAGAGAGAAATGGCAGGTTTTGCTTGGATGCAGTCGTTCTTAGAAAGACATCCAGAACTGTCCGTTAGACAAGCAGAAGGTTTGTCATTATCCAGAGCACGTGGAATGAATCGAGATGACGTCAGAACATTTTTTGAACTCTTGAATGAAATTCTAACAGAACACAATTTATTAGAGAAACCATCGCATATCTTTAATATGGATGAGACGGGGGTATAACTTATAAATAAACCCGGGAAAGTTATCACCACTAAAGGAACTAAGGATGTTCACGTCCTTACATCGAAGGAAAGAGGTGACAATGTTACTGTTGTCGCCTGTAGCAGCGCGAATGGACGTTTTCTTCCCCCAGTGTTGATATTCAAAGGAGTGAATAAAAAGGCAGAATTTTCGGATGGTTTACCAGCAGGATCTAAGGTTTACATGAATAAAAAGTCATCATTCATCAATTCTGAGTTATTCGTCCTCTGGTAAGAACATTCATTCCCAACAAACCATCCGGAAAATGCCTTCTTGTTTTAGATGGACATACGTCCCATAGCACAGATACTGACATGCTGCAGGTAGCAGACGATAATGACATTATCATTCTCTGCTTACCGAGGTCACTGTACGCAAGCCCTACAGCCCCTGGATAGAAGTTTTTTTGCCCCGTTCAAAACTTATTTTCAACAAGAAGCCCACCTCTGGATGAAAAATCATAGCAACAGGAATTTTACAAGGTACCAAGCAGGTGATGTAATCGGAAAAGCTTGGATCAGAGAAGCCTCCATAGTAAGTGCCATAAATGGGTTTAAAGCTTGTGGAATACATCCCTTAGATCCAAATGCCATTCTTGACCACTTTTTCAGCATAGCAGATGCTGCAGATGTTGTCAGAACTTCTGAAACTACGTCCACTAACAATGAAGAACCACTGACACCACTAGCACCAAGATCCGTCACACCTAATCTCGTGCCTATTGCAGAGCCTCAGCCTTCGCTGTCAAAAGCAAACAAAAATTCATCCACATCAGCAACGAAGAATATCACCCCAAGCAAATTTTTGCATAAAGTATCGCCGATTCCAGTAGCTCCGATTCCAATCTTCAAGCGGAGGAAGCAAAGTGCGACAGTGTTGAATTCGCCCCAAAACATAGAAAAACGCAGGATCCAAATCGCAACGAAAACAACGTAAGTCAATCGAAAAGCAATAACGAAGAAAGGTTTAACCAGAGAGTCTATGAAGGCGCGAGTGGGTAAGTAAGAAATGGAGAAGCAGTGATGAGGAACCTCTTGCCAAGCAAGGAAAGAGCGATGCTAGCGATGATTGTGAATGTGTGGAGTGTTTCGAACTGTACTCTAAAACAACTAAAACTGTTTCCTGGTTCCAGTGTTTAGAATGTGAACAATGGTTGCATGAAACGTGCACCATGTATGGAGAAAGGTGTAATTCATGTTCCAGAAGTGCAATGAAACAAAAAAAGGGAGCTGCTGCCAGTACTTCATAAGACGGCATCTCCCCCCTTCTTCTGCGGCGTCTCTCCCACCTTGAGGGGAGAGATGCCTCTTTGCATACAAAATAATTTTTATTTTTTTATACCTATAAACTAAAATGTGTTGACTTTATTTTTTATGATACTTGTAGAGTTATGTTAATTGTTTGAAATACTAGCTTGGCGAATCCAAAAATACATGATTTTGCATGTTAGAGTATTTCTTAGAAATGTGCGGCAACTCTCCTCGACAACATTTTACAGTCATAGCGAAGTTCTCGTGATGGACGGTAAGTTTTTTTTCTTAAAAGGAAACCTTTGCAACAATAATTTCAATTACAGCAGCAGTTAAAACTGCGCTTGCAAAAATCGAGGATGACAGTAGATTTAGTGGCTATGGTAAATATATTCAAAACATTTTTGTTTGTTTTACAACTGTATAATTTTCTGTTCTAGAAAAACGAATTTTATCGCTCGCGATAGCCACAACAGGAATTGTAAGTGGATATTATTATTATAATAAATCGACGGCGTCACGACAAAAAGGCGTAAGCGACAAAAATCACAAAATGAGATTATTATGAAACACGGATTCTAATGTCCTTGTCCTCTGTTTATCATTCGCGTTGTATGCACCAATATTACCAGAATTATTCAATTTAGAATTAAAGTAGCGTAAGCGACAATTTCACTCGATAAAGAAGCGAGCTGTAAATTAGTAAACGCCCATATCTTATGCGATCAGCTGGTGTTTACGTTTGTGTGTGTTTTTTACTGTTTCCAGAAAGGTACGTACTTTGAATTTGTTAATTTGATTATAATACTAGAAGGACTAGTCTGTATAATATAAGTTTTTAATATTCAGAATTCAAAATATTGTAAAAATCTTTAGAAAATAGAAAGTTGTCGTTTACGCCTTTTAGATGTTTAAGTTTTAGTGGCTTATCCGCCAATTCGTAATGGGTAATCAGCAGTAGCTTTTCGGTAGCTTTTTTAAAAAAATGCATGAAATTTGTTAATAATCATTGTCATAAATTGATTGCAAAGCTATTCCAAATTCTATTTTGTGAAAAAGATTAACTATCAAATTTGCAGTTAGTTTTAAATTTAATTTGTAATTGTAGTTTCGTTAGGGCGCTTACGCCTTTTTTTATTTGTAGATGTCTCGTGGTAAAAGAATGGTAGATTTAGTAAAGAATCCGTTAGGTGATAACTCTATTGAAAATTTTGAAGATAAAGAAAATGACAGCGGCATTGCGAATAATAATAATGTAGCATTGTTAAGAGAAGCACTGCAAAACGACGTCGTGATTTTGGATACGGAATATACAGAATCTATAACTGAATTTGATAAATTGTCAGAAAACGCAGTTATTAATACTGACTTAGTATTACCTGAGTTTGTTGAAGGTTGTGTAGAAGAAGAAATACTGACAAATAACGACGTTACCAATGATGATGTTACCATTGAATATTATGATATTTGTGAGACTGATTATGTTAGTATAGAACGCAGAAAGACTAAATCGAAAACACAACTTGTAGACTATTCAGATACCGATGAAAGCTCAGAAACTTTTCATCAGGAGTCGACAAGCGAAAAACAAGTATGTGAAGAAAATAGGGATAGTGATGACGTTGTAGAGAATAGGGATTCAAGCGACTCGTCCAGTCCTGAAATTTCCGATTGCGATAGCGATACAAGTGACATCACGTCGTCATCTTCTTCAAGTGAGTCGATTGAAATGATTAAAGGAAGAAGAAGTAAAAAGAAGGAGAGAAAATTACAACTAAATAAAAAGCATCGGCAGTTAGGTCGATCTTACCTAAATTACAAAAAACAAAAAATAGGGGCGAAGAAAATATTACCAAATCCATGTCTTAATAAAAAATGTGTAAATGGATGCAATAGATTTAACGAAGCCGAACGGGAGAATATCTTTTCTTTATTTTGGAGCTTAACAACTAATTTAGCGAAAAGAAGTTTTATCAACGGTTGCGTAAATATAATTCCCATTAAAAGAAAAAGGACTCTAGCCGAAGTCTCTAGAAGGAGTCTTACCTATCAGTATTTTTTCATTAAAGAAGAAGTGCAAGTACGAGTATGCCTACAGTTTTTTTTAAATGCCTTAAATATCTCTCAAAAGCTGGTAAGATATTCAGTACAGGGAAAAATAAAAGAAAATAAAGACGCGAGAGGAAAGCACGAACCAAAGCATAAAGCAACACCTGAACAAATACAGGAATTTAAAAGTTTTATAGAGGGCTTACCAGTAGTGCCATCGCACTATACACGTTCATCCACCAAAAGATTGTATCTTCAATCAGATGTTAAAAGTATTGCAAACCTGTACAGAATGTACTCTTCATTGATAACAGATCGTGGTAACAAACCTTTCAGTCTTTCCTGCTTTAAAAAGTTTTTCAAACAAGACTACAATATAGGAATTCATGTACCTAGGAAAGATAAGTGCGTCACATGCGAACGATATAAAAATATTTCAGATGAACAAAAAACAGAGAAAGATCGTAATGAATACTTGAACCATCAAAAGCAAAAGGATGATGCCAAACAACTTTTCCTAAGCGAGCAAAGTAAATCCTTAGAAGATAAATCAATTGTTGTTTCGTTCGACCTACAGAAAGTTCTAACTACACCACGTGCACCAAATATGTTATTTGGTTTCTCGCGAAAATATGCAGTGTATAATTTTACGATATACGAATCTAAATCTCATAATGCCTACTGTTATGTTTGGGGTGAGAAGGATGGTAAAAGAGGTGTAAACGAAATTGGCACTAACCTGTATAATTATTTGGTTAAATTAGATAATGATGGAAAGTATAATTCAGTATCGCTATATTGTGATAATTGCCCAGGGCAAAATAAGAATAGATTTATTTTGACCTTGTTATTACATTTTATAAGAAACTCGAAATCAGTTACCAATATATCCCTCACATATTTAGTAGTAGGACACACGTACATGCCTGTAGATAGCGTACATGCTGTCATCGAAAAATATACCTCTTCTATGAACGTCCAAGCTCCGTCGGAATGGCCCACTTTAATTCGAAATGCAAGAAAGAGGCCCAAACCTTATGAGGTTATCACGGTAGATTTTTCTGAATTTTTAGATTGGAAAGCTATTGCCATTTTGAAAAAATTGTATACGTCCGAGAAGCTTGAACTTAAAATAGGCGATATCAAAAGAGCAAAATTTTCGAAAGCAAGCTTAAATTCCATTGATATTTCTACAAGTTACTCTCCAGATGCACCCTTCTCTAAAATCGACTGGCCAGTCAGACGAATTCCAACTGTTCCTAAACTTTACTCATCAAACCTGCATATAAACCCTAAGAAATTAAAAAATTTACTAGACTTATGTAAAAACCTAACAATAAAATCACAATACCACGTGGAATATTTTTCTCTTTCTTCTAACGCGAATGTGCCTGATACACTTCCAGAAACGGATTTGGAAAGTGACTAATGACAGAAAGGATTATCTGTAATCGAGTTTTTTTTTAATAAAAATATTATAAACACCCATTAGGGCAGGTTGAAAAAGTGGTTTTTTGGTTTTTTTATTGTTCTCTTGTTATTACTGATTTATAAAAAATATTATTATCTATTATTATTATTATAAAAGATCACAATAATTATAATAAAGTTTTTGTTCGTTCTTTCTAACATCATTTTTTATTACCAATAATTTTTCTATTATTATTTTTGTTCATTATTATTTTTTATTATAGGGCGTACGGCGTATATGCCAATTATTAAAACACCTTATACCTTGAACGGCTTAAACACCCTTTCAAATCCATAAAACTATGACAACGAAAGGCTTACATACCAAGACAACGGCGTAAACACCAAATGCAAGTTTAAAAGGGCTTAAGCGACAAAAGTGCTAATAAATTGACCAATTTATTGTTTATGCAAATTTGAATTACGCAAATTTTTACTAAATAATATTTTACTGATTTCTGAAAAAAAATTGATCGAAAATAACGACTTCTTCATTTTTTATCTGAAACACGGCTCTCCTGTAAAATTTGGCAAAAGGCGTTTACGGCTTTTTGTCGTGTCGCCGTCGAAATAATCCCTGTTTTATACTTGTATTTTATGTAGAGTGATTACATCGTGGTGCAAGGGAGCGAGGAACCACCGCTTTATTGCCCGATGGTGGTTCCACGGGGCTGCACAAGGGCACAATTTTACTGTGCAAATTTGCCCATCGCTAGGGGGGATCATTATTGAGATATGTAAGTCTTTTTAATGTTTAACCGTTCTCACATTTATGCCGGCTATTGCTTTAGTTTGAATAAAGAACACCTTTTTTATTATTCTTGTTTATTGCTATCCTATAAATTGTTAAATATGCTTTAAATAGGACGTTTTTCAGTAAAGCCTACTTCACGTATATTTTGTTTACTTGCACTTAAATGTAGTTTTAAAGTGGAAATGACCGATTATGTTTCCAAAAATGCAAAATTTGAGGTATAAATTCTCTCTTTCTAATTTGAAGCACTTCGACAGATGTTATTTAAAAACAAGAGTTGAGAAAAATATTAAGCTTTACGGTAGGTAAACCTTTTATTCGAAGACGTCGCCCTTTCAATATCTTGTGGGAACATGGCGGAAAAAAAGAGTCCGCACGATGACGCGCCGAACCCCGATTTCGGTAGTCGCGCCCATACGTGACGTCAAACCCCCACATGACAGACACGAATGCGCGTTCGAGTAACATCGCTACCGAGAGCCGACGAAGCGCTACCGAGCACCAACGAAGCGCCCCTGCAGGGTATAAAAGCGTGCGCGCGACGATCAGGAAATCACTCTTCTTCCGGAGTTGTTAATAGCCTGGAAGGAGTCTCATACCCCGTGACCGGAGTTGTTAATAGCCTGGTTACACGGGGCACCGTCCGAAGCCGGAGTTGTTAATAGCCTGGCTAAGGATAAGCACTTGTCGCTACCACGTACGCCAGTCAAGCGGCCGCGGTCCAGTTCACCGTGTTATTCACCGGTGCGACTTATCATTACACCGCTACCACGTACGCCAGTCAAGCGGCTGCGGTCCAGTCCACCACGTTGTTCACCGGTGCCGCCTATCGTTACGCCGTTGCCGCCAACGCCTACAAAGAGAGGCCACCATGGAAGCTGGTGCCGATCGACCTCGACACAGGGCCCTGCTACAGTGAACCTCATAGCCGACCCCTGCATTTACTCGACCCACGAAGACAGTGCGTGAAGTACATTCGTTCTTTAAAGATCGGCGCACACGCACACGCGGACAATCTCATAATTTACAGTATCTAAGTGTATATTAGAGGGAGATCGTTATAATATGGCAATTTACTTATTAACCCTAGAATGGTATCGTTCGTAAAATTTACGTAACCTCCATCAATTTCTGATAGTACGCCCGTGTTTGTGAAGATTTTGTCTCCCCCTTCCAGCAGTGCTTCTCTAGGTCTATTACATATTACGTCATGAAATCACGTCGCTTACCTTCAGTCAGTTGCTGAGTGGGAAGCGTCGCAGCAAAATTCAGGTCGTAAAACGTGACGATACCATTAAGCCGTAAACTTTTAGTGTACATTTGACGTGACAATACCGTTTGCATATAAATTTTACTCTCCCGGTATTTTATACTTGTAATAGAATTTAGCTGACATTATGGCTTCATCCTCACGAGGTTTATCTATCGAAGAACTGGAACGACTTTCGTATGAAAGTACTGACAGTGAATTCGAAAATAATTTAGATATTGAAGAAGATGGTGAGGATTCCGATGATTCCGGTAATAGATCTGACCACGAATTGCTACCTGAAGGTGAATTTGAGAAACATCTAGATGAAGCGTGGAAAAAAAACAGAAATGAACAGGAAGTTTTCGTCTCTAAAAGCCGAAAAAAACCAAAGTTACCAAAAAAACTGAAGATGTTTCCCAAGAAAACCATAAAGAAAATGTTTCTCAAGAAAATCATGTAGACCAGGTAGGTCATCCTATGTTATTTTTATTCGTTGAAAATAATTTGAGGTTTTTTTAGATACCAGTCTCAGGTACAAGTTCGTCTGCTTCCATTAATAATTACCTAATTGTTCCTGATGAAGCTGTGTTGGAAATATGCATAATATCTTATAAACCAAGCTCGTACGTAATAATAGATGAACAACTGGTGGGATTTCGGGGACGGTGTCCTTTTCGCATGTATTTATCTAGTAAGCCGGCCAAGTACGGCATTAAATTTATTTTACTCTGTGATACTTCAACGAAGTATCTCATTGATGCACTTCCATATGTTGGAAAATCCACTAATACTTTTGGACAACCACTGGCGGCGTACTGCGTGGAAACTTTGACGAAATCTATCCATGGCTGTAACAGAAACGTGACAATGGATAATTGGTTATCCGTTTGGCAGAAAAATTACTTCAAACTCCTTATAAGCTAAACTGTACTTGGAACGTTAAAAAAAAATAAAGCTGAAGTGCCATCCAGTTTTATTGAAAATAAGAAAGAACGACAAGCGGGTACGTCTTTATTTTGATTTAGTAGCAGCAATTTATCTCTGCTATCATACAAGCCAAAGCCCCAAAAAGTGGTGCTCTTGTTATCATCTATGCATCAAACTAATTCTGTAAACAAATCCAATCACAAACCAGAAATGGTTAATAATTATAACTCAACAAAGGGGGCAGTGGATACCTTTGATCAAATGTGTGCAAATTTGAGTTGCAAGTTGAGTAACTTTTCTCTTTATCTTCCTTTATGTGCACATTTTATATGACTTTTGAAACAAAAAGAGGGTATACTGTAGCTTAAAAAGTTGATGTGATAAACAAAAACTGAGGTTATTTTCTTAATCAGTGGCCAAAAGTTAGTCAAAAACAAGTCACAGATCTAAGACAACGAAATGGCTGTTCCGCAGTGTAATCGATTCGAACGGAGGACCTCCGCAACGAAAATATTTATTTACCAGGGTGGCTAGTCCAAAGAGACCGTCAAAAATATTTATAATAATAATAAATTATAGTTACCTTAATTTGATCTTCTAGAACTTCACATATTGCTGCACAAACTTCAGGTACGAATTTTGAAATCGCTTGCTTTGAAATTAACACGTGCGACGTGGCAGAATTAAAAAATGTTTCCAGTAAGAATCGAAGCCAGAGTTCCGAAAGAGTTGAAGTTTGAAGGAAATGTTAGGATTTTCTAACAGAACTAACTACACAACAAAAGAAGTTTATTGTGGATAATTCACCTTGTCGACCACCAGGACCTTTTCCACGTGATACCCGAAAAAGAAGTTTTTCTGATTTTTATTAGAAAAAGTTAACATGATCCGGAATTAACACCAAAAGGATGCTGTTCGGTCTCACCCCCCTTTAAGGGATTAACCTGTAAACGGTGCGTATACCTGAAGGAATAAAAACAATCCTTAAGACAGCATTATTCACATCATTTTCATTAAACATGGTTCGTTGTGCATGCAAAGTACCACTTAATGTGTAAATAAATTAGTTGACGAGCTACCGTTTTCTTTATCGTAAGTGAAAATAAGAAGAATTTACGAATAGATTCTTCGCATCGAACATGGTCCTTCGAGCTCCTAACGTACAATCGAATCAAACATCGTCATCGACAATCGAATCAAACATAGTCATCGGAAATCGAATCAAACATAGTCATCGTCAATCAAATCCGAAACATGGTCAACACCAATCCAACGTGTCAAATCGATCGTGATTACGAGGAGGTCGCTTTCCAATCAACGTGTAAATCTTTTCCATTACATTCTTAACAAATTCTTTTAAATTTGTACATTTCCTTTTATATCAAGTCGTTTGCGTTTACATACAATATCACAGCCAACACTAGATCAGCTAATGTCATTCATAAGTTAGATAAAAATAGTAGTACCACCGTTCATCAGTTATGGACCTCTACAATTTAAAAATAGTTCTATTGATATTACGAACGTAAGGGAAAGGTTAGCCACTACTTCGGACATTTATAATGCGTATGAAAACGTACAAAATGAAATCGAATTGCTCGACGCAAGTCAAGACAAAGATCACGACGAGGTTGAAGAACTATTTTTCGACGAGAGCCAAAGCCGAATTATTTTTGGAAGGTCATCCATCAAACAACGTGGTTGTGTTGTTCTCAGTTGTTAAATCATGTTGGTTATTTTCCAAAAAGAAAAATTCGTTTGCAACTCGCTTCGATGACTGGATACATATCCATCGAGCTATTTGCCGACATGAAGTAGATGCCGAACATAACAGTAGTTGTGCAATACATGATAAATGGCGGTTAAATAAAACAATGGACAGTGATAGCTGAAATCCGAAACAGCATTAACAGATGGGCCATAACCTTTGTCTGTTTTGGCGATTCCCTTCACGTTACTATTAAAACGTTAAATCCAACACGATGGTCAAGGAATTGCAATCTTTAAAATTTAGATATACATAAAGATGGAAAAATTATTAGGTTTGGCGCCTGCTAGTTACGCCACTGCCAGGAAAAGACGGTGTTATTCGAACTGTGACAATAAAAATTCGTAATGGTGAAATTAAACATTAGCAAACTATCCTATAATATAATATTTATAAGCATTTTTTCAAAGAAATCTCTTTCCCATTTAGAGCCACGTTTTTTAGCTTGGAGCAAATTACCATTTTAAAACAAATGTTTCTTGTTTCTAACAAGCCAATTTTTATACATTTTGATGCTACTAGATCAGTTGTAAGACATCCTTGCAAAGATAAGAAGAGTGTTGCTTTATGCAAGAGTAGTGTCAGTAAGCAAAGTTAACAGAATTTTTCCAGTGATGAGTATGTTATCGTCATGTCACAATGTGGCCGCAATATATAAACTCTTCTACGACTTTAGATACTTTTGTGAAGAAAATAATAAGTGGCCATTGTTTCATTGAGTAGTGTCTGATTTTAGTTTGGCAATTATTCACGCGGCAGTTGGAGCTTTTTGTAATTTAACTTTAATTCAATATTTAAATGTTTGTATGAAAGTGTGCGAAAAGCAGCAACAATTTAGTAAATAAAATGATGTGCAAAGATGTAGAGAAACTGGTACCAATGTAAATTATTTTTTAGCCTTAGTCATAAACATAGAATCCATTCGGGAATTGGACATTTGGTTCCAACATCTGTCAATTGTTTTATTGAGTACATATATATAACAACACTGCAGTACCAATGTAAATTATTTTTTAGCCTTAGTCATAAACATAGAATCCATTCGGGAATTGGACATTTGGTTCCAACATCTGTCAATTGTTTTATTGAGTACATATATATAACAACACTGCAGTTGCCTTATCAAACATAACTCAAATAACATTTTCCGCAGAGAAAAATATTAATTTAAATGAATTCGACGATTCAGAAATAATAAAAACAGAAACATTATATGGATCAATCCCTTTCTATAACAATATGTTGAACATCTTACAAAAATCTATTCATACTCGATTTGGAGAAACACCAAATAGGTGTCAAAATAAAATTTTATTAGATACGATTCTAAAAAAATATCTACCGTTTGATCCTTTCTGGGCACACTTAATGTCAAAATCAGACTCGGTAAAAAAGGGCAAGCAACGCTATTGTCGAAAACTACTTCGGCAATATAAAATATTTAACTTTGGAGAGCGGTAAAAATTTGAAATGTTAAAGATTTATCAGAAATCACAAAATGGAAGTAGAAGGAGTTTGCAAAGAAATACGCATTGGCGTCAATAAATCGGCACTCACATCTAGAAAATCTTCAAAATGGACGCAACAGAATGACTTTGAAGAAAAATCATATGAAGAATTGTGGAAGAAAAAGCGCAAAGTTTCTTACAGCCATTTTGATGTCAAACATTTAAGGGTGATGAGTAGAGCCCGGAAAATATGAAAAATGCATATTCTTTGTTTTTAGCATATCTAGTTGTATGTCGTCAAATCTTTACGATTACGAACCGATTGACACTAATTTTATATTGCATATTTTGCATATTTGTACTTTTCTTGCATTTTTTCGTAAAAATTTCCCTTCTTGGCATATTTATGCATCTCGTACTCGTACCTATAATAAAATGCGTTTCACATTTTTACAAAAAACAAAACAAATTCCAAGAGGATTAAATTTAAAAGTAAATACACGAAAAACCCAAAGAATGAATTCATTCAACGTCAGCTTAAGTAACAAAACAAGAAACAGTAAGACCAAACAGGTACCCATTTAAATAAATAAATTGCAGTTATTGTGTACCTATTTTGTATTGAAATTCAATGCTTTTGACTATTTTTTCAAGGAAATTAGTTAGCTAATTGTTTTTATGGATACTAGATGTAGATACTACCTGAAAATATTTGCAATCTACGCGAAGGGTTTTACGTAGGTATCTATTTTTATCCTTTTATCTTTCTTTAGCTAAAGTACCTACCTAGATTAAGAATGGTTGTTTAAAATTTATTTTAACCCTAAAATTCAAGTTGTCGTAAATTAAATTAAATCAAAAGTATTGCGATATTTTTTAAGTATAGGACTATCGGTAACGCAATAGTTTGTACAAGTATCGAGTATCGTCATAAATATTATTGTATTGTAAAGAACTTTAATATTAATTAATAATTTAATTTCAATAAAATCCTCTTCGGACTGAGAAAAATACATCTTTTAATTTTTTCTCTTTTCAGTAAGCATATTTTGCATTATATATCGGCATATTTTGCATATATTTCGGCATATTTTCGCTAAAAACAATGCATATATATGCGCATATTTTTCAAAATTTCTTTGCATATTTTCCGGGCTCTAGTGATGAGAAATAAAATAAACAATCACGGGAAAGTTCTTCGCCAAGTTGTAGCCCCAATCCAAAAACACAGTCCAATGAAAATTCATTATATGAACTTTGTTCATTAAAATTATAAATGAATGATCTGTGACATTAAAAAAATTGAGAGAGACACGATTTTACAAAGCGAGTGTGAACTTTGGAAACACGAAAGAAAAAAGAGAATTACTGCATCCTGGTTTGGGAAATTTTGTAAATGTAGAATTAATAATAAATTAAATTTAGTAAAACAAATTCAAATTAATAACACACCATTGACACCTGCAGTACGTCATGGAAAAGAGAATGAAGAAAAAGCAAGACAGCTTTATTGCGAAATTCGTCAGGTAAATTGTCGCAAATCTGGATTAATTATACACAAAATGTATCCATTCATTGGAGGATCTCCAGATGGTTTAATTGGTCAAGATGGAATTATAGATATCAAATGTCCATTTAACTTTCGTAATAACAACCCGGAATGTTATCGATTTACCATTTGTCTGTAATGATGAGCTACGAAAAAAATCAGAATATTCTTAGAATTCAATTATTATTCAGAATATTATTTCCAGGGCTACTAGATGTTTCGAACAGAGCTTAGTGTGATGTCGTCATTTACACTTTCGTTGGAATCAAAATTATTAAGAGTTCCAAGGGAAAAAAAGTTCTGGTCAAATTCTATTTTGCCAAAGATTTTTATTTTTTTTCAACAGAACATAGTTCAAGTGGTATCCCATCGGACTGGAAATGGAGACCACTAAATGAACTAGAGTTCCTTTCTAATGGTTTGGTTACCGATCCATCCTACTATAAAACTATCCCTGACAGATGGGAACCTAAACACAATGTTACAAACTCTACAAAAACAAGAAATTATATAATAGGGCGATATGAAACCATTAAAAGTCCCATCAAAGAATTATATATAGACGACTTCCGAACTTTGAACAAGGAAGAGAAGTATCAAGTACTAACTGTTGGATTGGGAACAAATATATTATTCTGTTGTAAGGAAATTGAATTGTTATATAAATTACAGTAGTAGATTTGAACAGAAATCTACAATTAATATTAACAATTGTACTAATAGAGGGCAGAACCATCCAGAATAGTGATGGCCAAACGCAAGACCAAGACAAGACCACATAGGTCTTGGTCTTGGTCTTGTCTTGCACCAATTGGTCTTGCTCTTGGTCTTGCATTGATATCCTTAATCTCGGTCTTGGTCTTGGTCTTGGTCTTGCACCAATTGGTCTTGTTCTTGGTCTTGCACGCAAGAATCTTGCAGTCTTGCATTTTTACACCGTACTTATGAAAGATATCAAATTAATCGACATTTTGTGTCACTAAATGCTACTATTGCAGAGAATAAGAATTGGTATTGGGTTTAATGATCGAAGTAAATTATAATAACTTAATTTATTTTAAAATTAAATACCAATTAATTAATTATTTAATTCACGATCAAGAATACTTTTTTACTAACTTATGTTTCAGTATTCCGATGAGCCGATGACAATTAAAAAAATATATTTATGTTGAAACTTCACATTGAAAGTCAATGTCTTGTTAAGAAAAAAAGTAAAAAATTCTGTCTAACCCACATAAATTATAATAGACGCGGCATCCGGCATATTTCGGCTTTTTTAATGCTTAAGTCATCTACAACTGCATCTGTAGATGGCGATAATTCACAAATATTAAAGAATATGCACTAGATATTGCATTTGCAAACAAATGTTTTTTGTGTGTAGTATAAATAAATAATCGTACGTAATAAGAAAAAAACTGCAAGAGTCTTGCGAGATAGTCTTGTTCTTGCCGATGTCTTGCAGAACTGGTCTTGCATCCAGTCTTGGTCTTGCAACTTTGAGTCTTGGTCTTGGTCTTGCTATTGGTGTTGCTGTCTTGGTCTTGGTCTTGGTCTCGCAAGTCTTGCGAGACCAAGACAAGACTGCAAGACCAAGACCGATTTTGGCCATGACTAATCCAGAAGGTTCGGCGTCTCACGCATATCACCCCTCCCTTTAGATGCCCCACTCACATCCAGTAACGTATATAAGGAAAGGAAGACACTTTTTGAACCTGAGATTTCCTTCCGCTCTCCCAACTCTTAAGCGAACTAACCCGAACCGTATACACCGCTGTAAACAATTTAAATAATTAACTTTGTCAAAAATTAATTATCTTTGTCAATAATTAATTAACTTTGAATTCCAGATGGTTTGTCAAAGACCGGAGGATTGAAACAATTTTATTAATTACCGTAAACTACTAATCAACTCTGTGAATAGGGAATACCCAGATGGTTTGTCAAAGACCGGAGGGTAGCATTTAGTCGACATACCGTAAAAGTCAATATTATTCTAAACACGTACCACCCGTTTAGGGTAGTAAAAGCAAAGTATACGTTTCAAGATAAGTAGTTCCGAGATTACCAGAAACCGCCATTTTACCTATCTTGTTAACTACCTGTTATCACGTATAGAATTCAACGGTTCCATCTCACAAAGGGGGAAAGGGATAATTATAATAAAACAAATTCCAAACCTCCCCTTTAACCAATATAACGTCAAGATTTCATTTTCAAATCCCAATGTCTTGGGGAAATCTTTAGTCAAGAACAAAGATGTCATCAACATTTTGGACAAATCTGGTATCTACCAACTCTTGTGCGGCACGTGCTCAGCTTTCTACATAGGACAAACAGGTCGCTCCTTTTCCACTCGATTCAAAGAACATTCCAATTGCATTAAACTCAATAATCTCACTCATAAATCGGCGTTTGCCGACCACATCTTACATTCCGGCCACTCCTTTGACCGTCTTATGAATTTTAAAATCTTACACTTGTGCCATAAAGGCCAACGCCTTAATGTGCTTGAAAACCTTGAAATTTCCAAACATAAACAGAACAAGGATTTGGTTAATGAAATCACGGATCTTCGTAATGACCTTATTAGTTCAATTTGCATTTAATTTTTAATAGTTGACCCTCGTATAATTTAAAATTTTTTTGACAAGGTCGTTCGTCCACATAGGTGGCGACACCAGTTATTTAGTTTATCACTTAGCGTCAGTCACCATTTGCTTTTTGAAGTTTTCAACATGATGTTAATATCATTAATTAAACAGTTTTATATTCTCTCATTATGGAGAGCTTATTGTTAATATGTTTTAAATAATTTTGTTTTCACCATTATGATTCACTTGTGATTGTTGTAGTGTTTTTTTCCCCATCAGGTGAGTGGGCTCAAACTGTACCAGATGTTAATTCTAATTACCTTAATTTTAGCCACCTTCATGTAACTTTCATCATTTAATCTTTAAGGGCTTGAAAATGAAACTAGTCTTAAGTCGAAACATGTCGCCAAGTTTAACAGAATAATTTTTCGTCGTGCATAATATAATTCTCAACGTTGCACACCTTCGTACTAGTAGTTGCTACAGTCAAGGTGTAGACAGCGTTTCTACGTCAAAGTTTTACCCCTAGTGGTTTGCAGTGCCGCTAGCTTCAATTTTATACAAAAAAAAAAGATATATCATCTCATCGATCATCTACGTTATGCATTATATTGGTTAAAGGGGAGGTTTGGAGTTTGTTTTATTATAATTACCTGTTATCACCCTATTCCCAGAGCCAATTAATCTTAACCGCCACCCGGTAATAATAATAATTACTACATGTACTTACATGAATTTAACAATTACATCAAATCACTTAAGCACTAATAACAAACATCCATAAACGCTAATGTTAATTCCAGGCACGTTATACGCAACCACGTGTGAAGCGACAGGTACTGTGCCGTGGGACAACCAACGCTTCCACTAGAGGGCAGTAGCGCCGGATAATCTTATTGTAAAATTAGTAAATTACCATTCCAAATATCTTGTATGTGGCAAAATAAAAATTAAGTATTTTCACCGACCACTGTACTTACTAAGAACCCGAGACTCCGAATTGAGACACCCGAAAGGTAAACAAAATTAGAAACTCTACCGTAGTGGAAACAAACCGCCACGAGGGAGAGGTGTTACACTGTCGAGATATACCAATTTCAATTTTCAAAGGAGTTTTTTTTTCATTATTTGTATGAGGATCTAGGAAACCATAAGAGTTACACATTTGCTTAAATGGGAAAAGATTTGCTTCTTTAGAAGACACTTTTGTTGATTTAAGAAAATGCATGGCATTTGTAAAAAAGTAAAATTCTCAAAAATTGTTTCAGCGCTTTAAGTCGTTTATTTCTAAAGATAGATAAAAATTGTTTAAATACAATTTGTAGATAATTTTGTATCGAATAAAGTCACCGTACTAGTTTTTTTAATTTTGCTTAGCATTTTGAAGTTAAGAAGCAAAGTTGATTTTTGTTTAATGGAAACGATAGTTGGCTATGACATACGTTCACTGCGGTACGGGTCATATATGTCCCGTACAGGACTTTCCTATTGTGCTGGAGAAATGTGAAATTTTTCGTACAATGCGACAGTTATATTTTTGTTATTTGTTGGCCGAATGAAGTTTTATTTGTAGCGTTTTTTTTCCGTACATAACGGCGGAAATGGAAAGAACATAAAAACGTACGGGGTCAGTTTGTCCCGTCCCGTCTGTAATGTGTAATTTTTCACTTTTCTGCGCTACGGGTCGTATATGTCCCGTACGATATTGACGGTCGGAAAAGTTCGTTACTTAATATTCAATTGTTGTAGTGGGTTTTGAAAAATCTTACGATTAACCACGTGCGATTAACAATGCGAAAAAGGGAGTTCACTATAGGTAAGGATAAACTTTACTATACAGGGTCTCACGGTGACCGTCGGTTAGAAGTATATCAAGAACTGTAAAAGCTAGAAATTTGAAATTTTGCACATGCGACATGGAGTGTTTAATCTAATAAATAAAAATATTTTCCAACTTTTCCACTTCCGGAAATACCGGAGACACCCTGTATGTAAAATGTGAAAAAATCGTTATTGTAGTGATCAAATGGGATCTTACTACAACGTACTTCGCAAAAGTCGAAAATGGTATAAAAAGGTTGCATTTTGTTTATTGTTTGATTCTTGCGTGACAAATGCATGGATATTATATAATTTGAAATATTCTGACAAGAAACTAGCAATGATAGATTTCCATAATTCACTATGTAAGGCGATGAACGTAGAATTACCTCCAAGACCGAGAACTCCAAAACGTGTACACGAAGGAGGGTGTTATACCATCTTAAGAAACACGATGAATAGCAGAGAAGCAGATAAAAAAGCTAAGAAAGTGTCAACGTTTTGTGAAGAGTGCGATGGCAAGCCAGTCTACTGTTTGTCGTGCTTTAATAACGCACATGAGAAGAAGGGCGACATTTAGATTAATACCTATATGAAGTTAGCGCCCAAATAATGGGATTTCCCGTAAACTAAAATAAAGAAAACTTCAAAAAATTAAAAAATGTTTACACTATAGGTTTGTAGCTCGTTTGTACCCGTTTGTGCCTCAAGGGTTAAAAAGTTATGGATGGCTGAAAAAATCGCCAGCGCCCAACTTTAAGATATTTGAAAACGGTCAACGCCATTCGAAAGAGAATCATTTGTGCCCGTTTGTACCTCTTCTCAAATCGTTTGTACGTCGAAGGAACCGGAAGTACAGAATTTACAAAATATTGCAAGAGGTAATTTCGTCAATTTTTGAGATATCTGAAATCGGTCAACGCGATTCGAAAGAGAATCATTTGTACCTCTTCTCAAATCGTTTGTACCTCGAAGGAACCGGAAGTACAGAATTTACAAAATATTGCAAGAGGTAATTTCGTCAATTTTTGAGATATCTGAAATCGGTCAACGCCGTTCGAAAGAGAATCGTTTGCACCCGTTTGTATCTCATCTCAAATCGATTGTACCTCGAAGGAACCGGAAGTACAGAATTTACAAAATATTGCACGAGGTAATTTCGTCAATTTTTGAGATATCTGAAATCGGTCAAATCGGTTGCCTTCGACAAGTTGCTACAAGAAGTATTGGAACTTCCCGATTTTGAAGGTCTTGATATGATAATATTAAAAATAAAAACAATAAAAACTGTTTACCGGCACGAATTGAACAAAATAAGAAAATCAAAGAAAAATGGAGCAGCAGGAGCAGACGTCTACAAGTCGAAACTTGTATGGTTCATCAAAGCAGACTTTTTTTTGTATGATGTTACAACTACCAGAAAAACATCAAGTAATACACACTGGGAGCAATTTTTCATTACCAACTCTCTCCAATAAACTTGAAAATATGTGTACATATTACTGGCGGCAAGTACTTTCCGCCAGTAAACTATCCAAGTGTCCACTACGCTTTAGTCCCTTGCCTCTCAAGTTTTGAAATTTATTGTTTTATGTAAATTAATATGGATATATTTTTTTTGGAGCAATGCGCTCTTAGACGCTATCATGCATTTTTTGATTTTTTCTTATATCGTCGTATATCTCCCACGTTCCAACTATACGGCGACAATATGCGATGTAATGTCCAATTTCCTCCTTGTAATTACCGCCTACATATTCGATTACTACTGAATGTCTCTGAAATAGTAAAGATACCTGACCAATCCGAGAACCCAAGCCTAGTTGCTAATTCAACATTCAACATCTATAAAAAGATGTGCGCCTGTTACAAATGTGGTAATTAGATCATTATTGGAGCATTGCTTGCATTTTGCATTCACATATTGTAATTTTTGAATAACAGCATCTTGCAAACCGCGCATACCGTTTTCATATATTGTTCCGGCGCTTATTTGAATAATTGCGACACTGTCTTGATTAATCCAGTCGCAGGTTGAACATTTTTGTGATATTTCATATGATAGTTCATTTTGCAGCAAATATTTGTCTAATACTGAACTAATACTACATGCTCAATTAAGTCTTGCACTTGTTATTTTAAAGATGTTGCTTAGCCCTTTCTTTATATATTTTTTGTAATATTCCATGTGTTGATACTAGTTTCATAAAATTGAGTAATTCGTGATTTGAGTTATTGTTTAGATAGTCATAATAAGTAATCCAATCACGGTAAGCTACCAATAACGATTGTACAATAGCATCAAATGCACATGTATTACTTATCATGACGTATTGTCCTATAATATTTTGTGGGCGCTACATATTGCCATTTTGTAATACCGGAATTTTCGTGGTTAATTGAGGTCTGTCGTGGATGCTCTCAACATCAGGGCATTTTCTTAAATATTTACTTTTGTTCACTCTATAATTATGCATTTTGGAATACTAGTGCGATCCTTATGTAATACTTTCATGCAATCTTCGACGTACGTATTGAGATAGCAATTGTTAAATACAAGAGTTGCGCATTTAACAGAGCAAAAGAATAATCAACTGCAACCTCTTTTGGACAAGATGCTACAAATCGTAGCCAGTAACTTAAAATATTTGTATCATGTTTTTCCGAAACAATTTGTAATACACGTCAATTTTTTTTTTCAAATGGGACGACTGCTCGGTATAAAAATACACATTTTCCTTTGATTTTAAGTAAATTTCACCGGGAGTACGGTTAATTTTTGCAGATTTAAAGGAATAACAAGACGGTATTTTCAGTTGTTTCAATATTTCCTTATATAACATCTGTCCATCCAGGATTTAATGTCGTAAATTTTTTATTATTTACACATTGTGTCTCGCATTTAGTTGTTAGTAGTTATGTTCTTAGATGAATTAAATTTATAAACTCGTGTAAACATACAGTGGCATCAACACGACGGTGCCCCACCTCACTATCAGGCGCAAATTAAAAGATATTTTAATGAAATAGCAGAAATGGTCCTGTTTTATGGCTGGCACGTTCCCTGATCTTTCCCCCTTAAATTTTTTTGTATTTGAAGTAATAAAGGATCTCGTATATGTTCGATCATATGCAACCCAGCAGAAGCTAAAAGAAGCTGTTATTAATGCGTTTAACAGATTAGGTGGGCGTAAAATTAGGAAAACTATTAACTCCGTGATGAAAAGGTGTCGCATGTGTGTCGATAATTATGGTGGACATTTCGAACACTTACTGTAAATTTCTTTTGTTTTCCATGGCAAGATATGATTTTTGTTAAACGTAATAATAGAAAAACGTGTATTGTGCTTTTATTTATTAAAATAAGGGATACAAACCTTACATCATTATCTACAATTTTACTGAATTTTACTTTTTTAAAAATATCTAGTAAGCCTTAAGCCATGTATTTTCTTAAAAATATGCATTTAATAGAGAATCCTAGTTAGCTGTTAAACCTTGGCTTTACGGATTTCTTAGTCGACATCCTCAAATAAGTCTGAGGCAACCGGAAGGCACCAGTCTAAATAGAATTGCTTTAATTTAGAAGAGACTAAACTATTTTACCGAAACCTAGAAAGTGTGTTCCAAAAATGTACACTTGAGGGATACAGAATATTTAATATGGATGAGACGGGCATAACTACCGTCCAGAAGAAATGTCCAAAAGTTTACTGTAAGAAGGGAAGTAAAGCAAATAGGAACTGCTACATCGGGTGAACGAGGTAGGACGATTACAGGCGTATTCTGCTTGAGTGCTGCGGGCTGCGGGGAATTGCATTCCTTCCATGTTAATATACCCGAGGACAAGGATGGCTCCTGCTTTACAGAAAAATGACCCAGTTGGTACCAATTACCAATGTTCAAAAAACGGTTGGATAAACGTAGATCTATATCTTAATTGGTTACACCACTTTGTAAAACATGCGAAGCCCACCGCTGAAGACCCAGTATTGCTTATTTTAGACAATCACTCAAGTCATATCGGAATAGAATCATACAATTTTTGCAAAACAAATTATACTCATGTTGTGTCTCTCCCACCTCATAGTTCACATCGATTGTGGGCCCTTTTTTATAATTATTAATGTAGATCTGGTGGTGGGTTGTATTTTTAAATCTTTTTAATACTTTGTATGAATTTTTTTTTTAATTTTATTGGTGGTAGGTGTTTCAGAATTAAAAAATATTTTATTATTATTTAAAGTGGAGGTAGTATATAAACGTATAAACATTATTGATAAATCTGCGAAGTTGTTGCAGTGACTTAAACTATTGTTATGATTTGCTGTTTCGAAATTTGGCAATGAATAATTGTTATCGCTCCACATTCATTGTTGTCATTTTATATAAAAATGTGTGTTTTAAAAAAGCAAGTTAGAGATTTGCGCGTATTTTTTTGTGTCCAGTTATGTAGAGTAGTGATTGGTCAATTGGCCATCAGTCAAGCTTTATGCTTAACATTAAAATGTACTTAATACAATATCTACAACAATAGTGTTTTATTTAAACTAGCTACCGAGTGCAGGTTTTCTCGGTTTACGTCGGAGTACTCTCTTGGAGAAGTTCGTGAAGAGTCAACAGTCGCTCAACCAGACTTTCCTTGAAAACCTTCCAGTGCCGATCCGTGGAACAGCTGGTGGACAAGGAGAGGAGTAAGTTACTGACCACAGCTACATCGACGCCCGAACGGAAACGTGTACATGGGAGTGATTTCGATGAGAGGTTGCACTGTCTTTAGCTAAGCGTGCTAGTGTGAGTACATTACTGAAAAACCTATCTTCCATTCTGATCGTGACCACCCGGTCACCTTCCTTAATATGTTTGAACGGCTAGGTGTTACATTGTGGTAACACTGACACTGTTATATTTATCTCGCCATCGTATACAAAGAAATAAAAGTGTTTTAAAAACTTTATCTCTTTCACCATGATCTTTAACGTAATTGTAATTTTCTTGGGAGGTCCATGGGCGTTCCAACATTTCCTACTGAAAATGAAATATATAAAGAAAGAAAAGCTGCTCGAGTATTACCAAAATATGGGGTGGGAATTGAGATTATAAATCCTGTTCGCGAAAGAATGTCTAACCTTGTCCATCTGATCCAGATACCGGTCTCATACTCTATACCGGGTAAGAGTAACCAGCTAAAGTCTCAGATAGATAATGTGTTAGACCAAGTTGACCAGGGTTTGCTAAAGGTACCCGACATGAAAAATGTGGCGTCGGAACTAAACATTACTGTAGGAGATATGGACTCGTTAATAGTTTTCGTTTAAGCCACTTCACAGTTTAAGTTATTCAGTTCTATAATGATATAGGAACCTGCTGTAAATTTCCATTTTATTCGAGAAGTGATAGTGCGCTGAGAAATACGTTTCTAAACCGGTATACCAAAATCTGCGATAAAACCATGGACTTGCACCTGAAGTAGGAAAGTATATTTTTCACTAACATTTGCTGTTTTATATAAATATCACGGTCATATATTAAAATTTATTATGATATGTACATTAGTCAGTGCCGTAATAAATGAGTTATCTGACATTGCGTGTTTATTCCAATCAATTCAACACTTAGGAATATAGTAGTGGCGACGAGGAAGACTGTAGGAACATATCAAATTTAAATTTTACAACGTGGAACCTCAACAAAATGGATCGAGCTCAGTTCAAACAATTTTTAGTGTTTCAATATTCATAACAATTGCTTATTATCATTTTTTAGTTATACCTCAATGAAGTTCAAAATAAAATGATTTACGAATTTGTGTTAAATCCGTATTTGACAAGATAAGACTTGTTCGTTTGAATGACAACAGTGTCGTAGTGACAGCAAGTGAATCCACTCCTTGGATACAAATTAATAGTCAGTTAGTTGTACCATATATTTTGACGCGTAAACTAGTGCGAGCTTCTGCTATTTTATATTTATAATGGCTGACAGTAATGCAGGTCCAAGTACAGGCTCGAAGTCAAGATGGCGAAGGACAAGGTAAGGTTTCTAAACTAGAATATTTTTGTTTGGTTTGTGGTTTCTCGGCAATTTTTGTTATTTTCATAAATAAAAAATTTTTGGTGGCACTTACGTACTACGTTTCGCTTTATTTTTTCTAAGTATTTTCAGATTTTTTGGTTTCTGATTTTTGCAGGCTGACTTCTTCAGAATTACGAGAAGCAATAGAACAGTTATCTGATGTAGAATCAGTTGTTGCTTCCGATGAAGATGAATATGTTCCACAGTTGTCAGATGGCGAATGCGAGGAATCTGACATCGAAAATGATCCTGTAGTGGAACAAGATGATTCTGAATCCAAAGTCGAGCAAGAAGAGCCTACACAAACCCCTTGGGCTGGTGTACCCAGTGGAGTGACACACCATCAACACAAAGGCAAACAGTAAGTCGGGACATTTTACGCCAAAAAAGCGGTGCACCGTCTTTTAGTCGATCACACGAGAAATTTTCAAATTGATTATATCTCAAGAAATGTGTACCTTGAACACTAACCAAAAAGGTAAAAAAGTAACGGATGAATACAACCTAAGATTAGCAGAGAAATATCCACCTCCCAAAGAACCAACACCAAAACAATTTATTCCATTCTCTGAAGTAGAATTAGATCCATTTTTAGGAATCCTTATTGCTGCTGGAGTACATAGATCTAATAAGGAACACGTATCTGAAATGTGGGGTCTACAGTCTTTGCCTCTATTTCGTGCAGCTATGCCTCGTGATCGTTTTAAATTTCTTCTCAGATTTATTCGCTTTGATAATCAAAACACGCGAGCTGATCGAGCCAAAATAGATAAAGCAGCTCCAATTCGAGACGTTTGGACTTGGCTAAATTCAAACTTGGCAAAGAACTACAAACCAAAAGAATGTATTACAGTAGACGAACAACTGTTTCCTTACAGAGGACATACGAAATTTACTCAATACACTCCGTCCAAGCCAGCGAAATACGGGATAAAATTTTTTTGGGCTTGCGATGCTGCAAATGCTTATCCTTTACAAGGTCAACTATATGTATACTGGAAAACCACTAGGTGGTGAACGTCAGGTAAATGTCGGTGAGCGCACAGTCCCTCAGCCCAAAGTTATCGCTAACTATAATTCAGGAATGGGAGGGGTTGATTTACACGATCAAGGTACAAATAATTACAGCGCTATGATGCGAGGTAAAAAATGGTGGTGGCCGTTATTTATAAACATGGTGAATATGAGTCTTGTGAATGCTTGGAAAATCCACTGCATAGTTAGTAGTGAAAAGCTAGATCTTCTTGGTTTTATTCGAAACGTTAGCAGACATTATCTAAGAGCTCATGCAAAATCCATACACTCTAGAGCATCGGGAAGTGTACCGACAAGTCTTCGATATTCAGATGGAGGTCACTTTCCAAACAGATTAGAAAAACAAGTTCGGTGCAAAGTGAGTCATCAAAAGTACGTTGGTCCTGCGTCAAGTGTCTTGAGCGCCATTGTTTCGTACAGTACCACACAGAAACAGTTTAGACGATTTTTTTATTTTATAAGCTTTACAATTTTGAAAGTAAACTTTTATTACGCAGTTTTATTTTTGGGACATCATATAAACCCAACGTCCTCATATGAGGAGGCCATTAAAAAAAATAACGATTAGTTGCATTTAGCCAAAAACAAAAAATAGAGGTTGGTAAAGATACAAGAAACATAATTTTTGTGGTCATACATAATAATTCAAAAAAAAAAATTGCCGTGGGCACAAATGGGTTAATGGATCAACTACATCAGAAAGTGTGACAGCATCACCAATTGTACCGCAACCAAAGTTTTATATTTCGTTCAAAGGCGTAAGCGGTGTGATTGATTAAATATCTAAATTATCTTATCTAATCACCTAATAATTAATTACACTTGTATATGTACATAAACATAACTGTATAAGGTTAACATATTATCAAGTTATTATATTGCTTGGTGGCTCACGTGTATAACGTGGATCCACCATTTCTGGCAAGACAATTAAAATAAAATTTTTGCATCTTTGGTAACATTCTTTCTTCCCAAAAGAGTTCATCTCTTTTTATTTTTTGAAACATCGCGTCTTTTTTGTCCAAAGAATGAAATAACAAAATGTCCGCTGCGTTATAGCCAATTGCCCTTGAATTTGGTACATATAATTATTGTGCGACTCTTTTAATTTTAATTGTCCAGCTTCTATTGCAACATATGTAATGATTTTATTCTTTATAGCGTCTGCTATAGTATAATCTCTTGCAGAATATGGACATTTAGGTAATTTCAATGCATGTGTCATTACCTATTAATATCTTATCTTCTTAACCCATCTGGGCTAGTACCTAAATAATATAATTCGTCTCTACCTATAAAGAAACCACACTCGTTCACCGTTACACCTACATGTTTAGCAAACAGGTTCATAAGTTAGTTATTCCGTAATCGGTGGATCTTGACGATATAAATACAGCAACACTTTTACACTGTTCACACATGTAGTGGTAGGGCGAATTTTCCAAATTTTTCCCAAAGTTTGAAGCCGTCAACCTCATCGACCTTTGTTTCCACAAATTATTGCAACTTTGTCCACGAGTACGAAACTCAATGTCGCTTACTTCAGTTTCTGTTCTTCTTAATTTCTCGAGGAATGAGATGAATATAATGGCGTCATGTCGGAATTTTGGGTATTTGCTATTTCACCAGCTAACGGACCGTCCATCATCAAATGTTGCAGGTTTTGTTTTTATTCTTCGACGTTCTGGGATACGTTTTCGCTTGGCTTTTAGTGTTTTTTTGTGATTTTTTCCCACAAATGTCTTAGTAATCGCGCTAGGACTACGACCAGTTAACGCTTTATGAATAATCGTATGAAATTGACCTTTTGTATTGTATGATATTGCTGCGGCTTCACTTCTGGTTTCATACGCCCTTTTTCGCGAAAAATTAATCCTTTTGCCTCCTAGAAATTTACATACTACGGAATTGTGTTGCTCTGCGTAATTATTGGTCATGTTTAGAATTAAACTTTCGGCATTGTGTACTAGTCGATATACATAAGACATGCTATCCTGAAATAATTCGCATTGCGGTGACAATATTTGTTTCGTTTTGTTTTTCACCACTACAAAAGTATTGCGCACATTCGGTGTGACTGCCAAAATATGATAAGGTCTATTTGTGATATCTTTTTTTAAATTAGCGATGTACCATTGTCATCCACATTCTCTAATCTTCTGTAATCAACTGTTTTCACTACCGACATCCTTAAACTCATTGAATTTTTTAAGTAAATGATTACTACATACTACTTTTTTCACCATCCTGCTTCCAAAAGTTTTTTAGACACACTGCTATTACACCATCACCTACTAGTTTATTATAGATTATTCCATGCATTTCTACATTGCGTCGAAACCCTTCTACAATAATATCAGCTTCCATACTTGTAGAAGTCCCTTTCCAGTTTTTGAATAGTGCGGAATATCGACTTTTTTGATGTGTATACCTCACAAACTCCACAATACTTATTTCTAATACCTATACAGGGTGATTCACGACTATTCCCTCGGTCTCTTGTGCCTAAAGGGTACAAGATATCAGCTTCATTTTTTGGTGACATATGTAAATTGATAACGACTATTTTTTAAAATTATTTTCACTTATACAGGATGCTTCACAAAATTGTAATATATCAAAGTTAGGTTTTTTTTAATGCAACCCCCTGTATTTTATTACATTTTTAGATTATACGTTAAAAACAAAGGTAACTTTATTAAACGTTCGCTATACCTATCGCTTACCAATTTTGAGAAAATATTCAATTTAAACAACGCCTGATAACACGGAAACCACTTACTTTCAGTAACACAAATTTATATCGATTTATCTTCTTCACCTTTAAGGCTTTCATTTGCACTACGTAGGATTTCGATTCTTTGTACAGGGTGTTTAGAAAAAGGATTCATATTTTATATTTTTCAAACATCAATAACTCACTTAACTTAAATGGAACACCCTGTATGTTTTTATTCTATGTTGAATAACTTTTCATTTTCTATCAAAAACTATGAGTAATTGATATGTCTAAAATCAACGATTAAAAAGTTATTAAGATTTTTCTCTAAAATTTTTTTGGAAATTGTTTGTTTGCATTCTAGTAGGCCATGATTTTTTTTTATTGTAGTTGATAATTAGATATGTGATCAAAACTTAATTAAAAATGAAATTGAAGCAATGGAAAAAATACTGTGGTAAATGCCATTTTTTTCCTATGCATAACCGCGCACTCGTTTTCAAGAGATCTTCTAACGTTATAGTGTTATAGTAGCAAACGCATCCTTTATTCTAATCTTCATGTCATCAGCAGTGGTAGGTGGAGTGTTGTAAACTAAATTTTTAATGATAATAATAATAATAATTATATCTAAACAAACTTAATCAAGAAGACTCGAAAAAGTGTTGTTCTAAAATCCGTAAAAATTTTACTCCGTTCAAGTTTCCATCAAAAAATTAAAATTCTCCCAAATACATTGAGGCTCCACCCGTTTTGGCGATCAACAGTGCGATACAGGTGACGATTTAGTAATGAAAGTTATGTCAGTTTGCCAAGCCGTTATGTTGTGGAAAGTGGATTCGTCGGTAAATAAAACATATTTAAAGAATTCATCTTCTTCTCCAACTTTTTCGAGACTCCATAAACAAAAATTCAACCTTCGTTGAAAGCCTCCTCCATATAAAATCTGGTGAAGTTGAAGGTGATAAGAATGGTGTTTATGTTTTTTTCAAAAATATTTAGATAGACAATTCCTCAATAAATGGATTGGAAGGAGGGGTCCACAACACTCCACGTACCACTGATGATGACATAAAGATTACAATAAAGGATGCGTTTGCTACTATAACACCAGATATCCTGAGAAACTTTAGATTTTTTGAAAATCGAGTGCGGTTGTGCATAGAAGAAAATGGTCATCATATTGAGCATTTACTATACCATTTTTTCCATAAATGATTGCTTCTTGTTATTAATTTCATTTTTAATTAAGTTATGATCCCATATCTAATTATCAACTACAATAAAAAAATCATGGCCTACTAGAATGCAAACAAAACAATTTTCAAAGAAATTTTAGAGAAAAATCTTAATAACTTTTTAATCGTTGATTTTAGACATATCAATTACTCATAGTTTTTGATAGAAAATGAAAAGTTATTCAACATAAAATAAAAACATACAGGGTGTTCCATTTAAGTTAAGTGAGTTATTGATGTTTGAAAAATATAAAATATGATTCCTTTTTCTAAACACCCTGTACAAAGAATCGAAATCCTGCGTAGTGCAAATGAAAGCCTTAAAGGTGAAGATAAATCGATATAAATTTGTGTTACTGAAAGTAAGTGGTTTCCGTGTTATTAGGGGTTGTGTAAATTGAATATTTTTCATAAAATCACAATTTTCTCAAAATTGGTAAGCGATAGGTATAGGGAACGTTTAATAAAGTTACCTTTGTTTTTAACGTATAATCTAAAAATGTAATAAAATACAGGGTGTTGCATTTAAAAAAACCTAACTTTGATATATTACAATTTTGTGAAGCATCCTGTATAAGTGAAAATAATTTTAAAAAATAGTCGTTATCAATTTACATATGTCACCAAAAAATGAAGCTGATATCTTGTACCCTTTAGGCACAAGAGACCGAGGGAATAGTCGTGAATCACCCTGTACATATAATAGTTTTTGAGATCTCACACCTATAATGTATCCAACACTGGAATTGGCAGAATAATCGATCCCATAAGATCGTTTACACCACGCTCCATCCGCGATGACTGACACTAGTGGTATACCATTTTCATCCAGTTCACCATCCTCTTCAGCCATTTTCTTTTCTTCTTTCCCAGCTGCTTCCATTTCTATCCAAGCCAGTTTGTGGATTGTGTTGGCCAACAAATCGTGGTGTTGTGTTTACATTCTACTCGATATCGACGGAACAGACATTGCAGTATGAATTTCTTCCAAATTAATATCCTATTCCCGTTGATATGGCACTTAAAACTGCACTAGAGTTTTTGTCTAACAATGAATCATCATTACAGTCTTTATTACACCGCACATTTTACATTTGAGTATAAAATCACTTTTAAGTCCATTTCGTCTTTCTTGTGTAATTATAATTACCATGTTCACTAGTGAGCAACTAAATGGTTTGTGTACTTCGTTGTTCATAATTTACTTAAATAAATACCCTATGTTAACGACTCTTCTACCTTCAACGATTTCTTGCAATACTGGCGTTATCATACTCATATCCGTTATTTTCTTTTTCTATTGCTACATTTGTGTCCTCATGCTCCATAATATCGTGATTTTGACGCATATGATATGGACGCACATGAAGTTGATGGGAGTGAGACTTCTTTATGCAAGTGGTGAATTTCAGTAGACGATGAAACTGGTAGATTCAGGTGTGACGTTCTCTTCCTGAGGGTGGCATTTTGTGGCAACTTGTCCTTTCCGCCCTAATTTGGCTTTTAGTGTTCTAGGAATTATGAAATGTTTCGTACATATTTTTTTGTAATGCTATGTAGATATCATATATTGTTATTAACTTCTCTAAAAACTGTATGAAAGTTTACTTTTGCATCATTTTCTTTTTACTTTGGCGGTAAGTGGAAGTGGAATACCTTTTGCCACGATCCATGATGGTAAACACTATGTAACGAATAAGCAAAACTATAAACAGTATTGTGTTTTGTTATTAATTCATTACAATGATTTTAACATTCCTCGTGTCTGAAGTCATTCCTTTGAAAAACGATTGTTTTTGCATGAGGAATGTTAACAAAAAGTTTAATAACAAAATTATGGTGCAATCCTTTTTCCAATATTCGAAATAACATTGGCACCATTTATAACACCCAAAATGTTTCATTTGTGTCGACGATTTTGAAAAAACCATTGCCGATTTTAACGGCCTTTATAGCAATGTTCAATCTAAGATCATAAAATCAATACAAGGAAATCTGCCAAATCTGTTGAAGTAGAGGAAAAACGCTAAATTTTTTTTTAATTTCAGGGTATTTTATACATACAATAGTACATAAGCAAATTTTAACATCTTCAGATTCATCAATCACCATGAAACGAAAAATCGTTACCGTTTTCGAACCAGTCACTTCATGGGATAGGATTATGATTTAGGTTTTAGGGCCAGTCAAAATTGACACACAAAAAAGACTAAATTCGCAAATGTGCGAGTAGTTCTGAATTGTTGGTATGTTCAATGTTGTTCGAGCCAGTTAGGGTAGTGTATACCCATGATACAATGAAATAGAAGATATGATCGTTATGCGTACCAATTCAGACTACGTTCGCGCATCACGTCACACGAGAGTGATTCTTAATATTCCTAATACAGCGCGTGTAATATTTGCGCTATAATTTATGAATATTTGCATTTTTTTATATACAATAATAAAATGTAAGCAGTATATTACTTCTGGTACATTTTTATACATCGATATTACCTATTTTTACATGTTTGTTGCTGGTACTTAAGTTACTTACGCTTTTTTTAATACCTACTCTGTATAGTGATTTGGTGTTGAGGTAAAAATATTTCACTGAAAATATTGTATTATAAACCTTGGAAAAGCGAATGCTTACCTATCTACTCATAGCCTCATAAGTATAAACAGCATTCAGCAGATTCACAAGGATTGTTCATGTAATTAACGAATAATAAAATTGATCTGGATCCTTATTGAATAAGAATCTGGGAGATTCCGAAAATAGGGAAGTTTGGTTGAAAAAATAATTGGCAAAGGGTTAATAAAGAAAATCATCGTACACGCTAATATATAATTTTATTAAACTTTCTTTTCCTTGATCTAGACTCATCTTTTAATAATCTATTTAAATGTTTCATACGAAAGTACATTCTGGTCGTCCAAGGGCACATCTTTTGCTAATTCCAACAAGTGTTTTATATAGTTTTTTGAAATTAAAATTATATCCGAATTGACTGCTAAAAAGATGATTTCCAGTCGTTCAACGTGTTGCATCATTTCTTCCGATGTTTTTTTCAGGCCTCCTTTTGATAACTGATCTACCCAAGTATGTCGAGACACATTCATGGATTCTGGCTGATTTGTATATAATTTATTACATATAAAACCGGCAATTCCTTCCAGTCCATCATAAGTCAAACTATCGAGTTCCAGATCTAACTGATCGTCTTCTTTTGGTGGCTCATTTCTGAGTTTGGAGCACAGTTGGCTACTTAAATTAATTTCCGTCACGTGTGTTGCGAGGTCTGCAGTTGTGTCTTCTTCTACATTTCCCACATTCGATATACAGCCCTCATTTTTTCCTAATTGTTGGGATGACGTTTGAATGATCGACAATGATTAACACCAAGAATACGTATATTGCAAAAGTACTACGAACTACAAGCAATGATACAGAGTAACAGAAAGTTTACTAATCCTAACACATACGCTATTCATACATGAGTACTACATTAGTATGTGAACGCGACGTTACAACTACAACTTACAACTAACTTGCTTACTCTACTCGAACTCGACACACACGGATCGCGCCTTGAACTTACCGCGCCC
Source organism: Pyrocoelia pectoralis (assembly GCA_036250285.1). Classification (NCBI taxonomy): domain Eukaryota; kingdom Metazoa; phylum Arthropoda; class Insecta; order Coleoptera; family Lampyridae; genus Pyrocoelia; species Pyrocoelia pectoralis. The sequence continues at coordinate 54,688,409 of CM070075.1, forward strand.
CGCGCACTTTCAACACTAATACATAGGATCTCAATCGATATTGGAATTCTAGTGGTTCAGGTGCGTCATGAAGTCCTCCCTTCGCTCTTATCACACCAAAACACATATTGATTAACGCCGTATGTCAGCAAATATTTCGCATCAAATCGTACCCTTACGTCTTCGTATAGCAGTTTTAATGAATTATTAGTAGTTATAATACCTGTAATTAAATCTGTTGGAAAACATGTGGTTATTCTATTAAAACTACCTTTCTGGAACGGCATTAAACTTTTTTTGCCCATCACCCGCATGTTCATTATGGTCTCTGTCATCTCATCCAATATTTTTTGCTGTATGTCGAGCGCTAACCCACATGCTTTTAATCGTTCCCTACTGTCACTGTGTGGTACTCTTGTATTCAAAACGTCAAACCAGTCGTTAACCTATAGTAAAACATGAAGTTACCGTAATAAAAAATCAGATATAAAGAACATCCATTACCATTTTAAAAAAACTGGGCGCATTCAACCCAATTTTCATTTTCAAGGTACCCTAAAGTACCACATCGTGTTATAGCACTGGAAACAGAATGGGAAAAAAGTTTCGCAGCAAATTTCACGTTTTGCCTCTGTGAGCCCCGTACATTTAAATAATCGTCAGATATCTTGTAAGTTATATTCACGTCAGATTTTTTAGTAATATTTAAAACTTTTTGAATTACAGTTTTGTTTATTTTCTTTCCAAAAACGACAAAACCGTAATCCAAAAAATTGTTTCGCACTAATTTTAAAAGGTGTGGAACATCTGCAAAGACGTAAACCTTATGGTTGGATGAAGGATTGATGAACCACGTTTTGGTGGTGGATATATTAAGTTCGTTGTGTAGTCCTCTATTTGCACCGCTCATGTCGCTAACTACGGCCACAGCGGAGAATCCTGCCTCTTCGACACACTTAATTATATTGAACAAAATGCACTTTTTCATTGCACAATCAAAATAAATTGCATGACCACTTGTACGTAATTATACGGTCTTAAACTTTCATCTTTGTTCCTATCATAGGAAAATACCCTTCTTATTTTCATTTCATCAAATGATATCACACAGGTTTTCTGTATAGGAGTCAAATCACAACGCTTAACAATATTGAAAACTCTTTTCAGCTGGACATATCTCAATTTTTTGGCACCACCTTCTTAAAGTAGACACTGCAGGATTTGGGTGTCCTTTTTTTAATAGAAGACGATATGCTCGTGGACTCGCGGAATAGATAGTTATTGCCCTTGAAATATCTTCAACTGACCAGCGCATTCGTACATTCGGTTCACTCAACTTTTTGATTTGTCCTGGTGTAAAGAAGCTTTGAAGCAGTTGACTATGTTTTTCAAGAACGTTAACTCTCTGTTGGAAGGTCTGCAATAAGTTTTTTATCTGACGTAAGTTTTTCATCAGTGTTGACCCTTCAATTAATATAATAACAATAACCTTAGAATTCGTATTCTAGATACGTACCCTACGCTGTGCATTAAAATGTTAGTACTCTCGTGATCTTCAGCACTCTCATGAGCCTCAGTAAATTTTCTTTAACTGTTAGTGGATGCCTTACTGCAAAAGATTTTCGAAATATTACTATTATCAAGAATATATGTATACATATAAACAAATGTCACCTCATTTCAAGGATGTTTCTGATGTCTTTTTTATTAATCCTGCGATCTACCCTCTCTTTTCTTGCTTTTATGTTAGGAGTTATCGTATTATTACTAAATGGTAAATTAAGTACGAGAATCGCATTCTCTTTAAGTTTTCGACCATTTCTGCCTTGACAGCCTAATAACTCGTACTTTAAGTTACGTTCGTACTGTTCTTCATGAAAATGCAAAGAACATATACGGGCAGTATTTAAATTAAATTTATCGCAACGAAAGCATTTTTGTTTCCATTGGTTACGTACTTTATCATCGCGAGGAAAACAAAAAAAAACGAATGTCTTTTGAAGCAGTTTTGCTCTGATTATCGCTATTACATCCAAACACAGCATACCGCATGATTATGGTCTGGTGTAAGTAAGTATAAACACAAATATAAAAGTTTTATACAGGGTGTTCAAATGAAGTCGGCACTATTGCCAACTTTGTTATTATTACAGCTACAAAGTTGGTTAAATTAGCAAATATGAACCATTTTTCCTCACGATTGCGTTGATCTAATTAGAAAAACAATTGCACGTCGGGTTATCAAGATATTCAACAAAGTCACATTTTTTTTATTGGAACACCCTGTATCTTTTTACATATTTCAAAAGAAAATGAAATTTTGAGTCAAAAATGTTTAACACAACTATGAATAAAGTGAAATTAAAACAAATACAATCCCTTAAACTTTTAAGTTTATTTACAAAGATCTTATAAAACGAAGGTGGCTGGTACTTTAAATAAAAGAAGAAGGCGTATCTGTCATAATTTGTCTAAAATTGAGTGCATTTTTTATTGTTAGATAAAATTAGTGATAAACATTGAAGATGGTATTTTCCCATTTAGAAAAATGCGATATGCTGGAAAGCTACATAATTTGTAGAAAAAATTGTCAGCGCGCTCTTGAGCATTATGAAGAGTTGTTTCCTGGAAGAAATTTACCTAATAGGAGGTATTTTTTGGTGCTGTATCGAAAGTCTCGATCAAATGAATTAGTTTTTGCCAAAGCTTGTAACGCCCTGCGTTAATTTCCTATTTTCTATTTGAAATATTCTAATTTCCTTTACATTAATAACTAATACTCTTTAAATTCGCTACATTGTAGAGCTTTGCTCTCATGACCTGTTATCTTAGTCCTATGTAATCTAAACCTTCTGAAGTCTCTTTGTTCGCTACAAAGTATTACTGAACTCTCTTTATTCGCTACAAAGTTGCTACTATGTTGCACTATAGATCTGTTCATTCCTCTTTGTCCTTTGTATTAATTCTGCTTACTCTGAACTTCTGCCTTAGGGTCAGGAGCCCCCTTTTCTTCACTTCATTTCTTCAGTTAGCTGCTTGCTCTATTACCGGTCACTTCGTACTTTTTGCCTGTGTTCGAATATTACGCATTTCTGAAACTCGATTAAATCGGCTTTGGCGTATATTTCATCCTAATTAGTGATTTTTCGAACCATCTGCTTGTCCGAAGATCATCTAATACGTATTTTTACGGCTATTTAACACAAAAAAAAGTGTACGTGAGTTTTCTTCTTAAACGCTGGAATTAATTATTTACCAGGTTTGTACTGATTTTTCTCGCTTAATGTAGTTACCTAATTTCGCTTTCCCCTTTTTTATAGCGGTTTTACACCCGCAAAAGCTACCTATAATCTTCTACCATTTTCCTGCTTTCTGTGAAATTCCGACTTCGACGACGCTTCGTGGGAAGCCAACCATTTCTTCAACCCCCGATCGCCGCTCCGAAGATTCAGTGAATTCCATCTTTACTATATCTACCGTCGCTACGTGGAAAACCAATCTTAGTTTTTCCCCTTTATTACTTATTTCGAACTTTTATACTTTAATTTTACCTACTCAAGTTATTTTTCTACAATTTTACTTAAAAGATCCTGTTTAAACATTAACCATTTTACTACTTAAAATTTGCTATATTTGCTCTTACTGTAACGTAACTTTACCTTTTTATTTCGTTTTAACTTCTAAATTGAGATAGTTTATTTGCTAATTTAATTTTCTACTTGCTAAATATTAATTTGTTATCGAATTACCTTTAAATTCTTTTGACTTAACGTAACTATTTAAATTTGAACTTAATCTATATTTGGTATCCGATTTTTTGAATCACAGTACTCGTGTAATTACTCATTTCGGCTCGCTGTAATGCCCAGCGACCCTTGTTTTTATTTTGTTTAAGGACTTGGAAAACTGTGCACAGGAGTTCCATCATCCGACTCAACTCTAAAAAGAAAGGTAGGATTCTCAATTTAACCATCGATTACTGTCTATTGTATTTTTAAAATCGCATCCCTATATCTGAATTTGTTTGCTTAATTTAACGTTATTCTACTTACAATTTTTGGAATCCCTTAAAGGTAATTTAGATCCCGTATTTTGTGTTACAAAATTAAATATTTAATTTGCAAAAGTTAAGTAATTATTTTACTATTTAATAACCATTTTTTTTGTATTTATAAAACCTGATTTTATTTTGTAATATTTTTATTGGAATTATTCATTATAATCACCTTAAATTTATTTACTTCTCTATTTATTGCTGAAACTACCCCGTTCTCTTTCAGATTTGACTTCGTTACTATTCTAACTGTTAATACCTTCGTAATTCGGATTAGCAGACCTATTTTCTACAAGAATTACGTGGCGCCCTTTTCTTTACTTATTTTTCCCTATTTTACTACCCCAATTTCTTACTTTTTCGCTCATTATTGCTAACCTACGACCACGTGTCTACTAGCACTGAACTACTGTGGCCATTGCTCCATTTAATTTCGTTGCGACCCAATTCTTGTCGTAACAAGCTGCGGTTAAAAAACAATTTACTATTGACGAGGAAACTGAAACTCATGTTCTCGCATATTTCGAAGTTTTTCCGAACAATTCTATAAGAGATTGTGTCCGTGACGTTTCAGTATCTATTGGAACTGTGCATCATATTTTGGGTAAGAATAAATATGTAAATACGTAAAACGAGGTGACTTTGCCCAATTTTGAAATTAAAATGAATTTTTTACTGCGAAGAAATAATTTTTTGTTAGTATTAAAACGTTCCTGCATGAGTTAGATTACCATCAATATAATCCAAGAGAATTCAATTAAAAATTATTTGCGTATTAATTGATAAAAAATTAAATGTAGGTGGGCAAAGTCACTTATTAAAAAGGGGTGACTTTGCCCACTGATTAAATTTGTGTACTTGGGCAAATTCTACTGGTTTTAATATGAAATTGCCATGCCTAAAAATTTATTTAAAGTGATTTCTAAAAAAAAATTAGGGAGAAAATGAAAAGGCTCACATTTTAATATTTATTGAGGTAAAATAAGCGAACAAAACATAAATTCTCTATGGTAAAGTTTTTAAACAAAATATGGTAAAGTTTTTAAACAAAATATGATGATAAACTGGGTCCAAATTTGATATGATCACGTCGTGTGGTTACAGGTTCTGGTAAAATTGAAACTATTTGGTCAAAAAAAATATCACTTATGTCAGGAATTGTAGGGAATACAAAAGTTTTTTCTTCTTTTGATCTGAGACAGGATATTTGACACTCTTTTCCATTTGTATATACTTTTAAAACTTTGGCAACATAGTGTTTTAGACCGATTTTTCCTTGAATTGGAAATCCTATGATAACAAATGAATCCACAGTTATATCGGTCGGTAAAGGCTGATTATTAACTGTGCCAAAATTTTCCTCTTCGTCCGACGTATCGTGCAGAGATATGTCATCTGTATCGTTATCGCTTGCACTTTCATTCTCTCTTTCTACATGCTCTTTACTTTGCAGCCCACTGGGTCCTGGCTGATCTTCAGCAACAATAGAGGTTTCAGCGATTGGTGCTTGATTGAGGTCTACAAGGGAAACCGATTTTCCAGCTGGAATGGTTAATTTTTTTTTCTACTTCTAACAGTAACATCTTCTCCCTTTCTACAGGCTTGTAGATAATCTAGGAGGGTATTGCTCACAACAATAGATGCATCCTCCGGAGGAGAGATGGAGGATGAAGGTATTTTCTTTAATACTTCGCCCTTGTTTAATGGTACTATCCCACACGTCCTGAATCCAGCTATAATATTTTGTGTTGCATTTGTAGCAATTTCTTCCATTAGCTTTCTTAACAATCTTGGGAACAATGATTTATCTAGAGAAGCACTCCTTGGGTTACGTAGCTTATAATCCGTTAAAATTTTTCGCCATAGTCTTTTGACAGGACCAAAAAAGGCAACATCTAAGGGCTGACACAAATGAGTGGCATTTGCTGGTAAGAACACGAATCTTATATTCATTTCTTCACATATTTTAATAATATTGGAATTCACATGAGAACTTAAGTTATCTCCTATGACACATTTTGGACCATCCAATTTCTTTGCCCATGGAACCACAATAGTTTGGAACCATTCCTCAAAATTAACAGCATCAAACCACCCTGATTTTGTTCTTCCATATCTAGTGTTCTTGGGACCACCTTCAATCCAAGTGGTCCACAAATGTTCCGCCTTGTAAACGACATAACAAGGCAGCATATTACCATCAGCTGACACAGCAAACATAATCGAAATGCAGCCTTTGGAGGAATTCATATTACGTTCTGGATATTTAACACCTCGACGAAATACCATTTTCTTAACTCCAGGATCGTCGGAAAAATTGGTCTCATCGTAATTTAAAATATGCGATGAGGGAATTCCGTCTAAAGATCGTTCTAGGTGGTCAAAATAAGCAATAACTTGGTCTGCACCAACAGCTGCCCGAGCTCGTTTTATATTTTGGCATTTACTAATGGTTAGTTCTTCCTTGTGCCGACTAATGAAACCATTGTACCAAGCTTCACCCGGTATATTGTTTTTAAATTTGGGAACTATACGCCCAAGTTTTGAAAGGTACTGATGTACAAGCATTCTAATTTCGGATGAATCTAGAGGCATTCCCCAATCAGCGCATATTAAAATGTGATGCAAAATTGTATCTTCTTCAGTCTTGGACAAAATCAATTGTCCTCCATGCGATTTAGTATGTTTTTGCAATACTTTGTTAGCCAAAGTTTTTCTTGGAATTTTATATTTTAGAGCAGCTTGCCTTATCGATAACATTTTACGTTTAACTTCATCAATTGCTTGTTGTAAAATATTTTCAGAGTAATTCTTATAAGGTCTGGCACTTAATTTCTTTGAATATGCCCGCGGCATTTTTCTGAAATAAAATATTTTTATTAGAAGATAGGTATTTATTGCGTTTTTATAACAGAAGTCGTCATTTCTTCGGCAAAATCATCAAACTATTGAGCAACTCAACTACATGTGGGCAAAGTCAGCACTATGTGGGCAAAGCCAGCATTATGTGGGCAATTTCACCCCAATTTTATTAGTAAATAAGAAGATGACTTTGCCCACCTCGATATATCCTAGTTCTTAATAGTATTCAAATTTTAATATATACCATAATGTGAAGTGTTATTTGGTGAAGCCGCTACATATAATATTTACCTGATTTAAGTACGCTTTGTACTTTACACTATTAGAAGTTTAACACACTAAAAATACAGTAAAATATTTGTGTTTACTATAACTCTCCCTAACAACAACAAAATGGTTGACAGATGCGACAGCATGCACGTTAACCAACTGAACGATTCCTCACGAACGCACTTAGAAGATTAGAACAGGCGAAATAATACGATACGCAACTCATAATACATCATTTATACTTCTACTCGCACAATGGGCAAAGTCACCCCGGTGGGCAAAGTCACCCCGTTTGACTACCCTATAAATACAGACTTTCTCAAACCTTACATCCTGGGGACCAAGAAAGGCGTGTGCAATTTTGCCAGTGGCTAGTTAACGCTGTCAGAGAAAATGCAAATATTCTGAGTTCAATTTTGTGGAGTGACGAAGCCAATTTTTCTAACAACGGAATGTTTAATAGAAGAAATCGTCATTATTGGAGTCGCGAGAATCCTTTACTTGATCATCCTCATAATCGCCAAGTGCGGTTCAATATTAATGTTTGGTGTGGCCTTATCATATCAAAGGTCGTGGCGCCTGTATTTTACGACGGAACCCTTACATCTCAGCGTTACATAGAATTATTGAGGAATACTATTGAGGAGTTCTTAGATAACGTAAACTTGGCTTATAGGCAGCACATTATCTTTCAGCAAGATGGAGCTCCCCCACATAATTCTCACAATGTTGCCAACCTTCTAAGAGAACTCTTCCGGATTGCTACACGTGGGTCTATCTTATGGCCCCCTTGTTCTCCCGATATTACTTCTCTCGACTTTTATTTTTGGGGTTTTCTGAAAAGCGAAGTGTACAAACAGCGTTATCAAAACGTAAACGAACTACAACACGCGATTACGACCGCCATAAATAACATCCATAAGCGCAACATTCTAAATGCAACAAGGGAGGTACATAAACGAGCTTAAAAGTGACTGGAGTAAGAAGAAAACGTTTTTGAACATTTGCTATAAGATAATTGTTATTATTCATTTAATTGCTTACTAACTGTTCTCATTTGTTTGTTTTTTAAATTTATTTAATTTATAAAAATAATATAAAGGAAAATTTTTGTTTTTTTGTATAACATAACTTTAAATTATTTTATGACTTGTAGCTTCTTTATTATTAATTTTAGAGTAGTTATGTATTAAACATTTTTGACTCAAAATTTCATTTTCTTTTGAAATATGTAAAAAGATACAGGGCATTCCATTAAAAAAAGTTACTTTGTTGAATATCTTGATAACCTGACGTGCAATTGTTTTTCTGATTACATCAACGCAATCGTGAGAAATAATGCTTCATATTTGCCAATTTAACCAACTTTGTAAATAACAAAGTTGGCAATAGTGCCGACTTCACTTTGAACACCCTGTATAGTACTATATAAAAATAACACCACTTAAATACTATCAGAATCTAAAATAAAAGCTTAATCTTTAAAAAACACACACAAAACAATATTGAAAACCTAGCAAAATGCACCTCGTTCGTATACACTAGCGCGCCTTTTACTCTCGCTGTGACGTTAGCCGATTCGAGAAGGCTGCGCAATATCGTACCTCTTATTCATTGTATCATGGTGTATACCCAAGTTTGCGAGTTTTCGCGAGTTATGCAAATCATACAACTTTTTCGAAGTTGCAAACTGGGTATACATTACCCTAACTGGCCTGAACAACATACCAACAATTCAAAACTACTAGCAAACATCATTCCATAAAAAGCATTTGCCAGCCATAAGAAACAAATTGTTGATAGATTTGAAAATAAGAGTTGCATTTGTAATGCAAAACCTACAGGTCGTCCATTACTACGAAATGATGAAGTGGTAGAAGACGTAAAGGCAACGGATGGAAGCGAGTCCCAAAAATCAATTCGGCAGTTAAAGTGCTCCAGCTGGTAAGTTTGAACGTAGGATGAATTTGTGATACCTACTAACTTTATTTTCAAATTACAGGTTTGTCTTATTCAACATACCAACGGATTTTCCATAAAAATCTACATATGCACCCATTCCAGGTTTCTGTTGTACAGCTTGATAATGAGAATAGACACAATTATTGTTATTGGTTTACTAACAATTTCAATGACAAGGAAAGTCAAAATTATCGAACGTAGACAACTGAAAATCCACATAATTTTGAAGACACTAGTTTACATCATTTAAAAGTTGCAATATGGAGGTTATGACGATGAGGGGGATGTTAGTTATAAGCATTGGCAACTCAACTCCAAGACTTGAACTTCAATTTCGAATTCGGCTCCACTATAAAACCTACACTTTAAGAAGTAGTGTTTGAGTAACTTTAATACAATTATAATTTAGTTATACGTGTATTTAATTGATGTGCTCCCGATACTATGAACCCTCTTGAAGATATCGCATTGCGTAAGTAAAGCACGTCTCGATAACCCTCCCAACATCACTCATCACAATGACTGCCTAGGAGAGACATTGTAGGTTCCATTTTTTTAACGATACTATTACAGCAGAAAGACACAGAAATATTGGATACCTTTTTGAATCAACTTCACGATAATGAAATACGGGAAGGGTATATTCAACAGAATTGAGCTACAGCATATATTGCAAATGCTACACTCCAGTAGGTACTTAGAACAACTTTATGATAATCGCTTAATTAATGAAGAATAAAGAGGAAATCAAAAATGATTCTAGTAAGTTAGTATACATATAATTAAATTATATCACTGTTTATAGAGTAAAGTTATATAAAGTATGACATTAGTTAACCCGATTAATTAATATGTTATAAAATATAATTATAGCAAGAATATGCGATTTTCAATTTGATGCTAATTGTTTTGAAATGGTATTTAGAAACCCACGATCAAATAATATTGCTGCTAAATAGATACAACGTCTGAAGAAAGGTTCCGTCCCTACTAAAATGTTCATTTTGGGAGAAAAAAGAAAAGAACTGTATCAGAAATAGCAATAAAAGACATTACAAATGAAAGTAAAAAAAATGACAGTAACGTATATAAATCATCTTTGAGAAACGTATGCCTTATATTAACCCAATAGTCTTTCCAAATAATATCACAATTGAACCCTATTTATATCCCCTACTCTCTATTGCATTTAAATTTTCTATAATAGTACTATTAAAATACAACAATGTTGTGTTTTAAAGAAATGAACACATGAAATGGTCGAAACACAATCACCAAGACCTTCGTACAAAAACATCATTGCAATTGGTACAAGAAGTAGAAGAACAATCTTGAGTAACTTATGAAAAAAATGAGCTACTAAATGTACAAGTGGAACAGTTGCAAAGAAGTGTGCTGCAAAAGTGTTCTACAAGAGCAATAGAAGCTGAAAAAATAACTGCCAATATCTTGCACAAAGTGTTCACGCCTAGACAAATAAAAATGTTGATGTCACTCGGATAAAAATGGTCGAGCGAAGATATTACATCTGCCATCGCTTTACGGAGCTTAAGCCCAAAGGCTTATCGCTGTTTAAGGAATGTCAAAAAGATGCCATTGCTGTGTATGCACAGGAAGGCAGTACTTAGGAGGTACTATAGGGGGCACACAGGCAAAAGACAAGAGGAACGCCTTAATCGCCTCATCGAGGGACGTTTTAACACCCTTAAAAAACCACTATTATTCATTGCCTGTCCCCTTGTGTCCCTTTGTGCTGTAATTGTCCACTATGATTTGGTAACACGAATGCTTCCCAACTCTAATGGCGGGCCAGCAATAGAAGAATTACGAAAAATAATGGCTATAATATTCGGGGGTCCATACACCAGGTTCTCGGATGTGTCCGCTTTGAAGAATTGGCGTGGAGTCTTGAGCATTGCACTCGGCGTCATCTTTCCACAATCGAAAAACTTGCCGTCTTAACTTTAGACGAATTGTACGTCTTTGCAATTCGCAAACGTGTAAAAAATGTACCTTTCGTGAATTATTTATTATTGCAATGAAAAATGTTATGAGAAGGTTAGTACAGACATACGAAAATCTATATATGATAAGGATAAGTTTTGGGGAATTGGAACTAAAGAGCATGGAACTGAACTTACGTCAACCCCCGCCACCTTCCCCTCATAGAGGTTAGTTGGTGGAGTGCAAAGAAAAGGACTGAAGGTAACCAAATTCAAGAGTTTATTACACTTATCTTAATTTCAAGATGTGAAGAAGTACCGTCTATACAGGTAGTGGATCAAGCGATCATAGTAATAAAGGATGTAAGTACCGTAAACTTTGAATAATTTATACAGCGTGTTTACGGTCTTGATTTTATTTTTAAGGGGTGATTAAACATCCTAAAACAAGATCATTAACGTAAAATAACGTCATCTATCAGCCGTGGGAGTTTGTCTATCTTATTACGACTTCGGCACGCACTGCTGATCGAGTTGCTTTACATTGAATCAAATGGGGAACCGCACATACCGAACAGCAGGGAGCGTAATGGCAACGACCTGCAGCGAACGGCAACGGCAAATATTCTTGAAAAGGCAACTTTGTCGGCGTCGGATGCGGTTAAGATGATTCACAAACACTCACTTTCACTTGAATGCTTCGGTGACAGGTGCAACATGTGCAGAATGTGCTCAATAATGAAACTATCATTGAATTAGTTCGGCAATATCCCATAATCTACGATCCCTCTGATAAATAGTATCATGATAAATCAGCGTAAAGGAAATGCATGGGAACACATTTCCGAAAAAGTAAAATTATCAGGTAATCAATTTTTACATTACATTGTATTGTATGCAATTTATTCTATAGTGCAGTCATTTTAAACATGAACATTGCAAAAAATCCTATGTTAGGTTTGACTTTTTTATGTTGGTAGTTAGCCTATTGAAAACCTTCTTTGACCAAAATGGCATCGCTCACAGAGCAACAAAGAATTGAAATTTTAATGATGATTGGGTATGGTGATCGAGTTAGAACTCATCAAGAAGTGTGTCGACTTTTCAGAGATAAATATCCTGATAAGCAAATAAGCCAATCTACAGTTAGTAGAATAGAAAATAAATTTCAAGAACACGGTACTGTGAGGGATCTTCCAAAAACTGGCCGTCCTGTGACAACATTAACCGAAGATGTGCAGCTTATAGTCCGGGAGCCAGGAGCAAATTTCGTCAATCATTTCCTCTCTGGCAATAATTCGTAAAATGCTTCAGGGAGTTGTATCATGAAAACTTGTGAACGTCAGCTGCGACTCCGTGGGTGGGTTGAGCAGCAGGACCCTCCCACGCACGTAGAAAAAAAAATATTTTTAATCATTTCCTCCCGATTGAAAATTTATCAAATAATAGTTAACCTTATATCTTGTATAAAAAAAAAAGTCAGCTGACTATAGAGTGGTGGATTATACGTCAGCTGATCGTGCGAACATGAAAAAAATATACCTGTGTCCCATTTTAATCTTACCAGCGGAATTTATCGAAATGAGGACCCCTGACAAAAAAAGTTGCTAAATAAAAGTTTGATGATTTGGAGGGGGACGTCCGATTCTGTAACAAATGTCACCCCCCGACACTCAGGGGTGGATGGGGGGGGGGTGACTTACATCGAAACCCCTATTTTTATTGCATATTCAGAAAGCTCATACAAACCTATGACGGTTTTATTTGGAAACTTTTTTTGTCAGATGTACTCATTTCGAAAAATTCCCCTGGTAAGATTAAAATGGGACACCTGTTGCAAATAAATAAAAAGTTCTCAAATAAAATCTTCATATTTTTTTATGCTCTTTCTGAATCTGCAATAAAAAATAGGGGTTTCCATTTAACATTCTAAAGTCACCCCCGTTTCCCACCCCCGTGAGTGTCGGGGGGTGAAATTTGTCACAGAATCTGACGTCCCCCTCCAAACCATCAATCTTTTATTTAGCAACTTTTTTGTCAGGGGTCCTCATTTCGATAAATTCCGCTGGTAAGATTAAAATGGGACACAGGTATATTTTTTTCATGTTCGCACGATCAGCTGACGTATAATCCACCACTCTATAGTCAGCTGACTTTTATTTTTATTTAAGATATAAGGTTAACTATTATTTGATAAATTTTCAATCGGGAGGAAATGATTAAAAATAATTTTTTTTTCTACGTGCGTGGCCGGGTCCTGCTGCTCAACCCACCGACGGCGTCGCAGCTGACGTTCACAAGGCTTCATAATACAAGTCCCTGAAGCATTTTACGAGTTATTGCCCGAGAGGAACTTGGTCATGAAAATCTGTTGCTGGCTCCTGGACTATTAATATTTTACTGGAATTTCAAGATAATCCGCATTCAACTACTCGAAACGTCGCTTTGGAACACAATGTGAGCCAAACTTCGGTAAAGAAATATTTAAAAATACAAAAATTTCATCCTTATAAGGTAAAATTGATTCATGAGCTATCAGAGACCGACTTTGATCTCAGGCAACAATTCTGTCAGCAAATGATGGAAATGTGCAATCGTGATCCAATGTTCTCGCGGCGTATAATATTTTCGGATGAAGCAAGTTTTTCCTTACATGGAACTGTAAATAGGCAGAATTTTCGATATTGGTCTAGCTCTAGGGAAAATCCACACTGGATGCAGGAAGCTCATACCCAATATCCCCAAAAGCTCAACGTATGGGCAGGAATTGTCGGGGCCATTCTTTTTCGACGCTAATTTGACTGGGGAAAGATACCTAGACTTTTTACAATTTGAATTAGTGCCTGCATTACCGATACTATTTCCGGATGAAAACGATCCAGACGTGCCAAACAGCAACATTAGGCTGCAACATGATGGCGCTCCGCCACACTATGCAGTAGATGTGCGGCGTTATTTAGACGAAGTGTTCCCAGGAAGATGGATAGGAAGAAGGGGTCCAATGGAATGGCCGGCTAGGTCCCCTGATCTAACGCCATTAGACTTTTTTCTGTGGGGCCACTTAAAAAACATGGTATATCAAAATCGACCAAACAATTTAATGGACCTTCAAGAAAGAATTCGACATGAGTGCAGATTAATAACGCCTCAAATGCTTCAAAACGCTGTAAATGCCTTTTATGACCGTCTTGGGTAGTGCCAGATGGTGCAGGGTCGTCAGTTTGAACATTTAATGTAATTTTCGAAATCTAAAAAGTCTTTGTGTTTGTTATCAACCTCTACCCCCCCCCCCCCCCCCCGTAACTAAGATTAATTAATTAAATTTTTTGAACTGTATCTTATGTGACCTATCTAAAATTTTACATCGTTGAAGAGATTAAAAAATGCAAAATAAAAAAAATCGGTTGCCATTTAAAAAAAATGTTGATGACGTCACAACTCTCAAAACAATTGATCAAATCATCTGAAAATACCTTTTTCATATGCGCTGTAATTTAAATCGCTATACGTCTTTTAGATTTTTTTCTCTAGCATACAAGTTATCGAATTTATCCGCTACTTAATTTTCACACTGTATGTGGAATCATGGCGATTTCACTGTTTTCCGGTTTTCCGTCTTTTTCTCGAGAAGTGTTAGGCCTACAGGAATGCATCTATGCTTAAATAAAAGGTGATAAACGTCCTACAATTTTTTCCGCCATGACAAGGGTCGTAGGGCACGTCGTTGTGGCAATATCTGGCTCCAATCATGGATGATACGTTAAAAACAGATTTAGGGACAAATTGCCTATTTTTGAAGAGCTGTATCTCGGAAAGTATTCTACTTACAGACTTCCGGTTAGGCTCAAATGGTAGCAAATTTAGTCTAGTTTAAAAAAGGTAAGCATATTCTTTGCACTACAACTCATCGTTTTTGAGCGAGGCTAAAACTGAAAAAAGTCCGAAAAAATCGCGGTTTTTGGTGCCCCCCCCCCCCCAGTTTCCACAAGTTTTTCGAAGTTGCAAAATTGTGTATTTACTACTGGGACCGAATCTAACACCATGAAAAAAGCAAACCTAACATCGGATTTTTTGCAATGTTTGTATATTTTTGTGTTTAAATTGACTGTACTACTATGTATTAATTGAAGTTTAAAATTAATTATCTATTCTTGCATTGTTATTATTCCGTTTCCGTTATCAATGTGCGGGTGTGTTGTTGTGACGTTCCGTGCTGGTCAGTACCGTGCCGGTACGTTCCGTTCTCTAGGTGCTCGCTGCTTTAAGATCATACAATATGAAAATTACGATCTAAACATTCTGAACTATTCAAATCGATATATCTCTTAAACCGTTATTAGAGGTATCGATATGAAATAATAGTATCTTTTTTACTAAAATGAATTGGACTAAGAGAATACGGCCCTGGAAAAAATTATAGTAAAATTTAAAATTTCAAAGCAGATTAAATTCAGTTCTGGATATAATGTAGCTATCCTCTATCTTAACCTTAACATTATCTTGAGTCGTTCCAAAGTTACCATTATTGTTCTGAAACAGGGCCGTATCTTCGCAAGGAAGCATTATTTTTATTAAGAAATTTTTACGTTAATTACCTTTTTTTAAGATGTTTAATCGCCCCTTAAAAACAAAATCACAAGGCCGTAAACACCCATATCCCACTTATAAATCAGTACTCCATTTTAGAAAGAAATTACATTCTTAGGCGCATTTTATAAAAGCCGGCGCATATTATGCGCACAGTAAATGCACAGTAAATACACATTAAAAAAATGTGCAATTGGGCATAGGGGGTCAAACAATCAGCCAATTACAAAAATGTGTATGTGTAGTCTTCTAACAACTATTTTACAAAAGCCGACGCATATTATGCGAACAGTAAATCAACATAAAAAAATATATATGTGCGATTGATGATTCTTTATGATTGGAAGCAATGACATAAAAATCTCTAGGCGTTTTATGAGGTTTCGAATAATTACAAATTTTTATAAAGCATCTCTTTTCTTGAAAATGACAAAATTCCTAACAAATTATATCATTAGTCACTTTTAGGAAAAGTACAAATTTTGTTAAAATTATTGCAGATTTATGTCTGAAGGTAAGTGATCACTTCGCTGGCATTTGTTCCACAAGACCCAGCAAACAAGCTACGTCTTTTTGACGTCGTTTACAGGTCTCATTGGTCTTTAACGTCACTCGACCTATTACTGACGATATAATAACGTCTTAAAGCTCATCATTTTTTAACGTCACTTATGAGATGTCATTATGACGTCTGATGTGAGTGAGTAATAGATTTTATTTATATTGATAAATTTCTTTCTCACCAAGTTGGCAATTACACACTCTACTGGAGTTCACTGAGTTCACTTCACAGTGTTGTCATTTGTTATATTTCGGTAAAAACTATCGGTTACGGTTTGTTCTAAAAGTGACTCCATTTGCTGTGTATCGGTTATTGTATTTAATAAAAGTATGTATAATTGTATATTTAGATATTATATATTCTAGTCATACCTATAATTATTCAATTGTAGAGATGTGCTCTTATAGAATTTATAGATGATGACGGCTTATCATTTGTAAATTCCCAGTGACTAACATTTCTTTTATGTATTTTTTTCAATTAAACTATTAACGCGAAACAGCGCTAAGTTATGAAGTACGAAATGAGAAGTAGGTATGTTTCACATTAGCGCAGCAGTAGAAGTCGGACTTCGAAATGTTCAGCACCCATCTCCAAAGATTCGAATTCGGTTAAGGGAAACTTTCAGGCAAGTAAAACAATTATAATTATCCAACACCAACAGTAGTTTTATAATTATAATTGTTTGTGTTTCATCATCATTCTTTTTAAACTGTTTTACAATTAATCTTACTTAATGTTAATTAGTCAATATCAATTCTTTTTGTAACTCGCTATCAATCTTAATTATACCATGTGGTGTTATTTAATTTACATCATGTTTACAACTTGACTTTTGCTTTTATCAATGTCCACCTTGTGTAGTGGCAGATAATCGCATACTTTCATTTTATTCTCATTGTTCGTCAACCAGTTGAACGTTACGCATTCTCTGTATTTAAGTTCCATGGTATTAATTAATTACTCTCTTAATTAATTGTCTCACTATCAAGTTTTTATGGCACACTTTAATTAACCTTTGATCATAGTAAGTATTCAAAAATTGCTTTTCACAATTGTAATTGTTGCCGTTCTATAATCTTTTAGTTCCTGATGAAGCTAATAATTTAATTAGCGAAATATCGAACAATAAAACTACTTGTTAATTACACGTGTATGGTATAACACCCAATAATCCGTCTTTTTCAGAAATATATATTGTGCTATACTTATTTTTTGAAAAGTGTTCATACGAGGGAAGTCTTGTGGCAATACGTGCCAGAATATTTTTGTATGGAACTGGTTAAATAGGGACAAACAATGTAGCTTCTATTAAAAGCCTTATCAATGAAACAAGAGCCTATTTAAAGGAAGGAAAAGAGTTTCCACATTTCATTTTTGAAGTAAATGATCAGTCAATAGTTCACCTTTATGATCCACCCCATTTAATTAAGGGATTGCGAAATAACCTTTTAAAAGGCAATTTACATTTTACTTTGGGGGGCGAATCCAAAGTGGCCAAATGGGAACATCTCGTGCAACCATATACAATGGATGGTTTCTTTTGAAATTTACGTACTATGCCCAAGTTAACAGACAAACACGTCAATGAGCACGAGATCAATAAAATGAAAGGGGCATATTGTACACAAGTGTTTAGTCGGTCTGTGGCAGTTGGAATGCAAGTAATGGCATATTCAGGTACTGCAGTATAATGTTTCGTATTTAAAATTGCTTATAAACAATCTCTTAGTACATTCACATATACATGATATACAGGGTTACTACAAACGAAATAGACAACTTCAACTGCCTGTAAAACAAAAACTATTAGAGATAGTAACCTAATTATTTTTTAGTTATGTTGAGAAACTCTCAAAGTTTCGTTTGTTACTATTGGTAACGCTGTAGTGTTTTGTTTGTTTGTTGTAGAAGCTGAAATGGCAGAAAATCCTGTGGAAAAGGCATATTGCGTGTTGGAATTTGCTAAAACGCAATCAGCAACTGTTGTCCAACGACATTTTAGAACACGTTACCACAGAACGCCACCGACTAGACAGTCAATCTACGACTGGTATAGAAAATTCGAGACAACGGGATGTTTGTGCAAAGGGAAGACCAAGAGTTTCGGAAGAAAACTTTGAACGGGTTCGTGCTGCCTACATAAGAAGCCCACAGAAATCGACATCTAGGGCAAGCATGCAATTACAAATTCCACAGCAAACTGTATGGAAAATCTTGCAGAAGCGACTGCACATGATGCCTTACAGATTACAAATGTTGCAGTTTCTGAGTGAAGAAGATAAGGTCATACGGCGTGACTTTTGCATCGATATGTTGCGACATGATGAAGACGATGCTGGTTTTTGTGAGCGCATCATTTTCAGCGATGAGTCAACTTTCCACCTGAGTGGAAAAGTGAATACACGAAATGTCCGAATATGGGGAACTGAACCTCCGAGGGCTGTATTGCAACATGTGCGGGACTCTCCTAAAATCAATGTGTTTTGTGCGGTATCTCACACGACGGTGTATGGCCCCTTTTTCTTTGCAGAGCAAACAGTCAACGGTGCTAGGTATCTTGACATGTTACAGATCTGGTTGATGCCCCAACTGAATGAGCAACAGGATGACTTTGTATTCCAACAAGACGGAGCACCGCCTCATTGGCACACAGATGTTAGAGATTACCTAGATGAAGTCCTACCACATCGTTGGATTGGCCGTGCTACAGCCGACAATAATGCTCTTGCATTGTGGCCACCAAGGAGCCCTGATCTCACACCATGTGACTTTTTTCTATGGGGATTCGTGAAAGACCGTGTTTATGTCCCTCCACTTCCTCTTAATTTAGACGACTTGAAACAACGTATCAGACAAGCCGTGGCAAGTGTTGATGCTGATATGTTACAAAAGGTTTGGAATGAACTAGATTATCGCATGGATGTGTGTCGTGTGACTGAAGGAGCCCATATTGAACATTTGTGAGTTCACAAATGTAAACTTCAAAGACTCCTCTACAAACCAGTGAAAACGGCGTCAAATTACCGTAAATAGTTTTTGTTTTACAGGCAGTTGAAGTTGTCTATTTCTTTTGTAGTAACCCTGTACTTTGTTGAATATAGACTATTATTATTTCAGGCACAACTGTACTGCTGGATGGTGAAGAAGTCAAACTGGACAGAGATGCAATAGACACTGCAAAACTCTTTGAATTCTCGGACAATTTATTTGATAGTGTAAATTCACGGGGTTTATTGTGAGTCAAACCATTAAAAAGTTCTGTGCACAGTGACAGTGAACATTTAGATTTCTGATGTAATGCCAAACAAGTACTGAACAGTATGCAGTATAAATGTGGTATCAGAACATTTGTGCCTCGCAGTGTTAAAAACTTTGTTGTAACTCTGCACAACTTTAAAATACTGTTTAAGCTGTTGAAGGGCCATGGATTTAAGTACATATCGCCTAGAAATTTTAACCAAGATCTCTTTGAAAATTTCTTTTCAAAAATAAGAATACGAGGAGCTCGGTGTGCCAATCCCTCTGAAACCTTTACAGCTTTTTACAAAAGCCTGTTAGTTAAGAACGTTACTTCTAGGCATTCGCTAGGGGCTAATTGTGAGGATGATAAATCTGAAATTTTCGCACACTGCACAATTTAGTGCAACACAAGGTATATGGAATTTATTGACTGTAGTTAACTTTTAATAATGTATTTAGCAATGATATATGTCAAAGCTAATTCTGTTACCTTCATCCAATTATTTACATTTTATTGTGTTTATTTAAGTAATATATTGATTTATCTTCGTTGTGATTCTAGCTAATGCTTTGTTTTATCTGTATTTCAGGAGGAACCTTCATCTTTGTGTAAGTTTTGCACTGCTTACACCTTCAGGTGCTATTATTAGTACCTTATATTACAAAAAACAAAACTATCATCTCATCGTTCTTGTAAATTTTCACTGCTTTTCATTATATACTGTGGAAAGGGGAGGCTGAGTGTTTTATTGTTATAATTCCGTTGTACTTCAACCCCTTTTTGTGAGACCTGAACCTGTTTTTAATGGTTAATGCTATTACATATATGTGGAGTCGTAGCGAACTGTTAGGCCTACAGGAATGCATCTATGCTTAAATAAAAGGTGACAAAATGTCCTACAATTTTTTCCTCCATGACAAGGGTCGTAGGGCACGTCGTTGTGGCAATATCTGGCTCCAATCATGGATGATACGTTAAAAACAGATTTAGGGAAAAATTGCCTATTTTTGAAGAGCTGTATCTCGGAAACTATTATACCTCCAGACTTCCGGTTAGGCTCAAATTGTAGCAAATTTAGTCTTGTTTAAAAAAGATAATCATATTCTTTGCACTACAACTCATAGTTTTTGAGCTACGAGGCTAAAACTGAAAAAAGTCCGAAAAAATCACGGTTTTTGGTGCCCCCCCCCCCCCCCCCAAGTTTCCACAAGTTTTTCGAAGTTGCAAAATTGTGTATTTACTACTGGGACCGAACCTAACACCATGGAAAAAGCAAACCTAACATAGGATTTTTTGCAATGTTTGTATATTTTTGTGTTTAAATTGACTGTACTATGAACCTCTAATCGCTGAAGATATAAGATTGTACTAAGTTTTGATAATAGTGTGAATCAACAACAGCAGCCCTATTACAACAACAACGGCCTAGATTACCTGTTTAGCCGTTTAGCTTTTTAGGTGATCGTCATCATCATCGTCGTCGTCATAGTCACGCTCAACCATGACTAATAAGGAGATGAACTTGAAAAGGAAAATTATTGTAGCACGTAAAGCTGTTCAATAAGGCACATCGCTTTAAAGTTAATGATGTAGTACGCGTCAACAAGTTTAAGGGTGTCTTTGAAAAAAGGGTGTACTCCTGACTGATCTTGAGTTGCCTAAAATTACAAAAATTTACATCACTTACCTCCGTGAAGATATGAAAGATATTGGGTTGATTTTGAGGTAAAATTCAGAAGGCTAAGCACCAGTCAAGCCAGACTCCAACACAGCAAGTGCCAGCACCATTTGAAGATATCCCTGTCATCCGGGATAGTGATATAGATGACGACTTTGAAAAGTAAGTAGATGACTAATTCCTAATTTATGTTTTACAGATTGCATTGTTAATGTATATCATTCTCTATTTACAGCATCACACCATCAGTCACGGTGGCAGCTTTACCATCAAGTTACAGTACCGGGAGAAAGATCCCCCCCCCCCCCCTTGTTGGATGAACCATCGCAGACCCCCCAAGTGTCTGTGAGAGATCACAAATAATGTGCAAGGACTAAGAAATCGTGTGGTCCACCTAACCGCAGAGATAACTGAGGCCACTGCGATTTTGGCTGCAACTATAAAGATGGCACGTAATGCCGAATTTATACAGGGTGGGGCAGATAAACCTATCCGATTTCAATTCCCTTTTTCTCAGAAGAGGGAGCAGGTAGAGTAGTGGGGTAAAAACCGTTAGAAAGCCGGTTGTATGCCATTTGTCAGTAGTCAACATGCCTTGGTCTGGTGAACATCGTGCTTTTGTTATTGAGCGGTTTATCGAATGCGGCGGTTCGATAATTGCTACACAACGTGCTTTTCGAATTCATTTCGGATTCGGGCGTCATGATCCTGTTCCACATCACGCTACGATTAAAGTGTGGGTGTCAAATTTTAGACACACGGGTTCAGCATTGAAAAAGAAGTCGCCTGGACGTCCCAGGACAGCAACAGGACCTGAAAACGTGGCCAATGTGAGAGCTGCGATTGAACGTTCACCGCGTCGTTCGGCGAGAAAACATTCTCTCGCTTTGGCGATTTCCAACCGCAGTTTGCGGCGCATTTTGCACCGAGACCTCAAAATGCATCCCTACAAAATGGTTGTTGCACAGGAATTAAGTGAAAATGATTTTGAAACCCGCACGAACCTGTGTCGCGATCTCCGAGAACTCCCAAACGACGATGTTGTGCTCTTCACGGACGAAGCCCATTTTCACCTTTGTGGTGCCGTTAACAGGCAGAATTTTCGATATTGGAGTGACGTAAATCCTCGAGAAATCCATCAGCAACCCCTCCATAGCCCAAAAGTGACTGTGTGGTGTGCTCTTTCCCGCCTAGGCGTCTGGGGGCCCTACTTTTTTGAAGAAATTGGGCAAACCGTAACGGTCAACAGCGAGCGCTATTGTTTCATGCTGGAAAATTTTCTTAGACCCAAAATGGAAGAAAATGGCGTAGAAATTGTGTGGTTTCAACAAGATGGTGCAACCGCCCACACATCGCGACGATCAATGGACATTCTCAGGGAACTGTTTCCCGGTCGCCTCATTTCCCTGAGAGGTGATCTTGGCTGGCCGCCGCGCTCACCGGATCTCACTCCATGTGACTTCTTCCTTTGGGGTTACCTCAAATCGAAGGTTTACCAGCATCGACCAAGGACCCTTCTTGCTTTACGAAGGGAAATTGCTCGGGCAATTGAAGAAATTCCTGTGGAAATGACGGTGAAAGTCATGGAAAGCTACCGCGAGCGCCTAAATCAGTGTATCCGCTCCCAAGGACGTCATTTGAGTGATGTGCTTTTCAAAACTTAAATTTAAAAATGGCATAAAATTTGCGATATGTTAATAAAAATTTTTTTTTGACAAGCCGAGTGGTTTTAATTTTACAACATTTTGAAATCGGATAGGTTTATCTGCCCCACCCTGTATTAAATGCCATTCAAACTGTGGATTTATAGTGGGGTGTGTGTGTGCGGGGTGCGACAATATTAGGTTTTTATGTAGTTGTAAAAATTAGTTTTACGTTAACCCTCTTTTTAAGTTTTAATTTTTAGAGTAGTGTTAGTTCAAAATAAATGTTTAATTCTTTTTTACTTTCTTTACGTTATTCCTTATAGTAAAATATTCATCTATAAAGTGGCTTTTAGAATTCTTTTTCTACAGGTGATAATGTAAAAGCTAACTTACCAAATTAAATTTTTTCTATCATTAGATATCCTCTTCCATTTTTACAACTTAGCACTTCCATACCTATGAATTAAAAAAATAAAGGTTATATTGTTACACTTAATAATATTTAATAATATTTCTATATACATCCTCTTTCGTTTTGTAAATTAATACTTCTTTAATAGACCTTACATTTCAATCAATATTTACATCAAGGTTTTAATGAATTACACAAAAATAAAATAAGACTATATTGGTAAACGAATTTTAAACGGTAGGTATCTCATGTTTTGAATAAAATTTACTTTGGATGTATAACAGTATAACGCTCTCCCCATGTAGGTATCTCAGATTTCGTACCTACATGGGCTTCGCCGAAGTCAAATCGGTGAAGTGTGTGGAAGGACCATTGTACATACAGGGTGATTCACGACTATTCCCTCGGTCTCTTATGCCTAAAGGGTACAAGATATCAGCTTCATTTTTTGGTGACATATGTAAATTGATATCGACTATTTTTTAAAATTATTTTCAATTATACAGGATGCTTCACAAAATTGTAATATATCAAAGTTAGGTTTTTTTAAATGCAACCCCCTGTATTTTATTACATTTTTAGATTATACGTTAAAAACTAAGGTAACTTTATTAACCCTTAAACGGGCAAGGGGTTTAGGAGGAATGAGGAACACAAAATTTCATAAATTATTTGTTATAAATGTGTTAAAGATCATAAAAAAAAAATTGGTTGAATTTTTTTATTTACCGGAAAAAAGATACAGTTAGTATGCCTTAAGATACAGTGCCCGTTCAGAGGTCCTTCATGTGGTAAATTGTAAAACAGTTTCGAGAATGATTTCCGGTTACAATACACAACCTCAAGTTGCATTTCTTACATAAAACCGTCGTTTGGCCATTTGTGCAAAATTTGCACCTTCCCTTGTCTATGAAACTTGGAAAATGTCCCACTTGATCAAACCGTATGTCATTAGTGGGTCTAGCACTCACAGGAAGTTTGACTTTTTTCGCTGGCTGTTCCATTGCAAAATCGGATTTTCTTATTACTTTTGTAAGGCTTTCAGTTTTTATAATGGACGAGGCTAAATGAATGCGAAATGTTTTCAGGTTTTCATGTTTTTTGTTTCCAAATGCATTCATGTCTCTTCTATACAGAAGCCAAGCATTATTTATGGATATATCAATTAGTTGACTAAATATACCCAAATACCATCTCTTTGACTTGTATGGCGTTTTGTATAGGGCAATGAGCATGTCGGCCAAATCAACGCCTCCCATGTGAGTATTATATTGTTTTATAATTTGAGGACAATCAACGTCAACCTTTCTTTTTTCCTCTTTACTGTAACGTTTTACTTGAACCACAGGTTTGTGCGATACACAGGAGCTAGCGAGAGTAACGCATTTTGTGTCTGCCCATTTCACTACCGCAATACCCGCTTGATTGTCTACCTTATAATCAAAACTTCCTCGGCCTCTTTTTAGAAGAATTTTGTCGGCATCTAAAGTACACCCTCGTAAGCGGTTGCTCCTGATAGTCCCTAAGCTGTTTATTCCACGTTCATTTTTCAATAGTACGATAAGCTCTAACGAGGTAAACCAGTTGTCAAAATACACAACACTGTTTCGGGGATTAGGTATTGTGTTGCAAAGATGAGCAACAACTTTACCACCTGAACCAAGTTCGGATTCTTTTTGGGAAAATGCCATGTTGTCAAATGTTCTAGATCCTGTGTAAATGAAAAAGTCATACACAATACCAGATACTCCGGCCCGCACGAACATCTTGAATCCCCACTTTTTAGGTTTTTTGGGCATGTATTGGCGAAGATTTCCTGCTTTAGTTCCTTTATACAAAATCATCATTTCATCTATGGAGAATAGAGTTTCATGACAATTCAGTCTAATCTTCTCAAGGAGGGGCCTTATTTTGAATAAACGGTCTCCATTTGCTTCTGTATTGTTGTCCTGGAAGTGTATTAGCCTTCGCAGTTTTTTAAATCTTTTCACCGGCATTACGTCTGCAATAAGACTATATCGAGTATTCAATGCCCAGTAATCTTCAAATGATGGCATTCGTATGATGCCCATTAGAATTTCAATACCAATAAATGCTTTTATCTCGGATGATGATGTATTGATCGAAGATCCAGTTGTCAAGGTAGAGTATAAATTTGTTTGGTCTGTTATGTATTGAATAATCGAATTATCAAAGAATTTTTGGAAATATTGAAGAGGTGTAAGTACAGCATGGGGCTCATTGTATTCGATATCAATAGGAGGTTTATTATGTTCAAAATCTTCTTTAGCCCATTTATAGTTGGGTACTTCTCTCTTTTCTTTTGTCTTCTTCGATGTGATGTTCGTTGTTTTCGAAGAAGTTGAAGCAATATTTGAAAGGGGAATGTCATCGTCGCTACACCAGTCATCATTAGAAGACTCATTTTCAATTACTTGCAGATGAGGTAAAGTCTCGGGTTCTAAGCGAGAGTCTAAATCCATCTCTTCATCGTCCGAAGACGATCCAATATCAGACACATTTCCAGGCGGTAGCAATGCTACGTACCGTTCTGCTCTATTTTTTCGGCCGTAGAAACTTGTAGTGCTAATTTCGGTGAGCTGGAAAACACATTGCATTGCAGAGGTATATAAATGACCACAAAATTTGAAAATTCATATTTTCCGTTTTTGGGCGATGTGTACTGGAGGATACAAACAAATCAGAGCAAGTTTTCATTAGGTTAGAAACATGCAATTGTGAAACTTATTTTTTTCATGCATAATTGAAAGACTGTTATTGCCGTGGAAAACCCGATGTTGATGAAAAACTCAAAATCTGATTATTTTTACAACTTTAGCACTTACCCCATTCATATTACTTGATTCCGCCATTGCACGCACTAAGTAAATAACGTTTCTGAGGTTACCAGTCGCGCACTATACATCCCCACCTTTACAATACGCCTCTTTGCTTGTGTATCTCGTGAGATACGTAACCCGATTTGATTCAACTTGCAAAGGTTTAGTGTAGAAAATTTTCTATGTTAATGTATCTCCTGAGATACATCGGCCGTTTAAGGGTTAAAGGTTCCCTATACCTATCGCTTACCAATTTTCAGAAAATTGTGATTTTAAGAAAAATATTCAATTTAAACAACCCCTAATAACACGGAAACCACTTACTTTTAGTAACGCAAATTTATATCGATTTATCTTGACCTTTAAGGCCTTTATTTGCACTACGTAGGATTTCGATTTTTTGTACAGGGTGTTTAGAAAAAGGATTCATATTTTATATTTTTCAAACATCAAAAACTCACTTAACTTAAAT
Source organism: Pyrocoelia pectoralis (assembly GCA_036250285.1). Taxonomy (NCBI): domain Eukaryota; kingdom Metazoa; phylum Arthropoda; class Insecta; order Coleoptera; family Lampyridae; genus Pyrocoelia; species Pyrocoelia pectoralis. Next base: position 54,714,920 of record CM070075.1, read on the forward strand.
GGAACACCCTGTATGTTTTTATTCTATGTTGAATAACTTTTCATTTTCTATCAAAAACTATGAGTAATAGATATGTCTAAAATCAACGATTAAAAAGTTATTAAGATTTTTCTCTAAAATTTGTATGAAAATGGTTTTTGTTTGCATTCTAGTAGGCATTGATTTTTTTATTGTACTTGATAATTAGATATGGGATCATAACTTAATTAAAAATATGAAGATGCTTTGGCAACAGTCTTTACACCGGGACAGATAAGAAAATTATTTCTCTCCAAGGGAAAAAATATTCACTGGTCCCCAAATGACACTGCAGCAGCTATGTTGTTACGGAGCGTAAGCCCCAAAGCCTACAGGTATTTAAGAAGTCACAATTACCCATTACCTTCATTATCGACATTGAGGAAGTGGGTTTCTAATTTTCAAGTTGATCAGGGCATCATTTACAATGTACTAAAATTAATGAAACAAAAGTCCACAGAACTCAGCGAATTTGATCGCTTATGTGTTATAGCGTTTGACGACGTTTATCTCTCGAATAAAATCGAAATTGATAAAAAAATGAACAGGTGATAGGACCTCACAAATGCTGCCAAACTGCTATAGCGCGGGGATTGATTTCAAAAAGGAAACAACCAATTTTTTACAAGTTTGATCAAGCCATGACTAAGGACATTCTCAACAAAATTATTCAAGAGCTCCATTCAGCAGGATACATCGTTACCAGCATTGTTTGTGATATGGGATCGGGAAACTTGAAACTGTGGTCAGATTTAAATATTGGACACGACAAAAATTCTTGGTTTGTGCATCCCGCCTATGGCCAATTGAAGATTTTCATTTTTGCCGATGCACCACACTTAATCAAACTTGCTCGGAATCACTTTATTGATAGGGGATTTGTGATTAATACCCACGTTATTAATAAAAACTATCTAGAATGTTTCCTGGACATTTCTACTAGTGAATTAACATTAGCACACAAGTTAACCCATTAGCGCCCAGCGTCCTGTAACGGGCGTTAATTTTTGGTTAAATTAAATTAATTAATTTTTACTTTTCAAGTTTGTATATATGGAAAATGTTTTTAGTAAAGTAAGTAAGTTCTCAGGTTAATATTTAAGAAAGTTAAGTAGAATGAATAGTATATAAGAGCGCAAGTGTCTTATCTGAAATGTGCAGAATAAGATAACATTTTATTAAATTGTATATGAGGGTAAGCGGGGAAGTGAGTGTGAGTGGACAAACTCAGTCGAAGTAAGGCCGTAAGAGTGTGAAGGTGCTAAGACTCGCACCATAATTTTGATTTTATTAAGCGAATTTGCTGAACAAAGCGGAAAGGTACCAAGAAGGTACCATTAAGTGCGGTTAAGAGTGTCACTAAGGTGATTTAAAAGTGTCAATACGTTTTGATAAACAGTTTTATATCAGCGTATATAAACCAAATGTGCATTTAATGTGCGTAAAGTGCGAATGAACTCAAAGAAGTAAAATTAAATATCGAACGAGAAAAGGAACTACCTCAATAAATAAGGGTGAGCTTCCGAAGTTAGTTTACCAGTGAAGATCCTCGAGGGGGTAACGGGCTTGCTTTTGTCGTTTGAGCATCTGCTTTGTTGTTTTAAGAGTAATCGCGTTGTAGTTTTGAATGAGAGACTAGCTTTGTGGTAAATTGGAACTTTCCTAAGTGAATTTTACACCAGTTAAAGGAAGAAATTTGAGGCAACTTGCTGTCAAGCGGTTAGCGGACCACGAATCGAGCTGCCGTTGGAAGGTACTACGAAGATCGTCGACGCTATCGCGCTACGGTATATAAACATTAAGGTACTGTGTAAAAAATTTTTATTTACTTATTGATTTAGACGGTTAGTGGAAAGAAAAACTGAATTTTAGGCGTATTTTATAATTGCGTTTTGAATTAAATTAAAATATAAGCGGATGTAATGCAGCATTTTTAATCTTATGTCACGTTTTGCTAGCAAGCGATAAAATTGGCCATTCAGCTTGTTTTATTTAGGTAGAAATTAAGGTTATTTTTCTAGGAATCGTACATTTTTGTTTGATTTTTATTAACTTTGTAATAAATTGATTTTGATATTGATTTTATGAAATTTTTCAATAAGTATTCCCTAATTGTAAGGAAAGTAAAAGCGTAATTTGCATAAAGTTCGACGCTAAATGAAAGGTTAAGGACCTCATCAAACGTACTTGAGTTATCATAAATAAGCGTTTGCATTTAAATAAAATCATTCTTTTCCAAATTAATCGATGAAAGCATTCTTTAATGATATCGAACCTGAGTAAATTGAGAAAGTTTTACCAAATTTATATTTAATCCTTTTCATCCCCAACTGAGCTAGCCTGGGAAGGAAAAGTACGAAAAGGTAGGTCCAAGCGTACTGCCAAGATAGAAAAATTATCGAACATTTTAACCACGAACCTGAAGAATTTTATCAACATGTTTGTAACTTCCGTTACAGTCCTCATTTGAGGACAGGCTATATTTCGTTTTTTTCCCTTCTCCGAAGTCATAACGAACGGTAAACTATTTTTAGACCAAACAATGAAAAACCCTTCAGTCTTTCTTGTTATGCGTCATTTATCCCAAATATTTTGTCGCAATCGGTAGTGTAATATTTAGAAGTTTTAGTATTTTTCGAGTGGCTGACGTGGCTTGTGTTTTTTTCAATATCTTGGATAATTGTTAAGGTAAGTTAATTTTGATTTAACTTTTGTAAAGCACAAACATGTGCATTTTCGTTTGATATCAAACTATTTCAAAGTTGTCAACCTTTTGTAAAGAATTGTAATTTCCTAGCGTCCTCATTGAGGGGACGCTGGGCAAAGCTGACATAAATTTGTTTGAAAAATTTTTAACGGGAATTTTTATTTACTTTTAGAATTGGATAAAATGAGTAATTTTAATTTTTATTTTAATTTTTTGAACCTGGGTCTCTTCTAGAGAACCCCTTTAGCTTTTATCAAAATTTATATGCGATTCGATGTTTTATTATATTTACGCGATTTTATAACCTTAGTTTACTCCTCTTCAGGTAAGCTTGTTTTTTATGATGATTCTTGTATGTAATGTTGTTAATTTTTAGCTTAGTAATGTTACACTCCTTTAATTATTAATTTTCGAAAAGGCTTGAAAATGGGAAATTTTTCCCGAAACATGTCGCCACTTTAGAATCGATAATTACGATTTTTGAATTACACGAGAAAGTAAGGGGTTGGTTATGCGTTTCCATTACAATTAAAATGAGTAAACGAAAACAGATTTTTAAAAATTTGGAAGAAGCCGTTGAATATTTCTATTCGGAAGAAATCGAGGCTGATATGTTAGCACTGCCTCCTTCAGTTGATGAACTTACTGACGAGGAAAATATTGATGATGACGATTTGAATGTACCAGTCGTATCAGATGTTGTTGGAATGATTGAAATAGATGATCCTTCTGATGACGATGACATACCTCTTTCAATGCTAACAACCAGTGGTCCAAGACCATCAACTTCCAGGGCAGAAGAACCTCCCCGAGAACGTAGGACTGTCATCAGGGAAGCACCACAGTGGCAAAAAGTATCTCCGGAATACCAGACTTTGCCATCTACAGAAACAGCCGACGAAAAATTTGCACATGTAAAGAATATAGTTTAGAAGCTGCCACAGTGTTGGAAATCTTTGAACACTTTTCCACCGACGAAGTAAATCAAATGATTTCTGAAGAAACAATTCGCTATGGAACGGTGCAGAAAAATAAACCTGATTTCACAATTTCAACTCAAGAAATTAAAATTTTTATTGGCTTTTTGATATTTTCGGGATATCGTCGCTTACCAAGTGAACTACTGGTCAGATTCTGAAGACCTGGGAATAGGACTTGTAAAGGATGTTGACGACATCATATGCCTTTCACACAGCTGATGACATTTCCCTCAACATTTTCTTCAACCACCTGAATCAGATCCATCGGAACATCAAGTTTACCGTTGAAAAGGAAATTAATAACCAATTGCCATTTCTAGACATTCTCCTAAGTAGAAACAGCTTTCACATTGATTTTAGTATTTATCGTAAACCAACCACCACGGATTCTCTTAACCCGATGGACTTGATTCACCCCTTTTCACATAAATTGGCGGGCCTTAATGCCCTTATCAATAGAATGGTGGTCATTCCCATGTCCCCAGTTAATTTTCATAAAGAACTTAACATTATACGTCATATTGCTTTAAATAATGGCTAGACCAGCAATTTGGTTGATACCCTCTTAAACAAAATCATCAGATCCATCCACCCCACTAGTCTCATATCTCAAAAAACACCTCATGACAAAGCTATTATCGCTCTCTCCCCTTTTACCCTAACCTGTCCTATCAACTTAAGAATATTTTCAAAGCCCACAACATTTGGATTTCTTTCTCCACCACTCACCCTTAATTCTATGTTAGTTCACAACAAAGACCCGATTAATTTATTACAGAAATCGGGTATTTATCAATTATCCTGTCAAACTTGTGACGGTTTTTACATAGGTCGTACTGGTAGATCCTTCTCCACCAGATTTAAGGAACACCTGAAAGCTATCAAAACTAACAACCTGTCCCATAAATCCACTTTCGCTGAACATATATTGTCCTCCGGACATAATTTTGATCCTCTCATTGATTATAGAATCCTCCACCTTTGTAACAAATCTTTCCTCCTAAATGTCCTAGATCCTTGGAAATTGCTAAACATAAAAGTAATAGAAGTTTGTTAAATGAGATCACTGACCTAGGCTCAGATTTAATTAGCTATAAGTTTATGAACAATTAACTTGTTTATTCTTGATCACCCCTCGTAGTTTGTTAACCTTCAAATTTTGTTTACCATTTGACTTGTCCATTGCGCCACCTACAGTTCATAAACTAAGCTGTCTTATCTGTAACAAGATGGCTATAGGCTGTTATAAATTTTAAGTTGTTTATTAAGTTTTGATGTTAACTTTGGCGTCGGGCCCTTCAGGCCCCCGTTAATTAGTTTTTTGTTATTAATATTTAATCCTTTACATCATGGTTCATCTATAATTTTATAATGTAACTTTTATTTGCCGCTTCAGGCGAGTATATTTGAACCACATGTTCCTTAATTTCTAATTTTGCGTTTTGTAGACTTATCACTTTTGGATCATCTTACTCATGTAGTTTCTTGTATTAAGCTTGAGAATGAGACCTGTAGGCCTCGAAACATGTCGCTTGTTATTCACTTTCATATTATTTAATTAAGTCAAATTTAAATGTTGCTCATTGCACACCTTAGTTTAAGGTTAAATAACAAGGTGATTGCTCCCTTTGGATTATTTTAGGATTCCCCTACGTTAATCAAAAACGAGGTATTCGAATTCCTAATTAATCCCTTTAAATTTCAATTTCAGTCAGTTTTGCCGTCGATGGGGCTGGCTTTTTAGTACTTTCGGGTACTTATCTAAAAAACATAAACCTTCATCTTTCGCTTCATATAAATTTTTGATTTATTAAATATCATTGTCTAAGGGGAGGTTTTAAGTTGTTTTATTAATTCAATCACTACCCCTTTTTGAACCTCTGACTCCACCATGAACTTATTTCAGTAGCTATAATTTGTTGAAAATATTGAGAGACAAGGGGTTTCGTGCTACGGCTACTATTCGTGAAAACCGAACAGAAAAATGTCCGTTAAAAGGGACAAAAGAAATGTAGAAGATGAAGATAGGAATCTACGACTACAGGTTTGATAAAAGAAGCCAAATACTGGTTGTTAGATGGAACGACAACAAAAGTGTAACTATTGGAACAAACTTCGACAAGATTGAACCGCTTGCACATGCTCTACGATGGAATAAGGATAAAAAAGAACGTGTGCCAATTCCTCAACCAAAAGTTTTGCAAAATTATAATAAGTATATGGGTGGAGTAGATCACCACGATTGGTTGCTCTCCCCCTGTGACGTTGTTTAGGTCTAAGATTTCATATTATATCAGTTACCTACGGTCGGAAATGCATAACTCATTTCTATTTCTATGCCCTAATTTATCAACTCTAAATTAAAGAAAAAGCATTATTTTTTGGATTATAAAAACGATGATGAATTCGTAATGATTAAAGAATCACACCACTCAGTATAGAAGCTTTTTAAAGTGCTCTCTTGTTATTACAATTTTGAAGAATTTTTGAAGAAAGTTGATATTCTCCTTGTAACTAACTTGATACCTAAGTTCTCATTGCAATTTCCGCTTGTTTTGTTATCGTCAACAAATTTATACGCTTATATAATTTTCAAATTGCTCTCTTCATTCAGTTATTATACAACCATACTACCTATAATGTCAGACGCGAAAAAAGTTAAGTTAACATATAAAAAAAGAAAATCTAACCTTCATCAACACCAAGAGCAACAGGGGCCGCGAGTATTCCAGCATCTGGTGCTCCCCTCGTACCAAGAAGTAGCACCAGCACAGCCCCCGTCTCAGCAACTCGAAACTATCCCGGTAATTCATATCCGGGATAGCGATATGGAGGACGACAACCCGCTCGCTCGTCTTTTCGAGAAGTAAGTACATTCTTTAATTCATTTTTTTTTTCATTTTGGTGATTGCATTATTATTAATGTGATTCATTCTCTATTTACAGCATCACTCCTGTAACTATGGTAGCGACCTCGCCACCAGGATTTCGGTACGGGGGGAAGGCCCTCAGCCAGCTGAACGTGCCGTCGCAGGGGCAGCTTGTGAGGCCTCAACCTCCCCAACCCCCGAAAAACCTCCACCAGTTCCTCGATCTGATTATGCCATGGTTACAGACAATGTTAGGATGGTGTTCCAGAACGCCAAAATCGCGTGGGCCATCTAACAGTGCAGTTAGCCGAGTCCACAGCCATTTTGGAGGCAAAGATGAAAGCGGTTCGTAACATCCAAGGGGTTATACGCCTCATAGAGGGAATGGACTTTTACACTTTTTAGTGTAGTGTAGTGTTAGGACTTTATTATAATTAGTTGTATTGCTATATTAGTAAGTTAGTTTAAAATAAATGTTTAATTCTTTTTTACTTTTTTTTTAGTCCTTATAGCAAAATATTCACCTATAAAAGCACCAACAGTATCTTTCTTATATAAGTAAGTATTTAAAAGTTCACATGTGTTTATGAAGAGTGAAATCAAAATCCTAAAGATGTTATTATTTTTTATGATGTAGGTACAACTTTTATGGGTGTGTGTGCGTGTGTTTAAAATTCTTATTGTTCGCAGCTAATTCAACACATATTTGCATGTTATTAATAAACGTTGCAATTCAAACAATATGCATTGAATTACACACAATTAAGTAAAATAAGACTTTATTGGTAACCAAATCTGCGTTGCTTACATTCTAATCAGTTTCCTTTAGCAAATTTGACCCGAAAAACTGTTAGCAGAATGTCACAAAAAATGTTTTTGGAACAACTCAAGTGAAAGGAAAAGGAAAACAAGAATTACAATCTACCCAAGAAACCAAAAAATCAAAAAGTCTTTCGAAAAAGCAGTGTGTTTTTTGTGGATATGATTACGAGGAAGACATGATCAAATGCGAAAAGTGTGAGAGATGGGTGCATGAAAAATACGCCGATCTTTCTGATGAAGAATATTATTACTGCGACGATTGCAAGACATAACTTTTTTTGTTTGCCTCTGATTGTGATTTTGCAAGGAACTAACTATAGCTATATTTTTTTTTAATGACTTACTTACATTTTATAATCTTTTTATTACAAAATAAAGTTTATTTTTTATCTTTAGCAAATTTGACCCGAAAAACTGTTAGCCTTTCAACAGTACATGAAATATGAAGATGATTTCTATTAATTGAGTTTAAACGTTCACGTAAATTGGTTAAACGTAAGGAAGTCGGACGTATAACGCTCTCCCCTTGTGGGTATATGGTATATCTCAGATTTCGTACTTATAATGGAAATGTTTCATTTTATACATATGTATAAAAAAATATTTTTTCTACAAACGTCAAAAAATGACAAGGTTTGCGCATCGATAACAATACGGGAAGTGACCCTTTTTGTCACTTTCCTACGTTACCATGACAGCGTGCGCGAAATGACGACGCGTGCGCGAAGTACTTACTTCGCGCACTGCACGCAAACTAGATGAGAGTTTTGTATTTTAACGTTAAAATAATTGTTATAACTTTTCACGTTTGTAGAAAAAATTTTGTTTGCAACTCGTGCGCGAAATACTTTGGTGATCTCGACTATTTTTTTTAACTCGGCTGCGCCTCGTTAAAAAAATCAGTTCTCGATCATCAAAGTGGCATTTCGCGCACTAGACACAAAAATAACTATTTTTTTCAGATTACCAAATAAACCTTACTTTTGCATCAGATTTTGAAAAATGAATAGGTCCTTCCTATCGTATCTATATTTAGTAAATCGGTTCGTTCGTTCGTTCGTTTTCTTAATACAAGAAAGCGCTGCAAATTTATTTGCCGACTTAAAATCGCCACGCATTATTTTCTAAGTACAAAACAACATTTTACATGATTGAAAGATGTGCTTTTCTTAAAAAATTTATGATGAAGTAAAAATCCATTATTCTTTACAAAGTCACCGTTAGGGAAAAATTATACAGGTTCAAAGTCCTGAGGTTTAAAAAATACGTGTAGGTACCTACTATTTTGAAAGTTTTTAAAAATGTTCGGTGTATCAAAAATATTACACAGGACCAACTATTTAAAGATTTATAAATATTGAAAGTTCAAAGTCCGCAGTGATCTAGCCAAGTACAAATAAATGCATTTTTGATGTTTAACGTTGGTTTTGATACTTCCTCCCGATTATAGTTCAGTGTATTCTTGTCTCTTTTACAATAGACCAGTCATGGGCAAAGTACAGCCCGCGGGCCAAGTGCGGCTCTTCGAGCTAGTCAATGCGGCCCGCTGCGACATAATAACCCGTACAATTACACATAGGACAAAATGTATTTTCTGCGTAGAAAGAATAGAATAACGATTTCCTTCTCATTGCGTTTTAAGTAGGGTAATATCACAGTGTACATCTACGAATGCAGTAGGTACACTACTATAATAATAAAAAAAGAAAATTTTTCCATATATTTTATGGGAAGTGCAACTATTGCATTCGTAGATGTATACTGTGGTAATATCGCATAACCCATTTATGCCCACGGGGTCATTAACGGCCCAGCGCCCTTTACTGGCTGTGAAATGCAACTTTCACCTTGTAACTATTTATAACTTTTTTCATAATAAATTGAGGTATCTGGGAGTAAAGTAGTTGCTGTCGGTGACACACAATAAGAGTGCTAGCGTGATAAAGAAGTGCATATTTTTTTACAAAACATGGCTGGTAAGCTTGAAATGACACTACTCAGATTTAAATAATTTACAAAAATACAATGTTGAATGTTGAAAGCATACGTACGTAATAATACACAATAATTATATTTGAATTAGTTGTTGAAAATAACAAATCAATTTGTTGTGGTTCGTTAGCGACCCCGTGGGCAGTTGAATATTCTATTTTTTCATTTCAGGATAAAACCTCTAACTACAGCAGAATGGTTAGAAGAGATAGAAAAATTGGGTTCCAACTAATATATATATATTTCTCCCCCTGCAGACACTGGAGCTGAAACCGATTGTGATTCTGGCGATGAATTATGTAATGATCCAAACCGGCTAAATCACAATCAACTTCAAGCAATCGCTGAAATTGATAGTAAAAGTGATAACAATTCTGAAGTTGATGGTAAAGAAGATGAACCAACACCTGCAAAAAAGAAAAAAGTTCAAAACTGTAAATGGAAAAAGGCGACATTGATGATATGCAGAGAACATCATTATGGACAACTGACGTAAAGGTACCACCATTCTCCTTGTCGGGAGAAAGCGAACCGATATATTTTTTTAAATTATTTGCTTCAAAAGCAGTGGATCATTTAGTAAAATATATTAAACTGTTTGCAAACCAAAAAAATTGTGCCTTTGAACTCACAGTTGAGGAGATGTATACATTTCTTGCTGTTCTGTTTCTGAGTGGGTATGTTTCTGTTCCTAGACGGCGAATGTTTTGGGAAAGCCATGAGAGAGCAATGTGTCGGAAAATAAAAAGGTATCTCTGCGAAGCATGATTCCTTATCTACAAGGTGCAGAACACCAACGTTTTTATAAACAATTACTTAATATCAAAGACGAGGGAGTAAAAATTTAAAACATGTTCTATTTTTTCAAAGGGAATGAGCGCGAGAAACTGGCCTAAAATCTAATGCACAGTAAATTGCAAATCGAATTGTAGGTTATGTATATAATCAACGAGTGTTCTGTGTAATCAATGTACCACCACGTGTTTTTTTTGTTTACTTAGTTTTAAAATGTCGTGGTCACGAGAGGCTGTTTGTATGCTCTTGAAGGAGTATAGAACCTGGCCGAATTTCTATAAAGTCAAGTCGCAACATTACAAAAACCGCAACATGCGGAAAACAGCGTTTGATGCAGTAGTTACGGCCGTCCATGTTATAAAACCCAATGTAACTACTCAAGAAATCATAAATAAGTTGAACTGTTTAAAGCAGAATGCTGCAAAAGAACTTAAAAAATATGAAGCATAAAAAAAAGTAGTATCGGACAGGATGAGGTAGGTAATACAGCTAATTTAAGACATTTTGTATCTAATTAACTGCATGCGCGATTTTGTAGGTTTGCTACCCAACGTTGTGGTATATGGAGGACATCAAGTTTGCGTTCGATGGTAATGAAGTAAGGTCTTCGGTGGACACTCTGAATACCACTACTGATGAAATCGAGGAAACATTTTCTCAAAACATTATTTTTTAGGGTAAATCATAAATGTGACACTTCAAACACTCCCCGATCACTCACTCTACCGATAGTCAATTGTGATACAAAATAGGTCGGACAGTGTATTTTGGCTGTATTTAAAAATTTGAATTGCAAGAAAATGAATATCAGTTGGTCACTTGGGATTACATTTACAAGAATTGGTTAATTGGTTTGGAGGTTATAAGGATTTGAATTTTCCAAAAATCGTAACGGCCTCATTCCATTCGACGGGCCCTTATTTGTGTTGTCATATACATCAGCCAAGTCTGCACAAAATTAATACCAAAAAAATGTTCAAATCTGTAAAACTACAAACAATATTCCATAGCGCACCCATCTACCCACAGACATCCAAATTTGAGATTCATGTAAATATAAAGTAAAACATGTCAATGATTAAGAATTCCTTTTTCCACCTATCAGAAAGAGGCACTACTAGAACAAGGAGGAAACTACTACATTCCAGGGGAAATATCCGATTTCATCCAACATCGTAAGTGGTTAAAATAAAATAAACACTTTTATGCATGCAGCCTTCTCAGGAAAAAGTATTAAATGTACTTTTTATCTAATTTCCATTATTATTATTTGTTTAAAATTAAATAGGGCAACGAACTTATAACACATTTATTGACTAACACTAAAAAAAGAAACATTATTGCGTGGTGGTTCGCAGCTGACTTACTTAAAATACAGCGCGCGCAGTCGCGCCAAATACAAAACATGGTTATAATTTTTAACATTATTATTACTTACATTCTTAAAAAGTAATTGGCATTAAGGGTAAATTTGAGTAAGGGGTGTGCTTACTCAAAACCCTTGAACTAGAAAACAACAAGAAAATAAATTTTTAGACATTAGGGAAACCAAGGAACAGGAAGAGAGGAATACCAAGAAGAAAATGGCTGGACCAGATAGAAGAATATGGGAAAAGTAAAGGGAAAACAAACTAAGAGATGAAAATATTGGCACGGAATAGGAAGGCATGGAAGAAATGGACTAAAGAGGAGGACCGTGACTCACAATCCGACGCCTGAAAGAGCAGGTAGGAAAGGAGAAGAAGAAGAAGACATTAGGTACATTATTTCATTTACCAAATGGCCATATCGAAACTAACTGGTATAGAAAAACTATAAAGTCCAAAACTTATAAGAAAAACACCTCATCACCTTTTACCAGTTTTCAAGAACACCAACACAATCCGAACGTCATTTTATACCAACCCGAAAGATAATACTGACCTTTTATTAAATTCTAATATCGTGACTCAACTTAGATGCTTATCCTGTTGTGCCTACTACATCGGACAAACAAAACAATTATTAAAACAACGCGTTATACATTAAATCTAAAAGAATTAATTCGATCAGTAACACGGCTGTTATTTGTACCTATGTCGTGCATGTATCGTGAATATCGTACCTTTGTATGTCAATTAGTTTACGATTCGATTAGTCAAGATGGTTTTATTGATGGAGTTTTTACAATTAAAGATGATTTTAATCATGGAGATGATAACGTTGTCAAACGGAAACAAATAAGAGGATATGAGTGCACTTTAGCAAAAAATGGTCTCTAAATTATAACCGCATTTAAATATGTCCAAAACAAAACCTTGGAGACAGAAATAGAGTCACTGTGTTCTAAAACTATTCACAACATTCCTACTGGCGATACCGTCAGAAAGAAGCAGTGACCTTGATGTATCATCAAAATTGGCCATATATAAATCACTTTCATCATACGTCCCATATTGTAGTTTATTTGCGGTTGGAATGGTCTTACAATTTATGTTTAGATTTCTTTAAATAATGTTACGTTGTACATCACCGGTACCGTTGTTAGAAAATTCAATGAAAATAGTAAAAGAGTATTTTATTACGGCGGGGTCATTCACTATCCAGTTGAAGGTAAAAATATCACTTTACCAGTGTGTGAAATGATTTCTAATTCACACACCTCAGCTACAATTACAAAATGGCTGCAAGATTTTGTCTTAGGTAGAGAACTACCCTTCAATAGCGTTGTTACCGATTTCAGCTGGGCGCTAATCAATTCGGCCGCATATGTTTTTTGTAAGATGAGCGTCTTATATAGCATTAGTAAACGATTTAGAAATTTCACGGTTTTTTTCATTCATATTTGGTGTGCTCATTTTATGAAAATAGTCGCAAGCGATGCTAAAAAAACGGCAAGAAAAGATAAAAGGTTAGAAATCCTTTTTGATCGTAGGTGTAGTAAAGTTTATTCCAGTAAAATTGTAGAATGACCTTTCAAGTAATATAAAGTTTATCATCAGTACCACATTGTTTAAAAAAAAGGTCAAAAGTCTGCTGTTAGAGACAACTCTTTATAGTATTGAAGAGTACTTTAATTGTACCTATGTATAACGAAATTGTTTCTTTTGTCAGTATATTTTATTGTATTTATGGTTGTATATGTTATTTGCTGCTTGATTTTTCCCATACTTGTAAAAAGTCTTACGGAATAAAGTTATTATTATTATTTATGTTAGCCACCAATTATAATGAGTGCAAATTACTATTTGGCGATTTTGTTTACCGTTTTGGTAAATAACTATTTATTCAACGAGGTGCACATTTCATTATGTAGATTGGCCAACACAATGGCTTATAGTACAAGTGAGAACTTTTCACAAACCTTTAACTTTTATGATGCGAATGAAAACATTAATTTAAAAAAAATTGTATACAGAAAGCCCCTTTTATGTTGATTTTTTGATTATTTTACGTTCACTCGATCCATTACACGATAAAAAATTAGAATCAATCCATTTTGTTGCCCCGATTTTCTTCAAACCTGTGTGAATAAATAATTTCCATATTTGCCTTTATGGTCGGGTTTATTGGTAAAAAAAGTGATAAAGACGTTTTATCAAACTCCATAGTTGAGGGGTAGTTCAACATAGTAAAAAACTTTTTATTATCCAAAAACATAAATTTGAAATGTAGTAGATTTATAGAAAAACTTGGCGAGTATTTAGAGTACAAAGAAAAGGAATTGAAATTTAACTTGTTAAACAAGAGACCGCGGAAGAAGAATTTAGCTCACCATACAGTTGAAAAGTCGTGGAATAGAACACCTAAACGAAAATACACCCATCTTCGGGGCAACACTTCCGTCAAACGTTTGAGCCAAGTGATGCTCAGTAAACGCGTTGATGAAAGTGACTTTCAATCTTGAAGTACACAATCCGAAGGACCATACAGACTGAACAACTCCGGAGAACAAGTTGTCCTTAGCCTGGTAGAGCCCGTGGTTGGTACTAACCGCAACATTATTGGTGATAATTGGTTTACCAGTGTCCCCTTTGTCAAGAATTTACTGAAAATAAAGAAACTTATCTATATTGGCGTAGACCGTTTGGATCAATAATTATGCCAGAAGTATGATACCGCTAGAAATACACGTCGATGGCCAATGGTCATTTTATTATGATCTCTTAAATATCACTGCAGTGAATGCCAAGTTATGCCCAGTAAACGCGTTGATGAAAGTGACTTTTCTGAAAATGGAGTGTTTAAGTATAACAATTTGTTTAAACATTTCCATTCATTGCGAAATACCAATGATTGAAAATATTCGTTGCAAATGGAAAAAATAAACAATTTCATGTATGTAACAGTTTAAGTAGTTTTAATCAAATATCAGCAAATCGTTACTTTGTTTTATTTAAAGATTTACTAGCGTCTGTAGGTATACAAAGAACTGAATGGAGTTTGGTTAACGTAAAACATCCTAAACAAACAGATGGTTATAAACTCCGGCACCTTCGTAATGTACTATATTCAAAATAATAGTGTTCAATGACGGCACATTTCATTACGATAGTAATTTTAAACCAGAGCAATACCGTACTTACGTTCAAAATTTTTTATTGGAGAATTGTATGAATTGTTCACGTGCGGAGAGTCATAGTCATACATCGGTTGGGTTTCAATGTGTTACATGCAAAGTTTGCAAACACGCGAACTCCAATCAAGATAAAATAATATGTTGTAATAGTCGCTGCACCGGGGGCGAAAGTATTTGGATCCAGAGTGACATCTGCAAAGGATGGACTCACTTTAATTGTTTAGAAAATACTAATATAAGCGCAGATGAGTGTAAAAACAAACCATTCCCTTGTAGGATTCGTAACTGTATTCCAAATTTATGATTCTCACCCCTTATGTGTAATTGTTACTCCTTGAGTTCTTTCCAAATTTTTTAGAACAAATGCACGGACTCCGGCTCGCACCCACTGAGAGGGTCTGCATTTTTAGGTAAATCTCCATCTTAATCCGAAGAACAGCTCGGATGGAAAACGCTACGTTATCGTACACGCTGGTAATTCAAATGGTTTTATAGAAAACGCAAGTTTAATATTTTCATGGAAAAATAAATCAATGTATTACCACGATAATATGACTGTTAACGCAGCAGCAATTAAAATGCTAAAAGAAGAGACTAACAGATACCATATCCAAGAATAAATTGAAGACAAAGTGTTTGGTTTTGCCATTGATGGAGTAGAGATAATTCCATTATTTGATACTCCACATCTGCTCAAGGGAATTAGAAATAATCTGCTAAACGCCAAAGTTAAATTTACGTGGAAGACTGAACAACAAATAGCTAGTTGGGATGACATCAAGAATCTGTATGAAATGGACACTGGAGATTATGATACGAAAATGTGTTATAAATTAACAGACTCACACATTTACAAGGAAAAAATGAAGGTGTCGCATGCAACCTAGGTCTTTTCATACAGAGTGTCATTTACGATGCGAGGCTTAATAAACCTTGGTAAGTAGGTATATGTGTAATGATACAATATGAAAGTATTTTTCTTTTTAGGTAATGCACGTCAGCTTCCACAGACAGCTTTGGGCACTGCAGATTTCCTTATGTTTATTGATAAACTGTTTGATAGCGTTAATGGTTCTGTAGTTAAAGCCATGCATGGTAAGTGTTGAGATGTGCTGTTATCTCATATTCTCAGCATAGGATTTCAATTTCTGTGTACTAGAAATTTAAATCAAGATCCTGTCGAGAACTTTTTTGGATGTATTCGAAGTCATGGTATTCGCAATGTAAATCCTACTTGTGGTGATTTTTTTTCTTCGTTCAAAAGTCTAATCATAAATAATTTCATGTCTACATATTCTCCTGGTGCTAATTGTGAAGAAGACGATACAGAAGGTGCACTAAACTCTTTAAAACACTTCATTTCTGATGAAGTAGAAACCGAAGGTGTCGAACAAATTTACACAAAGTAGATGATGTTGTTTTCACTGAACAAGAGACAACACGATAAACTACGGATATATTTCTGGAGATATGGCGTTTTCGTAGTGTGCGGATAAGTAGTCAGGTGTAGGTGGTTAACGGAGTTTTTTTACGAGACTGACTATTTATTTATAAAGCATAAACGAGGTGGCGATAGCGAATTTGCGGCAGGTGTTGGGCTGGTGAATAGGATAAGGAAACGTGTCGTGCGATAGTTGAAAGTTTTGCGGTATCTAAAGTTGTAACACGGGTTATCGGTTATCTGATGTGCTATTTTATGCAGCCTGTCTAGATATACATATAATAATGAGTATCTACCGTTAATTAATAATAGATTAATTTGGAATTTTTGAATTAACACATAATTACATTGTAATTGTATTATTTACGTTAACTTTCGTTTTGTTCATTTTTACATAAATAGATAACACATATTTTAATTTTACTGATAACGTATTTGTCTCAATGTAATTATTATAATTAACATACGTAAACATGGCTTTCCGTAAATATATTTTTATAAGTACTGATATTGTTTTAATACTGCAGGAAAACTTTGTATTCATATTAATGAACTATTTTATCTTTATCTTGAACGCTACGTTACAATTCTATTGCACTATCTCTTATATCTGCAAAGAGCTATGGTTGTTTTGAAACGAACTTTAGTCAGGTATTTTTTTGTGTTCCTAAAAATGGCAGGAAATTCATTCGTATTAATTTAAAAATTAACCGGTCGTGAAAATTATGCAACTTGGCGGTTTGCAGTGCAAACATATCTGCAACACGAAGAGTTGTGGGATTGCATTGAGAAATCTGATGAAGCGGAAATTGTAAATACAAGGCGTGATACAAAGGCAAAAACAAAGTTAATTCTTCTGGTTGACCCTATCAACTATGTACACATTCCAGAAGCGAAAACTACAAAAGAGGTGTGGGACAAATTGTCATCCGCATTTCATGACTCCGGTCTGATACGTTAAACTATTGGTTTACTGCGTGATCTCTAAAATACCTCACACAGTGCAGTGGTTGTAAAAACATAGAAGAGGGGGTTGTAAATGTACAATGCCCCCTTTACTTTGCAATAATTGTTCTAAAGAATATAAAATTAAGGTAGTGAAGAACAAATTGTTAAATTGCTTACCACGTTCAATGTCAACATTGTCATGATAGGGTAGTAGCATCTATACAATACAGGGTCCTGCAATAGTGCGTATTTCTTTCCTAGCTCATATCTCATGAGAGATATAAAAAAACTTCTTAGATAAAATTTCAACTACTCGAGATGACGCATTCATAGAAATTATTTTTGAATATACAGGTAGTTCCATTTTTGCGGTGTCACTAAAAGAGTAATTTTTTTAAGGGAACACCCTGTATATTTTATAACCTTTCGATGTTATCTGCTAAAGTCTACATTGGTAACTATTTACTTTGTGATTTGGTAGCAGGGTTGCCAACTTATTAATTTTTTGGCGAAAAAATCGTGCGTAAGTAGGCTTATCTTCAAAAAATCCTATCGGCCTTGTGTTTTAAGTTCTCAAGTAGGTATCGGCAATAATGTTAGTATGGATAAAGAACTGTGTGTTGAAGTTTAGAAACTAAAATTTGGTTATACAGGGTATTCGGAACAACATGTCAAACTTTCGAAATTTCAAAGTGCAATAACTCATTATTTTCAAATACAACTGCCATATTTTTTTCCGCTACCCAGAGGCATTTTTTATAATCTTCAATTTTCGTAAGGGATGTTAAATGTCTAAACTACGTACTTTTTACAATATTTAATATTTTTCGAAAACGCACCTATTTAATTACGAGCTTAGGCACCAAAGTAGGCCGTGAAGAACAGTAACGTCAAAAAGTAAACAATGCCTAGTGTCAGAAATTAATACTTGTTATTAATACTTGATTGTAGATTAACAAAATGAATTTCGGACAAGATGAACTTGTTGATATGATTTTTATACTGGGAGAAGCTAATAGAAATTGTTTGTTGGCAAGCAGAATTTATGCGGCGCGTTATCCAGAAAGAAGGCATCCTCAAGTAGATATTTTCAGAACTTTACTGAATAGATTTGTTGAGACGGGAACGGTGAAATACAGTAAATTAGAACGAGCAAGAAACGTTGTTAACGAAGAAAATGAAATTAGAGTACCATTCCAAATTTGGACGAAGCTATTGCTTTATTATCGGACGACTTGAGAAGAGCTGCAACGCCTTTTGGATTGGTTTGAAGATAATTATGTAGGCCCCAGAAATAGGTATGTATATAGAATTCGTAATTTTTGATACTGGGTAATATAATGATCAATTATCATAGACGAGGAAATGGTAGGCGTCCACTCCTTTCCCCCATGAAATGTGAAATCCTCACGATAGGACTTTGAATGGAGACGATCTGACGAATAATCATGCGGAGGCGGCACACAAAATACTCCAGCTTAAACTGGGTATGCATTTGGAAATTTATAAATGGGATACGCAAAGTGCAAAAGGGGAGAGATGCATAAATGTTTTATTTATTTCGAAGTTTATTTCCCGACTTGATGTCCTCCAATTATGTATGGAGAAGATGTTCGACAGGTCCACCTTTTCGCCCGTGAGTCTCCGGAAATTCCAACTTCTTCGCCGCTTAGGGCAATTTCGAATTGCTTTAGCCAGCTGCGATGGACTTGAATGTTCGGAGACTTCCGTCCGAAGGGGGAAAGACTTCCTATGTAGATACCAATTTTTGGACGTTATTGTAAAACGCAACTTTGCAAATTTTTATCAGCATCTTATATGAATTCCCTCCAATTTTTCCCTCATATGATAAAATGCAACTTTGTAATTTAAATTATCACAGAATTGTATCACTTACTCAGTAGCATAAACTAAGATTTGTGGTTTTTTTTTAAATAAGAGATTTAGGTGTTTGTAAAGGTATATTTGGAACAAATTACATGGATATAACATAAATTGCATTTTAGCAAAATGCATAACAAATTCAAAGATTTATTAAACCAGCTCGAACAGTTGGAAAAAATTTGCAAACTTGTTACGGCGAAGAAATGGGGCATGCATTTTTATAAAGGTAAGACGAACATGAACATGGTCTGTAACGCCAACTTGGGCTATAAGTCGAGGCCCACACTTAGGTATAACTCTCGACAATTTAGCAAAAGTCTTGATAATGATCGACCACTTCCACTACAACAGCACTCATTTGCTCGGCATATCGCCACTGTGCGCTTTGGCGTACAATATTAAATACGCTTCCCAATAAACATTTCAAGAAAGTGGGCTGCAGTATGTGGCTTGCGAAAGAAGTCGCACGGGCTGTGTTTTCGGACGCACAGTGGAACCCAAATGTTTTTGCAAAGCCCATGCAACTTCTTTTGATGAAGCCACTTTTATTCAAATCTACGTTCACCAAACAACCGTTAGGTATTTTATATTAATAATAATTGCAATTTAAAATGGAATCGATTCCTATAGGTTCACATTGGCAACAAAAAAAAAACCCTATCTAATTATTACATTTATTAGGCTTTGTTCAATCAACCCAAAAAACTGTGTCGCCTGCAGCATCTGCTCCGGGCTTATGACCGTCTTGAAGATGTCGATGTTAAAGCGTATTACGAGAAGGGAGGCAGTAAAACCAGGAAGGAGGAATAAATACAGACGTCTATAATTATAATCTAAGAAATAAAAACTCTTACAGATTACCAATTAATAAACTACAAATAACTGAAAAGTCGCCGACAGTGATGGGAAGAAAACTTTTTAATCAGCTACCTGAAAGAATTAAAAATTCCGATAATTTTTCGAAATTTAAAACCAATCTTTTTAAATATCTAGTTAATGGCTGTTTTTACAATGTAAAGGAATATCTTGACTATATGTAATGTTTGTATCTAATTTTGTGACGTATCCTACACTTTCAGTCTACAGGAAATAAAGAATATTTATTATATTTATTATTATAATCGTCTCATTCGAGAATATTTCGATAAAATCATCGGCGACATATACCTGGAGTCCCCTCTCGCAGCTTTTTGCTGCGTGACCGCCTCCATTGACGGCGTGCTGGAGTAGGTGCTACCCAACTCAAAGGGCGGGCCCGAACTAACAACAATCGGGCATATTATGGAGAAGATGGTTGGGGGCCCTCCTACCCGATTATCCCCCGTAAGCATCAGAGAATGCCAACGCCTACGTCGTTTAAGGCAATTTAAAATTGTCTTTGACGAATGTAGGCAGAAGGAATTCACCTCCGTCAAAGTCGCCCTCTCCGCCTTCCTATCTGTTCCCTTTCCCCATCGAATTCCAAATTCCAACGCCGCATCTTCTCCACCGCCACCTATCCCGTCGTCGCCGCCACCTATTCCCTCGCCCCCACTGCTGTCACCCATTCCCTCGCCGCCGACACCAATTCCACCTCTTCCGCCTCTACCTTCCTCACCAACTCCACCATCCCGCTCACCAATCCCGCCACCATCGTCTCCAACTCCGCCGCCTCTCCCACATGCTACCGTCGGCCCCAGCGGTACGCAACAAGGGGTGCCGAAACAGGGGACAGGGCGTTGCTAGCCCAGCAGCCTCCATCTGCGAAGGAGCAAATCAACACCACCAAGAGCAATCTTTGTTCGTTGTTGGAGATGTGGTGTGGTCAAGAATAAAATTTTGCAGTTTCTGGCCGGGACCTGTATTGGAGGTGCGAAAAGTTACGAACCTATGATTACTTGGGACTTTATGTGATTAATCATCGTTACATCTGTAAATACATAACTATTCAGAACAATCATTCTTAACTGAAAATAAAAATTTTTTTTAGAGAACTTACTTACATATTTCTATTGCATTTTTAGATCCCTTAAACAATAAATTGTCCATATGCTTTTATTTTTTGCAATCTTGAAAATGTGTCATTTGCAATTATTGCAGCTTTACAAATTTCACAGTTTAAAATTTTATATATTTTTTTACAAACAAATCCACTGATGTATCCTACAACATCTTCCTGGTAATACGATAATTTTATTAAAGAATTAAAATAATCATGATCATCAGGAGAGAAATTTATAGAAGCGTTTTGGTCAATAACAGAATCTAAACCCTTATCTGATATATAGCCAGTAAATAATATTGGACAATCATCAAAATCTATTATGTTGGCATTTGGTGAAGCTGTTATTTGATGATGCATGAGCAGACGTTTATAAATTGTTTTAAATTAAAAACAATCAGGATTATTATTAAACCCTCCCTTTTGTCACACTGAGCTAAAAAACAACTCCAAATGATCTTGACTTAGCTTATAAAAGAAAATTAACATCTGTGTGATCCGTTAAAACTTGATATATACTTGACAATATATACTTGACAAATATATTGGTAACATTAATAATGAACCCTCAAAATCGAGTTTTTGTCTGCGAATTGATTAGTTTTATATTATCACATGTTAAACATTCAATATAACTTATAATTTCCATTGCTCTTTGTAAATATTGATCATATGTTTTATTATTACTGATAAGTTTGCCAAACCTGCTCATGCAATTAAAATTTCGACTATTTAACAAATCAAACCCATCATTAATATTATTGATAAATGAAAACGTCTGTTCGACATCTCTAAAATCAGCATTATATGCCTTGCAATAAGTCAGGGAATGAACTACACTTAAACTTAAAGTTTGTGCAGCTAAACTGACGTTCATTTTTTCACACTGCCATTACAAATGTCGGTTGGTCAATTTATTTGCCCCAAGTGCAATCCTTCTTTCTGTTGCAGTTGTGTAACTTTTCAATGAAGTTCCAATTAATAGCCTCTCCCTCAAATTTTATATTTTTTTCTGCAAAGGTGTTGCGAATTAAATTGAGCATATGGCATGCATCAAAGAATACAAAAACCTTCAAATAAACATTTATAATTATTGTTAAAAAGATCTATATATACAGCATACCTTTTCTTGTGTAATAGGATGGATGATGTATGGTTTGAAGTTAGTTCTATTTACACAAAAATTGAAATTTGCCCCTAAATTCTTCATCATGGAAATATTTACAGGAGCACCATAGAAAGTTATAGAAAAAACCTTTGCTCCAGTTTGGTGTAGCTCCTTTAATGCTAAGGTAAGTAGGTTTTCTTTCTGGTCCAGATAAACTGTGTATCAGAAAATAAGCAATAGGGAGTTTCCACTACTTTGTAATTGACACAACCATAAATACTAGAGCATTTTTTTCATCTTGAGGATGCCCATTCCTAAATGTAACTGCATCTCGTATAGCCATTTCGTCAATAACGAGGTTTACAATGACTTCATTTCCATCTTGTACAGCTTTTTTAATGGATTGTAAAGACTCTTTCGTAAAACCAGGCATACCACCCACACAAGTATACTATTTTGCAAGAGTTTTGGGATGTAGTAAAACGTTTTTAAAATGTTTTCTTACATATGTATATGCCTTATTAGAATAAAATTGCAAGGTCAAACAAAGCAAATGCTCTTAAATTTGGATTATACTTTGTGGTTTTCCTGCCAGTTTACGATTTATCAATAATCGAATATTATCATCATAATTCTAAAAATACGTCATTTAAGTAATCAAATTAAAGTTTTATTAAAATTATACCAATAAATTCTGTTCAGCTTGTTCAGAAATCAATATTTTTTCTCTTAAAACCTTTAATAACTGAACAAGATTATAATTCTTCGAGCGTAATCGATGTACCTTTTGTTTTAATGCTTCTTCTGTGCTCAAATATCGCGCATTTCTTAAAATCGATAAAATTCTGCTTATAAAGCTCGTTTTACACATTGTAAAATTTTTATAAAAATTAGTATATTTTACAAAAAAATTTACTGCAAAATTTTCTTAAAAATTTACAAGAATGAAAAATAACAATAAATGTTTACACTTGACATTTTTATTCAGAGACTTTTCTGAATTTTTTAGTGATATCTAGGGCAATTTTATTTTATTACTGAACCCAAATGTGACAGTTGTAACCTTGTAACTAACCTAGATATCTTTTATTCGGTGATTCAGTATTCAGGAACAAGGAAATGGATACTAGCGATAGTGAATGTGAAACCGATTGTGCAGTAGTTGCGGTTCTGCTAGCAACTACTGCAATGGTTGAGGAGAAAAAAATTAAAAGAAAGTTGTGGGCAAAGAAATGGTTATCTAGAAGAGACGAGGGAAAAGCAATCTTAAACATGCTTAATCTAGAACTTGAAAGTAAAGATCCCACTTCGTATAAGAACTTTATAAGAATGCCAAATCATTTATTTGAATATTTTCTTTCTTTGGTGGAAACTTCTATTTCAAAACTGAACACATTCATGCGGTTAAGTGTATCAGCTCGAAGCAGATTGGAAGTGACGCTACGCTTTCTAGCAACAGGTGAAAGCTATCGCTCTTTAATGTACTCTACACGTATTCATGAGAGCACAATATCAATTTTTGTCCCTGAAGTGTGTAGTGCCATTTACCAAACTTAAAAAAAAAACATATTTAACAATACCAAAAACCGAAATACAGTGGGAGGAAGTGGCTAACGATTTTTACAAGAAATGGGACTTTCCAAATTGTTTAGGAGCTCTTGAGGTAACAACAATCCCACCCCTCAGTTCATTAAATATACTCGTAGTCCGGTTCATAGTCACAGACACATTATTTCTTCTTTTCATGTTAATCATAGGTCCCTTCTTGTTATGAACCCCGTCTGTCCAAGGTTATATGGTTATATGGATACACAAAACCAATGTTCCGATCAGGCCGGTGGTGAGCTTCACTGACACACCGGTCACCAGGATTACTGTTTGGCTTAATTCCATTCTTAAACATTTGATCAAATTTAATCAAAATTTCTCCATTACTAATTCTTCACATTTGGCCAAGTCCATTGACTCCCTCAAATTACCTTTTCATTTCTCCATGGTGTCGTTTGATGTCAGCAATTTATTTTCTAGCATACCTCCTAATGAAGTCATTGATCTTGTTTCTGAACATTTAGTTTTCTACCAATCTTTCCGACCCTCAGCTTACTTGCATCATTTCCTTGTTAAGACATTGCACTCATCAAATTTTTTTTAAATTTCACAATAAATTTTATTCCCAAAATGTAGGCTTGGCCATGGGGTCGAATCTTTCTCCTCTTTTGGAGGAAGCCTTCATGAATCACATTGAGTCAGAGTTTATTTCACAACATAAATTTTATACTGATAACATCATATATTGGGGCAGGTATGTTGACGACATTATTTGTTTACATTCAGCTAGCGACCAATCCATGAACGATTTCCTTCAATTTTTGAATAATATCCACCCCAAAATTAATTTTACCGTTGAACATGAAATTTAACTCCATGCTTCCCTTCCTAGACCTTTGCCTACACAAAAGTCCTCATATAATTTCCTTCAGTATCTATCGCAAGCCCACCACTACTGACAACTTGATCCCGTTCGATTCTATTCACCCCTTTTCACACAAGTTGGCCGGTTTAAATGCTTTACTTTTCAGACTCTTCAAAATACCTATGTCCCCTACACACTTCAATGATGAATATAATATCATTAAGCAGATCGCTGCTAACAACGGCTATCAGGTGCACACCTTAGATAGACTTTATCAGAAAATTAGACTCTCTCTCTCAACTCTTCCCATCTCACTCCCATCGTTGCTGACAAATCCACTCACACTTATAGATCACTCCCTTATTACCTTCAAATCTCCTATTCGATCCAAAACATTTTCAAATCACACAATATCCGGATATCAGCAGTTTCTTGCAAGGAGTCTGGTTTCAATCTTTTGTTTTTGTTTGTGACAGACTTATTCACAGATGGAGATGGTAATGGGGGTGGAGATGTGCAGATGACGTAGACGGTGTTGCACTTTGATGTTCATCAAGCTGCAAGTATTTCATTATTAGACCAACAAATATGTTAATATTTTTTGTTACGGTTTGTAACGATCGAATATTTACTACATCTTTCTGTACTAAATATTGTTTCAAACAGGCTTTCATAACCATTATTTTATAAGAAGTGCTAAAGGACTCCATTACTTTATAGAGGTATTTATAGCTGCGTTGGACTGTGCATGTGTACTAATACTACAAATAGTGCACTTCGTTTTGTGATCGCATTATTATTAGTACAGGTGCACTGTGTTGTCAGTAGCTGACAAATTAGACCCACTTTATATAAAATTAACATTGTGTTACACTCATTTGTAAGCAGCATATGCATATTCTTATTTAGTTATATTTACTTACAATGTAGTTTGAACTTTGTTCCTGGCGAAATACCACCTCCACCACTTTTAATTGATGCCAAGTACTTGTGTGTTCTGTTAAAAAGTTTGATTTCAGCGCATGAAACTTTGCTTTTATTTCATTTATAGTTGTGTTGGGTTTAATGTGTAGTACATTATTAAGCACACTTTCTAAGGCCCTGCTCTTGGCGTGTTTATTTTTGTAGTCTTTGCTCTTTACTGCATACAAACATTGATGTTTTCGATATTCTTCAATTAAAACAATAGACTGGTCTCGAGACCACGACATATTTATACGATAACAATTTTTAACTTTAAACAAACAAAACCAACCTTAACCATAACCTCATTTCCAAACGAATATAAAATAAATACTTGTGCGCAGATTTACGCGCATTTAATACAACATGTTCTGAAAATTCACTTGAAAAAAATGCATACAACAATGCAAAGACATTTCCTATTTTACACTGTGATTTTTTTGCTACAAAAATTACAAAACAATTCTCATGTAAATTTTTATAAAAATTTTACAATGTGTAAAACGAGCTTAACACATAAAAAGTGTACGTGAGTTCTTTAAAGCGCAGGTTTGTACCGAATTTTTACTTAACTTAGTCACCTAATTTCGCTTTCCCTTCCAGCGATTTTACGCACCTGTAAAAGCTAACGCTTTATTCTCTACCATTTTCCTGCTTCTTTCTGTGAAATCGACTTCATTGTGACCGACGCTGCGTGGGAAACAAACCATTTCTTCAATTCCCCGATCGCCGCTCCGAAAACTAAGTGGACTAAAATTCTACTATACCGTCGCTAAGTGAAAGAAACCAACGCTAATTCTCTTTTCTACAATTATGACTCATAATTTATTAATTTTCTACATTTACAACTACGTGAATTTTAACTTTAATTCTACCTTTTTGACATTTTAAATTTGCTTTATTTGCTCTTGCTACAACGCAACTTTACCTTCGTACTTCGGCTATAACTTTTTATCTTTCTAAATTAATATAGTTTACATATTTGCTAATTTAATTTTTACTTGTACAAGACTAATTTGTTATCTAATTATCTCGATTCTTTTGTTTGAATTTAACGTAAGTAACTATTTTGAAGATTGAACTAATCAATATTTGGTATCCGATACCCGTACTACAAACTAGTGATTTGTTATTTTTTTCTGTTATTATTTTTTGTTCAAGGTACTTTTCAACGGAAACTTATGCAATAAGGATCCTGTGAAGATAAGTAAGGTAAAACTTTCCCCAATAAATTTTGTTTGCTGATTTAACGTCACTCAAATCATTTTACTTACAATTTTGATTCACTTAAAGGTAATTTTAGATCCCGTATTTTGTGCTACAGAATTCAATATTTATTTGTATAAATAACCTTTTTTTTTTGTACGTCTTTATAAACCTGCCATTTTGTTACATATTTTATTTGAATTTTTTATTCATTATAATCACATCAAATTTATTTACTTTTCTATTTATTGCTCAAACTAACCCGTTCTCTGTCAGAATTGACATCGCTACTGCTATATCTGTTAATACCTTCGTAATTCGGATTAGCAGCCCTATTTTCTCAAAGAATTACGTGGCGCCCTTTGGATTTACTTAATTTTACCTATTTTACTACTCCAATTTTAACTTTTTTCGCTCATTGTAGCTAACCTACGACCACCTGCCTACTAGCACTGAGCTATCGCGGCCATTGCTTCTTTTAAATTTCGTTACGACCCATTTTTGCCGTAACGAACTTTGGAAAAGATCCGTTTGTAAAAATCTTAGACTAAGTGGAAAAGAGTACGTCAACAGAAGTGGTAAAAAAAATTCTAAGAAGCAACCTAAACAAGTTGACTGTTCAAAGTGTCGCTTTGAATGTCAAAAGAATATTCCGGAAAATCAAAGAGAAATAATATGTTGTCAAGAATATTATCATTTGGCAGATTACCAGCGTCAAAAAATGCATTTAATTTCTTTAATGCAAAAGGTACCGGTTGCAAAAAAACGAACCTCACCAAAAACAAAAAACCGATTGACATCATGGCAGTACTATTTAAAGAAGACAACGTGTATGTCAAAAATGTTTCTGTGCTACTTTCGCTATTTCACACCGAGTTGTAGACCCCCTCAAAGAGCGTTAGTACCACTGGACTATTTGTTGGGTATGATAAAAGGATAGACACTCGCCCTCCTAATGCTACATCAGATGAGGCAAGAGCATTGGTTAAGCATCACATTAATATTTCTTGAAGAATTACGTTGCGCCCTTTTGCTTTACTTAACTTTACCTATCTTGATACCTCAATTTTAACGCTTTCCGCTCATCGTAACTGACCCACCCCATCTGCCTACTAAAACCGAGCTACCGTTTGCCATTGCATTTTCAAATGCCGTAACAGTTTTTATTATCTACTAAATCATTATTTTTAAATGTTTCTACAGTTTCCGAGCCCGAGGAAGGTACGACAGTATTAATTGAAGAAATGTTTTGATAAAAATTGACATTAATGCATTGAGATGTAGAGGAGAGTAAGTTTTCAAACATTTTAACCTACTACACGTGATTTGAACATTGAAGTTAAACATAATGTACACTAAAACAATAATTGTAGTTTGTTATACTGTGGTCGTTTTTCAGCTGACAATGTTTTGCCCATCAGTTTAAAGATTCATTTTCCAAGATGGTGTGTAGGGTATTATGGAATAATGTAACATTTTATTTTAAATTATAATACAAAATTATAGATTTCCATAATTAAATAAAGTCAAGTTTTACATTTTAACCATAGAGGGAATTAAGTACCACATTTGGGTTATTTTTCTAAATTTTGGGGAAATTTTATCAAATTCGAACATAGAAATTCCTGCAAGTTTTTAATAAGACCTTGGAGATAGCAATTAAATTATTTTCAAAAAGAATATGTAAGAATCACTTTTAGAAGTGTCTTCGTGGGTTGTGGTAGTTTTTGGTAGACCAATTATTTGGGATTTTGTACCACTTACCCTTAAGTTATTATAATTAAAATTTGGATTTTGGATACCTTAAATTAAAGGGTATTAATTTAATTATAAACGAGAATTGCTCGGAGTTATTGGAGACACTTAACTTCATAGCCGCCCATTATCTAAGGTATATCTTAATTGCTTATTCCTTAATTATCGTGTTCGTATTTTCAGGCTATAAATTTATATATAAAAAAATATAAATCTAATTATATAAATTTAAATACAATGTTCACAATTACCTTGGTAGGAGTAGGATCAAATTTATCAGTCTAATCTTTCCCATGTTGGGGGTCATCAGTATCAGCTATTAGATAGCCAAGGTTATCCTAACTTATAAAAGGAACAGGATTGGGAGATTAGGGATATAGGAGGAAGCTCTCAGTTCGTTTAACAGTAACCTCATCATAAAGCTCCCAGGAGATTAAGGTCAGATAAATTTTATCTATATTACAATCATCGTAGAGGAGTCCCTCGTGGAACAAATAACATCTGTAATTGTTATCTGAAAGTTAAATTTATTATCAGTGTTTTATTGGAACTTTTTATTTGATATCATACTTGCCATTAATTAATCCACATTGTTTAAGAGGATTATAACCTCATTATTATTATTTTTGTTATTGGAATTCAATCGTTATCATTGTCCATTGATTATTACACTAGGAGTATTTTATCAGTTCAATCATATTATATTTGTCATTGTTGTTAAATTATCTTACCGTCTATTTTGTTAGAATTTAAATATTTTGTATATTAATTTTTGTGTAACCTTAATTAGTCCCATTTTGGGATAAGCTGGAAAGTAGAAATCTGTAATTCCAGTACGTATACCAGAACTTATAACATCTATGTACATGGTGAGTCGGAGTCGTTAACAGGTAATTTCAGAAAGTATTTTAATAGGGAGTTCCGCAAGGACCTCATTATCAGGTTAATTATTTATTGTATATATACCTGGACGATTTCATACAAGATCTTGTACGCATCGACCTTGGAATTTTAAACATTTACACTTTACAGAATTAGTTTTGGGTACTTGCGAAATTGCGACCTTGATTTTTATTTATCATTTTCAGTATATGTTATTTTATTTAGATACAACATTGGTTTTTTTGTTTACGACTACAACATCGCCTATTTTCGAGTTTTTAGGGCCATGACTTGTTAGCTATAAATTATTTAAATTATTGTTTAGTTAATAAAACTTGTGGCGCCCTTACCGGATATTCGACTATATTTTTTTCCCTTTATATTGGCCCATTACCCAATGCTTTCCATCAGACTGAGTTAGCTGATGCATTTTGTGACAATTAGTAAATTTGCACGTCACAATAAGTACTAGGTATTCCATATAACCCCACAAAATTTACTGAATAAAAATAAAAGTAAAAAAAAGTTTTGAGTATGATATTGATAGCTAAATAATAATTATTAATGATATAAATAGTAATTTAGGCTAATTTAAAACCAAAGTACATTTTCTTTAAAGCTAAATCGATTGGAATGTTTCAGCTGTTCTCTGTGGGCTCACCTTAACTGTACCGGAGCAGAGAAAGACGATTATATCTGTGACTTTTGTAAATAGATTAGAACCAGAAATGACTTGCACATAAT
Organism: Pyrocoelia pectoralis; assembly: GCA_036250285.1. Classification (NCBI taxonomy): domain Eukaryota; kingdom Metazoa; phylum Arthropoda; class Insecta; order Coleoptera; family Lampyridae; genus Pyrocoelia; species Pyrocoelia pectoralis. The sequence continues at coordinate 54,744,987 of CM070075.1, forward strand.
CTTAAAAATATGGTTTTTATAGTTAAAAATAACTATGTTTTATAAAGTCTAATTACTTTTTCAATGGTTTACACCATCTATTCCATATTACCCGACTATTTCATATTAACCTCCATTTGTAACTTTTTTAAACACATTTTTTTATAACAACAAAATAAATAGTATTTTTTTACAAGTGACAGTTTATTACAATTACATAGTTTTAGTATGTACTAATGATGATTTTGGGGATGTTTATTCAAAAATCAGTAAGTTATTTTTAGAAATGTAAATGATATTCCATAATACCCTTCTCTCCTCTATCTATTGTCTTTAACTGTTTCCGCAGATTGCTTTTTAGAAATTAACAACCTAAAGAATCGTACCCGAAACCGATATTTTCCATATCTTCAATATTAGCAATTTTTTCCGCGAGAAATAATGCTCTCCATGATGTAAGAATACAAGGTGTGCCATTCCCGCGGATGCGCAGTCGTCCAAGCTTTTGACCAATCAGGAGTTGGGTCCAAATGCTAAAGAGCAATATAAACATCTACAATGGATTCACAGCGCATTTCTCAGACAAATTTCATCTTAAAATCTAAGCAGCACTTTCCCTCCAACAAGCTACCGCATATAAACAAAGTGTTAAATCAAGAAGACAATTTTGATTTGCATTTGTCTTTTTCCTCGTAATTTGTATCTTGAATTGTTGTTTTTCACAATTTCTTCTAATTTTCTTTAATTTTGCTTAAATTCTCCTGTATAACGTCACCCTAATCAGAAAACCTTGTAACTCCAAAAATCAATATTTTACAGGAGAGCCAAAAAACTGTGTTTTTGCAAAAATTGGCATATATCATTCATTTTTAAAGTATTAACGAAATCTATTAACCATTCTTTGGTTATAAATAATAAATTTAAATAAAAATCATCTGTTTATATTAAATATGTGGAGTTAAGAGCTTTTTATTAAAAATATCCTATATTTTAGGGAGTTACGAGTTTTCCTGAATAAAACTATAGTATCATTACTAAATTTTTTTATTTTTATTATAAAAAAATTAAGAACAAAAGAAACAACTTAAGACTATCGTAATATTTATAATTAAATTTCTTTTCTTTTCTTCTTTTCTTAATCTTTATAGGGTAAATTGTCATAAAAGCAATGAAAATCTGAAGGCAGTGTGGATTTTAACGCCTGGAGATGTTCAAATTTGTTTTTTTTTATTTTTAGACGCTCTCTGTATAGTGATGGTAGGTCCCTGAATCTTGTTCGAGTAATTGTTTTTGCTCTGCGAGGCATCAAAGACCAATTTTCTGAAAACATGGTCTTATGAAAAATACTTCCATCCGGAGAGTACCTCAGAGCTCTAATATCTGTTACCGTTGCATCTCCTCTGTTTCTTCCCGGCCTTATTGAGTTGTAAACTTGTATGGCATCTAAATTTTTAAAATATGTATGGTTTAAATATTGTACATTGTATGGTGAAGGGGACTTTCGTGCATTTTTACAAATTGTTATATAATCTGCAGGAATATTTACATTTGTATTCTTGAGGATTCTCTCGACGCATGCATGCATGGAGTCCACCTCCATTTGGGTATGTCCCTTTTCCAAGAATTTTTGCTCGATACTGATATTTTCAGTGATCGCTACGTTTAACAGTGTGTTGGATAATACGGCATTGCGGTTTTGATAGTCGCAGCCGTCACTAAAAAGGATCACCCTCTTCATATTTTCTGGAAGATGTAATTGAGATAAACAAACTTTCCAATTATTGTCGAAAACTCTTGTGCAGTTATGTTGCCCTCAGTTTCATTCCAAATAAAACAAAATCCGTCATTGTTCTTTAAATTATATATCGTAAAATTGTGAACGGCAAGTTTTGTCTTATAGTACATGCTGGACCCGTTTGACTTAGGATTAAGCAGTAATGATTGCAAATCCATCGTAAATACCATCGCATCATCACCTTCCTTATGTTTTAATTTTTGTTCCCTTGGTGCATATTAAATTCCTCTTCTGTTACGTTGTTGTTGTTTTGGTAGGAAACGCAGATATCACATAAATCCTTTTTGGGAGTGTATAAGCTTAAATTTTTATTGTCAAATTCTAATGAAAATGCTGCTATTGAGAGAGGAACTTCATTTCTCTGAGTACAACAATCCTTTACGTAAAAATTTTACAGTGAATTTATAGATGTTCACACAGGCTCCAAGTACAACTTTGAACTATTTGCACGGCAGTAATGAGATTCCACCAAACTTAAAGAATTGAAAAACATGTCTAAGGACTCTAATAGAATCGAGGAAGAAAAGATGGAAAAAAGTGACCGAAGATACTGCCCTGAAAATTATACTGACAGGTAAATAAATGGAAATATCCAACTAGGAGAGTAGCGTTCACAAATATACGATAGCCAATTTCTTAATCCCATTCCAAGAACAGGGAGCAACAATGCAAAAAGAACTATTTTGAAATGAGAGACAGATTAGCACAATATTTCCTGTCGTCGAAGGTCTCTAAGACAATTTGGTCGCCATGTTTCGTATTAATCACATCCATCGATAACTTTATATTTCCCCCACTTCCATATCCTTAACGTTTTTGAAGCTCTTACAGAATGTGCTGACGTTTAGCTTGGTAAGATCCATGGTTCACGATCGACTGTTTTCCTAGCACTTCTTCGATGCTGTTGATATTGGCCAGAATGTTTGCCTAATAGTTGATAAAACCAATTGTGGACCTGCATGCAACAGCTTTATATGCTCATGCTCAATGATCAACTTAGTCAATTTATGCATGCTTTCCAACAAAATTCGATGCTTTGACGAGTTCCTCAACAGACAAATAATCTTTTTGCTCTCTTGCTAACGGTGGCCTTTAAATTAAAATAAAATCTCAAACAATAACCAATAACTCGCTTCAATTTATTTAACTTTGAAAATCTATCAAAAATACTGAACAACTCAATTTTTGTGGAAATACATAAAACAATATTTTTTACTCTACGTGGCACTGTCGGCCAATCTTCTTCGTTTGATCTTAACCATTCTGCGCCATTCCACAATAATGAACAATTCAACAGAAGATCAGGAAACTTACCTCGCGAAGCAAGATCTGGTGGGTTATTTTTTGTATTAACATAGGCCCAACTGTAATTTTTAGTTAAATTTTGTATAACAGTAACGCGATTTGATTCAAATCTATTTAGTGTGGTGCCACTGGACTAGTCTTTATCCAACTTAGCACTATTTGTAAATCACACAACATAAAGCAATCAATATTGGTGAAGGTTAAAGCCTTCAACAATTTGTCTACCAACCGTGACAATAAAACTGCACCTGATAACTCTAGTTTGGGAATCGTTAACTGTGGCTTCACCGGCGCTAAACAATTTAGCAATATCTGACAGTATCACTCTTTTTGTAACATTTGCATTTGTTAACTCTTTCACACAAAGTGAAATTTCATCAGAATGCTGATTCCAAGACATTCCTAATGTTTTTACCGTTTTATCATTATTAAACAATAACTCCTTCCCTAATTCAACCTCACCCTGGTGCCACAAAATGTCACTATTATTTGAAGACCATTTTCAGTGAAGAAATGAATGAAACTACTTTTATGATTATTTGCATCTCATTCTGTTTTCACCATTGATTGTTAAAATTTTAAAAACTACATTGGTTATTAAGCCATTTAATCTTAATTCATTAAACTTAAACTTTTATGTAAGTATATTTAATATCTTGTACTCATTATTCTTAAGCGTAATGGTTTTTAGCGGCCTGATGATGACAAATATCAATTTGTCGAAACATGTAGCCACCTTTATAATTTTACTTCGTTAATTTAATTTCATTAAAAGTCTATGGGGAAAGGTTTTATAATTTGATTTTATAACAATAGCAGTTATCCCCATTTGGAGTTTCGTTTCATTACGCCTATCTATTCTAAGAGTTCGCTCGGGAACTTCCCGCGACTTTCGACCGATAATTGTTTTATACACCGTATTGCCAAATATGGACCAGATTTTGTTCCATATGTTACCGTATTTAGATTATACGTAACCATTGGTTCGCTTTGATTAAAACGCTAAACTATACTTTGCAATTCTCTATCATCCTCATGTGTTAGAATTTGTCTGTACATCTTTGATATATCAGCGCAAATCACATATCGCACGTCTAATTCAATAGTGCCGTAAGTGCCAGCAACACAACTTTACAGTACGCGCAAAAGTAAGCGGACATGTTATGTAAAAGGAGAATAACAACCTTACCGATGTTTGTGCGACTTATTTTTCGGAATTTAATTTATGCGGTAAGTAAATGATAACTATGAATGGTACGTATATCAACTCTATACTTATAAAAAAAAGTTATTAGTTGCCACCCATTAAATCGTTATAGAACTCGTGGTAGACCTTTTTAATTGCATTCTTTCCCCATAACTCTGTAAGGTGTTCTTTAGTTTTTCCGGAAATTGATGGAGCTTTTACAAAGGCCTTTTCTGGATTACACTCACCAATATTAATAGAGCATCTTAGTTTTTCTTGGACATTAATCTCTTCGTATTCAAGGCCAAAGTCAGTTTTATAAAAAAATTTAGTTGGACTATTTTTTTATACCTTTATTACTTGAATCTCATTCCACAAAACCTTTTTTTGTTTCAAATTTTCCCAATGTTTTGGCTAAATTTTTTAAAATCCAGGAAATCATCAGTAGAAGTTCATTCACGATGTAGGGTTTGCCTTCTTTCTTGGCCGCTCTGAAAATAGGGGGCCACTGGGAGGGTACATAAATAGGGCCACTTCTTAACACCCTACGCTTCTGGCGCTCAATAGTGGCATGCATTGAATCACCTTCGGTCTGAGTGTGACCTACTGTTAGAAATTTATGCGTAATGCTCATTTATTAATTGCGTAGAGATACATAGACACGACTATCTTGTTTTTATTTTGTCCCACGCAGTTGTCGGAGTAAAAGATTACTTCTTTTCCTATACACTCATTTGTCAGGTACTGTAATACGCACGTTGCTTTTCGTTTGCACCTCTATTGGCAATTGCTTCGTACCAAAAGTAACAAAACCCCCTTTTAGATGGTATTTCAAACACCGTGCAGTTCAAACAATTTAAACGGCATTTGTAATAAAATGACGAAACATCTCCAGAAGGCGTTGGCAAGATTGCTTGTAAGTCAAAGAAGGCTACTATAAATAAATCTTCTTTTGCTTTCTTCACATCTTTAGCCTTTTCTTCCCTGATCTTGATTTTGCTTTTTATGCGCTTCCTGGAGCAACGATCTTTCTTCTGTGTTAGAGTTTTTAAAGGCTTCGCAAATAGCACACTGGTCCTTTTTAGTTTTAAAAAATGATAAAAGTGGGTTTTGAAAATATGTTCTAAGTACACTTTTTGGCAACCGGCAATCCTTCAGATTCTTGCTCCGATTTATAATAACGGTACATTTGAGCTAACGTTAAAGATCCATCTATGAACTCTCGTGTTCGAAGGAGTTGATACGGGCAACAATTTTTTCTTTAATAGATGCGTTAATTGTTTCTCTTTTGCAGAAATTTCCTCTTTGGTATCTTGCTACTAGACCATTACCCTTTAGATTTCTTCCATGTTGTCCTTATAAATTTGTCCCCAATGTCTAGCGTGTTCATGAAAAAGTTTTACATACATTTATTTTGACTCCTCGCAGTGTCAAGAAATAACACAAATTTTGACTGCGATTACTTCCCTCGGTCACCCTGCGGTATTTTACCTTCAATACTTCCGTGTGGCTGACTGCTTACAAATTGTCTCTGAAGGGCATTATCGGCTAGTTTCCAAAAAGATGTGTGGATCGCTAATCGATCGTCATCTGTAAATTTAGTGCTACACTCTGATCTGTATTTCTTTGTACAAGGAGGTTTTAAATGTTTTCCAGAAATTTCTCTGCCACCCTCAGACACATACGGCAAACCTGAATTCACTCGCAATTTTTTCACGTTCCTTTTCCTTAGGTGAGTTAAATTTTAAGGACATTGTTATCTTACTTATTGTATTGTATTGTTTTAGCCATCTGTTTTCATAACTTCACAATCACAGCTTGATAATGGAACTTGTTTAGCTACGAAACATGTCGCTCTAAATTTTATTATTGTCAACATTTATATGCTGCTACTTGTAGTTATCAGCTTAAATACTGTAACCGATTTAACTATTATTTCATCATTACATTGGTTTAAGGGGGAGGCTGAGAGTCTTTCATTCAATTAATTTATTTAATTTATTCAAATAAGTTTTTCAGTTTATTTTTTTATGGCAAAAGGTACTACGCCAATGAGTGCTCCCGCGCCTTATTTAGTAACAAATTTAAATGGCGGCCATATTGCAGAGGTCTAATTACTCGACTCGTGAAACCCACTATAATAAAAATATTTAACTCAAGACACAGTATTAGTTCAGCATAAATTAATCTGTTACCAGCGGAAATAAACGCGCGAACTTGTTCACTGTTTACAATAAGCACGCAATGCACTCATTTTACTGTAATAAGACTTAAGAGCTATAAAACCACAACTGTTACTTACGACGGTATTGCACCGTATTGCCTAAGTCTAAGCAATCAAGAATCATAGGGCCACAACAGTCAGTTATGGCTGTATTGCAACACAAAACCGTCAACCTGCAATAGGGAAGTATCTTACTTTACATTGAAACGAATTCACTTATGTCTCTATTGCAGGATATACGCTAGACTTAGAAGTATAGCAGTATGGACTTAACTGGAAATCTGAATTTTTTGCACTTGTGGTCTTATTAAACTATACGTGCGATATTTATATTGCCTAAATCGCAAAAGAATCGAAACAAAGTCATTTTGACACGAAGGACCTTTATACTGAATATCATTGAGTGATACTCCTGAGATAGTAGCACAAGAACCATCAAACACCACTCTCAATTTAGTGGTAAAGCTCTCTGGTTTGAAAACGCCATGCTGTGGCAAAAAATAAATTATTGAACCTACGTTATTAACCTTTGCAGGCACCATATGTCTTAATTCACGATATTCCTGCATAAATTTACAATATTCTGTTTTTAACAATGAGTCGTTTTTAAATCATGTCTCTAAATTTAGAAATTTTTTAATAGCCATTTGTTTAGAGTCACCTTAACTATTTTTGGGAAATTTCAAAGGAATACGAAGTTTGATTCGTCCATTGTCCCGTTGCATATTTTTTAAAAATGAGTTACATATTTCATCTTCATCATTCAATGATGATACAATAGAATTTACTTCTTCCAAATCCCAAAATTTATTTAAACTGTCAATTCGGAATTAGAAATTTTAACAAAGTTACAACAAGTTTTTACCATGTCATGACTAATTGTCCCGGTAACTGTCCAACCAAAAACGGTATTATGCAACAATGGGTAAGTCTTTTCGCAGAGTAATACTTTCATTCAACAATAAATCCCAAAAGAGACTCGCTCCACCAATAAATCAATATTTTTGAAATGTGAAATTCTGGATCAGCTAATTTTACCTTGGGAATATTCCACTTAGACGTATCTAAAGTAGTGCTGGGCATTTTTTCTGTAATATCAGCGGATACAACAAAACAAGTTACATCACTTTCAAAATCTGTCACTCAGACTTGACAGTTGTTCCAACTGACACAGAACAAGCCGAGAATGCCGATCAGGATCTTAGTGACGTCCCTTCTATACAGTTTGCATAATCCAGACACTGAACAATCAAATGAGAGTGATACCGATGTTCCTTTTAGTCAACCTGTTGCACAACCGCGAACACAAAGAGAACACCTAGTTTATAACGAATGAACATTTTAGGTTATCATGTTACCTCGTTTTGAGACATTCAAAGAGATCATTTTCACACCTCGTATATTGCCTTCAATGAGAGTTTCGTTCCACTGGGAAAAAGAAGTTAAATCTATCTTTTAGAAGTAATATGGCACACTTTTTCCGTAATAATAGAGACGTTAAATCTGTTACAATTTGACTGGATAATTGCTCCAGCCAAAACAAAAACTGGTCATTGATATTGCTGTGTTTTTTTATAAACATTGTTAACAGTTTAGAAGTCGCCCTCGAAAACCTTACAGTAAAATATTTCGTATCAGGACATACGTTTATCGCAGCAGACTCACTCCCATCATCAGGTTGAGCTGTCACTGAAGCGCAAAAAGAGAGTGTGTGATTTTTATGAATTTAGTTACGTCCCTTCTGAACACAGTTTGCATAATCCAGACACTGAACAATCAAATGAGAGTCAGGCCGACGCTTTAGTCAACCTGCTGGACAACCGCGAACACAAAGAGAATTCATTTTCCGAGGTAAAAATCTTACAAAGTGGTTAAAGCACAAACAATTGGCCAAATTGTTTCATTTACAAACCAAAAATTAGAAATAATGAGGGAATCATATGCACGTCCTAGAGATTGTTCGTTCACCTATTGATTTTGACGAAATATGCGTTTTTTCGTTTTCGTTTGTCGGTTGAGTGCTCGTGCTTCCGGGGAGTTGACGCTGGCATATCTACTTACTGACGCATTTTTTGGGGAGTATAACGCCCACTCTGTTTTGAAAATTGGTTAGGTATTTACTTGTAGGCGGCCTTTTTTGCTTAACCCGCCGTTAGTCGCTCCTATGAGCACAAGCTTCACACTTTCTCGATTTTCTTAATACTTTTGTTATTCCATCAAAGAAAAATTTGTCGCTTCATCATATCCTCAAGTTGACTTTCAACTACAATGTGCGTACATCCTGTTGCGATAGAAGCATTCAATATTTCCATTTCAGCCCTTTCTGCAGCGCGACGTGCGTAAGTGTGAAGGTTACCTTCATATCGCGACTAACTCCGTGGGTGTTAGTATTCCGTAGCTCCTACATACAGGTCCCGTCACGACTGAAGGCGAGGAGCCGGCGCATCGCGAAGGCGTTACGACAGAACACGATGTAGTTGAAAAGCTACTTCAGTGGGGTCGTTAAACTTAGAGTATAAAAATAGATAATATTTTATATTTTTAACTTAAGTGGTATGACTACAGACAATTGTAACTACGACTTTAAGCACGGGAATCGCGTAAGAAAGACTACTGCGCATCGAACAGAAATTGGCGCGCTCGCCTTCAGTCGTGACAGGACCTGTATAGACTGTTTACTTTTGTATACTTTTACGTTTTTGCGTGTAGTTTTGTATTATTACAATGGCAAGTAGGGATAGAAAACTTGTAAAGCTTGCTTTACTACAAATTGAACAGAAGAAAAATAAAGGTAAGTGTTTAGGAGATGTTTTTTTTGTTGACAGAATGCGCGCCGTAAATTTTAAATTCAAACTATTTGTAGCACTACTTCTTATTCAAATATTCAGTGGTAATTTTGTGTTAATTGACGATAAAAAACAAACTTGAAGTTTTTATTTATAAAACATGGCGGTTGTCAATTAGATGAGTAATAACCGTTTACAGTAAAACTCCTAATTTTGAATATTGGCTTTGTAGTTTGTTCTGTAATCAATACAGCTTTTCTTGATGTTATAGCCTGTCTGTCAAGTGATGAGTTGCAAGTTTTAGATGAGAGTGAATGGGTAGATGAAATTGAAAGTGAAGCAGAAAGTCATCATAGCTCTCACAGGACAGATTCTGAGCAATCAAACAGTTCTGATCTACCAGATGAAAATTGTTATTCTGTTACTGTTCCAAAGTTTCTGGGAAAAGACAAAGTAACAGAATGGCTAAAACATCTTCTACCAATCGCTGGTCGGGCTAGAAAGCATAATATAGTTTCCCATCTACCAAGTATGAAAGCTGTTGCCCGGTATGCAAGATCTCCTTTAGAATGCTGGGAACTATTCTTTCTGGAAGCATCAATTCAGGAAATTGTAATCTGCACTAATATTTATTTGTCCCAAAAACGCCAACGCTATGCTCGTGAAAGAGATTGTCGTGATACGACCGTGCAAGAAATTCGGGCTCTTATCGGGCTTCTTTATATGGCTGGCGCCAAAAATGGCCACCATGTCAATATCAGTGAATTGTGGACAGATGACGGTACAGCTCCGGAGTGTTTTTACGCCACAATGTCACAGCGAAGGTTTTATACCTTACTGAGTGCACTGCGGTTTGATAACATTTTCAACCGAAATGAGCGTGAAGCTATTGATTAACCTAGCACCTATAAGACAACAGTTCGATGACTTTGTAGAACGCTGTAAAAACAATTATCAAGTAGGCGAATACGTAACTGTAGACGAAATGTTGGACGCGTTCAGAGGGCGGTGCAAATTCCGGCAATATATTGCCAATAAGCCCGCAAAATACGGCATAAAAATTTACGCGCTTGTTGACGCAAGAACGTTCTATACAGCGAATTTAGAAATATATGCCGGAAGGCAACCAGCTGGTCCTTACCAACTTGATAACCGGGCAGCTAGCGTTACTATGCGCATAATCAACCCCATCCTGAACACAGGTAGGAATGTGACGATGGATAATTATTTTAAATCGGTACCCTTTGTCCAAGATTTTCTAAACAACCATAGAACAACAATCGTTGGAACGTTAAGAAAAAATAAAAGAGAGTTGCCCCCAGAATTTGTTAACATAAAAGAACGTAAGCCGCGTAATATACCAAAATATTGGCAATAAAATATAAAAGTGAAGCGTGAAGGTTGCCTTCGACGCGCGTTTTAAAACATAGCGCGACTAATCGCGGGTTAAAACGAGACCATCGTGTACCTTGGATACAAACGTCATCCTGTACCTTGGCCGCTAGGTGCACTATTTGTACGCCGGAGTTGAACGGGCAGAATGGAAAATGTATCTGTGCGACTTTTGCGAAAAAAGACAAAAATAAACTTTCATGTATCTGATTAATAAGTGATAAAACCATGTTTCTTTTGTATAATAGGGTATAATAAGGGTTCTTTATTTAGTTTATTGTACCACGAAGTTCGTGTACCATGGACTACTTTACATATAAATAGATTTAAATTTTTCTTGTCTAAAGTTATACAAATATATAATTTAACAATCTTATGTTGTTCTGAAAGGTTTAAAGTATAGCTCGATACTGTCTAAGTATTATAATTTCAAAAAAATTTTGTCTAAAAAAACAAAATGTAAAAAGTGGTCCAAGGTACAATAGTATCTCCTACGATTTGACGATATGAGTATCGGAGAAGAACGGACCAAATATTATAATTAGTTCCAATTCGTGTTATTTTTGACTATTTTGTAAAAGCGTGCTCTTCAAATTTTCGCGTTGGAGAATAAAATTTTAGCGTTGGAGAATATCTTACAATAGATACAATGCTAGATGCTTTTCGTGGTAAGTGTCTTTTTAGGCGATACCATCGCTAATAAACCAGCCAAATATGGCATAAAAATACATATACAGCTTAGCTGACGCCAGGACATTTTACACACACAACATGGAAATATATGCTGGCAAACAACCAGAATTTCCATAGTTTACCAAATGATGCTTGAAGTAAAAAATCGACCCGTTTGCAAGAGTATGTTCGGTTTTGGATAAAATGGCAACAACTGTGTTCTCGCTTCATTCCAAAGAAAAATAAAAATGTGCTAATGTTGTAAAGTCTACATGATGATGATGTAATAGATGCGTCCACCAAAGAAGCTAAGAAGCCCGAAATTGGTGGCGTCGACGTGGTAGATCGCCTGAAATCTAAATACTCTGTAGCAAGAAATAGTAATCGTTGGCCCTTCCTTCTTTTTCTTATAGATATGCCCAGAGATCGTAAAAGAACCACCGCTAAAGCGACTTGGAGCAAAGAATGTAACGGTATTTACATTTGTTGATAAAAGTTTTCAGGTTCGTGGTAAAAGGTTCGGTAAAATTTTCTTTCTTGGTAGTACGTTTGGACCTACCTTTCGTACTTTTTCTTCCCAGGCTAGCTCAGTAGGGATAAAAAGGTTTAATTCTAAAATTGGTGAAACTTTAATGGTCCACTAAGGTTCAATGTTATTAAAAATCATCAATATTCAGTTAATTTGGAAAAAAAATGAATTTATCCAACTAAAAATGCTTATTTATGACGACTCCAGTAAGTTTGAAGAGGTCCTTAACCTTTCATTTAGCGCTGCTTTTACGCAAATTACGTTTTTACTTTCCTTACAGTTAGGTAATAATTAGTGAAAAATCTCATAAAATCAATACCAAAAATTAATTTATTACAACGTTGATAAAAGTAAACAAAATGTACGATTCCCAAACAAAATTTAAACTTAATTCCTACACAAATAAAACAACTTGAGATAGCCAATTTTAGCGCTTGCTAGCAAAACGTAACATTAAGATTAAAAAAATGCTGCGTTACATCCGCTTATATATTTAAATGTAATTCAAACGTAAATAATAAAAATATCCGCAAAACTCAGTTTTTGTGTTCACTGTCAATTTAAGTAAATAATGGTTTAGAACGGTACCTGATTGTTTTTATACCTTCGTACGATCGCGTCGATAAATCACCAGTGTGCGTCGCTTACAATGATGCCCCCAGATTGGACAGCTCCTTCAAGGGTATCACAACTCGTGGTTCGCTTCCAGCCGAGTTGCTTCAGATTTCTTCGTTAAACGGTGTAAAACGTTTTACTTTGCGTGGTTCCTTTTCTCGTCGTTGGTAATAATGCTAATAATTAGCCTTACTTGAGTTCATTCGCACTTAAAACCTTAAATGCACATCTGTTAATACACGTAGATAAGAATATTGTTTATTATAACTAGTACGTAACAATGTAATGTTGGGAGTTACCAAGCGTGTAAAAGTTTGGCCCCCCCTCCAGGATTGTTATCAATGACCCATTGAACAACATTAGAGGAGGGGGGAAAGTTGAACGGCCGCCATCTTGTCCGCCATCTTAAAAATACCGGCGAACCTATTTTTGGCTATATCTTAGCAACCGTATGTCCAAATCGAACGTACGTAGACTCTAATTGCACAGTTTGGTATTCCTAAGATAAATTGTTATATAACCGAAATTGATAATCCTAGCGGATTTAATGTTTTTGGGCTTAAAAGCTTAAATTATGGAATATGTAAAAAAAACGCTAAAAAACATATCACTTTTTATTTTATTATTATTAATCTTTTAGATCTCGCTTTTATGAATAAAATGCAAAAACAATCAACGAAATCCGAGCACTGGTTACGAAAATATACAAGAATTAGGAATAGGTAGCGCACCTTTGCTGAGCACAATAATTGGTAGTTACAGGTCAAATTAAAAATTTCATAAGTTTGCTCTCTACAAGATTTGCGAATTACTACTAAATACATGCATTAATTAAGTGTAATCAATTTTTGAAGGTTTATGCCCCATTCGCGATTCCCTCGCCCCCATAAGAGTAATGATCGCCATGACATGAATCAGATCCGAAAAACCGTACCGGTGAATAAATCGAAAATACCCGAATTAATACAAATTTTATAAATTAATAATTTTTTTTGTGCCGCACCTTCTCGTTTATTTAATTAATTGATTTAATTTAGGCTTTTAGGAAGAAGAGGTGAACATCAAATGACAATTATTATACGGATTAATTTACACAAGGGCATTTGCAAAGAGCAGTGTAGTTTGCACGTCCATTGTTTGTCACACTTACGGGTTGTGACTCCACTTCCTCACTGAGAGGACGCTCTAAAAGTCTAAAAGGACGGAATTTAGTGCCTGGAAAAGGAACCCAGACACTGTAATTCAGGTCATCGTCCAAATGATGGAAAATCCATTCGCAGTGGTGAAATTTGGAGTCTACAAAGTTCAAAGCTTTGAAGCCTTTCTTTATTCAAGTTTATGGAGGCGGTGCAGAATCCATTAATCAACAACGAAAGTTAATATTCTGTCACCGAAACAAAAGTTTACAAATGATGCACCCGACACAAGACGTTCTCCTATTACACTGCAAGAGAGCAGCTTACCAAGCTACCATTTGGAGCAGGGCCCATAAGGCTGAGCTTCAAGCCCCACATCCAATTCAACATGGGTGGAAGAAACTCGATCACAGATTCCTTCCCGTGTGGATAACAATTCCGGAAGTCAGCCCCGCTTGCATTGAGATTCTTAAATGTGGTTACAAGCAGAATTGTGGAAACTGATGCAATTCAAGCAAAAAATCATTAAATTGCACTGCTCTTTGCAAATGTCTGCGTAAAGTGTTCCGTATAATAATACTTGTCATTTGATGGTCACCTCTTCTCCCTAAAAGCCTAAATTAAATTAATTAATTAAAAAAACGACAAAGTGCGAAACGCATAAAACTTTTTAAAAATATATAAAAAATGATTCATTTATAAAATTTGTATTAATTCGGTTATTTTCGATTTATTCACCGGTACAGTTTTTCGGATCATGTCATGGCGATCATTATTCTTATGAGGGCGAGTGAATCGCGAAATAAGCCTTCAAAAATTGATGTATGTATTTAGTATTAATTCGCACATTTTGTAGAGAACAAACTTATGAAATTTTCAATTTGACCTGTAACTACCAATTATTGTGCTCAGCAAAGGTGCGCTACCTATTCCTAATTCTTGTATATTTTCGTAACCAGTGCTCGGATTTCGTTGATTGTTTTTGCATTTTATTCATAAAAGCGAGATCTAAAAGATTAATAATAATAAAATCAAAAGTGATATGTTTTTTAGCGTTTTTTTTACATATTCCATAATTTAAGCTTTTAAGCCCAAAAACATTAAATCCGCTAGGATTATCAATTTCGGTTATATAACAATTTATCTTAGGAATACAAAACTGTGCAATTAGAGTCTACGTACGTTCGATTTGGACATACGGTTGCTAAGATATAGCCAAAAATAGGTTCGCGGGTATTTTCAAGATGGCGGACAAGATGGCGGCCGTTCAACTTTCCCCCCCCTCTAATATTGTTCAGTGGGTCATTGATAACAATCCTGGAGGGGGGGGGCAAACTTTTACACGCTTGGTAACTCCCAATGAAAATTATATGGAGATTGTTACGTACTAAACGTATTTACGCTTTTATTTCACCGTAGTGACACTGTTAAATGCACTAAATTGGTACCTATTAGTACCTAACGCCGCTTTGTTCAATTAATTCGCTTAATAATTAACAAATTTTGGTACTAAACGTGTAGCACCTCACGTTGAAGCGGCTCTCAACACTCTAATAATACGGCCTTACTCAGACCCTTGTCCAAATAAGACTAAAGACTCCCCGCCTTATAGCCAATTTTATAAAATGTTATCTTACATGAATGTCTGGCCGATAAGAACACACGGCTTGCACTTTTATATTTATATACTATCCGTCCTGTCCTCGATTTCGCTTAAGTTATAAATTACAGCCTAACCTACCAACTAAACCAAAAACATTCAATTCTTTCTTTACAACTTAAAAAGTAAAAAGTAAATAAATTTGGTTAGTCAAAATAACGCCCGTTACAAGAAGACCATCACTCTGCTAAAACTGCGATTGAAGAAGAGATGTTCCAAAGAAAAGCCGCAAAGCAATTTAACATACCATTTACTACTTTGAGCAACCCAAGATATGGTCGTAAGCCCATTTTCATCCCAAACCAAGAAAATGACACGACAAACTTGGTGACTTAATAGAAAAACAAAGTTCGTTCTAAATAACATTTACAATGCTCATGAGACTAGCATCACCACGATGACAGACCCAGGAGAGAGAATGACGCCTGTATTAGAAAAAGATGGACCAGCTGGTGCATTGTACACCAACTCTAAGAATGGCTGGATAAACGAAGATTTGTTTGTCACTTTGAATTTACTAAGTATTATCTAGAAACAAGAGAATGAGGTATTTTGAAACGAGTGAATGTAATAAGACAAGAACATTTGACACCGAGATGTATAATTTTTTACAAAATGGTGGGTGAATCGGGACGCAAGACTGCAAAAATGCACCACAAATGAAGAGTCTGCGGGCAAGTTTAGCTAAGCCTGAGAAAGCAGCAAATTCTCCCAACTTTACTCATTTAATGGATCATGTTAAGACACGACTTATACCTTCATTATGCAGCAGATGAAGAACCAAAATTTACGACCTAAAGACAGGGACAGAGAGATTTACCATAAATGAAAAGGCGTTATCTCTAACCTTCCTTAAAGCTAGTGGAAATTAGTATCGACTTCTTTCAAAAATATTTTGCTTGCCTTCGCGTAAAACCATAACAAACATGATGAATAATATTCCGTTGCATACAGTAATTAATAATCACATGGTAAACAGTTTGAAAGAGATCGTTTCAAAACTTTGGACTCCAAATGATAAACTTCCATGCAGTAGTGTTTGATGAGTTAAGTTTCAGTTCCTGAAAATGAGAGTGAGATGGACAACAATGATGACGCTGTGAATCTTGGTGGGCAGATATCAACTGATTCTAACTGGCCAGTGCCACAAGCAAACCACCAAAACTTCAATTTTGATAGTCCCCATGGAACCAATCCAGCGTATATTTCTCTTTTATCGTTTTATCTGACCAATCTCCGTATGAATTTTATTGCGCTTTTGTTCCAAATGAAATATTTGACGAAATGGTGAATCAAACGAATATTTACGCCACACAGACACTCACTAATGAAACTGATACTGCAACTATCTGTATTGACGAAACTCTTGTCCCGTTTCAGGGCAGGCTTCTTATGAAGCAATACATTCCACAGAAGGCTCACAAGTCGGCATAAAAATCTTCAAAGTTATGTTGTGAAAATGGGTATACCTGGAATTGGAAGATTTATGCAGGTAAAGAACGTGATGCAGGTTGTTCTGTACCCACAAAAGTTGTCACTACACTTGCGAAAGATCTGCTGAATTGTGGGAGAACTATCGTAGTAGATAATTTTTATACAAGTTTAGAATTAGCAAATATATTACTCGATAAAAACACCCATTTATTGGGAACCCTACGATCAAATCGAAGAGGAAATGCGAAAGAGGTCACTGAAAAAAGAGAAAACGAACGTGGAATATGTGTGCTGAAATGGCGTGATAAAAGGGACGTTCTTATGCTGTCTACAAATCATACCGATCATTTAGTTGTAATTCATAGAAGGACTGGACCTATAGAAAAGCCTCAAGCAATCATAGATGACAATAATGGAAAGTCGTCAATTGATTTGTCTGACCAATTATCCAGTTTACAGTAATGCCTTACGACGTACTCTGGTACAGAAAAATAGCCATTGAACTCTTACTGGGAACAACTTTAGTAAATGCACATTTCATTTACAATCAGGTAACAGGTAAAAGGATTGGTATCACAGAGTTTAGGAAGAATGTGTTGGACGGGGTGCTGAAGTCAGAAGTCATGCACCTCGTTAGTTTCAACAGGAGCTTTGATAATGTTTTCAGAGTTTGCTAACTGCTAGTCTGGTTCATCATAGCTGTTGGGAATCTCATAGATCTCGATGGGGGTACCAATGACAACTTGTTCATGTTTTTGCCAATGAGTGTGAATCTTACTTAAAATTTCTATCCTTTCCTCATATTCTCTTGTGGAAACTTCACTACATAGTGTGGCTAGTTCCATACAGATTGCCTTTATGTAATAATACTTAAATCAAGTTCCTTAGCTTTAACTGTCTTGTATAAATTAGGGGCATGATGCTTTGCAAATGTTATAGTTTTTGCATCCCGTTTCCAAAATTGCACTCTGTTTTCTTTCTCATACAAATCAATAGCATCTTGTAATTCTTTATGTGAATCAAATGTGTAATTTGTATTTAAGGGCATAATAATTATTAGAGCACTTACACTAACTTTTAAAAATGGCAAAATAAAATAAGTAAATAAGTAAGTATCTATTGTAAGAAACCGCTTTACAGCATTTTTAGAAAGGACTCTGTAGGGTCCTTAAAATCATTATAAAGACGTCAATAGGTGGCGGTAGTTGGAAGGTGGGCGAAGAACTCCCACTCAGGTAATCCCCTCTTAAGCCTATCGGATATAAGAGAGGGAGCGCCAGAAAAGGGTACTTGAGATTTAGATTCCGACCTGTCCGAGTTCCGATCCTGACCTGAACCTAAAATCAGTAATTGAGTGATAATCAAAAGTACCGTTCCTTAGTTGCTTGAGAATTAAAAGTATGGATTCTTAGGAACCATGCCCGATCTGCGTACTACAGCCATTAAAGTAAATTTATCCTATCGGCGTATGGAGTAACCGTGCCCGACCTAATTAGTATCGTTACAACCGAGCTAATGAGTGTTTCCAATATCAGAGTACGGAGTCTTTTAAGAACCGAGCCTGATAAAAGGAATACTACGTGTAAAGACGTCCGAGTTGTCCTGATATTGGTGTATGCCTAATACCAGTTTGATAAAGTCAAAACACATAGAAACCGAACGGTCTTGCTCTCTGTAAATATATTCAATTAAATTGGTAACATTAGGGATCATCATATAACTAATTAGGAATTTTAATTTGTACCATTAATTGCAGAATATATTGTTATGAATAAGCCCACTAACAATTGGGCGAAACGTAAACTAAGAAATCAAAATGTATCATGCAAGGCAACCTGTTGTTAGAAATTACATCCGACAATAAAAGCCTGTATAATTGTGTAAGAATATTTAGCCGTAGCAACATCCCTAATGTTACCAATTACATATCCAACCAACGGCTACAAAACTTAATAGATTAATTATATTCAATTAAAGTCACATCCGAACCTCCTGATACCTGAAACCCTTGTAAATACCTTTAGCTACAATTGTCCAGTTCTTTGATATTCCACTGAGAAAACCGCCAACACCATAATAATCTTGGAGTTAGGTAGAAGCTACAGGTGGTCGCGAATGAACCACCAGTCATTGACCTGAAAAATGAAAGGGATGAGAGGTTAAGCCTTAACACCGTCCCAGTTATAATCCAGCCTTAGTAAGTCAATTGAAGTTTCCCGCAACAACACCGAGGTAAATCACTAATTGTTTAATAACTTTATTGCAGAACAAAACACGACGATTTACAAGCGATATAACGCAAGTAGTGGAAATACCGAGACAACGGAACTACCAGGAGGGAAAAATAAATTGAAATTACCAACCGCCACCGTCTTATATTTGTATATAAATTATTGCAAATATATTGAATAATTATAACTAGCGTTTAAAAGTATTTGCTCTTCAACCCTGGTCTCCGACCTGAGAAACCCGAATTGGTAAAAATACAAATAGCCGACCACCATTGAATAGTAAAAACCATAGAGTGGGTGGGAACGTTACACTATAATATAGCTTTATACGATAAACAAATAACAAAGGCACAAGTACTCGCGAACGCGAACTGATTGATAAGATTGAAGAAGGTCGTTTACGTGTTATTAATTACATTTAAGTTTGAAATAGTAATGCAATTCCTCAAAATTGTAACTTCTATTAAAAAATGTCATAATTGGTTACACCTTAATGAGACGTATTACATCGATTTGCTAGAACTGATTTATTTATATCTAACAAGTTGAATTCTGTTGCATAATGGAATATTGAGTTAATATGCGACAACGTAATTAATATATTTATAGCAATTTGTAAATTATAGAATTGCGCTACTTAATAGTAGTTTACGTAACAAGTCCCGAAAGTGATCTTTTACTGGACAAGTAGGCAAATTACAGGACGAGCCGCAGGCGAGTCCTGCAAGCCTGCGAGTCCAGTAAAAGCACTTTTGGGACGTATTACGTACAATATTTTTTTTAAAATCGGCCAGAAACGGGCAGAACAATGGACCATTCTAGGCCGGAAAGTAAAAATGAGTCGGACTATCACAATAACTTTCCGGCTCGGTCCGACAAAATGACATTTTCTGGCCTAAAAATAATCCGGAAAGTACTACTTTCTGGCCGATTTCTAAAAAAAACTGTTATCTAATGTAACAATTAAAAGGTAATGTGATTTCCGTGAAACTAAAAGTTTGTCTGTAAAGATTATTTTTTTGAATTTTACGATTCATTTTCAATTCTTTTCCTTCTGAAGATTTCACAGTCTAATACTACCGAAATGCACGGAAACAGTTGATCTCCGTTATTTGAATAAAATATAAAAATACTTTTACAAGACAAATCCATAAATATCAGCTTATATTAGAGATACAAAATAATAAGCTTATAAAGTCACGGCAATCCTAAAAGCCTTTCACGTGACATATGACGTAAAAACAGTACCAATGTAATACTAATTTTTACGATTGTCATTAAAGGTAATATTATTCTTGAGCAAAATAATCCTACAAGTTGGCAGCATCATAAATAAAATTGCAATGTTGCAACCAAGATATCTGTCATTTATTGCCGTTTGTTATTGCGTTTGTTAATTGCATTTCGAATTTTATTCTATTTCGTTTTTGTAAAACTGTTCCTTTCAGAACAACTTAGTGTTATTTTCCGTGGTGTGATCTCGCCAAGCATTTAGATATTCGGGGAAGGGAACTAGTTGGTTCATTAATAGATTTTTTTGAAAAAGAACGGGATGCAGGGGGCCCTTTTATTCCATTGACTTCTGTAAGAGAGGTAATGTATTGTTTGACAATGTGTGTAGTTAATCTAATCGTAGTCTTGTTGTAGAGGGTAGCTGTAGCTTTAAACCTCAGTATTGCTACTGTTAGTAAAATATCGCAGTCTCTTAAAAAGCATGAAGTAGATCAACCAGTCGCTAGATCTCGTGTGCAGCCAAAACCTATCACCAATATTGAAAACTTCTGCCAGGTTGCGATTCGAAATTTGATTTACAGAATGTGTGAGAATCGTAAGAGGATATCAATTTATTGACATTGTAGGCAATGAATTTTTGTTTTGTAGGCGAACATATTACCGTACAAATATTATGGGAGAAATTAAAAAACGATCAACTTTTTGAAGGATGTGTAAGGTCTTTACATACTGTATTACGAAACATGGGTTTCCAATGGGAAAAAAATGATCCTCGAAGAGGTTTAATGGAGCTACTCGATGTTGTTTTAAAACGAATACGTTTCCTCAAATTGTACAATCGTTTGAAACACGAAGGGTTATACGAATTTGCTTTTCTAGACGAAACATGGATATCCAAAATGGAACTGTATCTCATTCTTGGCAAGATGGCAATTTAAAAACGGTTAAAAGTACAAAAGTAGATGGGAAAAGGTTGGTTCGAAATAATGTTCATGGTATATTTTATTATCATTTTTGTAATTAGATATATCGTTCTTTATGCTGGAAACAAAAATGGCTTTATACTTACCTGGTGCGGAATTGATATTTAATTCAAAAACACCAAATTCCGATTATCACGGGGAAAGAAATTTTTTACAGTGGTTTGAGCACCAGCTGTTATATAATTTAAGTCAACCATCCGTTATTGTAATGGACAACGCATCATATCATAGCACTGTAGTTACCACAATACCGAACAGTTCGTGGACAAAAGGTGCTATTCAAGATTGGTTGACGGAACAAAAAATTCCATTTGACGTGCACTTTTTAAAAACCGAATTATTACAAGTAGTTGCCGAGTACGTATACAGTACTATAATATTACTAAATCGCTTTATGTATAATAAATTGTAGGAACAAACCACCAAAACTATTTGTTGCGGATCAGCTGGCGGAAAAGTACGGTCATAGAGTACTTCGACTTCCTCCCTATCATTGCATGTTTAACCCGATTGAGCATATATGGGGAATTACAAAATCATATTATAATAAACACACAGGTAGGGATGGAAAATCAGTTGAAAATTGCTTAAATATGTGGCAAGAAGCATTAGCGCAAGTGACACCAGAAATGTGGGCCAATTCGATCCAACATACTGAAGGTCTTGTTCAGCAATGGTGGGATCGTGAAATAAGGTTCGATCATGGTGATATTGCACCTATAATAATTCGTATAAATGAAAATGAATCAGATACCGATAATGAAGATATTAGTGATTAAGGGCGGCCGTACACGAGCCGCATTTTGCCGTCGGACTGATCACACAATTGCGGTTGTAATCAACCGCGTCACGCCCGAGTTCATTTCTACCACACGATCGCAGCGAAAGGACGTCTCGAGTAAAAACAATGGACGATACATTTGATATGGATGACTACACGACTTCAATCGGAGACATTCACAAGGGCAAGGGAACGCCTACTTGGAAATGAAAAGATTACACAAGAGGAAGTAACGAAGATTCGCCCTACTGAAATCCTGGACTTTAAGTTAAAGATACAGATATTCTAGAAGGGTAGACAATAAATATCGGGGAGCACAATAGACCAATAGGTCGCGGTGCGGGGACCAATTGGGACCACCCTAGAATAATTGCTCTATTTTATTTTTAAATATTTAACACGTTAGCGCCGTGTACGCACCGATGCGATGGTCATTCTCGGACCAAATCAAGTAGTGTGACATCCATTATGCCCACCGGTAGCCTCTGCAAACCTCTTTGAAAATTAAGAAACGTAGACAGGTGGGACTTAACATGTTACAAACGCACACGAATACTTTCCATTGATACGTTTAGTATAATAGTAATAGCTGTAGGTATTTGTCATTCGCACGACGATAATTTCAGATTAAACAAACAATTAAGAAACTTTTATATAATATAAGTACTCAAGCTTTTTATTCATTGGATGCATTTTGTGAGGACAATTTTAAGTAAGCAGAAATTAATTTAGGAGTCACTATTTTATATTTTATTCTGTAACTTTGACATGTGTAAATGGATTAATCCCATAATCACACAAAAATGCAATTAATACACTTATCCTAAAGGAACTAAAATACCATAATCCATATGACAACACTGTTGACATATTACGTCATACCTATTGGTGACGTGCAACGCTTTTAGGATTGCCGTGACTTTATTTAGTATCCTTTCTCAAAGCTTTATATAGTATTTTCAACGTCATTTTACGACAATGTTGACAGACATTCTTTGTATAGGGAAAGCCAAACTAAGTTGCGTGCACGTCATCAGCGTTTGATGACGTTTACATTTACAGTATTGTCAAAGCGATCAGGAAATATTTAATGTCCCAGCAAATATTTCTTATTCAACCACAAATAAATATTAATTACTATTACAAATTGTTGACGACAAAAATCAATTAAATATGCCTGTCAGAATACTACTGTCATCTGTAACCTCAAAATATCGATGAATAAAAGATGGCAACACAGCACCATTCCCTGACAGTGGCTAGGTTTACGTCGTTACTTACTGGTCTGTTGATTAAAATTTTATCACAACATTTTACATTGAGAGGCCTCTAAACCCATCAAAAACAAGCTTGTGCACATACATTTTCATCTCAAAAGTCTTATATTAATTGCATTGCTTTTAGAGTTGTTTTTTTTTACAAATTTTATGATACACTTAGCGATGGAAACTTTGCCACAAAAGACATGGAAATACGTCATTGATGACGTGCACGCAAGTTTGTTTGGCTTTCCCTATACTATTGGAACTATCCACTGACAGTGTAATTTAAGACTGAAAGGTAAGCAAATTCGAAAAATCGGAATATATAAATGTACGTAAACAACGAAAGCACAACAATAGTATAACCTTAAATTTACAACGCAAATATTAAACAAAGAGGAAGGCAGGTTTGGCATCGTTGGTTTTCAGTACCAACACTAACATTGAAAATTCACTTTTTTTAACCGTGAATAACGTACCTGATCAAGATTTTTATTTTGGTATGTCATTTTATTTCGTTAATGACGTGCATTGGCGAACTCGTTGAAAATACTATAGAATAATTTCAGTATGATAGTATGAGCGATACTTAGTAGTGGCTACTTTACCGTAGGTACCGTATTTAGGCGGCGTCGACAATCATTATTTTTAGTTATTAGTAAGTAATTAAGTAATTTTTGAGGGGTATAGAAACAAAAAGTGTTTTCTACACGCGGAAAAAGTAAATTTTAGCGCTCGCATAATTGTAAGAATGTACAATTTTTAAAGGAAATTGGAGAACTGCTACTAACCCCGATTTTAGTGCCAGTAAATGTTGGTTCGACCGTTTTAGAAAACGCTTTTCATTACACGTGAGAATACAAGGAGAAAGCGCATCAGCTGATAGCGAAGCTGCTAAAACTTATCCAAAAGAGTTGAAAAAAATTATTGAACAGGGTTGAAAACCACATTAGGTTTTTAATACTGTAAGGAATCGCTTTATAGTATTTATAGAAAGGACTCTGTAGGGTCCTTAAAATCCTTATAAAGACGGCAATAGATGGCGGTAGTTGGAAAGTGGGCGAAGAAATCCCACTCAAGGAATCCCCTCTTAAGCCCACTAGACATAAAAGAGAGCGGGAGCGCCAGAAAACGGAAACTTGAGTTTTAGATTCCAACCGATTTCCGATCCTGACCCGAACCTGAATCATTAATTATTTTAGTAACAATTGGGACCACCCTAGAATAATTGCTCTATTTTATTTTTAAATATTTAACAATTGATACCGGAACCCCCTTGTAAATACCTGTCGATACCATTAACCAGTTCGTTGAGATTCCACCGAGAGACCAGCCAGCACCCTAATAATCTTGTAGTTGGATAGAAGCTACAGGTAGTCGCGAAGGAACCAGCCATTAACCTGAAACGTGCGAGGGATGAGGTTAAGCCTTAACACCTTCCAATAATACCACCGATTTGTCGCAATTATAAACCAGGCCTAGTAGAAAGTCCATTGAAGTTTCCCACCGCATCACCGAGGTAAATAAATAATTGTTTAATCACTTTCTTGCAGAGTAAAACACGAGGATTGCAAAACGATCTAAAATAAACGCAAGTAGTAGAACTACGACCTGACGAGACGGAGGAACTACCAGACCCGGAGGGAAATAACTGGAACTACCAACCGCCACCGAATTTTATTCAAATGTACATAAAATATTGTAAATATATATAGAATAATTATAAATAGAGTTAAACAAGTATTTGCTCTTCAACCCTGGTCTCCGACCTGAGAAACCCGTACTGGTAAAAAGTACAAATAGCCCACCCCAATTGCGTAATAAAAACCATAGAGTGGGTGGGCATGTTACAATACCCATGAGACAGGAATTTGGTGGAAAAAAATGCCTCGTGTGATGAAAAATCTTAATAAGAGCACTTTACCCGACTGGAAATAAGAGAGCTTGGGTTACCACCGATTTATTTAAAAAAATGGTTTCTAAACGTTTTTGTTCCAAGCGCAGAAAGCTACTTAAACAAAATTTAGATTTTGAAATTCTTTTGATATTGGATAATGCACCAAGTCGTCCGAAAGATTTCAGTTACCAAAATGTCGAGATAATATTTCTACCACCGAATACAACTTCATTACTTCAATCGTTAGATCAAGGAATTATTGCTACATTTAAAACTCACTACATAACGAAATCTTTGCAATGGATTCTGAATAAAGTCGATTAATCTGTCGAAGTAATGCAGGCATGGAAACGCTTTACAATTTTGTACTGTATTAACCTCATAATTTCATCCATTAAAGAATTAAAACCATCAAAGTTGAAGTTTGCTGGAAAAATGTATGGTCAGAGGCAGTTCAAAGTGATAATAATTTAATTGATTCAGCAGAAAATAGGATGGATGCAATAGTAGAACTTGCTAAGACTGTCGGAGGGGAAGGTTGTGATGACATGACTGTCGAAGATGTCAGAATTATTGGTGCAAGAAGAGATTGATGTGGTAAGTTTGTTGGAAATGGCCTCCGGAACAAATCAAACGACAAATTCAGAGGATGACAGTAGTAGCGATGAAAATAAGAAAGTTCAAGATTTTACTATAAAAAGAATGATTTTGCTGAATAATTAGAGATATATCTAAACGAAGATCCTTCCACTGAGAGAAGCACAAAATTTAAAAGAGAACTTCACATATACTTGTCTCCATACAACGAAATTTATAAATATCTCTCAGCCAAAAGCAAACAATCTAAAATAACAGATTTTTTGCGAAAAATAGAGAATGAAACCAAAAACGTTGCTAAACAAAGAGTAGAAGATGAGGATATTTCGCCAAAAAGAAAACGCAGACGCGTGATAATTAGTAGTGATGAAGAAGACATTATGTCATGTGTAACTTTTTTAATTTTTAATTTAATTAAAAAAATTTCTTTTAGTTGTAAAATTAAATAAGTTTTATTTTTTTTTTAATTTTGGAACCTAACCCTCTTATGTGATTAGTTCTTTGCTTCATCGTATAACACGAATTTGCACAACACGGAATTTTTTAGGAACTTAACTACCGTGTGATATGGAAGTTAGCTGTATATTTTTGATGATTTGCGTTTTTTTAATTTTTTTAATCTTTTAGAACACTAAATATGAATCTTTACGAAAAACCTATGCACTGTGCTACCAACGCCCAACGCCACAAAACAACAATGGATGGTGTTGGAAAAATTCAACGCCTTCCTTAGGAATTATGCTTTATTTATTAGTTATTTTACTTTATTAATTAAAATTGTTGATAAGAATTAATGTAAGTATATCTTTTTCCAAATAGGTCGAGTCATTATTTTCAGAATAATTTTTTTAAGATTTATTAGTCGAAATAATTAGGTAATAAATAATTTTCGCACTTAAAGAATAAAGTTTTAAACATTTTTAGTACAACAACGTTGCGCAACTTTTATCAAACAAAGCGAAGATAAAATACGATAATTTTAAGATTGATATTATTTAATATAATAACCTTGATCAAGCGAATGAAAATACTTGTGTAAAGAGATAAGGATAATATGTATTGGAAAAATTATGTCGTAACTACAAACAGAAAAAATTTTGCGAAATTTTTAGATAAAATAAGAATATTAAACTTTTGATACAAATAGTGTTATTGTTTGTTGCTTCCTTTAATTTTGTTTTCAGAAATGGGCGAAGAAACAAA
The DNA here is from genome assembly GCA_036250285.1 of Pyrocoelia pectoralis. Taxonomy (NCBI): domain Eukaryota; kingdom Metazoa; phylum Arthropoda; class Insecta; order Coleoptera; family Lampyridae; genus Pyrocoelia; species Pyrocoelia pectoralis. The sequence continues at coordinate 54,771,887 of CM070075.1, forward strand.
AGAATTCAAACTAAGGTTATTATCTCGGAAACTATACAGGGTGTTCTATTTAAAATAGTCGACTTTTGGCAGTTCTCCTGTAGTCGTTAGAAAAAATTCAGTACGTCCCATTTGCAACAAATTTAATGATAATCTCACATTTTGTTGCTCTGCTGCCAATGATTGAATAGTTATGATTTTTTTACTGATTGTTGATTTCGGCGACGATTTTTAAAAAACATTTATTTTCTCCTAAATGAGTTGACTTAAGTAGATGAAAGGCTAAACAAATTTGGTCTAGAATCGAATATGGATTTCAAAAATTCAAAAATCTATAGGGTGTTCCATTTAAAATAATCGAGTACGATCCTGTACAGACGAAACCGAAAGCAGTACAGGTTGTAAACAAGGAACATCTGAATAAGAAATGTCTCTTGATCTTTTATCCTAAAATTAATATTAAAGGTACTATCGAAGAACGAAGGGCAAGTGGGCAACCCTGTATAAATAGTGCTTTTCAAATTTTCCCCATGGCTTTTCGATTTAATTAATTTTTAATTTTTAACTTTACAACTTTCATCACTTCATCTCGCATGTAATGTATGTCTAGACGTCTCCTTTTTGATTTTTCCTCATAATTTTTCATATATCTCATTATTTAGCCTGAAGATGATAATGTTACAAATTATCGAAACTTTTTGTCATCATATCATTTCAATTTAACGTTAACTTTAAAACTTTAATAAAAATTTATTCATGGGGAATGGTTTTGTGTGTTTTTACAATTCTTGAATGTGATTAATAGATGGATAATAAAAAATAATAAATGTGAAACTAATCATTGCTGTTTTTTAAAGGTTGTTCCACCTCATCCATTTTTTCTCAGTTTGTAGACTACATATTGCCACTCCTTAACTAAAACAATTTTAGTACTTTATAAAGAAAGAGATTTCAAAGGGAAAAGCTTTGATGGCTAGTATTTATTTTTATATGAAATTAGTCGAATAAAATGTTTTTTGCAATTCAGTTACGAAATGTCATTATTTTGTCACCCATTTGCAGTGACAAAATGTTATTCATTTTGTCACTCAGTGAGATTTAATTGTTGTGATGGTTTATTTCCATAGCAACAAATAAGGATTGCTTTGAAAATATCCCACGTCAAATAATTACCAAGTCAAATAAATTCAAAATGAAGATGAATTTTACTGAATTGCAAAAAACCTTGTATATTAACACGTTGCAAAACTCCGTCTTTTTTGCACTCAAGACTTTTTATGAATTCTGAAGTTTATCAAAATTTAATTGCAGGTCTGTTGATTTTTATAATATTAGTTGTTATCAACAGATCGTTGTAAAAATTTCAATAATATGTTATTTACCGAGATAAAATTTTGTCAGCCTAGATTAGGTACACCATATCAGACAAACTCATCGATGATAATTAAAAATCGCCATAAAAGGGGGCAAATTTTCTCGTAAAATCAGAACACTCGTTGAAATTCCATTCAAAATGATCAACTTAATAACTTTTGTGCTTTTATATCTATGTGTTATATTTGCGGTAACAAATGCGGATGGTAAAAATTTTTTTTTTTATTAAAAACTAATTTTGATATTTGTTATTTGTAGATGATTTGCGTCAGCAGCTTGACGATATGTGTACAAGTATCTGTCACAAGCGCGGTTATTATGGTTGCACTTCATGGCGGTTACGCCCAGACGGACAAATAAAGTATTATTGTAAGATTTTATCGGAAATTCATATGACAGGACAGAGGATTGACTCGGGCTCGGCTTTTTAAAGGGAACCGCATCGCTAATGGACTCGTAATAATTAGTTAAACTAGTATACAGAACAAAGCTCTGTCGTAGTTCTATAACTCTTATTTTATAAAACTTAGGGATTTATTATTAATGGTGGTCAAGAAGCAAATATTTTAAAATTATTTTCATCTATACAGGGTTCACGATTTTTCGCTTTTTCAAATGGGATACCCTGTATATTAATTCAGCAATGGACGACCAATTGTAAGATGTTTCTCTTCAAAACTGTATAGGTACATGAAAATAATTTTAAAATATTTGCTTTTGACTATCATTAATAGATTATTTATATTACGTTCCAAATAAATTGTAAGTTTTTATACAAGAGTTATAGAACTACGACAGAGGTGTACCCCAACTCCAACATGTAGTAGTAGTAGTATAGAATAGATAAACTAACATTTAGATGAATAAAATAGTACCTACACTGTATCAATGAATAAAAAATGAATGAAAATGTTTAAACAAATTGTTATACTTCATCCTGGAGGGTCCGTTGATCTCTAAGGGGAGTTTAATAACATTTTTAAATCCAAATAACGGATCCAGGTCCGATTTCAGTTAATAAACGGAAATTTGATGTGTTTATTGCAATAGTATATTCTAATAAAATTCTATACACATTCTTAACACTCTTCGTTTACTAAAAAATTCAGCATTATTATCTGTGTCGCTTTTTAAGTTACTACATTGTGACCAAGCGTATATATAGCATAAGTACATTTTTTTTAATTTCGTGGTCGTTATCATCATTTGTTACAAAAGGAAGTCTTGTGTTTAGTTATCTTTACTTTAGTACTTATTTGCGTAACAGAACAAAATACTTTAGTTTAGAAAGTAATAATTTATTATACGATATGATTGAGAAGGATTTTAACGATTTTATAACGAATTTATTAAATTATTTCCCTAACTGGATGTATGAAGATATTATTGCAAATCTTAATGGCTTGGAAGGCGTTTATTTTTAATATTTTTAAAGATACATAGAAAAATCCTAAACTTTTTAAGACTTGCAGAAAACGAATTCATAGATATGAAAAATGAATGACACGTTTACTAAACTGTAAATGCTCAAAAAACCATAGGTAGTAGGGTGAAGGCACATAAGAGTACGCAGCGTATAAAAGCCCATTCATACAGTGCTGGATGATATACAATTATGCTGCGTTTACGCTTTTTATGTTTTTCAACACACCTAAAAAACGCCATCAAAGAAGGTTATTTTACAGGTTTAATAAAGATTCATAAGTATGAAGTAATAGTATCAAATTACATATGGTGGGTGCGACCAATATATCAGAACCGACAAGAGCAAGGCGACTATGACAATTTGTTACAGGAAATGAGATTTTAATTATACAGGGTGTCCATTTAGTAGCCCGTTCTTCAAGTACGGCTTTATTGTTAAATTTATTAAAAAATAAATATACGGGATGGCAATTGGGTTGGATGAAGCACATTTGCAAATTATTTAGACACATACAGGGTGTCTCCAAAAAGTATGGTACATAAAACGTATATTTTTTTAAATGGAATGACCCACTTTTTTTAAGCCCAAATGTAGGGGCCTTGGGTGAACTTTTCAGTCGTACATTATTTTTGTATTAATACACGGCGTTGCCAAGTTATTAATTAATTCATATTTTTTTGCTAAAAATCAACCCTTCCATTATACGCTTGTATTTTTTTAACGTCTTGTTTTGTTTTTACGTAAGTTCGGTGGTGGACTTGGGTTGAATCAGAGTATTCAACCGTGACGAAATATTAAATTATTTCATACAGGATGTTCACTTTTTCTTGCTCCAAACATCGACATTTTCAAACTAATTTTTCTTCATTTTTTTAAATAGCACACCCTATTTATTATTGCATATTTGGAATCCCCGGTAAATTTTAGTGCAACTTTATTAAGCTTACCCTATACCTAAGTGCGATAGTTTTTTCGTAAATTGAGATTTTCTATTCCTTACGGCAGTAGATAGTGGCGCGTGGACGAGGCAACGCATAGGCCGGACACTCGAATCGAGGATACCGTTCAAAATGTTTGCCGTCTTGTACTAAGCACGAGTCTACTCTTTTGGTGAAAGATTTAATCACTTCATTCAACATAGCTGGAGTAATGCGAGGAAAGGACTGTTGAATCCTCTCCATCATGTTCTATCTAGTAGTGGCACCATTACGATAAACGTATTCACTAATTTGTTGTCTGACTTGTATGGAAAAGTGAGTCGGAGTTCTGTGCAGCTGCAACCACATTATCTCCGTAATGTAGTTAGGAAGATGCTGAGTTAAATTTTGAAAGTCTTCTGTCAAGAAATTTAAAAAGATTTGTCCTGATAGTGGATTTTCAAAAAAATAAGGACCAAGTTCATAGTTATGTACGATTCCTCTCCAAACGTTGAGACTCCAGTTATGTTGGAAATGGTTGACGCGGATAATGTGCGAGTTTTGCGTGTCATAAAAGTGAAAGTTGTATCTGTTTACAAAACCATTTCTATGGAACGTGCATTCGTCCGTAAACAGCACATATTTAAAAAAATAAATAGAACCTTATTTCATCGCATCCTCGATTCGAGTGTCCAGCCTATGCGTTGCCTCGTCCACGCGCCTTAACCATCGCGCCACTATCTACTGCCGTAAGGAATAGAAAATCTCAATTTACGAAAAAACTATCGCACTTAGGTATAGGGTAAGCTTAATAAAGTTGCACTAAAATTTACCGGGGATTCCAAATATGCAATAATAAATAGGGTGTGCTATTTAAAAAAATGAAGAAAAATTAGTTTGAAAATGTCGATGTTTGGAGCAAGAAAAAGTGAACATCCTGTATGAAATAATTTAATGTTTCGTCACGGTTGAATACTCTGATTCAACCCAAGTCCACCACCGAACTTACGTAAAAACAAAAACAAGACGTTAAAAAAATACAAGCGTATAATGGAAGGGTTGATTTTTAGCAAAAAAATATGAATTAATTAATAACTTGGCAACGCCGTGTATTAATACAAAAATAATGTACGACTGAAAAGTTCACCCAAGGCCCCTACATTTGGGCTTAAAAAAAGTGGGTCATTCCATTTAAAAAAATATACGTTTTATGTACCATACTTTTTGGAGACACCCTGTATGTGTCTAAATAATTTGCAAATGTGCTTCATCCAACCCAATTGCCATCCCGTATATTTATTTTTTAATAAATTTAACAATAAAGCCGTACTTGAAGAACGGGCTACTAAATGGACACCCTGTATATTTAATTATAATGATACCAGGAAGTAACGGTCGTTGCTTGTTGATAATTAAGATTTCACAATGTTTCAGGGGAATTACGACTCTGGATAATTAAATAAAGTTTACTCTTTACTTGCTTGCCAAGCTTTCGGCATATATTATCTGATGCCTTCTTCAGGGCTACTACAATTTGCATGGTTTTACATTGGATTATTATATTTATTCTCTACTTACACAATATGTGAGGTTATAATTAAGAAATCTTTCACTAATATTGATCATCACATTGATTTGCTAATTTTATTGGTATTGGCTTTCTTATTATTAATTAAAATTTACTGATTATGGTGGATGAAATGATTTTCTATTTTGTCACATTTTAAAATTAATTGAAAATATTTTCTGTCAAAACTGTTACCAACTATGCTATAATATTCTTAATCTAGTTATACGGACGGGAAATTTGAAATTTGGAGGTATATATTAGGATTCTAAGTTTAGTAAAAGGGTGTAAATGTTACTTAAATTTTGTATATCTGACTTTTTGTTGATGGGATTTTCTTCCCTATTAATGAAGTACATTTCTAAAAAAATTCTTTTTATTTGATTTGTTTCAGTAGCTAATACTTTTGCATTTTTGTACTCTATTTTGTGGTCTAATTTGATTGTGTGGGAGGCTAGGGAGCATCGTTCTAAACCATTTCTAGCGTCGCTTTGGTGACCAGCAATTCTGGCTTTTAATAATTGCGAGGTTTGACCAATGTATTTCCCTGTGCATTCCTCACAGTCAATTATGTAAATTACGTTGGATTTTAAGAGGGTTGGTGTTTTGTCCTTTAATTTTGAAAATAAATTCCCTATCGTGCTAATGCATTTTTGTGCAATCTTTATGTTTTCAATTTTGAATATGTTGGTTAACTTATGTGTCAGGTTGTTAATGATGGGTAAGGAACCATAGTTTGGGGTGTTTTGTGCTGCCGGTCCTTCCTTAGTTGCCGGTTTTGTTTTAATTTCTGGGTGGCTCTTGCAATATAGTAAGTTGTTTATTAAACTTTTGGGATATGAATTTTGTTCTAGCATTTCTGCTAGTTTTTTCATATTTTGACTCCTAAACTTTTGGTGGCTGATTTTCATGACCCTATTCTTCATTTGCTTTATGAAATTAATTTTGATTTTAATTGAATGGTTGGAGTGAAAGTTTATATATCTGTTAGATGAGGTGGGTTTTTGGTACCAATTTAATAAAATTTTATTTGTGTTTCCCTTTATTACCCTGGTGTCCAGGAACGGAACTCCTTCACCTTCATCCCTTTCTACGGTGAATTGGATAAATTGGTTGAAATTATTGAAAACGTGTAATATTTCCTCGACTCCATTTTTCGGAAGTCCTAAGATGAGGTCATCAACAAATTTTTTTATGAAACTTAAACCGAAAGATAATTTTGGAATGCATTTGTCTAGTAGGTGGTCCATTACATATTGTGCCAAAATTGGGCTTAATTTAGATCCCATCGCACAGCCAAAGGTTTGGGTATAAACTTGATTTTCAAATGTGAAAATTTTTCCAATAGTCTTTGGAACCGAGATAGTTTCCCGGAACTTAATACTATGGAAGTATCAAGTGATAATCCTACCGAACCGATGAAGAAGGAGAAGAAATCTGGGCGTGGACATTCTGCTAAACAGCAGGAAAAGTTTCGAGCCAAGAAGAATGCAAGCTTCCAAGCTGAATTACAAGCGTCAATATTGAAGAGGCTGAAAATATCTGATCCGACTAATCTGAGTTCCATCAAGACACAAAGCGCTGTAGTACCCGCAAGAGTGCCGATCAGGTTTCGTGCAGTACCAAAATACGTTTATGAGCTATGGGATCGTATGAGGTCACTAGGCACAAGACCATTCGCCGCCTTGGACACGGAGGTTAACAGAGCTATCTTTCTAAAGTGTGTTCTTTGTTTGTGTGAAGGGAAAGTTGCATATGCGCAGATTAACTGCCAGACCGCACCACCTTTTCCGATGACCACAGCTGAGCATTACAACGACACAGAATTACGGACTTTAAGCGTAATGGCAAAACGATTACCGTTTCCTTTGGTAATACTAATTGAAGCGATTGGCAACTTTGTCACCAATAATCAAATGGTCGTACCAACATTAATTTCGACCGAGCCACAAAACGCGTCCTCTGTCGCGTCTTACTCACCTCGTGATTTGCACATCACATTAGAGCAACTGAGAGAACCCATGAACAAATTACTAGCAGACGTAGAACATATCTTATCGTTTATAAAAGAAAAAGATAGGGACCTGTTTAGGGCAAAGGCAACAAACACAATAACCAATCATTTACACAAATACAAAGACCAAACGAACCATCTGAACAAAATGGCGCATCAAACAAGAAAATTTCTAAAACAACATCTCGAAATTATTGTAACTAAAAGCGACAATGGTAGTGTAACGGTGGTCATGGATCGCACTGCTTATACAAATAAAATGATCGAACTCTTAGAGGACACAAATGTATTCAAAAAATTGAAAAATGACCCCACTTACACAACTCAGACTAAAGCTAACAAAATAATTACTAAATTAGAAAACAATAACTCAATTTCAAAAATGCAAGCCAAAAAGTTAAGGAGCTATAATTCGGTATGCCCAAAAATTTACGATAACCCTAAAATACACAAATAGAATACACCACTAAGACCAATAGTATCGGGAATCCAAAGCCCCACTAGCAATATAGCCCAGTACATAACAGAAATTTTAACAACCGCCTACAACACCAATAATGAATATCACGTAAAAGACACATTCACGTTTGCAGAATTTATAAACGATAGAGAGATACCTGAAAACCATGTGGTAATTTCACTGGACGTAGTCAATTTGTTCGGAAACATCAGTAAGGAACTCATAAACGAAGCATTAATAGAAAAGTGGGACTCAATTCAACAACATTGCAATTTAAAGCATGAAACAATGTCAGAACTAATTAATTTCGTACTAGATAACAACTTTTTCACATTTGAAAATCAAGTTTATACCCAAACCTTTGGCTGTGCGATGGGATCTAAATTAATCCCAATTTTGGCACAATATGTAATGGACCACCTACTAGACAAATGCATTCCAAAATTATCTTTCGGTTTAAGTTTCATAAAAAAATTTGTTGATGACCTCATCTTAGGACTTCCGAAAAATGGAGTCGAGGAAATATTACACGTTTTCAATAATTTCAACCAATTTATCCAATTCACCGTAGAAAGGGATGAAGGTGAAGGAGTTCCGTTCCTGGACACCAGGGTAATAAAGGGAAACACAAATAAAATTTTATTAAATTGGTACCAAAAACCCACCTCATCTAACAGATATATAAACTTTCACTCCAACCATTCAATTAAAATCAAAATTAATTTCATAAAGCAAATGAAGAATAGGGTCATGAAAATCAGCCACCAAAAGTTTAGGAGTCAAAATATGAAAAAACTAGCAGAAATGCTAGAACAAAATTCATATCCCAAAAGTTTAATAAACAACTTACTATATTGCAAGAGCCACCCAGAAATTAAAACAAAACCGGCAACTAAGGAAGGACCAGCAGCACAAAACACCCCAAACTATGGTTCCTTACCCATCATTAACAACCTGACACATAAGTTAACCAACATATTCAAAATTGAAAACATAAAGATTGCACAAAAATGCATTAGCACGATAGGGAATTTATTTTCAAAATTAAAGGACAAAACACCAACCCTCTTAAAATCCAACGTAATTTACATAATTGACTGTGAGGAATGCACAGGGAAATACATTGGTCAAACCTCGCAATTATTAAAAGCCAGAATTGCTGGTCACCAAAGCGACGCTAGAAATGGTTTAGAACGATGCTCCCTAGCCTCCCACACAATCAAATTAGACCACAAAATAGGGTACAAAAATGCAAAAGTATTAGCTACTGAAACAAATCAAATAAAAAGAAATTTTTTAGAAATGTACTTCATTAATAGGGAAGAAAATCCCATCAACAAAAAGTCAGATATACAAAATTTAAGTAACATTTACACCCTTTTACTAAACTTAGAATCCTAATATTAAACCTCCAAATTTCAAATTTCCCGCCCGTATAACTAGATTAAGAATATTATAGCATAGTTGGTAACAGTTTTGACAGAAAATATTTTCAATTAATTTTAAAATGTGCAAAATAGAAAATCATTTCATCCACCATAATCAGTAAATTTTAATATAATAAGAAAGCCAATACCAATAAAATTAGCAAATCAATGTGATGATCAATATTAGTGAAAGATTTCTTAATTATAACCTCACATATTGTGTAAGTAGAGAATAAATATAATAATCCAATGTAAAACCATGCAAATTGTAGTAGCCCTGAAGAAGGCATCAGATAATATATGCCGAAAGCTTGGCAAGCAAGTAAAGAGTAAACTTTATTTAATTATCCAGAGTCGTAATTTCCCTGAAACATTGTGAAATCTTAATTATTTAATTATATTTATATGCGACTGTCATTACAGAAATTTACAAATTACAAAATATTTATACCTATTCAATAATATATTCTTTGAGGTGGTGCTCTTAAGTAAGCTTAAAGCTTGTGTCTAAGAGCAACCACCTCAACAAAAGCACTTAATCTGTCTATCAAAAACTATCTATATAGAATTAACAAAAAAAGCATTATTAAGTACCTAGTTTAATTAATCATTTCCCAATTTCCAGCAATTTTTCATATACATTTTTTTTTAATTTATGGACCGTTGCAAAATTGTCAGGATTCACATGATAATTTCTTAGGCACGTTAGACTCACTATGACTGCTTGTCTAGCCATTAATTCAGATTTATATCTAGGAATAGTAATACCGGTTTTGTCTGACAATCTGGTTTTACAACCGTGAACAAAATAAAAATTTGATTTCACTATATTATACACACATCAGAAAAGTCTAGGGATATTTTTTATTTTTAGCATTTTGATTAAAAAAAAATAGATTTCTAAGAATATTTGTATATAGACGTACTGTATTAGTTTCAATGTTCATGGCACACGAGTTTCCTTTTAAAAACAAGCGAACGAGATAACAAAAACTAAACAAAACAATTTATGTCAAATATTGAATTTCTTTAATCCATTAAATTGTGCAATATATTCGTTCTATAGTTCTTTTATTCAGTAACTAAGTTCAAAATATTGTGTTTTTAGAATGGAACGACGTTATTTAAATTTAGAAGAGATGAATCGAGCGGTATGACTTCTGCAAGCTGGCATAAAGCAAGTCGAAGTAGCTGAACGAATAGGTGTTACCCAAAGTGTCATCAGTCGATTATGGAGACGTTTTAGGGAAAGTGGAAGTCCAGCCGAACAACATCCGGGTCGTGGACGCGCTACAACAGCAGCTCAGGACAGATTTTTGGTTCTATCTGCTAGACGGCAATCTACAATTACAGCACCTGAATTGGTTACAGAGCTGGAACGGGCACACAACGTAATTGTTGGCCCAGATACTGTACGAAATCGTCTGCACGAAGCCAGTCTTCGTTCTCGACGGCCACTCAGATGTCCACCTTTGTCTAGAGGCAATCGAGAAGCAAGGCTAAACTGGTGTCAAGATTTTCAGAACTGGGACGAAAATGATTGGGCTACAGTTTTGTTCACCGATGAGTCCAGATTTGGATTTCATCCAGATTCTCGTCGGACAAGACTGTGGAGACGATTAGGAGACGCAGAACGTTTGCGGTACGTTCAGGAAGTGCACAGTTACAGAGGTGGTACTGTAATGATATGGGGTGGAATAATGGCTGGCGGTAGAACTGAGCTCGTTTTCCCCGATGGTTTTCTTACAGCTCAGCAATATTTGGATACTATTCTTCAACCTATTGTGCGCCCATGGACTGGTGCTGTTGGCGAGAATTTCCATCTAATGCATGACAATGCTCGTCCACATACCGCACGTATTGTCAGAAACTGGTTGACTAACGAGGGAATTAACGTATTGCCATGGGCAGCGCAATCCCCAGACTTAAATCCGATAGAGCACGTCTGGGAGATGCTTCAACGAAGAATTACTCCATATATGGGAGACGTTCACAATGCTTTTAGATTCAGGGAACTTCTAAGAGCGGAATGGGCATGTATACCTCAAGAAACCATTAACAACGTCATTTTTTCTATGAACGATAGGTGCAGAGCTGTGATTAATCAACGTGGAGGCCATACTCTGTATTAAAATTTTATTTTTTGTATTGTTTCTGTTTTAATTATACTTTTTTGATTAGCTCTCACATATAGCTCCTCTTAATTTTTCTTTGGATTTAGTTTTTGTATTTCACACAGATGTTTAGCTTAGTTTGTTACATATCAAATAATTGTTAATAATACCATGTAATATTAAATATATATATCTAAATAGTTTTATAAATCTATTTTTTTTATCAAAATGCTAAAAATAAAAAATATCCCTAGACTTTTCTGATGTGTGTACATATGAATGCAGGCTTTTAAAAGAAATAATTTCCTAACCGTTAACACCGAGAGTTCAGCATACAAACTGTTAGTATTATATCTCGGTGGTTTATTTAAGATAATCTTTAAGATTATATTCTGCGTTACACTCAATTTTTTCATGCTAGATTTACTGCAACTACCCCAACCCAAGATACCATAACTTAACCCATTTTCAGCCGATGTGGCGTATACGACCCACTATATAAATTAATTAATTACGCGTTAACTATTTTTCTAATTATGAAATTGTCAATTGATAATCAAACAGGACATATTGTTATATTTTTAGAAGTAAAGATACATTGTTATTTTATTGTTGCTAACGTGGCAAATAATTTAACAATGTATGTATTTTTAACGACTTACTTTACACAAAGAATTCAGTCATTTTCTGAGATTATGTAGTAAAATTTTGTACATGTTAGCAAAAAAAATATCAATAAACATGCCAATGAATACTCTGGAGGTCCATTTGATAGATTAAAATTTTCTTGGAATGTAATAACAATGACTAATCTTCGGTGTGGCGTGAGCGACCCATTGGCCAGTAACGATATCATCCCATTTGCGCGCATTTTTATTTGCTTTTATTACTTTTGGTCAATGTTGATGTGGTATATATACCACCAGAAGTCAATGCACTCACGGACGAAGAGGATTTTGACGAGAATATTTTTCTGGAAAATAATAGTGAAAATCGCGAAGTAGGGGGAGCGTAGGAGCTACCGTTAGATAAATGTGGAGAAAAAAATGAAGTGCCGGTAGCTGCAAAAAAACTAAATATTCAACTACTGACGATATTCCTGAATGGATGGAATAATTATCAAGTAAATGCTGTCCCTATCTCGGAAGAATCAAAAGAAATGGAAATTGTATCCAAAGTTATTATTGCTAAAACACCCCAGGAGGTATTTTTACTATTTTTGGATAATGAAGTGCTGAGTCTCATCGTCAAATTTACGAACAACTATGCTAATGATAATAATCGTCAGGACGTGTCCATAACTGAAGAGGGCATAAAAAAATTTATTGATATTCTTCTACTCACCGGCTATCATACTCTTCCCCAAATTGATTTATACTGGTCAAAGGATGAAGACAAAGAGGTCAACATTGTTTCCAATTCGAGGAGTCGCAATAAATTTAGAAAAATGAAACAATTTATTTGTGCCAAAAATGTAAAGTACACTTACATCCCGATTGCTTTGCAGTGTATCATAAATAAATTTTATAAAATGGTATCCGCCAATGGGTCGTATACGACCCAATGAGATTTTTGTGTAACAAAAATTTTTTTTTTTCAAATTTAATTAAATTTTGCTTAACTAACCTTAAAGCAACCCTTTAAAACTAAAATAAATTAAAAAAAAAGATTATTTGTATCCTTGGCCGGAAATGGGTTAACACGGATTCAACAAATGAATAATAGACCCCTTTTAATTTTTTAGGCTGTAGAATACCCTTTAATATTTTAAATTTGTAGAATAATTTTCTCAGCCTTTTTATTAGGGAGTCAATCTGGGTTTTAAAAGTTAATCTGGAATCAATAACAATTCCTAAATATTTACAAAATGATACAAAATCAAAAGCTGTACAAGAACATGCCATAGGTGTAACACAATTTTCTGTGTGCAATTTAACCCGTAATTCACTTTGAATTGATCGGATGCCATTTGAAAAAAACATAACACTGGTTTTATTCAGATTTAATACTAAGTTATTTTTATTCAACCAATTTTTAACTTTATTAAATCCAGTAGAAGCTGCTTCAATTACCTCAGCGTAATTGTTTCCCTCAAACAATAGTACGGTATCATCCGCAAAGCTAAACCATGTTCCCATTTATGACACAGATATGTTCTTTCATTACACAAGGATGACTGTACAACAGTTTGAAAAATTATTACATTATGTAGAACCATATCTGTCACAAAATAGTAACAGGACGCCTTTTGATTCCGGGACATCGACTTGCAGTTACATTACGGTAAATATATTCTTTTATGAATTATCAATTAGGTACCTAATACCTAATATTAATTAATCGATTTCAGCTTTCTTGCAACTTGATGGGAAACACTGCAGAATCCAGTGTCCACCAAATTCAGGATCAGAATTTTTTAATTATAAAAAATATTTTAGTATGGTTCTCATGGCGAGGTGTGATGCAAATTATAAGTTTACAGTAGTTGACATTGGAGGAATGGGTTCTGAAAGTGACGGTGGCCATTTCGCCAGAACAAATTTAGGAATAATGCTGGAAGAAAAGGAATGTAACCTACCCCCACCTCAAAAACTAGAAGGTTTTAATTACTAATTTCCTTATTTTTTGTGGCTGATGAAGCGTTTCCTCTAAAACATTATAGAATGAGACCCTACCCTGGAAAAAATTTGAATCGAATGCAGAAAACTTTCAACTACAGATTATCACGAGCCCGAAGAATAGAGAATGCATTTGGGATACTGATAGCTCGTTGGAGGATCTTCCAAGTGTCAATAATTGCTAAACTAGAGAATATAGAATATTACATTTTAGCCACATGTCTTCACAATTTTCTTAGAATCTAGGAAGCAAAGAAGGAAAGAAGCGACCGAAGATATTGTCCTGAAAATTATACTGACAGGGAAATAAATGGAAATATCCAACTAGGAGAGTGGAGTTCACAAATATACGATAGCCAATTTCTTAATCCCATTCCAAGAACAGGGAGCAACAATGCAAAAAGAACTGTTTTTGAAATGAGAGACAGATTAGCACAATATTTGCAGTGCAGTTTTATACAGGGTTGGGATAAAGTATGGAACCAAGTAAATATCTTTCAAACGATAGGGACGATGTTTCTGAAATTTTGCAGAAAGGTTCAATGACGCATAACGCATCTGATGCCATATTTTTTGTTACTACTGTACTTCCGGTTTCACCGGAAATATCCTCAACTTTTTTAATTTCAATGGGACGCCCTGTATATTTTTGCACATTTTAATAGATCTTGTTTTTCTGAATTCGTACATACTAGGTTTAGTGGAAATAATTTGTAAGAATCAGAAATAAATCACTTTACAGTTAAAGAATAGGTGAATTTATTATTTACAATCTAGTAGGTAACTTTTGCCAAACGAATTGATATATACACTGTGTCCAAGATAAGGAGGGCCACTATGGGGATTTCGGAAACGGTAAGAGATAGAGTTTCGGTTAAATGGGAGAAAAGTTGGGCAATTTTGAGTTTAGTACAATGAAATTTTTAAACTGACGAAATTCCGAACCGTTCCGAAGTTATACGACAAAAAGCGAATTTTCAGGATTTCGTTTTTGACAAATTGTTACTTTGTCGTTGATGTTAACTAAAAAATAAAAGAACCTTCTACAGGTACTTTTTAACGTTCTTTAACCTGGCATACAGCAAATTGGAATCCGACGTTTCGTTTTCGAGCAACCATCATCAACTTCGTTTTTTTAAATACGGTCCTGATTTTTTTATGCACAATATTAGAAGAGCTTTTTATTCTGCATTCAAGCATGTATCATACTTTATGGTTTAATTGCGATTTTATACTTATTTTACTATTGTACTTAAATTTACTAGATTCTACTTTGGAAGGTGCTCTTGATATTTTACCCTAAGCCGTAATACGCAATTGTTGGTTTCAGCAGGATGGTGCACTTGCGCACAATTCACGGGTGGTTAAGGATTACCTTTCAAATAGGTTTGCCGAAAGAGTTTTAAGCATCAATTCTGAAACACCTTGGCCAGCTCATTCTTCCGAAATAACCCCGCCGAATTTTTTTCTTTGGGGGTACATAAGAAATTATGTTTACAAAGATAGAATAGAAGAACTCCGAAAGTTTGTACTTAACACATTCCAAACTGTAACACCTGCAATGTTAAAGAATGCTTTGGATACTACAGTTAGAAGATGCTATTGACGATTGGAGTACGAAAGAGGGCTTTGCGAGCATTTATTATAATTTTTTTCTCATTATTGATATGTCATGTTTAAATTTTCGTTTCATCAAATGTTTTCTGTTCATTTATGATGTGTTGTTGATTGTTTGTAATTATGTACTTGGTTAGAAAATTTGTGTTCAAAATTGAAAATTCTGTGTCATTTCATTAATTTGATGAGGAAAGCACAGTTAGTAAAAGTCCATTTATAAATAAAATTCAGTTTGAATGTTATTGAGGGGAGATACAGGTTCGTACTTAGGATTTTTTCTGCTAATCGTAAAGTAAGTATGAAATCGCAATTAAACCATAAAGTGTGATACATGCTTGAATGCAGAATAAAAAGCTCTTCTAATATTGTGCATAAAAAAATCAGGACCGTATTTAAAAAAACGAAGTTGATGATGGTTGCTCGAAAACGAAACGTCGGATTCCAATTTGCTGTATGCCAGGTTAAAGAACGTTAAAAAGTACCTGTAGAAGGTTCTTTTACTTTTTAGTTAACATCAACGACAAAGTAACAATTTGTCAAAAACGAAATCCTGAAAATTCGCTTTTTGTCGCATAACTTCGGAACGGTTCGGAATTTCGTCAGTTTAAAAATTTCATTGTACTAAACTCAAAATTGCCCAACTTTTCTCCCATTTAACCGAAACTCTATCTCTTACCGTTTCCGAAATCCCCATAGTGGCCCTCCTTATCTTGGACACAGTGTATATATATAAATTGTACGATTAAGAATGGTTCATTTTAATATTTCAATACTATCTTTTTCACTTAAACGAACTATTCTTAATCGTACAATTTATTTCTATCAATTTGTTTGGCAAAAGTTACCTACTAGATTGTAAATAATAAATTCACCTATTCTTTAACTGTAAAGTAATTTATTTCTGATTCTTACAAATTATTTCCACTAAACTTAGTATGTACGGATTCAGAAAAACAAGATCTATTAAAATGTGCAAAAATATACGGGCGTCCCATTTAAGTTGAGGGTATTTCCGCTGAAACCGAAAGTACAGTAGTAACAAAAAATGGCATCAGATGCGTTATGCGTCATTGAACCTTTCTGCAAAATTTCATAAATATCGTCCCTATCGTTTTAAAGATATTTACTTGGTTCCATACTTTATGCCAACCCTGTATACACAATAAACTTATTGTACTTCGGTTCTTATCGATACTCAGGCCAAGCCTGGATAACTAACCGCACGGATCGAAATCAAGTAACGATTAGTTTTAGTAATACATATACGTACACAACATACATATAAAATAAATTTACAGTAGCTGTAAAAAAACATGTGTGCTTTGAAATGGTATTATGTTTATTGTGTAAATGTTTGTTGTTTAACTCGGCGCATAGGTTGCACTCGAGTGGGTAATGTGTTGTTTGTGTTTTGTGCTAATTGTGAGTTCTGATATTGTGTGTATTGTGTGTTTGCGTTTGAGTGTATGTGAATAAGTTAAAGGTATCACATGAGTGGTTATTGACGTGTCATGTGTTTGTAATGGACTTTCTGTAATGCTGTGTTGTGTATGGAACAGAGTTTCAGTTTGTGAAGTTAGAGGTATCACATGAGTGGTTGTTGAAGTGTTGTGTGCTGGTAATGGACTTTCTGCAATGTTATGTTGTGTATGCAACAGAGTTTCAATTTGTTTCATTTTGTGTTTGAATGGTAAAGTGTGTGATGTGCGGTATCTTCCGTTATGTTTAGAAATTTTCTAACTATGTAGCAAGTGTTGATGATGACTGCCTTTTGTAATTGTATGTATATGTTCTTATCTAAGCCTAAAATGTGTAAACTGTGATGTATTGTTTTTGGTATAACTCCGGTTGCACTAAGATCAATGGGTATTTTTTCCCGACGCAATCATTGGCCAAATTATTTCATTTACAAACCAAAAATTAGAAATAATGAGGGAATAATATGCACGTCGTGGAGATTGTTCACCTATTGACCTTAACGAAATATACGGGAGTCAAAAAAGGATAGCATTTGAATTGTGGAGTGCCGATGGTTCGGCCCCGGAATACTTCGAAGTTGTAATATCAGAAAGGAGATTTCATGCGATTCTTCGTGCTTTACGATTTGACGATATGAGCACCAGAGAAGAACGGACCAAATATGATAATTTAGCTCCAATTCGTGCTATTTTTGACTATTTTGAAAAGCGTGCTCTTCAAATTTTAATGTTGGAGAATATCTTACAATAGCTGAGATGCTAGATGCTTTTCGTTGTAAGTGTCGTTATGGCATAAAAATATACAGCTTAGCTGACGCCAGGACATTTTACGCACACAACACGGAAATATATACTGGCAAACAACCACAATGTCCATATTTGTTTACCAAATGATGCTTGATGTAAAAAATCGACCCGTTTGCAATAGTGTGCTTGGTTTTGGACAAAATGGCAACAACTGTGTTCTCGCTTCATATGTTCACAAGAAAAATAAAAGTGTGCTAATGTTGTCAACTCTACATGATGATGATGGAATTAGATGCGTCTACCAAGGAAGCTAAGAAGCCCGAAATTATTAACAGTTTGAAAGAGATCGTTTTAAAACTTGGGACTCCAAATGATAAATTCTATGCAGTAGTGTTTAAGTTCTGATGCGCGTTTCTCTTTGGTTCAGCGTAAGTAAATTAATAGAAAAGATAAGTTATGACTACGTATTTCTATAAGCAAGAATGGGAAAGAGAAGAACATGTTAAAGATTGGGTTCAATCCGTCCATGGTAGTAATCGTAATAATGAAAAAGCGCTATGTATTTATTGCAACGAATGCAACGAAAGACGGAAGAAGATGAGGCGCCAAAGATAGGATAGAAGTCATCACCATCCAAAAGTATGTTAGGGAATGGTTGGCGAGGTCTCATAATCAAGTAGGATTTTTAGAGGAGAATAACACAAAGGCTGTCCCCTTATTCCTACAATTAAAAATTTTATTAACAGGATATGGTGTAGCCACACCTACGCCATTCTTTCTTGGTGAGGTAAATACAAGACTAGCATTAGATATATTTGGTAAATACGTCGCTAACCCATGAAGTCCAACCCTTGAGGAAAAGAGTGGTCTGTTCAGGAATGGTTATCGGTTCTTAAATTTATTTTAGTTTTTTTTAGTGCCAAGAGATAAGGCTATCATTGATTTACTGAAATTCATTAGAGAACAGAATGATCAAATATTGAATTGGATCAAGAAACAAGACAGTGTAATAATACATTTAGTACTTTACCAGACGATATTGGCGCCAATTTCGCCTCTCTCGGTATACCCCTGATGACGCCATATTGAAATCTGTCGTCTGCTGGAGCCTCGTGTTTGCTCTAAAGAAAAAATATTAATATATTTTCGCGGGTCAAAACTAAATATTTCTGGAGTGTTACTTTTTGTTTCTTACGGCGTAAGTGGTACCTACATTTTTCTAGTTTAATCGAGTTCATTAAGAAGGATATGTGATGGTTTTTTAGACGGAATATAATCAAGAAGTGTTTTTTTTTCTTTTACAACACTGGGAGAACAATGCAGCAGGGTACAGTGCACCATGGTGCATGCATTGTAGTCTCATGCCTGTTTGTCAGCGTAAAGGTTAAAATGGTTTTTGATTACCGAATATGCCGCGAAAAACACTTCTAAGGTACATAAATACCTAATTATGCTGTTAACAGAGTGTTTAGTGATGATTTAGAAAAGGAGCTGACAGAATACGTTGTCACCGCCAGTAAAATGCATTTTGGCATTACAAAATTACAAGCTAAAGAGTTGGTGGCTAATATAGTTGTAAAATCCCAAAATCATGGTCCGAGAAAAAAAGAGCTGGCGAGGATTGACTGAAAAGTTTTCGTAAGAGCTGTCCTGATGTTAGTATTAGGATAACTGAAGCAATAAGTCTTGCTAGAGCTACGGCATTTAACAAAACGACAGTGAACGAATTCATCGACAATATCGAAAAAATATATAAAACGACCAGCGTTGCGTCGGCTGAGGTATACTAACCCAGTTGCTTCATTTCCTGAACCTAGTAGGGGTTCTAAAGTTAAAGCATATTTCAAGTACTGAACAGTTAGCAGGTGTATTCGGTTACGTAGTAAATTAGAACTGATACAAATTTGATCAATGTTAAATTTGAGAGGAAGTGTTGAGGCAAATTTAATGGTGGCAATACTTAGGTTGGTAGTAGTGTTCAATATACACTGTGTGTGCGGGTGTGTGTGTGTGTGTGTGTGTAACAGTTCTTACAAGTTTTTCATGTGAATGAGTTTTCTTTGTCTTTTAATAAACAACAATTATCACTATTTCTCCTTGACTATCATAATTCACAACATTTGGCACAGTAAATGAGCTAACAGCATGTGAGAAAGGATCTATAAATCAATCACTTACAAAAATGATTTTCAACCTCTTTCAAGAGTGGATAATGAAGGTTTTTTGGAGCACTCCAACAAATTACAGCTGCTGTACAAAATTTCAAATAGGAAAACGATGGCTACACAGTTACTGTCTGAATTTTATAATAAAATATCTATTCAAGCACAAATGAATATGCCTCAACTAAAAGTGAAGCTGGACGTAGCTACTAGGTGGAATTCACTATTAATTATGATGAAAAGGTTATCAGAAGTGAGATCACTCATGTCCGCGGCCATTACTTATTTGCCATCGGCACTAGAAAATCTAGATTACCAACAATGGGAAGTCCTAGATGATTGTGTGCCATTAATGGCAATGACGGAAGAAATATCTGATGGTAAGTAATATCCCACGTTATTATCAATGGTCATACCCATTTTAAGAAATACTTGCTAAATAAATTATCACCGAACACGGCTATAGGACTTCAATATTGAAAAATGACCTTATAGAGGTCGTTAGAAAGCGATTTGTAACTGACCATTGGGAAAGAAGTAACATAGTGGCCAAAGCCACGTTTCTAGACCGCAGAATCAAGAAAGCTACTTTTGCTTCAGAAGGAAACGCACAACGAGGGGTTACAGCTGAACTTGAAGGTCTGTTCAGTCTATTCGATCAACGGCATTCATTAGTACAGAGGTCGGCAATACCACTCGCGCAAATTTATGGAAATGTTTTGATAATTAATTAAAAGAAAAAAAAAACATCATATTAACCTCCAATGTATAGTGATATACAGGGTTAGTAAAAAGTCCCGGAACGGTCGAATAACTTTGTTATTTGAAAATTATGATTTCTGAAATTTGGTATGGGGGTATAGTTAATATAAATGCATTTTATGCAATACAGTTTTTATTTTTTTCACTTCCGGTGTAATCGGAAATACGTCCAACTTTTTTTTTAAATGGAACCCCCAGATTTTTTTAACACTTTTGAATGCAAAATAAAAAACTACGTTCAGGAAGCATTAACATGTTTAATTTGATTCACAACAAAACAGTTAAAAAATTAAAAAAGTGTCCTAATACAGAAAAATCAAGATGTTGCAGGTTGCAATGGTTATTCCTGTTAGCTCCACCGAGTGGGAGCGCAGATTATCGACTATGAGAAGAATTAAAACGTGAATACGCTGAAATAAACTGTGTCCATGACAAAATTTAAGGAAATATATAATATAGGGATACACGTCCCACGCAAAGATATATGTACAAAATGGGCATTTTATGAAAACTTATCAAATGATGAAAAGACAAGATAGAACTGCATAATACGAAGAACATACTTCTGAAAAAGAAAAAATGAAGTCCGTAGTTCTAACAAAACAAAAATCAGCTGAAACATTATTGTTAATAACATTCTTTGTAGTTTTCTGTGGTGCATACACAACTAGTAACACCTTAAGAGTATATTATTGAAACATATTGTTTAATACTTCTTAATAAATAATATTCAGCTAGAAAAATTACATTTTGCTCTTTTCTGAACATTTTCTCAAATGGTGCTTACGTCGTTTTGGTTTGGATGCGTCGATATAATCACACGATAATCACCTGCATATGCGGGCAAATTAATGCTGAGCCAATCAAAAACTAGTATTTTACTCAATTTTTTATGAAATGTCAAACGTCAAAGGTACTTCGATGTTCTGCGTATTTAAACGGCGGCGTCGACAATCGTTATTTTTAGCTATTATAGTAATTAAGCGGTATACAAAGTGTTTTTCTACAAAGGTCAAAAAATGACAAGGTTTGCGCATCGATAACAATACGCGAAGTGGCCCTTTTTTTAACTTTCCTATGTTACCATGACAGCGTGCGCGAAATGACGACGCCGTGCGCGAAATGACGAAGCACGCAAACTATACTTGAAATCAAATAAGTATAAAGTAGAGGGCGCTTGAATTCAAGTTATGTTTACACTGCTCCAATGTATACATGGCGGTAAATTTGAATAACAAATTCTTTACGAAAAACTATGAAGACTTCTTCTTTCACCGCAAGAAATTAGAAAACAGTATTAATTTCCTATATTTCACACAAATAAAATATAACAAAATGTGTAAGTATAGAATATTGGTGTAAAAAGCCATTTCATGTTGATAAAGTGTTTATTTCCATATCTTCATCAACACTATCATCACTCGAACTATCTGATCCTACATTAATAATAATCTTCTCCACAATATCTTCTACGATGCCATCTAAATTCCACATGCGTTGTTCTTCATCCAGTGCATGCTGAACGCAAGTTCGCCAGTGTTCCGCAGTTACTGTAGCCATTCCATCATTAAGAAGCCTTTTCACATCACAAATTTTATACGTAGTGTTATTAGCAGCCACATGATGTTTCACTTGTGCCCATACCAATTCAATTGGATTTAAATTAAAATGATACGGCGGTAATCGTAATATGGTTCTTCCACTATTTTTCACCATTTCATCAATAACGTAGGTATCAGGATGTGAAATGCGATGACGTTTCACCAATTCCAATAATTCCAATTTTAACAAATCCCCACGAGTTTCAATGCCTTTATAATTAAGCCAATTGACAATGTCATTTTTTCTCCAACTTTGTGTTGGTACTTTCTCAGATTTTACGCTATGGTAAGGTGCATTATCCATTACTATAACAGAATTTTGTTCCAAATTTGGTAATATACTTTCTAACCACTGTTTAAAAACCTCGCCATTCATATCTTCATGATAATCCCCTGAAAATTATTGATATAATAAAATTACATATTATAGAAATTATAAAACTTACCAGTTTTTTTCGATTCAAAGTTCAATAAACCCCCGTCAACAAATCCTGCGTCGCTACCAATATGAACAACAATTAAACGTTTCCCTTTGCCTGATGGATCCCTTATACCTGTAGATAGACCTTGAAGTAGTGCCTGTCTTGCAGTTGTAATTGTCTTATCTTGCCACACTTTAGTTTTCACATGTCCCGCATTAACCCACGTTTCATCGGTGTAATAAATTGTTCTTCCTTCTTCACGATATTGTTTAATTGACGTTAAATATTTTCTTCTCCAAAGAACAATTTCAGGTTTTTCAATTAACATACTTTTTCGTGATCGTTTGTCATATTTAAATCCTAACTTTAGGAGTATTCGATATAACGATGAATGGCTGAAGTTGGGAAGTGAATCGTCATCATTAATTACATTCAATAATTTTAGTACGGTTGGTAATTCATTTCGAAAATAAAATGCATGAACATGTCGTCGTATAGCACTTTTTTCAAATTCTTGAAGTTTGTCATATTTTGTTGAGCATTTTCTAGACTTCTTTGGTGAACGTGCAGTACCTGAACCTTCAATTTCTTTAATCAAACTCCATACAGTGTTTTGTCCAATACCAAGTTCGGTAGCAGTTAGTTTCACAGCTGCGGTTTTGCTCATACTTTCAGCATTTTTCAAATAAACATTATAAGCCATTAACTTCTGGCCACTTCTAATAGCTTTCCCTTTATGGTTTTTAAAAGCCTGTGCTTCTGCCATAATAAACTTTGATCTGAAGCATTAATATGTAATGTTTACTTACAATGAATTAAATTAATGTTCTTATATTATACCTGTACACTAACAAAGGACAAACGGAGTGTTCTGAAAAGAACAGTTTCTACAAGACTGAAGACAATGATCGAAAGAAAGCTGTGAAGGATTGTTTAACGTAAATATTAATTATAATGTGAAACTTTATGAAAGATGAATAACATAACCACAAAAACAAAATAAATTTTAAGAACACACAGTGTTGTCAGACGATATTAGAAATTGATGTTCCAAATTTTTATTTTTAAATACATTTCAAACGTGTTAAGGGAAATTACTGCTATTGTTAAACAATAAACGTACGTTCTTATCAATGTTAGTTCGTTTTAACGACTACTTTATTAGAATTTTTGTGCTTAATAATAATGTCATTGTTTCATTAGAATGATTTTTTTTACAACTGGTAACATTGCTATTTTTAAATTTCTCTGCTAAAATTCTCTCTTTTAGTGGTGTAAATGATTCTCTTGTTTTAACCAATCAACACGAAGGTCAAATATTCCCTATCTAAGCCTTCGCTTTATTCTTATATGAATTTAAGTATAGATTAAAATTTTTGTATTTTAACGTTAAAATAATTGTCAACTTCTTCACGTTTGTAGAAAAAATTTTGTTTGCATCTCGTGCGCGAAATACTTTGGTGATCTCGACTATTTTTTTAACTCGGCTGCGCCTCGTTCAGTAAATCAGTTCTCGATCACCAAAGTGGCATTTCGCGCACTAGATACAAAAATAACTATTTTGTACAATTGTCATTAAAAATGACATTTTTAACGGCTGTCAAGAGTGTTAAAAGATGACGTTTACAGAGTAGCGCGTTAATAGTACATTGTGTATCGAGTAGGAAAAGCGTAACATTCCCGGGCGATGTGAATATTGTTGGGCGAGGCGTCAGCCGAGCCCAACAACACAGAGTCGGGGAATGTTGCTTTCCCTACGAGGTACACATACTATTTTTCCGCCGATCGTTAAAAACAGACTAAAAACATGGAAATTCTAAAAATTATTTTATGAAGAAAAGAATAAGCGATGCCTTGAAAATATAACGAACGTCGGTATCCATGGAGAAGTACATTTCTTTACAGTACAGAAATGAATCTTTAGAGTACAGAAATGAATATTTCCTTACAGTAATCGTTGGCTGCCTAGCAACGACTATATGCACCGGAATCTTGTCCTTTTCCTTTCAAAATTCTGTCAGAAATGTCACAATTTTTGGACGATCAGCGGAAAAAATACTTTTTTTGTGACGGGAAAAAAGTTTGTCATTTTATCTCTGTAACCAGGTAACAAAATGTCACTTTATACAATTACTTTTTTCATCGGGAAAAAAGCGAGTATGCGGGAAAAAAGTGAGTACTTTTTTCACGGATATAAGTAAAGTAAAGGTTTCCTTAGCAACGCGGGTCTAATTGTCGCTATAATTACCTACAACAGTCCAACAGATTAAAACTTCAAAAATACTTTTAAGTCGTCGTTTTTCCAGTCAGAAAAAAATAGTGTATTATACGCGCGGCAAAAATAGTAGATTTTAGCTCTCGGTTTTTTGTCTCCCTCCGCTTCGGGTCGAGAGACAACACAACCTCGAGCAATCTGCTACTTTTTTCCCTTGTATAATAATAACTATTAACACTAGTGTTAAAAATATTTGTAACACTAGTCAATTAATAGTAGAGCTGTAACCAATATTTGTTTTCTTTGTAACTAAGGTAATATGGCGTCACATAACACGCCCACTTAACCTCAAAATGCGGTAATAATTGTTGAAACGTCAAAAAATAATTAACTGACAAGAGACGTCAAAAAATAATTAACTGACAAGAGACGTCAAAATGACAGTTTATGGAAATATGTATTAATTTTTCTATTATAAAATAGAACAGTTACAAAAAACTTTGTATAATATTTGTGTTAAAAGTAACTTTTATTTAATAAAATAATAATAATAATAATAATAGTTAGAAAATTTCTAAACATAACGGAAGATACCGCACATCACTCAGAACCACATCACACACTTTCAACTAATACCATTCAAACACAAAATGAAACACAACACTCAATCCCCCCTTCACAAATTGAAACTCTGTTGCATACACAAGATACCATTATAGAAAGTCCATTACCAACACACAACACTTCAACAATCACTCATGTAACACCTCTAACTCGTTCTCATGCACTCAAACGTAAACACACAATATACTCACAGTATCAGAATTCGCAATTAACACAAAACACAAACAACACATTACCCACTCGAGTGCAACCTATGCGTCGAGCTAAACAACAAAAAACGCTTACACAATAACCATAACACTTTTTCAAAACATACATATTATGTTCATTTTTTCTTTTCTATAAAAAGTCACTAAGTCACGAATAAGTGAAGCCAACGGAGAAGCCTAGGAATATAGGGTCTCTTTTTGTTATTGATGCGCGACGCTGCGTTCATGTTAATGCCTTCGCGGAAAGAGGGTCGACGGGACGTGGCTTTTACAAATTGGGATCAAATACACCGAGGCTTCTCAAACAAATACATTATCTAAAATGTGATCAGCGTTGGTTTTATCAACGTCATTTAATTTAATGAACATAATATGTGTATAGTATTTAGTATGTTCACTTTTTAACAGCAACTTCAAATTTATATTGTATAGATATATGTATTAGTAGGACTAATCGTAACTTGATTTCGATCCGTGCGATTAGTTAACCAGGCTTGGCCTGAGTATCGATAACAATCGAAGTACATATAATAATTTAATAAAATAAAATAATAAAACAGTACTTTCAACACTCATATCATAAATAGCTATTATACACGGGGAAAAAGTAAATTTTAGCGCTCGCATAACTGTAAAAATGTACAACTTTTTAAAGGAAATTGGAGAAGATATTTACAAACGGTAAAACAAAAACTGTCGCCTTTATCTGCACCACCCACAGCTGACAACTTAAACAAAAGTGTGTTGTGGAAATGTTCAAAACACCAAAATACAAGCGATCACGAGACAACGTTGGCATTATTATCTCTGCGTAAAGGTCGATGCAGAATTTTCGGACAGAAGAAATAGTAAAAAAATCCTTTGGGGCAAAATTGCCAAAACGGTGAATGAGATGGGGTTTTACGTAGGAGATGGAGAGAAAGTGTAGGCAAACATTTGCTAATTTACAAGCATCATCTGTCAAAACAAATGATACGAGAAAAAGAACTGGTGAAGGGAAAATTAATAATCCACCGTATTATCATGAATTGTCTGATATATTTGGGGATAAATATAAAACAAATCCTGATAATAGATTCCATTGCGACAACAGCAGCAGCAAGTACAAGCTCTTCGGCTGAAGCAGGTAGCAGTTCTCCAGCTGAAGCAGAGAGAAGTTGTTATGATAATTTAACACGCATTCCCCATGTTTACTTAAACTTAGACATCTTTATTATAGGGTATAATTAGAACCATGAATACGTTACTTATAAGCGCGTAATATTATTTCACATGTAATTATTAGTTTCCGGCTCGATATCGACGGGCGACACGGAGCGTTTAACGTGTCATTCTATCCGCCCAGGCCCATTAGCATTTCCAAAACTCTTAACCAGCGGTTCTGTAGACATATCTTGTAATGTGTACATTCATTGTTTTCATGGTCCACGTGGATTGAATATATTTCATTGTTAAGTAGCACTGATCAATGGAAACCGCACGTCGGTTAAATAATCCTTAAGGGGAAGTTTCTATTCGATTAAGTTAACACACGGAATTTAGTACCGAGGTAGTCTTGACTAGCAATAGGTCTTCGTAGTGATT
The DNA here is from genome assembly GCA_036250285.1 of Pyrocoelia pectoralis. Taxonomy (NCBI): domain Eukaryota; kingdom Metazoa; phylum Arthropoda; class Insecta; order Coleoptera; family Lampyridae; genus Pyrocoelia; species Pyrocoelia pectoralis. Next base: position 54,799,204 of record CM070075.1, read on the forward strand.
TGGGGATGCAATTGAGTCGGTGAGAGATTGAGCGATATCTTATGCCGGTGGTAGATAGTCAGCGGTAGCAGGGGGGAATTAAGTAGCAGACAGTTTGTGAAAAGTACATTGTTAAATAAAATACGTGGTCGTGGGTGTTTAAGTGAAGGGAATACCAGTAGTTGTCACATCGATGTATGGATCCTTACTATTCAACAATTGTACGCATAGAGGAAGTCCTTCGTGACCGGATTTAATTCATATAGGTAACTGGAAGCTGCTGCACCTGTTCGTGGATGTCGTTTGCGTTCACCGGCGAATTCTAGGATCGCTAATCGACAAAGGTCAGAATTTACATAATTTTCATTTACTAATTCCCTGTTAAACTTCAAATTGATACATATAAATTTTTACCGAGTAATTTGAGTCATTAAAAGTAAAGTACCACTGTTTTCTTATTGCTGGAACGTTGGTCCAAGTGTTCACCATATTTTTTTATGAATTTTGTAAATTAAAATTAAGCATAGTCCCAGTGATTTGGGGAAATGCCAAGTGCAGTTTTAAGATTGTAAATTGAGACCTTATAATGTTCCAGTGCATTTCTTGTTTAGATTAAGTACTAACCCGATATTTAGTTTTTGAACATTTATTGTAATTTCTGTAATTCTGCATAAGTAAAGTTTTCAAAGTTTTAGGTATTTTTTCTTAGTTTTTTCTCAATAACTCCGAAACAAAAGACAATCGGAAATTTTTTTGTTTTTGAGTTTCGATTTGTTTTAGCCTCCCAAATCACCCACAATATGGACGGGCGTTACTTTTGAGACACCCGGGGTGTTTATGTATGAATTTGTGATTTTGTACTTTTGTTTTGCGTGTTGTGGTCGCTTAGTAATTATTTTTTATGCCAGTCAGTATTATAAAAACTCATTCTAATACAAGTCTTATTTTCGTTTTATGTCCATTTTTCTTTATATAAATGAACAACCAGCAAACAATACTATTATTGAAGATGACGTGTTTTTAAATACACATAATCAACCACTACATCTATTGGTCCCCTGCGGTTTGTTCAATTAAATTTTACTCGGATTAATAAAATGTTCTATAATTAGGTTGTAATTGCTGGTTTATAATAAACATTAGCGAAATGTAGATAAAGATAATTAAAATAATTTACTAATTTGAAATTAATGTAACACTTTAAAGAATATAATTAACATTGATAAAATCATGTTAAACGCATTAACATGCCATATTAATTTCAATATAAATAGTAAAGTATGTATTAATTTTATTCATTTGTACGATAATTGTTGTTGGTGTTAGTGAATTTGAGTTTTTGTAAGTTATTTTCTATAATGGCAAAAGGCAAACTACGACCATCTCAACCACCAAAAAGCAAAAAATTACGTATAAAAAAAGTAGCTCTTCGGTAAGTATGCATTTTGTTATCTACAAATTGTATACCTATACTTAATCAGAAGAATTGAATTATTATGTATGTATTGCAACCATGTTGTACATTACCCTTATTTTAATTTTTTAGGAGGTGGAAAGCTGTTGCAAATTTGGAGGCTGCAAAGAAAGATGGGAGGACAATTATTCGTGAAAGTGTGGTACAACCTAATAACACTCCTAACATAGGGTGACCAGATGTACTCTTTTTCAGAGTATTATACTCTTTCAGCTACTTATTTTTTTATGCGTTTCAACACTATGAAAACAAAAAACCATCTAAACGACTGATTGTCGTTTATAGTTAGCATTACATTTATCTTGTTTGTAATTTACCTGTTCAACAAGAAAATAGATAGTGCAATAAAATCAAAATTATCGTTTAAATCTTGAATTAATTTATTATTCATTAATATTGCTGTCATGGAACCGTTTAGTAACAATGATAAACTTGATATGTTGTCTTGTTACATTCTGTGTCACAAAAATTCGACGAGAGCTGCCGAATTGTACATAAACCAGTATCCAGAACGAAGACAACCGCATCCGTGTACCTACAGAAATGTAAGGCTAAATTTAATAAATCATGGATCATTTACTAAGCCGTATGAAACCACGTAGCGCTTAAGTGAAGAAACCAAAATTACCGTTTTACAAGCAGTTGTTGAGAGTCCAACTACATCAATTCGAGAAATTCAACATAACACCGGCATACCCAGATCTACAGCGCATAAGATTTTAGCATCTCACAAATATCATCCATATAAATACAATATTTCGTCGCCCAGATGTCAAAACCTCGTATCTCAAAATTTACTGATATTGAGTTATGAGTTTTATTTTCACTACGAATTCATATTCTATCGATTTCAAAACCTAGTAACTTGATAGCGTAACAACAAGCATGCGCTATGCTAAATTTTTTTAAGATACGAGTTTTTATATGATAAGTTTTTTTTCATTTCCTGAAAATTGTGGTTTTTGAGATACAAGGTTTTGACATCTGAGCGACGATTTGTCAATCAATGAGACCAGGAGATAACGAAAGAAGACGAGAATTTTGTAAATGGTACACTAGACAATGCGATGATAATGATAAGTTTTCTTCTCAAATATTATGGTCCGATGAAAGTAATTTCACAAATAACTGTTTATTCAATAGACAAAATTTTAGATTTTGGTCTACGGAAAACCCTCATATGGTCAGACCGACACGACATCAAGTGCGTTTTGGATTTAATGTTTGGTGTGGCATCCTAGGATCACGACTGTTAAGTGGTTAGCACCTTCTACCTGCTCACTACAGGCTCCCGCCGTTTATTGTTTAGGTGTTAGTTCTAGCTTTACGAATTTTAGTCTTTAAGCAGAGTCTGTTACTAGTGGTACGAGACGAAAGATGTAAAATACAGTCCACTGAAATAAAGCATTTCACACAAGCAAATTATTACCATCATTTTTACAAGACCACAACGCAACAACGACTGATTGGTCCTATAATTTATAATGGAACACTAACGTCTGACGTCTATCTAAATTTAATACAAAACGACATCGAAGATTTGCTGGATGACTTACCTTTAGCAGAGGCACATAATTTCTGGTTCCATCAGGATGGTGCCCCAGCACACAATTCAAGACGTGTGGTGAATTTGCTCAATGAGCGTTTTGGTAACAGGTGGATCGGAACTCGTGGACCGGTTGCGTGGCCACCAAGATCTCCAGATTTGACGCCCCTCGACTATTTTCTATGGGGTTACATTAAAGACAAAGTCTATGTCTGCACCTACGATAACGTAGATGAACTTCGTGAAGGCGTCATTCGTGCATTTCGAGCTATTCCAAGGGGTATTTTACAGAGAGCCGTTAAATCTACAATTCCTAGATCATATTTATGTTTACAAAATAATGGTAATCTGTTTGAACATCTTTTGTAATTTCAAATTATAATTTCCTTTAAAGTAGAATTTAAACAATATTGTCTTGTATGTTCTTAATAAACAATTATTGTTGGGAAATTAGTTTTCATTGTTTCACTTTACGGCTTATATTTGCACCCATCAATGTAAATACGATTTTTTGTTTTTTCTCAATTAGTATTGGTCTTAGCTATAACAAACTTACATTTTTAAAATGAGAAAAAAAATCTCTATTTAGTGGTGCCATGGCCAACTATGAGCCTCATAAGAAAAAATGAAGTTGGACCTTGTAACTCAAATACCACATCAGTTTAAAAAAATCTGAATGCAGTACTAGATTCCTCTTAAAAAAGTGCTTTAAGAAAATTAAATTCAACTTCCTCTTAAAATAAAAAAGTTATTGCTAAATTTAGAAAAATCAAAAATTCACTTTTTTTGCTACAGCGTCTGTACCACAACAGATATGCAAAGTTTATTTATGAGGTTTGGTACAACTTTGCCTAAGGAGTATTTCATCCCATTTAACCAAATTGCTATCTCTCATAATAAGGGAGATACCCATGTTGAGAATGAATCTGTGGACACACTGTATAACATAAGTAGGTACACTCTTTTAAATTACGTGGTCGTTATCATTTGTTACAAAAGGAAGTCTTGTGTTTAGTTATCTTTACTTTATTTTATTTGCGTAACAGAGTGAAATACTTTAGAAAGTAATAATTATACGATACGATATGACTGAGAAGAAGGATTTGAACCATTTTATAACGAATTTATTAAATTATTTCCCTAACTGGACGTATGGAGATATTACAGGAAATATTAATGACTTGAAATTTAAGGCGTTTATTTTTAATATTTTTAAAGATACAAAAAAAAATCCTAAACTTTTTAAGACTTTCAAAAACCGAATTCATAGATACGTAAAATCCGCAGCTTTCAATGACACGTTTACTACTGTACATGGCGAAAAATCCACAGGTAGTACACTTGTAAATAAACGTCATACTCCCGAGTTGGATTTTGCGAGTGACCCTGTTCAATCGAAAAATAGTTTATCTGTATTGAACGCATCTAAATTTCTTCTTGGCAATATCACTATAAATGACTTTCTTGTAAGTGATAAAATTGCAACAGGTTCTCCTACATTTCCCTACAAAGAAATCCACAATGATGGTAATGTTTATATGAATCACTACACAGAAAACATTGTACATAATTTCGTTATTCAAACTACGAGTATTATACCAAAAGAAAGTGATGACAAAAATCCTTTAAATATTAATCACTTCTCGGATAATGTAGATAATAAATACGTTGTGCAAGATATAAGTGACAAATATATTCAAATTCGGAAAGAGACTCTAAATATAAAAGAAGAGAAGATATATGACCAAATAAAATGTTCAGGCGAAAATAATACTTTATTAACTGTGCATAAGTACAAAAACTGTGTATAAATAAAAATTTGCTCAAGCGTTTCGGAAATTATAGAAACTCAACAATACACAAAGTCCGTGTTGAAAACATTGAGATTTTATATAGGTAACAGAACAATTTAAAAAATATAACAATGTGTGTATCTTGTCTTTTAGAACCCATAACACGCCAGCGTCCGGTTTGACATACTTAGGTTATTGCATATAGAAAACTGTGAGAAATTTAAATTTATTTGCGATAGAACTCAACGCAGCAATCGTTACCGTATATTGACCATGTACCAAACCACAAACGACTTCTGTCATGTAGGAAAAAAACCGCGCATGTTAGAGACTATAGTAGAGACATACTAAAAAACAAATTGCTATACATTACTCCTATGCAGTATAAACGCAATGCATTGATTAAAATTAATCAGCCAATTGCAGTATTGGACAACCTACAAAATGTTGTTAGTGATGTCGCCGTTCGTAAGTTACGAAGCGAAGTTTTAGGTCACCGTAAAAGAGATACCGATGAGGAGGTCGATTTATTGTTAATGTACAAAACAACCCTGAATATATACAACGAGTCACTTTTTCTTTTAATGTTTATTTATATAGCCAAGAGCAATGTTTTCTTTTCCAAAACTCGATAAAACCACTACTGTACTTTGATGCCACAGGTGTAGTAGTTCGTTGCCCAACTAAAACGAATACTATACTATTCTGGTGTCATAATGGTAGAAGTTAAAGATAGTGGCAATAGAATTGTATCTGTATTAGACATGATTTCTAACGATCACAATGTAACCACTATCCAAAACTTTTTGGAGAGGTTAGAAAGTTTTATGAACGAAACTATAAGTGGTCATTTATATCAGGCGTGGTAAGTGATTTTAGTTTCGCCACTATACACACTCTCATTAGAGAATTTAATAGTGTAACCATTGTAAAAGACATTATCGAAAATCTGCAGTTGTGTTTTGGCATTTGTAGTAAGGCTAAAAAACGGTCAAAAAAATCTAGTTTCGGTCCATTTGTGCTGCGCTCATTTCATGAAAAATGTACCCGAACACGTACATAATTGTTTCGGGAAAGAAAAAAGTAAAAATTATGTACGATCCGTCATCACGGAAATTATTGCAACGGGCTTTTCACTAACAAACATTGAGGATGCTCAAAAATGGTTCATTTCATTATCTACAATATTATGTTCTCCTAAAAAAAATGATAAAGATGCAACTGCACTACAAAGCATAACGCGCTTCTCAGATCTGGGTATTTGTGAGAAAGGCGACGAATCGGTCTCAGGCGCCTGTGATGTTATTAGCGATAAATTAACCGCAAACAACGCATTTATTAGCAGAATTAAATCACAATATAAGTCAAATCCGTTTTATAATCATTTTAGAAGAAATCATACTGTATTCATTATAATTCTGTTGTTGTTAATAAATTGCCCTTACCCTTCATTTAGTATGTCTGTGAAAAAAAGGGGCAAAAGCAAAAACTTTGCGGAAGTGGAAAAGGAAACTTTGATAGGAATTATTCAACAGTAAGTTTCTTTTTAGGTTATTTAAATTTCGATGATTAATATTCTACTTTATTGTAGATATAAACATGTAGCAGAAAATAAAACTACCGATGGGGCATCAATTGCAAAAAAAACGCAGCTTGGGAGGCAATAACAAAAAATTTTAATGCCAATATATCCTCATGAAATAAAAACTGTACAAAAATTAAAAATTTATACAAAAATATGAAAAAGAAATGTAGGCTAGATATAGCAACTGAAATTGTAAGTAAAGAAAAATAATCTTTCTCCAACCAGTCTGAACTTATGGTGTTTTATAGAAAGACAATTATCTTAAAAATATGAAAGTAACGGAGTTGAACAATGAGGTAAGTTTTTAATTTATCTACTCCTCAGCAATTTCCAATATTAGGTTTGTCATAGGTCATTTTCATGCAGCGAAAATTGTTTGCCTTCACCCAGTGAAACTCTAGAATTTTCACAGGACAAAAAGGTCACTGATTTCATTGACAGTCTCAGTTTCGCTATATTAACTAACAACCCTTTAAAGTTTTTCCAAAAAAGTCCGCCAATTAGTTTATATGTATACACCACAAATCTGCACTACTTTCCCTTAACATCAATTATAAATCTTTGCTAGTCATGAACCCTCGTTGCCCCTTACTTTATGGTCTTCCAAAAATTCACAAACCCGAGATCCCCATCAGACCCGTAGTCAGTTTTTCCGATACTCCTGTCTCTAGAATCACTGCTTGGTTGAACTTTGAAGTTTTGTAAAATTATATTAACCCTAACTATTCTATCAAAAATTCTGTCGACCTAACCACTAAACTTAATTCCCTGACATTGCCGCCTCAATTTTCCATGATCTCCTTCAATGTCACGAACCTTTTCCCTAGCATCCCTTCACAAGAATGCCTTAAAATTGTTTACGACTACCTTCATGTTTCCAGCCTCTCTGATTCCCAAATGGATTGTATCACTACCCTCTTAAAACTTTGTATTCAACAAAACTTGGTAAAATTTGATGATAATTGCTATTCCCAAAACGACGGCTTGGGCATGGGCTCTAACCTTTCACCCCTTCTTTCCGAAATCTTTATGAACCACTTAGAAACGTAACTAAATCTGATTTTTACAAAAACCACGTCATTTTTTGGGGCATTCACAACTCCAATCCTCACAAAATCAATTCCTTTCTTGCATACCTTAATGAGATCCACCACAATATCAAATTTACTTCTGAAGATGAACAAAATAATCAACTACCCTTCTTAGACCCACCACTGACACTGTCATCCCCGTTGATTCTGTCCACCCTTTTACTTACAAACTTTCTGCTTTTAACACTTAGGAGAATGTTTGCTATCCCTATGTCTCCCAATCATTTTCTGAAAGAATTTAACAACATTAAACAGATCGCCCTTAATAATGGGTACTCCACCCACCTCATTGATAGTTTGTTCCGAAAAATTAAACGCTCCATCAATCCAACTTCACTTACCCCTTAGGCCGTCATTTCTGATAACACCAGATTCAGCTCTCTTATTTTTTACCCCAATTTGTTGTCCTTTTATATTAATAACATCTTCAGAAACCACAACATTAACGTATCTTTTTCGAATAATAATACTCTTAATACTGCCTTGGTCAGAAACAAAGACAACATCAAACCCACGGATAAGTTCGGCATTTATAAACTCCAATGTCAGACCTGCACCTCCTTTTACATAGGCCAAACCGGCAGATCCTTTTCCACCCGTTTTGAGGAACACCTTCATTCCATCAAAACTAATATCTTTGATACAAATCAGCCTTTGCTGAACACATTCTATCCACCGGCCATTCCTTTGACCCTAATTCCAATTACAACATCCTCCATTTGGGAAAAAAGGGTCATCAATGTTCTTGAAACGCTTGAAATTTCAAAAAAATAATAAACATAATTCGGATTAGTCAATGAAATCACTGATTTTGGAAATAATTTAATAAGTGCCATCTGCACCTAACTTTTATCCACCCTGTATTTTGTATTTGTCATGGTGACTTTTGGAAAGTGTACTTAGTGGGGACATCTCGTTTCGTTTTGATCCTGTTGTTAGACCGCAAGAAAAAACTGATTTTACATGTTAAACGCCTATGGCCCATGTTTTTATTTACACCCGGTATAGTTAATAAACATAATAAAAAAGGATCCAAAATAAAAATAATTCATTATAGGGGGGGGGGTTTGATTTACTATTCATATGGTTCATATTTTTTGGGCATGGACTTGATAGTATGCGTATTCAATATATTTTTGTCTTGCCCAAAATGGACGAAGTAGTCACCAAAGCAGTGCCTTCTTGCAGTTCAAATAATGTTGATAGAAACTGTTCTAATAAAAATGGGCCATTTGATCATTTAAGTAAAGATGACGAAGAAGCATTTACTAGTATTAGTGATTATGATAATGATTCTAAGACAGAGTTGGGCGAACTTGGCCTTGAACCAGTAGCTTCCTGTACTTATGACAATATGGATAGCAACTGTGTTAACACAACTGATCCATTTCACAATTTCAACAAAGATGACGAAGAAGTAATTACTAGTATTAGCGACGATACTAGTGACGGCACTAATATCTTCATTGAGACGGATCTGGTTTTATCAAACCAGAAAAAAGTAATTGCTTAGTAGGTCGGCGCATAATTGAAATAAAATATTTTTTGGACGAATTAAAATCTTTGAAACACAAAGGTAAGTACAGTTGGAACTAAAACTAAGAGAGATATAATGGTAATATTTATAGGTTAGTGTTTGACTGTTATTTTTTTGATATGGAGGTTTTATCCGAAAAAATTGAAGGTTTTCAAAGTAAAATATCATTTAAATGCAACGTTTGTAATATTGTCCAAATTGTTAACAAAGAAAATGCGAATAAGAAGGATTTTCTAATAAAATGTGCCATTGTCGCTGGAGCAAGATCAATTGGGGTTGGATATTCTCAAATAAATAATTTCACGATAGTTTAAAAACATAATATATCACAAATTGTAAATCGCTTCTATAACAGTAAGAATATATCTCTCATAAATCAGCACATTTTATTGTAACCACATGCACGGTTCATGTACTTTTCATTTCATCGACATAATTATTGTAATCTCTCCAGTACACATAGGCTAGGATAATAGACTTAGATACATATCTTTTGTTTGTCTTTATTATATTATGTAGGTTTGTAGAATAACTCGTTTGTTATAAATGGAATACTTATTATGTTTTGCTACTGAACTGCTCCACTGTAATTGGGCATCTGTTGTGGAGCAGTAAAATCAATAAATAAAATAAATAAATAAATAAACGAGTTTGTATCATGTTTAAACATTCCAAATATGTCCAATGCAAGATATTTACAATATCACTCTAATTTGAGTAAAAATGCATAAAAATAATGGATACCGCTGCCCAAGAAGAAAGAAGGTTAGCTGTTGAATCTGGCCACATATCTGAACAAGGTGTTCCTAAAAAGTGGGCCCTTATCTCCAATCGAAGGCGCAAAACAAAAAAATTGATTATTGTGTAATTACAAATGGCAAACTTACACTCAAACGTAATCATAATTACTATTATCAAATACAAGGCACATTGCATATTTGTAAAAAAGAACTATATTATTTTCCAAGGGGAGGTTGAGAGTTCGTATTTTGCCTAATTATTTTATAATATATAAATTAGGAGGAGTACATGACGTGGAGGAAACCATTGAACGGTAAGCTAAAAATTACTTGCCAAACAAAAACAATAAAATTATTTTGTAGCGATGACGATTTGTGGGATACAAAAATGAAAGATAAATTGACCGACTTTTATTTTAATTCATTGCTACCAGAAATTATAGATTCTAGGAGATGCCGCCAACTTCAATTGCGAGATATTTACCTATAGCAAAATCTAATAGGTTTAATTTGATTGTCAACATTCCTTATTCTTTAATAAACACTTATACAGGGTGTTTCAGACCACCCGTACCGCCCAAATATCTCGCGAAATACAAAACGCATTGAAAAAGGAAAAAATAGCGCCGAAGTGGTTCTAGCCGTATTGATACCCAAATTCCTGGTGATGAATGGACTGGTACTTTCAATCCACTAGAGAAACCCGTTTACCAACCACGGTATAAAAATACCTGGTCTCCTGAAGATCTTTTATAAAACCGTTTGGTTTTGGACCCAGTGTGATATATACATATATATGACATTTGGAAAATCCTAATTTTCTGTTGAACGTTTGTTTTCTCATTTTTTGCAATAAGTAAGAGTGACATAAAATACACGTAACTCCTAAAAACTAGAAAATATTTTTAAAAAATCCTGGGTCTCAGGAGGTTAATACAAGGTTATGTTGTGAATAACGCCAGAGTAACTATAACTCGTGTTTGTACCATTTACCCGACTTGGTGCAATTGATTTATAGAAGTAACCTTTAGTAATGGGTATAACCTAGAATAAAATATTTAACTCTCGTTGATGCAACCAGGCATAAATGAATTCTATAACGACGAGTTTATGAACACAGTAATGGCAAAATATATTTCGTACATTCCCTATGGTCCTGTATGATGCTTCATCCCAATAACAAAAATACATTGAGGGAGGGTCAGTAATGCTTCCGTCGAGAATTGGTTTAAGCAGGTAAAGCACTCTTTGCTAAAATCACAAAGAAATGTCCAAGTAACTGATTTTGTGCGGAGCTTACGAGAACACGTACTTGCAGCATATAATGAGGTGAAGCTAAGCGTACCAAAATCTTCTTGGTCTAACACAGACCAAGAATGTCAAACTAGACCGACAAGTCGTATAAGTTCTCGTGCATCTTCACGTAGGTCTTCTCGTACAAGTTTTTATGAATATAATAATAATAATAATAATAATAATAATTTATTCGTGTCGAGACTTGAAGCTTACACACGTCATATTAATACACTCGTCATTAGTAGTAGGTATTAAATCTAACATTAATTTATAAGTTGATAAATCTTATAGATAGTGATAGATAGTTAAATACAAACATCATCGTTAAGGAATTCATTATAATTGTAATAAGCTTTACGTATTAATAAGGTTTTTATTGCTGTTTTGAATTCATTAGGTTTCAAATTTCGTATGTTTCCATTTAATTTGTTGAAAAACATTGGACAATAGTAATTAATTGAAAATCTACTTTTATTAAGTTTCGTTTTAATTATTTCTATATTATTTTTAAATCTGGTGTTATGCATGTGTATATCCGCATGAAGGGTTATGAACATTCGGATTCTGAAAGAGAGGATAAATGTGCAGAAAGTTGGAATAAAAAATCAAAAGCGGCATCTTCCACAACACTTTCCGGTAACGCGCTGCGAAATTTGGGTAAAACTTTGAAAAGCGAAACTACGCATTGGAAAAAGGGCATATTAAAGAGCAGTCGAAGTCCTATCGTTGAGGTTAGCGATGCCCAAGTTACAACCGACATAGATCTTTCTGTAGGGAAGAGTACTGTTCCCGAGCAAAATCTTAGTAACAATAAACAACAAGTGCCCATTTTTTCAAAATATGCTAAGCTTTATTTGATAACATATGTTATTATACCGATGTCGACATTTCTTATGTTGTTGCATGGTTCAAATTGGATAAACAACTGTACAAAGTAACTATTGATGACTGTCTAGCTGTAGTAACTTTTTCAAAACTGATGTTTAATCTTAGATTAAACAGATTTCCTGTTTACAAAAATAAGTAAATTATTAGATTATGAAAATAGGAAGTAGGAAACATAGTAATACGAATATAGATTAGGGTAGACAATGGTAGGAAGTAAAACGCATGAAATGCAACTAAGCACATAGGCTAGGTAAACATGACCTAGACCAGCGATGGCCAACTGGCGGCCCGCGGTTATGTTTTATGCGGCCCTCAGTGTTCTCACTAGTGGTTTTTTTTCAGTAAAATTGTTGATTTTGTTCTGCTCAACTCTTGTATGATTAGTATATCTATATATTATTTCAACATTAAAGTATGTTCAATATCCATAGCATTTGTTTATACATTAATTTATATAGCCTAAATTTCCCTTTAACTTCTTGTGCGGCCCCTGCTTTTAGCGAAAGTATGGAAGTGGCCCTTTGGGCAAAAGAAGTTGGCCATCCCTGACCTAGACCGTTAAATTATAGCAATACGTCATCTAATAAGAATGTAAGAACTTGTAAATATTGTAAATAAATCAATCTTTGAACGGTGGTGTGAGGAACAGTCTACAATTGGTGCGAGTGACGGCGTACACCTCACTACTAAAACCACTAACAACATTCAATCTCCCTCAACGGAGACTGGAACAACTGAACTGCAATCTTTTTAACATTTGTGGTCAGATACTCACTCAGAAATGTAGTTCCTATACATATGTCGCAGATTACTTGCCATGTGGTAAATTAGATTTAGCAGACATCCACAGTAAGGCAGATTACATATCAAAAAAGTTGTTAGTTCCATTGCAGGTTGAAAATCAGTATGTTTTATTTGTTATCGATGCAAAATATAAGAAATTTGAATTTGTACGTACAAACAATGAAACATTATATTTGTAATGACAGTAATTGGAAAATGAAATCTGAGTTGTCCTATAACGTTCGCCATATCTATGACAAATCCTTTGCCATTCTACAGCACATTTGTAATTTGACTTCTAATTTATCTATAAATGTCAAGGATATACTTGATTATTGTGCTTGCAAATCTAAAATTCAAGCAGCTATACTGGAAAGTTCACCGAACATGAACTTCCTAATAATACTATTTATTTCGATTGGGTAGAATGTGATGACTGATGAATGTGTTGCAGATGGATCCATTCTAGTTGCATTACAAATATGAGAAATAGGAATTTAGAATGTCCAAATATGAAATATTTGTACGTCTTGTGCGAAAAGTATTACAACATTGATTGTTATGATAATGGGTTATACAAAAATTTAAATTATTACAGTACCACGCCTGAAGAAACGAGAAATGTAATATTTGCTAACTATCACATATCCACATTTACAAGTAGTTTGTTGATGTCGTTACGTTAAATGAGAAACTATGGCTCGATAATTCAGTATTGCAGCTTTGGTTTCAGCCAGGACGGGATCACAGCTCACACAGCAAGAGAGAGCTTGCATGAACTTTTTGCGAGACAGATTCCCCGGGCGCCTCATCTCCCGAAGAGGCGATTTGAACTGGCCAGCTCGTTCTCCTGATTTGGCCCCTTGTGATTTTTTCTTGTGGGGATATCTAAAATCCTTAGTTTACAACAATCCTCCTAGAACCCTGGAAGCCCTCAAAAACAACATTCGAGCCCAAATCGCAGAAATCCCTGTGGTAATGCTTCAACGAGTGCACCAAAACTTCAAAAAAAGACTTAGTGTTTGGAGTGTGACGGGCGCCATTTGGGCGATACCTTGTTCAAAAGTAAGTAAACTTAAATTTCCAATGTTATTAAAACAAGAAAAATTAAAAAAATTGTTTCTTTTGTAATAGTCTGTTTTATTTTTCATTTTCAATCCATGCGTCTGCCGCGCGCCACCCTGTATTACTTGCGATAAGATAAATAATATGCAATTTTGAAATAATACAATATACGAATATTCCTAAGAAATCCATGTATTCGTTTTAAAATAATATTTGCTTAACGCCTTTCCAATCAAATGTCTAAACGCGCTTTCTTTCTCATTAGTCTAAGCATTCTGAAGTCTCTTATTAGCATTCATCGTTGTACAGATTATTTTCCTTTTCAATTTTTAAGTATTGAAAAAAGTATGAAAAATATGTATTTACTAAATGCCTTAAATAATGAGTAAAAGAAAACTTAGCGGTTGGGAATTTCACAAGCGTCGATTGGAATAACAATCGAAGAAAGCTAAAATTCCAAAAATTAGTAGCAAAGCCTTCAACGAGCACTGCAAATACAACCTATTTACTTTCAACCGAAACCGAAACGTCGCGTCACTTGATACTGTAGCCTACGGGAAAAGTATCGACGATCTAGACACTTGTAATATAATGATTGCTCAAAGTCAAGAACAAGAATAGCTTCCACAAGATGCTCTCCATAATTTATTATGAATCGAGAGAGGCGTACAGGGACACCACTATTTTTTCTTCCACAGCACCGCAAATTTTTAATGAAAAAAGGGAAGCCCCATTTTTTAAAATTATTTTGTACACGACGCAAGACATCACCAAAATAGTTAAGTTTACTGTTCCGGTTTAGAAAAATTATTAAGGATCGGAATGAAATGCCCAAAGAAATCATGGAGGTTTTTAGTGGATTTTCTACCTTGGTGGTGCATATAATGGGTTACAATCAAAAACATTAGAGATTGAAAAAATTTTAAATTTCAACTTTAACTCGGTTCTTGATATTACTTATAATAATTATTCAGTCAAAAAATTGAATGACCGGCTTTCATATTGTTTTTTGCAAATTTCAATTTATAACTTCAAAGTTTTTAATTGAAGCTAGTCACAATAAACTTTACAACAGTGCAAGTCGATTAAGGATCAAGTCAAAATTTCAACAAAATTGTTGATGAATTGTTAAGCTTCCGATGTACTGTTAAAAACAAAATTGCTATTTGTTTATCGGTAGGTTAATTTAGTTTTTAAAAAATATACTTAATTATTATTAAAGTAAATTGCCTCAACTTTTTTATTTTCATATCAAGGCCCCGAAATTCTTTTGCTGCCCAGCGCATTGTAATCTAGCTACGCCACTTACCAACTGTTGACATATCAGTTTGACTTCTTCAAATCACCAGCCGATAAAGTTGTCATTTAACCAGCTTTGATAGTGTTTGATAGTAGCTGATGACAAAAATTACGATTTCTTCTACTATGACCCTTACGGCAGTAATATTGCAAAAATAGATGTTTACTTGCAAAAATATTTGGAATTCTGCAAACAATTGGCCTTTTTGAAAAAATACATCATTCCAACTGATAATTTGAAATCCGAAACATCACCTCATATAACCCAGATGGATGATGGTTACAATTGTGGTGTTTACGTCGCATTTTTCGCGCTAAAGTGCGAAAAAGAAGACGTTTTCTAAAAAACCTTGCCATGGATTTGGCGAAAGAACACCTTCAAACAAGATCGCAAATTAAATCACTTCCACGTGATATTTCCGATTTCCTGCAGAGAATGTTTCCTAAACAACAAGTTCTTGAAGAAGAAAAACAAAATCTAGCTAAACATGGTAGTTGACGTAATTGTTGTAACAAAAAAATAAAATCATGCCCATCTATGAAATGTTCAATATGTTTACTTGTAAACCACATTCAACATCAAATGTTGTATGCACAAATTGCAAAAATTAAATTAATTAAACGTGTACGGTTTTTTGTGTGAGGTGTAATAAAAGTAGTTAAAATACATCATACTTTTTCTGTTGGTTAAAAAACATATCAAAAAATATTAAAAGTTTAAGGAAGCCAATAGCAGCAATTTTCTGCCGCGCGCCCGGTCGTATGATGTTTAAGGACATGCCCGCCTGAAGGTTAAAAACTAACAAAATATAACATTTCCATTTCAACACTAACATATATAACTGTTGATTTACTCGAGAACAGTCAGAGGAAAGCGGAATTAATTCTCAAGGTTCCTAAAAAAACACATTTTAAAGTAATAAAAACCACTGTAGATATGACTTATACATAGATGGGTACATATCTTAAAGGGGCAGTGTAACAATAATAAGATGAAGTGTGATAGCAGACGAAGATACATTGACACCATCAGATAAGGATCCTTTTTCACACCTCATGCTTTGGATAATTTTCTTATGATGGTTTTCATCCATTTTCATATAACTTGATATCTTATTTTCGAGTAAAATTTAAAAATATTCAAAATTCGAAATGAAATTCAGTTCAACTTTTCTTGCTTTTCTTACTATACATGACAGAGATGGAAACAACAATTGAACTTTTTACATCGAATTGGCGCCTATGACACGCCATATATCCCATATCCATACACCATACCACCATACGGTACATGATGTGAATTTTAGTACTCATACAACTTCCAGAGTCCTATTTTAAATTTCAATATTTGACTAAAGTTCACACATTTCATGGAATAAAATGATTGCAAAGATTCACGTTTTAGATTTATTGAGGTTGCTGTTATGCACACCTGGTGGTATCCTTGAGCCGCGACCAGATTTGTACCACGTCTCGCAACAGTAGCACGTTCCGTACTACATCGCGCGCAATGTGGAAGTTGAAACAAACGCCGTCGCGAACCTGATAAGCGTTGCAGGTCGAGGTACGTCGCGATCCATGACTTATCGGTAAACTGACGGAACATTAATGAATTGGTACGCGACGACATTGAACAAGTCTGGGTGGGCAAACGGACAATTTTGTTTGTTCAGTCTAGACACTGTCCTACTTTTAATTAGCTTATATAGGCAAAAAGAATGTCTTTGGTATGCGAAACATGCACTATATTACAACAAATTAAAGAAATATGATGCTTGGGTGCTGAATTGAATACAACAGTGCACCAATGCAAGAAGAAAGTAACTAATTTGCTTTCTTCTTTTCGACGGTTAAGGGCAAAAGTAAAAAAAAGTGTAGGAAGCGGGAAAGGTATGTTTTAAAATCCTTGTTTATCTTTACAATTAACTTACTTTATTTTTATGATAGTGCCAGATGAAATTTATGAAAGTAACTGGTTTGCGTACAAGACTATGGAGTTCCTTTTTGACAAAAATTGCCCCAGAAAAACATAAAGTATGGTACCTTAAATTAATTGAAAAAGTTTCTGGTAATCCTAGGAAATTCCCTAATTAGTTTGTTAAAGATAACTTGTTGTATAAAAGAACAAGGTCTTCTGAATGCTCGAATTCTGTATTAGGTGACTGGTGTACAGTTGTTCCTGAAGATTAACGTAAACGTATTTTTCAATAAAATCATGATCCTCCTACTTGTGGTCATTGTGGAGTTACGAAAACTATTGCTAGAATTAATAAAACTTTTTATTGGCGTGCTCTTCGTTCAGATGTTTCTCGTTATATTCGGAAGTGTTACATGTGCTGCACATAAAGTAGAACAGAAATCATCACCTGGAATATTTGCTCCTCGTGCTACTCCTTCTTATCCATGGCAAGTACTTTCTTGTGATATTGTAAGTCCGTTACCTAGATCATCTAAAGGTCATACTTTTATATTTGCTATTTCGGATTATTTCACTAAATTTTCACTTTTCTTTCCTTTGAGAATAGCTAATGCTACTACGATTTCACGTATTATGGAAGATAATGTAAATGTTTGGCTCTCCTCAATATTTAACTACGGATAATGGTGTTCAATTTCGTAGTAAATTCCCAAGGGAAATCATTGGGTGTTTTTCATGCAAAAGATTTAAAACCACATTATACTAATAATGATATTGATAAAAGTCAAGTTAGTGATATTTCGGATAATGACTCTGTTGTTTCTAATGTTGGATCTAAACAATCGTTAAATTACCATAGGAATAGATAACGGAAAAAATGGTAGTTTATTATATTATGAAAATCGATTAAAAATATTTGATAAATTTTCATCGTTAAACAAACTGCAAACAGTGTTCGGATACGTATTACGTTTTGTAAAAAATTTCAGAACCGAGACAGACAAGAGAATTACGGGCTTGTTGTCATTAAAGGAAAAACGAAATTCATTATTGCAACTTGTAACGTGTAAATGGTCCTTTAGGAAAGATTGTATACTATTTGAGTTGGTAATAGAATTTTTCATTTGGTTTAATTTGGATGTGTGCAAGTTAGAAAAATCCTTTAAGTATGAGTGAGAGGGATAACTCGTTCTCTTTTAAATAAAATTTTGTTAGTACAACGTGTGAACAGTGAATCGTATTTCAACGCTACATTTTGTAATTTTTCATCGCAAATTATTAAGCGGATCGTAGTAGTGTTTTAATAAATTTGGTATTCCATCGTATTGTTATATAAATTGAAACGTACGGATGGTGATATTTTGTCTTCGAAAGAAGGATCTAAAGATTTGACTGGAGCACGTGGCGGAGTTTTGTTTGAAAGAGGTAAGGGTTCCTAAATTCATATTTGGTGGATAGCTGTGAGATGTAATTAGATTAATTAATTAGATGTAATTAGGGTTATTTGTCCTAGCTTGTATGGATGGTTAATTTATGGATCGTTATTTTATGATGTGGTAAATTTGGAGTGCAGTCGTTAAGTTACATACAATTGAAGTCTTCGTATGTTACTGAAAATAACTTGGGATAGCAGTTAGTCTGTAAAGAAGTTTTATATTGGGGAAATTACTGGTAAACTGGGAAATTTCGAGTTAATTGACGAAAAGTTCATCATCTTGGATAACCACCTGTTGAAGATAACGTTACCGGATGTCGGCCATTTTATGATGAAGATTGTCATGTCAATTTCTTAGATGTCGTGCTAAGTGAGTCGTAATTTATTTAATTTAACAATTCAATATCAATTTCACTTTTGAATTTTTAATTATTATTACCTTTCATTTTTAAATCAATTCATATAACTTTAATTAATTTCAAATTCTTCGCTTAACTAATTTTTGTTTTCATTAATTCAGATATTTTTATATTTTTGAAGTGATATTTCGAAAGTGTTTTGATTTATTTCAGAGTTTGAAGAATCGTACAACCTTCGAAGAGCTCTTCGTCGGATGTAATTTTTGGTAACGTAACGTAAGCTGTATCATTTGATTATTTGTGTGTCTTATCTTTGGAATTTTCGTACCGATTTGTTGCTATTTAACAGAAGTCATTTTGATTAACTGACATATTTATTGTTTTGTGCTTATTGAATTGATTATTTACTTGTATTGTCTTATTGCATTTTTGAACTTATTTATGTTAAATTTATACTGGAGAGATACGATATTAAAACAGTGGACTTTAATTAAATTTGGTACTACTTTCTATGTTTGTTTTACTAAGTGTAACATCGTAAACAATTGTCGTTCAAATATAGTGGCGCCCAAAAATTTATTTAACTATTGTCAGTCTTTTTATATAATTTTGCTCACCACCCAAACCGTTCACCTTGACAGAGCTATCGGGACATTGTTTTATTATTTTGCTACTGAGAACCTGGTTCAACACGTAACAAACTATGTAAGGTGATGCAAATGTCTGATTTAGAAGATAGGATCACAAGATTAAAATCGAGCAAATACGTGTGAAAGGTTAGTATGTAACAGTTACTTAATTCATCTTGCATCTCACACATTTTTTTTATTTCATCTTCATTAATTGTTGAATTACCTATAACATTTAAATTTTAAATTTAGTAACTTTATCAGTTCCTGTTACCTGTATCTCACCTGATAAGATTCCTTCATTGGGAACTGGTTCATATCACTTCTGCAGACATCTTGAAAGTAACATTCATTATTGGCAGCAATGTAAAAAGATTCGTAAAAAGGATTATAAGAGGGTGATTGTTTAAATTGACTATTCCTTTGTGATTAGTATTGAGTTTTGGGAACTAGTTTGTTAACGCTTAATTGCGGATTCGTAGGAGATTTGACAACTGAAACGTTTTTAGCGTGTTTTAAAAGATTTATTGCGCGTAGAGCAAAAGACCTTTGCACATTTATTCGGATAATGGGTCAAATTACATTGGCGCAAATAATGAAATTAAAGTTTTTTTGACAAAAACTAAATCAAATATCGTGCAAGGGTTGCTAAGGGAATCCATTAATTGGCATTTCTCGCCAGCAAGATCACCGCATTTCGGTAGTTTATGTGAAGCTCTTGTAAAGTCAAAGTCAAACAAACTTGAAACGTGTCATATGTGAGGCTAAGCTCTCTTACGAAGAGTTCTTAACGTTATTTGTTCAAATAGAATCGTATTTAAATTCATGACCACTTTCTCCTATATCTGACGATCCTAACGACCTCATTTCCAGGTCATTTCCTAATTGGTCGTCCTATAGCTGCTCTGCCAGAAGAAAATGTTACTGAAATTAAGATAAATCGCCTGTCGCTATGGTAACTAATACAATCAATGGTGCAGGGATTCTGGCGAAGGAATACGTTCCTCAACTGCAGAAACGGAACAAGTGGGCTACAGGCACCAGCCACAAACCAGAGGTAGGCGACTTGGTGCTTATAAAAATGGATTTCAAGCCACCCCTTCAGTGGCCGTTAGGCCGCATCACTCAACTGCATCGAAGCACCTGAAGTGCGTGTAGTGACCGTGAAAACTTAGGCCGGATCGTTCAAACACGCAGTAAGCGCAGTGTGTCCTCTCCCAAAGGAAAATTGTGATTAGTTAAAAGACAACCATTTTCATTATGCTCAATAAATATTACACCTTAAGTTGTTTACGTACTTCGTTAATAAGACTTGTTTATTTGTTTAATAATAGGTCAATATGTTCTTGATAGTTGTATACTATGTGATATGTAATGTTGAAAACCTGCGGTATTTCAAGGCCGGTTTATTCAATGAGATTCTGGATTTCAATAACACTTTTACTAGTACATTCTGTATATCTCCTACTTAGTTACTTTCGTTTCCCCCTGTCCATTTTGGTTGGTTGGTCACCCTGCGGTTTTGCCGTCCATTATCATTCATTTTCTTCACTTGCTATCACGTCTTGTTCCATAATTTTAATTATTTTAACTCATCCCGCATCATCCATTGCCCTTCAGGCCATCCAGGGTTCCTCATTGCGAGGGCCCTTTTAATTTTAATTAATTTTTATGATATTCTGTCGATTGGTTATGATTTGTAAGAATTTAATTTTATCCTAACCTAAGTTACGCTAGATTAGTCCTCTAGGTAAGGGAACGTTGTAATTATGATGTTTTTAATGTGTTTATTTTAGTAACCTACTGTTGGTGAATGTAGGAGGGAGTAATATTGGAATGATATCAGACGGCGCGCTTTGTCATTTTGACATGTTATTTTCTTTGGAGATATTTTCATATGTTTATTTATTCATTTTACATTTTATATTAGTCAAGAATACGATTCCACGATCGTATAAAAATTTAACCGAAGCATTTTTTTTAATTGATATGTCAATATTAATCTTTATTATCTACTGATTTACACTATTATTTGTCTTATTTACATGATTTATTTGATTATTTTTTTATGTGTAAAATTTATTTGAGTACATTATTAAATTAGTGTGCACTTATTGAATCTTGTAGTAATTTCTATATTTGTGATACTGGATTGGAACATCTTAACCCTTTCGGTCACAGCGTAGACAAATGTGTACTCCTACTTCTAAATTCGTTAATAGCAACTCTGAATAAAATGCAACCTTCCAATCACCATGTACACAATTGACAACATCTATTCTTTCATGTAAGCGCCTTTAGAGGCATCTAGATGCCAATAGTAAAAGTAAACTGTATTTACTATTATTGTGCTCTTAAAAATGAAGGACCGTGCAGTCCCTGTTTGTAGACGTGAATCACAGAGATTAGTTTCATTGTTTGCGGTGGTTATTTTATTTTTACTTTAGAGAAGTGTGTACTTTGCGATAATTAGTTTCCCACATACAGTATTTATTTAGTTTTTGCACAATTCGACTTTGAATTCGTGTGCACATTTGTGTACATCGTGATCCAAAGAAGGTAAACATGGAAGGTGAATATTACCTAACTTTATTATGTATTTTTGTAAATAAACTTGAAAATTTTAGATTCATCTGTTCGTAGCTGGTAAATAGGCCTCTTACGGAACAAGAGCTGCTAGACATTATAGACAATCTCTCATCTGTCATACTGTTCTGGTGAAGATAACGATGCCGATGATGTTATTTGTCAGAACATTGTTGAAGGTATTACGTTTTCTTCACGATAAATGATGTAAATTGCATTATTATTTTGATTAGTAGGTGAGCCAGTGGCTGAAACCAATGATCCCACTTTGGTAGCTGGTGAATCAGTAGAAACTGTTGAGGAATCTACAGAAATTATTGAGCAAGTGGAAGAAACCCCAGTTACAAATAAAGCTGTAATCGAGGCTTTTTTGGCTAACAATCATTTGACCAAAAAAGAAAAAGTGGAGAAACAATGTTACATATAACATAAAATGGTACATCAGACAATGTGATCAATTTGGAGTCTCCTCTTCAGTTCTTTGAAAACTATTTCAATTAAAATATGTATATAACAATGGCTGAGTGCACGAATTTATATACTGTACAACAGCAAGTGCGATTTGAACCTACAGTTGCAGCTGATATGAGAGATTTTTCAAATTGAGACAGAATTTGCATTTTGTAGATATTCAAAATCGGCCAGATACGAATGATAGATTTTGGAAGATACGCCCGCTGTATAATATGCTGCGTTTAGCTCGTCCCCTAGAGGCAAATGTTTATATAGATGAACAGATGGTGACCTTCAAAGGAAACCTGAATGTGAAGCAGTACATCAGGGGTAAACCAAGCCCATGGGGCATAAAAATATTCGCTTTATGTGGTAGTAGTGGCATCATGTATGACTTCCTGCTGTACCAGGGATCAACAACAGTGTATCGAAGAGACTATGTAGATGTTTTTGGAGTGGGGGGTGCAGTTGTTGTACACCTGGCAGAAAGGATTAGCATACAAAATTGTAAATTGTTTTTCAACTATTTTTTGAACTACAATGTACTTGCGTACCTCAGAAGCAAATACATATGGTCTTCTTGTACAGCACGTGTGGATAATAGATTTCGAAAGCCACCTTTCACTTGCGATAAAGACTTGCGAAAGAAAGGTCGAGGTTAAACAGAGGAAGTAATAAGTGGTGATGGGGAAGTCGTAATGACTAAATGGATAGACAACAATGCTGTTGTTATGGCCTCCAATTATGTGGCTACTGGAAAACTAGATACCTGTAAGCGGTGGGACAAAGTAAAAAAAGAATATATACATATAGAAAGGCCACAAGTGATTCGAGAGTACAATATGCACATGAGGGGAGTAGATAAAATGGATTTTCTCATAACCATTTATAGAACATTCATAAGAACCAGAAAGTGGACCCTAAGAATGTTCACTCACGCCATTGACATCGCCTTAGTAAATGGATGGCTCGAGTATAAATCTAAACAAAATTTTCAAAAATGTCTGGTAAAAGTAGAACGTTTTAAGATACAAGTCGGAGTATTCTCCCAATGATTTAACATTAAATTTGTTCCAAACATTTAGAGCATGGTCGTAACTCTCATCATGGATAAAGGTGGCTATAAAATGATGCTTTTGGAGGTAGACACGTCTCATTTAGTTTATCCCAACTATCAATATACTCATAAGGAAATACACCTTTGCGAATCAATAAAGAAAATTCATCAGCATTCCTACAATTTGCTCTGATAATAATTTTCTTATCATTTTCCAAATAATTAGATCATTTTTCAATACTAGTGCTCATAAATCTAAAAGAGTCAATAAATCTGAATCTAATTTTAGTGCCCTCTATTACTTTAGTGAAAGAGATATATTTTCTTTATGCACAGGTAACAGTGATATATGACCCTCAAAATTAGTGGCCAATTCCCTAATAAAAAAATGTGAGTCGTAACCTGACAAACTGTGAAAGACAACCGGTAGCATGTGAGAGTCTGTGTAGTTTAAGTTACAATCCTGATGCGAAGCTCCTCGATATTTACCCGTAAAATGGTTATGATCTCTAACTTTAATATCGCTGTTGGTAAATGGTTTCATGCAAATGTGACAAACTGCAGCATTTTTAAATAGCTCAATTTGATTAGGAGTTAAAGTTTCCATTGAATTATGTTATTGATAATTACATTAGCCCACTGTGCAATACCATAAAGTTCTTTAATGAACCACGAAATACAATCCTGCTCTCTACCTATACAACCTAAATCGTGATAAAGAGTCGTCTTATGAACACCTTAAGCAGAGATACTAACCTGGACGATGATTTCGTTCACCTTTTTGAAAAGTAAGTGCATTACTTAATACCTAATTTGTGTTAATGTAGATCATTCTCTATTTACAGTATCTCCACGCCACCCGAGGTACTTACAACATCAATTTTGCAGTATAGAGGGAAGGACCTGGACCTGCTTGAGGTGCCCTCACAGGGTCGGTTAACAGCTCCTCAGCCACCACAAAACCTTCATCAATTGCGGGAGGTAAATGATCCGTGGTTGCGTGACTTGATGGTGAATTCTAGCAATACCGTCATAGAACTAAGAAATCGCGCGGCCCAGCTAACAACCGACTTAGCTGAGATTAATGAAAATTTAACGCGAGCGGAGAAGACAACGCGTAACGCGGAAACTGTGTTACTTGCCATAGACAATATGGAATTATAGTGTGTAGTGTATAGTTTAGTATTCAGATTATGTAAATATTAGTCTCAGGCTAGCTTTTTTATTTTTAATTTTAACAAAGTTTTAAGTTGGACGCCGTTTTTTAAAAACAAGATGCATGTTTAAAAAAAAGTGTGAATTATAACACAGCATTATTACTTTTAATATTACATTTAATTATATTCGTCGAGGGGTTGTATGATGCCGAATTTAGTTTATTGATACGTTTCTTCGACGTCAATATTAATACAGAACGTTTAACAATTACAGTGATTGATACGAAAGTCGCTTACGTTAACCCGATTCATGAATTTTTTTCTGTTCTACAGCATTGACATAATTTTTGGAACGCTTATTTAAAAAAAATGCATGAATTATAACACAGCATTTTACGTTTAATATTACATTACGTATTAAATGCTAACTCATGAAATTTTTGTTTCTTTCTGTACTTTTACGTCAGTTTTCATATTTAATAAAAACGTTCGTTTCTTTATTAAAAAGACATATGAATACGTTAACAAATCTATAAGGATATATATTATTGCACTCTTTATTCATTTATAATATATAAATGTATGAGCGTGCGGGTGTGTGTGTGTGCGGGTGTGCGGGTGTGTGTGTATGTGTATAATGACATCGTCTTCCAAAATAATCCTAAAAAACAGCCAAAAGTGCAACATTTCAAGCAACAGGGGCCGCATATATTACAGCATCTGTTATTCCATCCATACCGACAAGTGGTACAACCACCCACAACACCACCACCACCCCAGCAACCTGAAACTGCCCCGACAATTAGTATTCGGGATAGTGACGTAGACGAAGCACACGCATTTTCGAAAAGTAAGTACATTACTTAATTCATAATTGATGTTTTTTGGTGATCATATTATTAATGGGGGTTATTCTCTATTTACAGCATATCTCCAGCGACTACTGTCCAGCGACTACTGTACCTGAATGATTCCAGGGCGAGAGGGTTCCTGAAACGGTACCCACGAGCGGTGAAGCCCTCCAGCTCCTGGAAAACCTCCATCTATCAAGCGACAGAGGGTGGATGATTACGACACCGTATCCTATGGTTATAAGAGAAGACTTAGTTGATAATTATTCCCCCAAAACATGCGTTATTTTTGGTAATACATAGTAATTTACGTACTCATACTTTACAAACTGTAAATTAGTTTAGATGTTTACATACGTCGTTAAAGGGACAAATATTTTTATCGCTTATGAGACAATAAACTAAATGGCTTTGTATTTTATTTTTTATTAATGAGGGGATTCTTGCCGGTGTTCGTTCCTCGAAAACAGATAAAACAGATCCGATGAACAGAAAACAGATCCGATGAACAGATAACAGATCCGATGAACAGATAAAACAGATCCGTTCAAATGTTGAGCCGATCAGATACTCGGTAAATAAAGAGAACTGTTGTTTGTGTTGATGATCTACAATATTAAAGTCATTTTGGCTAATAAGATTTTTCAACAATGTATTCAAGTAACATTCCTCCAGACGGAATAGTTAAATCACATTAAAACGCAAGATTACTTGGACAATCATATTGTACAACTTATTAAGTTAGTAATAGATACTTACTTGAATATTAGAATGTTTCATGAAGCGAAAAGTGAAAAGTGATTACATTAGGAATAAATATAATAGATTAACACATTCACGGACACGTCTGCAATTACAGACACCCCCCAGAGGACGCGTCTGCAGATGCAGACGATATTTGACTGTCGATAGTGGACGTGTCTGCAACAGCAGTCGCTATTTCTGTAAACAGTTACGGAGCTTATTTGTTTTTCTGGGAAATGTCCCCCAAAAGCGATATTGTTGATATATGGTTATGCGTCTGCGCCAAATTATTGTTAGTGGTAAGAAACCCACGACTGCATTTGCAGACGGTTAGTGCATAAGATTATACAGGAGTGGACGTGTGGTGTCCTCAAAATATCGACGAAGGTGATGAAAACGATGAGTGGGAACAAGCGAAATTCCAAATTTTAATTTTGATCAAATCTCTGCTGGCGTAAAACTGAATTTTGATCATCCTCCATCTCCTATTGAAGTTTTTAATTCTTTGTGGAGCCAAGAAGTGATGGATTTGTTCGTTACAAATACAAACAGTTATGGAAAAAAATTGGAAAAATCTAATAAACCTAAAGGCAGACATGAGCGTTTTACTAAATTTGATGAAACGAACTGTGAAGAATTGTACCTCAAGGTCAAATCCATTTTCCAACGATCCGCAAATTATTTTCTCTGGACCCACTCTACTATCATCCCGTATTTTCCCAGTGAAAATATTTCGTCTGTACATGCAGACAACTGTCCCTTAAAATGGAGAAACGTTGTCTGCATATGCAGACAATTTTGTTTCTACACACCAAAAATTTTGCTCTGCTGGACAGGTCTGCAATTGCAGGCTAGGTTTTTTTAAGGAAAAAATCTATATTTTTTAAATTTTGGTTATAGATATGATATAGGTACATAAAAAATAACCCATACAAGAAATTTCCAGTGTGTCTCTCTGAGGCCCCTAATTTGCCTCTATGTGTTCGCGAATGTGTTGATTTTGTTTAAAAATCAAAGAATAAATATGTTTGAGTTTTTTTTATGTACTTGCACGTTATGAAGTTATTTTTTAGTTCGTAAGACGTACTTTTAATTTTTTTGTGTAATACAGGGTTAAGTGTAACAGCAGATTATGAAGAGCACTACATTATTCATAAATCTGAACTTCGCCCTTTTGAAGGTGATGTGATACTCTTGCAAATTACATTTTCACATACATTAACGTTGGAGCTTATGTTTTCCGATTCCTGCATATTCGCTAAAAGTACATTTTGGAAAATATTGAAGATAATTTAATACACATTCCAAATGATAAAAAACTATCGGGAACTAATACTGCTGTACCCTATGTTTTTGTTGGAGATGATGCATTTTCGTTATCCCCACATCTAGTATGTCCATGTCAGGAAAAATTTAAATTATAAAAAAAAAATTTCAACTACAGACTTACACGAGCTAGGCGGTACATTGAGTGTGCGTTTGGAATTTTGAGTAATAAAGGGCGTGTCTTATCACGGACCCCTAAACTTGGTCTTTCAAAGAAAATTGTAAAAGCATGCTGTATTTTACACACGGGATGGGTATGTATTTCACCATACGCTCTCATTTTAAGGCTTTTCAAATATTACTCGTCAACCAGTAGAACGCAGCCAAGGTTATTCTATACGAAATGACTTTCAAACTACTTCACCAGCCCATATGGAAGTGTTTCTTGGTAAGAGTCAAAAATATGAAACCTAATATTTCTAAACAAACAATATGCAACTATACTTAAAATTGGATATAAGTTTCCTTTCGTAATGAGCTACGTCTACGTGTATCCTATGGTCTTATATCGGACAAACCCATAGACTGTACAAAAATTTCATCTCTTGCAAATAAAGACTTACTCGAAAAGAGATACAGAATGCAAGGACAAATTTTATAATAATGAAGATAGTGAATACAATTACAAGTTGCTCATGTTTGTCCGCGCTGATGTGTCTGATTTTATACTGTATGGTATTGCAGACACTTTTCATGATATCAAAATGCAATTTTTTGACAAAGAAAGCAGATATGTTTGTAGCGTTATACCGTACAGCTTTCAAAACCCATAGATGGTACCTAGGAATATTTTCAAAATTATTGGACATCATCGTAAATAATGCGTGGCTGTTATACAGGCGAGACAAGCGCTTATTGAGAAATACAAGTAAGCAGCGGATGCTGAAAGAATTTCGTCTTGAAATAGCTTACTTTTACGCGATAGACCCAAACGTGGAGACCATCAAATAGCAGAAGCATATCCACCACACCACCTACAATAGCAATTAATTATTTGATAACAATAGTTTATATGAAACTGGAATAAATTGGAAAGCTCTGCCCCGAAAATCTTTAGCTTCCCGTCAAGAAAAAGCTGCTCCAGGATTCAAAGTCAGTAAGGAGCGTATTACAGCGATGGTTTAAAAACGTAAAGAAACTTCTCTTAACCTACAGAGCCCA
The DNA here is from genome assembly GCA_036250285.1 of Pyrocoelia pectoralis. Taxonomy (NCBI): domain Eukaryota; kingdom Metazoa; phylum Arthropoda; class Insecta; order Coleoptera; family Lampyridae; genus Pyrocoelia; species Pyrocoelia pectoralis. The sequence goes on from CM070075.1 coordinate 54,827,956, forward strand.
GAAAAGTGCGTGGATGAATAGTGAAATTTTTACAGACTGGTACAAAGCTGTGTTCATACCAAATGTCAAAAACTATCGAAAAGAAAAAAAACTGGAAGGCAAAGTTTTACTCATCATGGACAACGCGCCAACGCACCCGTCTGTTGAAGTTCTGAACCCGATTGATGAAGATATTGAAGACAAGTTTCTACCACCTAACGTCACACCATTGATTCAACCAATGGATCAAGGTGTGATTGAAAAGTTGAAGAAAATGTACCGCAAACAAATGCTACGGAGACTTCTTTTAGCTGAAGACAATGCAGAAAGTGTTGTTGAGTTTTCAAAGAAACTTAATTTGAAAGACTCATCCTACTTGCTAACCGACTCATGGGATCTTCTAACCAAAGAAAACCTTACAAAAGCATGGAACAAGCTTGGGCCTGACAACACAGTAACTAAAGAGGACAACGAAAATGGGACAGAAACTACAGATATTCAAGATGTGACAAAACTATGTCAGTCTATTCCCGGATTTAAAGATTGTGACGAAACTGACCCTGCAGAATGGTTGAACATTGACGCAAATGACTAGGGCTATGAAGTATTCAATGCCAATGACATTGTCAGCTCCGTTCAAGCATCTAAAGATAAAGAAGACAATGACAGTGAAGATGATGACGACACCTGTGCTGATGCTGCCCCTTCGCACGCATTCACGGCCTTGGAAACAGTAATGTCTTGGTACGAGTCCCAACCGGAGAGCACTGAAGCGCATCTTTTGTTGCTAAAGCGGATGAAGGACTTGGCTGGCATGAAGAGTTTCGCGGGTGGCAAATATGTTTCAAATACATTCAAAAACATATTACAATTTTCAAAAATTAATTTTTGTTTTAATAAAATCGGCTTTTGTTAGATGTGCCGGTATTGAATTCAACAAAATATTTTAATCGTTATAGTTTCCCCTCCTGTCCTTTTCAACGCAAGCTTTGCCTTCACCTTTTATCCAAGATGTCCTTATAAATTTGTCTCCTATATCTAATGTGTTCATAAAAAACTTTTTACAAACCCTGCATCTCTTTCCTTCCACTGTGAAGTAATATGCTAAATTTTCTCCTCGAGTACTGCCTTCAAGCTGTCTTCTATATTTTGTTTTTGATTTTTCCATATGAGCAGCAACAAACTGTCGTTGCAGAGCTCTATCTGACAATTTCCAAAACTTTGAATGGATATCTAGTCTTTCCATATCCTTAAAATTTTTTCCACATTTATACCTACATTTCTCATTGCAAGTAGGTCCTAAACGTTTAGCAGGTTTCGGATTACTTCCCTCAGATATGTATGGTAATCCAGAGTTAACTTTATATTTTTTTACATTCTCTTCCATGTTTCCGGATTTCTGATCTTCATTCTTGTTCTCTTCTGCATAACCTCATCAGGGGCAGTTGTTGTGTTGCCTTTGGTTTCTTGCTCCTGTTCGTTCTCACCGTTGTGTTCAGCATTAAGATTTATGCTATTATTAGAAGACATATTGGAAGAAGCATCAGTGTCATCTGGTAAATAATTTTCATCATTCATAGAATCATCGGAGTCAAAATCCAGTCCCGCAGACTACAAAAAAAGGATATGTAAATAAAAATTAGAAATATAATAAAAATAAATAGTAACCTCAACATTTTCTTGAAGTTCATTATCATCTATATTATTTATATCTTCTTCATCACGTGTATCAGCTTGTTCAGTATAATCTACTACACCTTTGATTTTTGGAAAAGTAGTCGATTTATTTACACAAACATCTTCATAGTCATCGTAATCAAACCAGTTACTTTGAACTAATTGTGAACTCTAAAATAAAACAAATCGTGTCATTATAACACATTATTAATAGATAACTTGGATAACAAAGTTACCTTAAAAATATTTTCAGAATCAGTTGTTTCTATGACATCGGGTTCTTCAATGCTTGGTAGTACGTTGTTAACAACAAATACTGGTTGATAAACCTCTTGCATTGTACCAACAGGAAGTAGCTGAGATAAAAAACATGAATAATTAATAGTACTTTATTGGCCGCATTAAAATGATAATTTCATTAAAATAAATAACTAACTAACCTCGGCATACTCTGGTAAAATATTCCCATTTTTAGTACAATCCTGAAGTGGTGCGTTGTTTGTCTAAAATATTATTTAATATACATAAAGCCTAATAACATAAACAACTAGTTGCAATCCCTGGATTACAAAACGAACTTCGAATACCGCAGTAACGAAAGTATAAACAAAATTTGGCCTTATCAAAAAGACAAAATTTGATAATTTCGAAATTTCGGCTTTAAAGTGGAATATTTCGAAAAGTATTTGAGATATCGAAAAATTGGGACCGGATCTTGAATCAGCATAAAATTTCACATAAGGTCCATATCTTAACTCGGTTGTAGACAATGCGCATCTCTTGCAACGCACGGATGCACGGACGGAATATTGATTCCAGTAACGAACGAAGTTCGTTGAAAATTAAATCTCACCTCAATATTTTCTGTAGCACTGCTTCCACTATTTTTTATCGTTTGCAAAGCAAGAGCTACTAATTTTCTTGACCGGGACATCGTAAACAATCACATATACATTAACAATAACTCAAATTAGCACTTTATCGGAATTTTCTTACTATTTTAATTATCAAACCTACACAGAACTCTCGAACTATGCACGTGCAGTATAAACGTAACTGTAAGTTGTGGCGCTACAAGATGCTGAGTAACGGTATTTGGCCATATACCTGTGCGTGCAATATAGACTTAAGTGCAACTTATGGCGTTATGAAACTATTCCATCACTTTTTTTCAAACGTAGGAGCCATAACTGCTAGTTGCTGCTATATTGCATTTACAAACCTATTAGAACTATGAAGGTGTATCTTAAATAACTCGAGTATTAGTAGGAATTTCACTTGTGGTGTTATTGCAATAGAAAATCAACGGAATTTGCTATGACATAAGGCCATAACTTATTTTTTTAATTTTTTGCACTTGTGGCTCTATTGAACTGAATGTGCGATATGCCGCCGTACATAGTCATTTTGTTCCAGTTTTTGAACCACCATTATCTTATATGGATGAAAGGGGAGGTCTAAGCTAAGTGCAAAATGCGGCGAACTGACCTGTCTGAAATGCGCAAAGCGCGAGCGTGTGTACAACGCCGAAAACTGGTCTCCACAGTTTCTCGAACTGTTCCAAGTCTCACTGTTCCTCTCGTTCTGAAGTTGTTGAACCATTTTAGTATAGTTGGGTGAGATGGGACACCACCGTGTCGACCAACATTGAACTAATTGCGAAATCTTCGCTGCGTCTGCACCACCGAATGACCGGTTGCAACAAAGGTGTCGTAAACAAAGGCACGTTGTTCAATCGACGAAGGCTCCATGGCTACTAATAACGAATGTATATCAACCATTGCGCATGCGCTACCTCCCCTTCCACCTAACTTATAGCGGACTCTAAAACGTAACATCTCCTTTCACAAACATGCAAAATTACGTCCCCCCCCCCCCCCCCCCCCCGTTTGAACAAACCCCACTTGGTACCACCCACACGCCCACACCACGACAACCATAAAAGCAACAGATGGAACGGAATAGACAACCACCATTGAAGACCGCATTGTTGGCTGTCACCTGTTTTGTGATTTCTGATTTGTGTGGTGTGTGGGTTAATCGTTGTGTTTCCTTATGTTTATATGCAGGGCTTTGTGGTGCTTCGGAATCTGGGTTCCGGGACGGGTTCAGGGTTCAGTATTCCGATGCGGATCGTTTATAGTGTGATTCGTGACCTTCGTACCGTCGGCGTCGCGTCCTCAAAACTCTGTGCTTCTGAATATGTCCCTCTAAATAGTAGCGTGACGCGTGGGTTGCTAGCTGTCCGTTTATTAAGATGTCAACACCAGCGAAAAAGACGAAGTCTGTTGCGCGACTTGTTGCACCACCGCAACAATCCTTGTTTAAAAAAAACTGCAACAACGTAGAAATGATGCCATCCTCCCTAAGCTGCTACTGGAGGATCAGTATAGCACGATAACGATTAATACTGAAGATACGATAAGGTAAATAAATTTTTTGTACAACTGTCATTAAAAGTGACATTTTTAACGGCTGTCAAGAGTGTTAAAAGATGACGTTTACAGAGTAGCGTGTTAAAAATACTTTTAATAGTGTTAAAAGTATTTATAACACTAGCCAATAGTAGAGCTGTAACCAATATGTATTTTCTTTGTAACTAAGGTAATACGGCGTCACATAACACGCCCACTTAACCTCAAAATGCGGGAATAATTGTTGAAACTTCAAGAAATAATTAACTGACAAGAGAGTTCACTGCTGACAAGAGACGTCAAAATGACAGTTTACGGAAATATGTATTAATTTTTCTATTTTATTATCAAAATAGAACAGTTGTACAAAAAACTTTGTATAATATTTGTATTAAAAGTAACTTTTATTTTGTTCGTGAAATTGCTCCACTCGCTTCGCTCGTTTCGCAAAGTTTTCACTCACAAAATAAAATAGTACTTTTAACACTCATATCATAAATAGCTATTATATTTTTAGCCTTTTTGTTGTATAAGTATAGGTACTAAAATGTAATATTCGCATACTAATACATTCTAAACCCTACAGAACGACAAGTCACTTGGGCGTCGAGTTGGAAGATCTCCTTCAGCAGTTGGAAGGCCAAGGGGGAGTAAATGGAGATTTTCAAAGGATATGGGGAAGATGGTAGAAGTTTATACAGACAGCAAAGCAGCGATTGCAGCAATAGACTCATATGTGGTAAATTCAGGGCTAGTCCTTGAATGCACACAAATGCTAAACGCACTAGGTAGGTGCAACTCAGTCACACTAGTGTGGGCACCTGGGCATGCGGGAATCGCAGGTAACCAGGTTGCTGACGAGCTTGCGAGAATGGCAAGCGCAAAACCATTCATAGGACCCGAACCGGCTTGTGGGATTACTTATAACACAGTCAAAAAGGAGATTCAAGCAATACTCACGAAAGAGCATTGCAGACATTGGTCGAAAATCCCAGGACAGAGTCATTCCAAGATCTTCCTGGAAACCCCAAACGGGGACCTAGCTACGTCCATCTTAAAGTTAAGCAGGACGAAGATAAAACTTGCGACAGAAATGGTCACTGGCCACTGTCGCATGAACAAACACCTGCACAACATGGGACTGACTGAAAGCCCGACGTGCAGGGGTTGTGGTGAGGCAGATGAAACGCCCTATCACGTCATTTGCCAATGTGAGGCATTCATAAAGGCAAGGGAACTCCTACTTGGAAATGAAAAAATTACACAAGCGGAAGTAACGAAGATTCGCCCTACTAAAATCCTGGACTTTGTGAAAGATACAGGCATTCTTGAAGGGTAGACAACACCGGGGAGCACAATAGACCAAAAGGTCGCAGTGCGGGACCTATTGGGACCACCCCCAGAGAATAATAATAATAATAATAATTGTAATTTGTTTGATGTATTTGAAACTATTTATTGTCATAATAAGTTTACCTACTCTTTTACAGAAAATATTACCACACATCAAACAGACAACGATTCAGCGTTGAATATTGATGACAATTCAGTTTGGCACGATGGTTCTCACGGTATGAAAACTTTCCCGTGCACTGAAAGCAACCAATTGCTTGTGGAACTTCCGGTAAATACAGAACCGTACGATTATTTTAGACTTTTAGTTGACGATGGGTTTCTTGATATGATAATATCGGGAACACAAAATTATGCAGAAATTTGTTCTTGTCAAAGGGAACCTTTAAAAGATCAAGAATCGCCGAATGGAAACGACTAACTCAAGAAGAGTTATTGAAATTTATTGGACTTTTATACCATATGGGGAACTTAGCTAGAACCCTGCTAAGTCATAAAACATACTGCACTGGAACTTTACGAAGTGGCAGAAAAGGCAATCCTGGTGAAGTTTTCACGGCCAAACTCAAGCTTGGCGAAACGAAATCTCTCTATTCGGACGGCATCTTGGTTGGAAAATGAAGGGATAAAAGAGATGTTGCTTACATCTCTACAGAATTTGAGAATGATTTAGTAGAGATAACTAATAAGAGGGGGGTTGTCAAAAAGAAACCTTTACCAATCGTAAAATATAATCAAAATATGAGTGGAATCGATCGTCAAGATCAAATGATGTCATATTACCCCGCTCTAAGAAAAACTTTGTTTTGGTACAAGAAGCTTGCTGTTCATACTTTGCAACTTCTCTTGTTTAATTCTTACTTGATTTTCTGCAAGTATTCCGGCAAGAATATTTCCTATTACGACTACCGTTTAGCGGTAATTGAAAAGTTAGTACCCGATGTATCGCATCAGTCAAAGGCTAAGGAAATGACAGCAATAAGAGAACTCCAAGAAAAAGATGTCGACTTTGTACACAAAACAAAATTAGAAAAGACACTATATGGGAATGTACTGTTTGTCCAGATAAATCCGGTTTATGTCCTGATCCCTGCTTTGGTATTTTTCACCGAAAAATTGAATAAGAACTGGTTTCTTTTTTTTGATATGTAATATATTCAAAATTTGTGTTTTTTTTTAAATTATGTGGTGTTCATAAAAAATATATAGGAATAAAACATGTTTTTTTAGTAGACCTGCCTTTAATTTCCAATTTTTTAAGACATAACCATTCCCATTCCAAAACTTTTGCATACATAGCAATAGTGACGCCGTGAGGCGTAATCCGCACATGACGTTAAATCTTTAGCACAGTGCGTATGACGCCATTAGGCGTCTGGATATATATGTTTATTAAATAGTAATTTTCTTGCCTTTTCCACAAAAACTATTTATGTAGAACATGGAAACCCTCAAAAACTTAAAAGTTTTGACAAAATACTCTTCCGCACAAAGGCGCGTACTGTACTTCGCACTACGCAGCGAACGTGTTAACACAGTGGTGGTTTTGTCTTATTTTGGACATTTCCGGCAACCCCCCCTAGTACCTCATTGCGACCCCTCAGGGGGTCGCCACCCTCACTTTGGAATACGTAACTATAAAGATATAGGTTTGGAAGTAACGCAAACATTACAAAACGAAACTTTAAGGCAAAGTAAGAAACTTTAGTCGTATGTAACTGATTCTGTAGGAAATGATTTCAGGTTCCAAAACTGCTATTCAAATTGTGTAGAATGTTAACAGCTTTCCAATGCGCCATCCCAAAAAAATCTACGACCTTTGTGAAAGACGCTAGAGCCCAATTTGTGCGAGTTTTTTTTTTTTGGGGTGAAAGAAAATGTTACAAAAATTGTATGTGACTCGTCGAGTCAGTACGAGAAAAAGTCAAAAAGGTGAAATTTTCCAAAAATGAGCGGTTTGGGCTGTACAAGCAAATTTGTGATTTTCCCAACCGATTGCAACGGTACACCTTTTCGTAACAACCCCTGTACACATTCATCGTAATTTGGATATCGGGATGGTTGAGGGCTTCTCAAGTAGCTAACTCAAAGGTAATTAAATACAGAAAAAGTCAACTCACATTTATTTAAAAAAAAATTTAATCGAGGTAGGTATACAATAAATTACAAAAAAAGGTTAGGTATAAAAAATTCAAATTAAAATTACCTAACTGTCACTTTGTTTTTGCAACATTTTTTTAATTCGACTCGAGCCCTCCTTAACCCTAGGTTAGTCGCGTACCTTTTTGTGGCGCGTTTGGTCGCGTGGGTGACATATGTCAACCACCACTGTTTTCGCTCATTGTGACTTCATATTGACTCCAATACAAAAATGAAGATGCTAGATAGATTTAAAGAACTGTATTGAACAAGTGTTTCACAAAACAATGATATTTTTAATAACTATTATTAAATTAAACTATTATAAATGTTTCATTTTATTTCTCACAGCATTTTACACACACGTCCATTAAACGTTCGCTACATGCCCACCGATTACAGCTAGTATACCATTTCCTTGTTGTTTTATCCCGCGTGCTACCACAATAAAAGTAACAACATTTTCGAACGCCTGGTACAAAAACAGTAACGCGATTACTCGCATGGGCGACCGTCGGCGTCGTCACCACGACACTTTTTCGGCTGCTAATTGCCTTTGTGCAGTATGAATCATGTTGTAGCTATGCAGACCCTTACAGTATGATGTAATTAAAAGGTACTAAAAACCATACTAGCCTAAGCCTAATACAATAAGAATAATTGCCAGTTGCAAGTATATGGTTGACACCTGTGCCCCATGCGACCAACCGAGGGTTAACATGGACCCCCTGGACGTAAGATTAATTTGATTAGACATAAATGATAAAATCCTTACAAAAACATTAAATTTTAGAGATTCTTTAATAGACCGTTCGATGTGGCCCGCCTCCGGCATCTTTTGAAGCCGTACGACCAGGTTGGCCAAGTGGACACAAAGCAAGTACTAAGGGGATACTATAGGGGTAACACAAACAGGGCACAGGAGCAACGTCTGAACCGGCTCATCGAGGAACGTTGGCAAATCCTCAAACAACCACTATTCGTTGCCTGCCCCCTTGTATCCCTTTGTGCACTTATTGTGCACTACGATTTGGTCGACGACATCCTGCCGAACTCTAATGGCGGACCACAAGTAGCAGCGCTCCGAAGAATTATGGGCATCGTGTTCGGGGGTCCATGCGAAAGGTTCTCGGATGCGTCGGTGCGGGAAATGCAACGCCTACGCCGCTTAAAGCAGTTTCGCGACAGCTTAAGCGAGCTAAGGCAGGTGCATTTTCCGCATCGTCGCATCCCGGACGCACACGCATTCCTCCAACGCCACCTACACCTCAACGATCCACCCGAACCCATCATCCTCCACGATCCTCTTCCTGCACCTGATCCTCTTCCTGCACCTGATCCTCTTCCTGCACCCAATCCACTTCCTGCACCCGACCCTCCTATTGTTCCCCAACAGCGCTCCAGGCTGAAAAGAAGGCGAAGTGATTTTGTATACTATTAGTAATAAAATATCAACGTTCATTTAAATACCTACATTTCTTGTTTTAATTCACGAACAATAATAATCATTAGTATTAGTTTGTGGTATTAGTATAAAGTACAAAATAACAACAGATGAAGATGACAGATTAAAAGTTTGACATTGACATTTTGACGGTGTCCAATGTACCGACACCATAAATTAATACCAAAGAATATTCATACTTGTTAATGCCCTAAAGGGTGTTGCCACATTTATTTTGTCAAATGTAAAAATATAGCCTGAATGTACTAAAACCTACTAAAGTAATTTCATCAATATCGTAGAGAATGGAGCAAATTTCGATTTTGAGGCTCAGGAGTTCACTTTCGTAACCTACAAACACGACTGTTTTGGGGGTTTCGGACTTTAAAAGGCCTAACTCGGCCATTTATGGAGGTGGGGGGATGGTCGATACCTTTTTGGAAAGAGGAAGGTTGGAAAAATCTAAAAAATAATATTTCGAGGGGGTGACACCCCCCCTTCTTCCCCCAGGGGTCCTCAACTTTGGGGGGGTGCTGTGGCCGAGGGGGGGGGGGTCCGATCGACCTGAGATTTTCGAGGGAATTTGCATTGAACCTTCCTCTTTCCAAAAAGGTATCGATCATCCCCCTAGGTCGATAAATGACCGAGCTAGGCCTTTTAAAGCAGGGGTACATGCGAAATTTGGACTTTTGGCATTGTTTTCGGTAGGAAGATGAGGTCATTTATACCATATCAATTTGCTTCATCACAATGGCACAGGCTTATTTGTGCAATTTATTATAATCAAAACTCTTTCAACTTACAGATATCAGCGGAGATAGAAAGACTCATTGAAGTCAAAGCAAAACGGACAATACAACATTAACCTTAACAATTGTTCTCGGACCTTCAGTATCTGACAATGAACAAGCATGTGTTATTTTGGATAAAGTAAGATATTCATTTGATAATACTTTAAGGGCATTAGAAATCTGCTTCACATCGTTTCATACGTGTAATCTCTATTGTACATTCCAATCGGAAAAGATTTATATGAAGGGGTTAGAAGCAAATGGGTACAAGTGCACTTTTACTTAGTATAATTATAGGTCAACTTTTGAGTGGCGAAAGGATATCAATGAAATTATGTTTTGAAAATTATGTCAGGCAGATGACGACCGTTTTGGGCAATGCACTGCTGTAGTCGTTCCTCAAAGTTCCGCATCACGATGAATATTGCACAACAATAACGGACTCGCCCGATTTTAAATACTCCTCAACTGCGAACGCGCGATGCTCTCTTGTCCAGATAACCATTGCGACTAACAAACAAGCTTGCCTGAATCTAACGATGTCAACCGCGGTCCCACTCTGTATTTGTTGTTCAAATTGACTTTTGTTAATAAAAAGTAAAACAGCGGGCCATACAGTTGCATTAATGTTGCACTAAATGAAACATTCGTATTCTAGAAAATGGGTCCGATCGAAATTTTCATCTTCCAAATCAAATCAAAGTTCGTATACGCAATTTATAGTCTTTACAAAACGGCGTGTGATGCGAAAACGTACATGATGGGTTCTTGGAACCCTTCTAGTTACGAAATAATGTTGTACTAAATGCCAAATGAAACATTCGTATTCCAGAAAATGGGAGCAAAAGCGCCTATGCCAAAAGCAACAGCAACAGCTGAAAAGGGATGTCAAACCGACACCCTCATTATAATGGAAGTGGAAAATGATACTAAGGAGAAGTACACCCACACACCTTCGGTGTGTATATTGGTAAGTTAACTGACAATTGAATTGTACACTGGATTACAACTTGTTCTTTTTCCCAGGACATGGAACAGCCACCCCGGAAACGGAAGCCACCCGCCACAGGCCGCAGCACCTACTATAAACAAATTCATTTTTAAAATAAGTTTTAAATAAAAAACCACAGGCCGCAGTACCTACTATAAACAAATTCATTTTTAATAACTTTTAAATAAAAAATATAACAAAATAAATGAAATTTAATATTAATGTTACTCCTACTCCAGTAAAACGCGAAGAGCAAAGACAAAAAAAAAATCATCAAAAATATATAAAACAAAAAAAAAATAGTGAAGTCAATTTCGGAATTAACTCCACCCGACAAAATAATTCAGAAGAGGAAATGGAAGTGCCGCGATCGAAAGAAACAAGCTCGTATAGTTGAATGTTTGATTGAAAACAACACTCCGCCCCTACCTGAAGGTGAAGTTCCACGTAGCAGGCGTGTACACATCACAAGAAGAAGAATGTTACCAAAACTGACCGTTGTCGTAAAAAGAAACAGCTGCTTGAAGAAATAGAAAACTAGAGAAAGAAAGTTAACAAATACAGCATTCGTTGCAGACGAATGCGATTGAAGGAAAATCAGAAGACTCATGAACCAAACGCGTTAATCAATTAATGGATAGTTCTAGATTCGGCGAAACAAAAGTTAAAATTGTGAAAAAAACTACTCTTTGGAGAAGTAATGGAAGACCAGCTTTCCTTATCAGAGCTTAAAATGAGACAGCTCAAAACAGGTCTTCAAGAAAAGATTCACATTTAACTTAATTAGACCATTTACAAACGCACTGCGGGAAACTGTTCAAAAATCGGAATTTGAAATGCATTTTGGAAACAAACAATCCACTACTGTGCTACCAAAGAAGACCAGCTCGTAAAACAGTTGAACTTATGAAGAGAAAGGAAACGGTACAGACGTTTTTGGAAGAGGATTTAAATAGCAGATGTTGTCTCGAAAGAAAGGAATATGTGACCAAAAGAAAAGTTACGAAGGAGAAACTGCAGTCCCCGGACAATTTATTAGCCTCACCATTGAATATATGAATTATTCAATATAAACTTTTATTTTGTTATTCCTTTGAGCCTGTAGTTCTGCAACCAGCTGTACTAAGGTGTTTCACTAGTTGTTTTGTTTTTCAAATATCAAGGTTACCTGAGTAACAAATGAAGTAATCGTCAAGTTTTCTCTAGTAAGTGTTTGTGGAATAAGTAGACTCTCTGATTTTGTTTGATTATTTAAGCAATTTTCAACGTTTTTTTATTAAGAGTAAGTATTAATAAACTTCTTTAATTCATTTAAAAAGTAATTAAGTTGCAAATATTTTACATTTTCTTTGCAAAAAATGTCCTACGACATGTTCCTGTCTCCTTGCAGATGGGTAAATCTAAAGATTTGTCCGCGTCAAAAATTATGCAAATAAAAACCTTATTGAGGCATAGAAGTCAAAGCCAAAGGGCTATTGCAAGTTTGTGTGGAGTTTCGCAAACTTAAGTGAGGAGAATCTCACAAAAAATTAACATTGCGCAACCTACCGAACCACAACGAAAAGCACGACGTGGCAGAAAAAAGGCAATATCCTCCAGAGGACAAAGGTTCCTGAGAAATATTGTACTGCAAAACAGAAAAGTGACCTACAAGGAGATGAAGGAGAAATTTCAGCAGTCTGGTACTTCAGTATGCGAAAGAACAATAGGCGAAACCTTCACGATATGAGTTTCAGGAGCCGAAGACCAGTAAAGAAGCCCAAACTGACAGAGAAAATGATAAAGGCCAGGTTGCAAAGATACGGAAGCTTCGCCGGAACACCTAGACGCTTCCGAGGTCGCACTCCATCGGTAAGACCGATAACACCGTTACTCGAGCCGACGGTAGATACGGGAGTACCACCGTCCACGTAATCACCTACGACAACGCCCCCGCCAACGCCGTCAGCCGAAACGACATACGACGAATACTCGACACGATACTTAAGACGCTCGATAGTAAACTCGTTACCAAATACGATATCGAGTTACCGTATTTCAACTACCATCGAATTCGGTATCGTCGTAGCGGTCGTAGCACTTCCATAAGAGCTAACTTCATATTTGTTTGTATTTACATTTGGGGTTATATTTACTACTTTATATTCTAAAGTAAATTCTCGATTAACGCCTAAATGCTGCCAATCGTCGATTATTATGTTAGGCAACAAATAAATAAAAATTAACGTGAAGCAGGAAGAAGATTACGCATCCACAGAAGATTTTTGCGGGACAATAGTAGTAACCGTTTCGATCTTCCAAAAGCAACACTTCATTTTCTATCTACCCTTTCTTTGAGCATATTGTCACCTTCCAGGGTTGTAAATTAACCATTGCAAAACAATTGAAATGTACCTGTGAAATGCGAATAACATTCAACTGTAGTTCCTCTGTAAAATAACTCGTTTTTGTTTCTTTTTGTATTTTACCGCCACATATCCACTAGCAGTAATACAATGAACTCTAGTTCATTGCAGTAATGGCACAGTATAATCCCTAATTATACTGTGGTAATAGATACAAACAAAGAGGAGACGCGGATTAGAATGAAATAGTTGTATCGAGTTTGTCTCACGATACCATGAGAGGTGTCGTCTTAAAATTGTCGATTCTTCACGACAATCGAGTTACTCGATAGTACTCAGAATCGCAAAAATGGCGTACTCGTGTCGAGTCGCTCGATACGATACCATTGGGAATCCCCCTGCTGGTGCGATCACCACTACGACAGAAAATAAGCGTATCCATGTATACCATGTAAAAATGTAAATATGTAAATAAACGTATCAACTCGGCTATGCCTTTAAATAGATTTGAAAAGATTAGACAATTTCTACATTTCAACAATAACGAAACTCATTTGCCAAGAGATAAACTTAGGCACTAGTATTAGATCATTTAAATAGTGTATATTCCTGTTCCTCTTGAAGGAAAACTTTCAATTAATATGTGAAATTAACTCCAACAGTCTTGATTAAACGTTAAGTTTCTCCAGGTTTTGGAGACCTTCTCGTGGAGTGCTGCTAAGTAAAACGTTAGAGATACACCAGGGTACTTCTATATACAGGGTGACCCAAGGCTGTGTGATTGGTCCATAACTTTTTTGCTATTCAAGATATCGACATGCGGTTTTCACCGCCAAGTAGGCACACTTATACTGCACATTATAAAAATATTTTGATTATATACAGAATGTTCCTATACAGGGTGGTAAACCAAAGTTATGTTTTTGTAAATGGGACACCCTGTATATTTCTACATTATTAGTTTTTACATGAAAAAATAATGGGACTTTGTATAGGTCACTATGGGTCTAGCTCTCTCCGTTTCGGCGTTATTCAACGTTTTGTTCGAAAAAAGACTCATATTTAATGGATCACTGCCCAGTAGGCCATGGATGTTTTTCGAAAAACTTGCGACAGAAAATTTTAGAATAACTTGGAATTTTAATAAATAGTCGACTTTTGGTCCATGCATGCACACACTATACAGGGTGTGCTGAAACGCAAAAAGTCGAATAACTCTTTTTTTATAAATGGAACACCCTGTATTTCTGTTCACGAGTCGATTCAGTTTTTTATAAGCTTTCCACTGATATGCAATTTGTATGGTCAATTCTGAATAGTTACTGAGATTTTCCGGAAAAACTATTGTAATTATGAAAAAGTTGTTGAATTTTGCAAGTAGGCTGCTGTCAGCGAATATCGCAAGTGATATGACAGTTAATTTAGATGCTAGTGTGATAATCTACATTGTTACTGTTGCACATTTTTGCTCGACACTAAAATGAATCTCACACATCAAGAATTAATCAATATGGTTTACTGTACAAGGGCGTCGCCAGAAAATTTTCCCAAGGTTGGCAAGCACTATTGGGAGTTCGTGGCTCTGGCGTTTTTTGCCTTTTTTCTTTTTCCCAGGAGAGGCGATGGCCGCCTGCCCCCCCTTGTCAGCGCCCTTGTTACTGTATTGGTGAAGCCGATCGAAATGTTTTGTTAGCCAGTAGAATATACCATCAAGAATCTCCCGATGCGAGAGTACCACGAGTCATTTCTTTTCAAAACTTAGAAACCGATTTGAAGAATCTGGCAGCATTAAATATGGAAAGGAGATATTGGGAGGGAGAATTGATGAAGAAACTCAAGTGGATGTTTTACTCGTGTTGCAAGAAATCTAAATTAAATGTCATATCACTTGCTATATTCGCTGACAGCAGCCTACTTGCAAAATTCAACAACTTTTTCATAATTACAATAGTTTTTCCGGAAAATCTCAGTAACTATTCAGAATTGACCATACAAATTGCATATCAGTGGAAAGCTTATAAAAAACTTCATCGACTCGTGAACAGAAATAGTTATTCGACTTTTTGCGTTTCAGCACACCCTGTATAATGTGTGCATGCATGGACCAAAAGTCGACTATTTATTAAAATTCCAAGTTATTCTAAAATTTTCTGTCGCAAGTTTTTCGAAAAACATCCATGGCCTACTGGGCAGTGATCCATTAAATATGAGTCTTTTTTCGAACAAAACGTTGAATAACGCCGAAACGGAGAGAGCTAGACCCATAGTGACCTATACAAAGTCCCATTATTTTTTCATGTAAAAACTAATAATGTAGAAATATACAGGGTGTCCCATTTACAAAAACATAACTTTGGTTTACCACCCTGTATAGGAACATTCTGTATATAATCAAAATATTTTTATAATGTGCAGTATAAGTGTGCCTACTTGGCGGTGAAAACCGCATGTCGATATCTTGAATAGCAAAAAAGTTATGGACCAATCACACAGCCTTGGGTCACCCTGTATATAGAAGTACCCTGGTGTATCTCTAACGTTTTACCTAGCAGCACTCCACGAGAAGGTCTCCAAACCTGGAGTTTCAATTAATGAGCAATTATGTTCTACAAAAATTCGACATTTTATGAAGCAATACCTACGCATGAAACCTCACAAGTGCGGATTCAAAATATTTGTACTGTGTGGTGTGAGTAGTTTTGCATATAAATTTGAAATATATTCGGGACAAGAAAATAATGATTCACGGAGAAATGTATTAGAACCAGATATCTAAGGGCATGTGCGAATATTGTTGTTAGATTAGCCAGAATTATACCAAGAAATCTTAATTACCGATTATTCTTTGATAATTATTACACTACTCTGGATCTGTTAGTGTATTTAGCGGAAAATGGAATTTTAAGTCTTGAAACAGTGCGACGAAATAGAATTCTGAATTGCTAGTTATCAACAGAAAAAGACATGAAGAAACATGAACGAGGTACAAGTTACGAGTTTGTAGCTAACCATAAGAACATAGATATAAGTTGCATTGTGTGGAAGGACAATGGAATAGTTAATTTATTGTCTACCTTTGGTGGACAGCAGCCAATCACTTCTGTAAAAAGATTTGACAAACAGTCAAAATCCAGCAAAGAGTCAAGTCAAGTTGCCCGTACATAATTAATAAATGTAATAAGCATATGGGAGGAGGAGATTTACTCGATGACAATATAGCGCGACACAAAATACTTACCAAGAGCAAGAAATGGTATACTTATACGTATTTTTTACTACCTACTTGGTATGACATTGGCTAATGCATGGATTCTTTATAGAAGAAACTTTTATTAGCTCCAAGTATTTTTAATTTGAAACAAGTATCAAAAGGCGCTAATTTCAACCAACTTCAACAAATCTGTAACTAATGATGGCATTATACTATATACAACATATATGTACATAACGACCCCCCCCCCCCCACCTCACACACAAGCACCACGGGTTCTGCACAAATGAGTCATTGTTTTTCTTTCCACCCTTAAGAGAGATGGGGAAACTTAGTAACCGATATTTCTGCGGAGTAAAAGTATCAAGTATTCACGTTTAAAACATTTTTGTAATTTGTAGCCCACAAAGTTTACAACATCTGTACTTAAAAAATATATGTAAAACGTTTCTCATCATTTAAAACAGTTTTCTACTTTTGATTATTTTGCAATTTTTCTATAACTGAACAAGAGTCGTTCCATTGTGTAAAGGGAGATGGGAGCGGAGAGGGTGACGGACAATTTGTAAATCACGAAAAAATGTTAGAGGAAAAAAAAGTAAAAAAAGATCGTTTTTCTGCGGACATGTGCAATTTTCCCCCTTTCCAGCCCCAAAAAAGGGGTTGCAGTTGGGGGTGAAATTTGCAATTTTAGAACAGTTTTTTATGGAGAATCCAAAAAAAATCACCCCCGCTCGGGGGGGGGGGGGTAAGGGTGATGTTTACGTATACTCAATAGGTTTCAAAAAATAAAGGAAACGTATTTTTTTCTTTTTGTAATTAGATGTGTCGTTCTCGAGATATTCAAGGGTGTATATTTTGACTTTAATAGCGTCCCGATGGCGAACGGGTGATCCGATCAAAAAATTTACCAGAGATTTGGAATCAGTAAAGAATTTCCTATAAGATGACACCACTCCCAACTTTCTAAACCCTGTAACATCCACCAACGCACAGACACACAGACACCCGGACGAATTTAGTAATCAACTTTTTGAAGTTGATTGATAACAATGTATAAAATGCAATATTGCAAATAATATTTAACATAAATATAACAAGTGATACATCTCGTATTAAAAAATGTTGTTTCGAGTCGTATACAAAAAACCAAACACCCTGTATAAAAACTATCTAATCGCGATGAATGCTACGTAAAAAAGTGTCCCAAGAAAGTTTTTTCCAAAATTACTTATCTTAATTTCTTTAAAGTTACATAACTTCCTTATTATTAGACTAAATTCGGGAAACGCCCCCTAGCGTCCAAACGATTTGAGATAGCCCAATTCTATTTACGCCAGGTCCAGGAAGTTAGCCACCGATATGAAGCACAAATGACGCCACCATGCAAAGCCCTTAGTGCCTCGTTAGTGCTTCATTGTGCTTCACATCAGAACCCGGCCACACCGGCGCACAGTGGGCTGAAATTTTGTTTTGTGGACTTAGAGAAAAATGAACACTGGGACGTGTTGTAATACTTATTCCGAACATTTTATGTCCTATAACTTATTTTTCGAAAACTTAATATTTCTCCGTTTTTCAGGCTTGCTAATTGCTATACTTTTTATATATCTAATATTCATTGTTCTTTTTTCCACGTCACCCTAGAGGTTAAGAACCAGACGCGTTTTTTTTACAGTGGTGTCCCCAGGAGGCCTAATCCACTACAAAGTTACTAACACACAATTTTGAAAAAATTAAAAGAAAGCGAATTGGCAAAGCTTGAGTTTTAGACTAATTCAATGTATCTGGATCGATCTCATTGCGCATTGCAGAAACGTCAACAAAAAGTACATTCTCTTTATCTGATTCGGTGTCATGATCGGGAATTATCAACAAACTTTGTGCACTCTTTGACAATGGTTTATGTTTCCTTTCTAGTTTTGGCCTCTTTGTGAAAATGTATGGATCAGATGTAACAAGGAAATTATGCAAAATGTCTTCATTTGTCGCTTTTCTGCAAAATTTCCTAGAATGCTGTTCTCGATATTTTCTGAAATCCTTATTTCTAGATTCGGCTGCTTCTTCGGACATCTTTCCCACTGGAATAAGACCGAGATTATCAATGATATCTTTACCATGCACTAGTATTTTGTGTACACTTGCAGGCATGTAATACCATTTATACAGTTGGATGTAGAGGTTAACGGTCTCATCTGCAAATTCCTTAAATTTGTCTGTATTAATAAGAAGCCCCGACGAGATTGTTTCTAAAATAACAGAAAATCTTTGTATTAAATTTTCGTCTACTCCAGTAATGGAAGCAGTAGTGGCCGCATTTGCGAAAAATCTTCGGGCAGTGTTTCCATCATTAGTGGTACCATGTCCCTGTTTTACAATATCAATAAGCAACCCACTTCCACTTTTAAAGGCTTCTTGGATTTTTCTTTTTCTATTTTCTAATCGATCTTTGTTTTCACCTTTAGCTATCCAAGATTTAAACTCGAGCCTATACGCAATGTGTAAAATACACTCCATAAACCTAATCCAAGCGTGGAGGGATGATATACCATACTTATACATGTCAGTGTTCGGCACTTTCTGTAAACTTAATTCATTCATTTCCTTGGGCGTGGCTTTACAAATATCACAACTCTGTGTGGAAGTCTCACTCAGAACTGATGTTACCTTTCCATCAATCATAGTCAAAAACAATTTGTGAGATATGGTTATACCTTGCACTACAGTATCCTTTAAACTATTGATTTCAGATTCTAACATGTTCATCTCACTTGTGATATTTGATCGCGTTTCTTTTATAAATTTGAAAAATATCGGCCGGCAAAAATAAGTTGAATTAGGAGTTTCGTTTTCCCACACCACCTGTTCTTCACAAATCAGTTTTATTGGAACTAGACTCCCCATGAATACACTGGAATCATCTTCGTTGGTCTCACTTCTTTGTTTATAGTTAGATTGATTAGAGGCACCATCGAAACCCCATTTACTAATTAACTCTAATTTATTTTTATCATTCCCTACTTCAGTAACTTTCAAGAGCCTTTCTGCCGTTAAGTTTAAAAGAGACTGTATCTTTATCTGCGCAGACATATCTGTTATTTCAATATCCTCTTTTGGCGGATAGCATTCTAATTTTGCCTTTTGAATAGAATAATAAGATGGAAATAAATCCACGCCTTCTTCCTGAACTGATTTTCTCAAGGTATTGTATTGCCACTTAGTCAATTTCAAAGACAACATGGTACCCAGAGCTTTTTCAGAAGACATCACGTTTTTTTTCTGAGAAAAAATGAATTCTTTGACACGTTTAACCTGCTCAGGATTTTTTAGGAGATAATCTAATATATCTGCGACATCACTATTACCACGAGCCTTTAATGAAGATAAATAAATTAATGATTGTTCTTCATAAGAAAGAGTGGATGCCAAATTCTCAATTCGTCTCTTTTTCTGTTTGGGTGCTAAGTCAGCAATTGGTTTCCTTGAACTAACGTGAGTCGAAGTTCCGACACATCTTGTAGATAAAACATCTTTTCGCGATGGTCCAGCAACATCAATAGTCGGCTCAGTAGCAGATGATTGAATATATTCAGGCCAAATTACTTCTGATCCTAGCCAATCGCTGTTGTTCTTCGAAAAATCAGTAGCCTTACAACCCGATTTTGTCCACCTTTTATATAGATTATAGCAATATTTGCTACAAAACGACTTTAGGGCTTTATTGTGTTCGTTACTCAACTCTTTCTTTAAACTTAACTTCACAAAATCGTACAAACGATTGCTGTCTTTAATACTTCCACTTTCTTTTAATTTCGCAAACACGTCGAGATTAGTAGCCAAACCTTCCATTCTAAAAATATTGTAATGAGCACGTCTGTTAATTGCAAATGCAAGAAACTAATTGATAGCTTAGTGCGAATTGATGGTAGATGTACGATTTCTGTGATTGGTCCATGTCTCATTTGCTACAGCCTGATTGGGCCGTGAAATATAACGTGTTGTAATACGCGCGCGCACGGTGTGACGTAGTCAATAGATGACTGTCGCATAGTCATTTGTCTTCGCCAATTGCAAACGGTTTTGTTACAACTTATTGACGTCATTGATGAAATGTAAGTGAGAAACAAGTAATGTTATTTATTTCTGAGAATAAGTAACCCAGTATGTCATAAATTTACCATGGTTCTTTACCTCTAGCAAGAAACTACATATTAAAAATAATAAAAATTTAGAAAAGCCAAAACGGCGCGGTTCCGAGGCTTTCCGAGATTCCAAATTAGGTAAACAAATAGAAAATAATACCCACTTATCAGAACCATAAAAAATATTTTAAGAAAATTTAAGAATTTCAATTTATTTTATTTTTTATGTTTCACTCCATACAAAAAAAAATATAATATCCCATAACTTATTAAATAATTTTTTAATCAAAAAGTTTATAGAACAAAAAATGTTTGTATTGACTAGTAGAACACATATGCGGCAATACTTTTCCAAAATAAAATAGTCCATTTTTGAGTGTAGCTAAGTCCACTGAAATTGATTTTCGGCCCACTGTGCGGCGGTTCGGGAGATATCCAGTCTCAAAGTCAGAGGTAGGAAGTTAGCCACAACTTTTCTATTATTGAAGCACAAATGTCGCGACCGAGCAGAATCCTTAGTGCTTCAATAGTATTCATTTGTGTTTCACAGCAGAACCCAGCCACACCTACGGTTCGGGAGATATACAACCCCAAAGTCCGAGGTTGGAAGTTAGCTACAACTTTTTTATTATTGAAACACAAATGTCGCGACCGGGCAGAATCCTTAGTGCTTCGATATTATTCATTTGTGCTTCACACCAGAACCCAGCCACACCTACGGTTCGGGAGATATCCAGTCTCAAAGTCAGAGATAGGAAGTTAGCCACAACTTTTATATTATTGAAGCACAAATGTCGCGACCGGGCAGAATCCTTAGTGCTTCGATAGTATTCATTTGTGCTTCACACCAGAACCCACCCACACCTACGGTTCGGGAGATATACAGCCCCAAAGTCAGAAGCTGGAAGTTTAGCCACAGCATTTCTTGTTATTGAAGCATAGATGTCGCGACCGTGCAGCATCTCACGGGATTCGTAATTGTATACCAGAGCCCAGCCACACCTACGGTTCGGGAAAGTTATCTACAGCATTTCTTGTTATTAAAGCAGAAATGTCGCGATCTTACTAACTATACCGTCTCATTAAGCTAGAGATTAAAAGTTGTATTCCATTGTGAATTTATTTTGGATGAAAATTTTACATAAATAATTGTCAAACGACTGTAAATTTGAATAGTCAATTGAAGATAATACCGGACGCAAACAGTGCCAGGTAAATTTTAGATTTCTGACATTCACAAAGAAAGAGTAGTAGTACTTCTTTTCAATTAGGGTATAAGGAGCCATACCGGTTTATATACAGCAACAATTAAATATTTCACATATTTATGTCTTGTCAAAGTTGTGGAATGCGAAGACAAAGACAAATCCCATTTATAACACTAGATTGCGACGAGAGAAAAGACTTTTTTGCCTCAATGCAAAGGTCTATAATAAGAAACAAATCTTTCTTCTGGAAAACGTGCAGTGTAGAGAATCAGGTTCAGCTCAGTGTACTGCAGGACCGTTTCTTTTTATAGATTGTGACCATGGGCACATCGATTTAAACGAATTACCAATCCAGGTTAAATACAATGACAGGAATTATGTCCTATGGGCAGTCATCCATTTTGAGCAACCGTCGGCTAGTACAGTTAGTGCTATTGGGCACTACGTCACTTATGGAAAGAGGCTTGATGGACTGTGGCAACTCTTTGACGACTGCTCAAGAGAATTTACGACTGTATCGTCGAATTACCGTATAAATCCTCATCTCATTTTATATTCTTTTTGATATTTTTTATATTTACATTTTAGTAACGTTTATTTCTTATAACCAGAAGGAAATAGTTATTTACATGTTGAGTGCGGGAACAGTGGTTTTGCAGATGAGCGCGACGGTTTAACGGCGCGAGTGCGCTTTGCGCACGAGCGACGGATGTCGCGCGAATACTTCAAAAACTGTTCACGCACGTAACATGTATGCTATTTTTTGCACGGATTATACACATTACATTCTTTTTATTTCACATTATTTTTGCGATATTCAAATTCTCTAAAAAATAAAGCCGCCGAAGTATTGCCGATAAAGCAGAAACCTAGAAGTTTGAATTGTCAACTTACTTGGTTTTACAATTATTTGTAATTTGGAAAACGTTTTTGTGCATTTCCGACTAAAAATGTATTCTGATGATGAAAACCTATATAATTGCACACCTCCAGAAGTTCGTGAAGATGCAGAAGCAGCAGTTGGCAGTTTATTACCTGTTAAATCGGCAGCAAGGTATGAAAAAGCTTACGATGCGTTCCTGGAATGGTGTAAAACTAAAAAGATAAAAAATTACACAGAAAATTGTTTATTGGCTTACTTTAAAGACATTAGTGAGCATAAAAAGTCAATATGGTCAATATACAGTATGGTCAAATCTTGCCTGAGTATAAAACATAATCTAGATATTTCAAAGTATCCAAAGTTAATAGCTTTTTTAAAAGGACAACAGAACACCATAATCCTAAGAAATCAAGAATACTTGATGAACAACAAATTTTAAAATTTATAAGCGATGCGCCAGATACAACATGTTTATTAATGAAGGTAATTCTTATTTGAAATCTAGTACACTTTATAATTCCATTCTATAGGTCGTATTAATTATTGGCATTTCTGGAGCTTGTCGTAGAGAAGAATTGTGCAAAATGTTAACACACCACCTCATTCCTAAAGATGAAATAATAATAATTTCCGTACCTGAAACAAAAACAGGGGTAAAAAGGGAATTTGTAATAGTAAAGGCAGAATGGGTCAAAATTATTAAGAATTTCTTACAAATCAGGTTGTTAGTAAAAACTAATACTGAAAGATTGTTTTTAACATTTCGTGGTGGAATATGTATAAACTCACCCGTAGGTTTAAATACTATCGGTAAAATACCATCCGAAATTGCCAAATATCTGAACCTGCCAAACCCTCACGAGTTTACGGGTCACTGTTTTCGTAGAAGTAGTGCGACGTTATTAGCAAACAAAGGAGCTGATTTTTTGGCTGTTAAACGGCATGGCGGATGGAGATCGTCAGTGGTTGCGGAAGGTTATGTTGAAGAATCGATGAGAAATAAGATACAAGTAGCACAAACTTTATCTTCCGAGCCAGGCACATCCAGTTCTTATCAAGTTTCGAATGAACTTAGTAATGAAAATAGCGTTGGTGTTTCGGGTGTTAACATTTCAACCGGCAGTAATTGTACGATTACTGTAAATGTTTACAATAATAATTAGATTTATAGCAACACTTACCTGTAATTTTGTTTAATAAAACGTTTGTTGTATTTTGCTTTCGGTTTTCACTTTTCATTGCGTTTTTCTTTAATAATTTCGAGATTATAATTTATTGTAAGGTTACTGGTTAGACACGTGAATTCGTGAATGGTAATATAAGACGTTAGACGACTGTACAAAACGTCTAATAGATGGCGCCGCGTTGATTTAGAGCTGATATTTTCATGAATTTGAGACCAATGTGTGCCCTTTTAATATAGAAATCACCGTAAAGTGCATTTATATTTAATTTTTGATTTTTCTGCCACATCACTTTTTAATTTATGACCCGTATTAAGGCAGACCATTTCAGTTCATTTTGACGTACGAGTGCGCGAAAGTGGTTAGGCACCTGTAAAATTGACGTTCCCGTGTGTCGTTGTTGATCGGGAAAACTCGATTTAGGATGAAGGAGTGCAAAAATATATTTTTCGTTGTTCGTGTCTCTGTTTTCATGAAGAGTCCCACTCAATATGTTCCATGTTCTTCGCCATATTAAAATAATATCAGTAACAAGACAAGCTGTGGTCAGCTTCGGGTCATAGAATTTGAGGTCTTACATGTTTTCAACCCTCGACGTGACTACGTTCTGGTGTAAAGTACAGGGTTATTACAAAAGAAATAGACATTTTCAATAGCCTCTAAAAAATCAGACTGGTGTATTTGAATATAGTAAGTGATATAGGTTTATAGGGAATTTCTTAAATTTTATGTTGGTACAACTGTTAGGTTGGTACTGCTGTTACAACAACTAAGAACGACCAATCTAGCAAAATGGCCGCTACTAAAGTGGAGAAAGCTTATTGTGTTCTTGAATTAGCCAAAATAAACTCTGTTACTGTTAGCAGCGTCATTTCAGAACAAAATACGGTAAAACACCACCAACAAGGCAATCAATCTATGACTGGTATAAACGTTTCGAAAATAGTGGATGTCTGTGTAAAAGAAAGAGTACTGGAAGATCTCCTGTTACAGAAGAACAAATCGATAGTGTTCGTGATGTTTATTTACGAAGTCCAAGAAAATCGACTACATCAGCAAGTTTAGAATTGCAAATTCCTCAACCTACTGTGTGGAAAATTCTGCGGAAACGTTTGAAAATGAAACCGTATAAATTGCAGTTAGTACAAAAATTTTGGGGCTGGAAATCTCCCGAACCGTCGGTGTGGCCGGGTTCTGATGTGAAGCACAATGAAGCACTAACGAGGCACTAAGGGCTTTGCACGGTGACGTCATTTGTGCTTCATATCGGTGGCTAACTTCCTGGATCCATTTACGCCAGTGATTTTCTCATTAAACTTGAGCTCCAGACACGTAGGTCCACTTTTTTCAATGTCTTAAAATAAAGGGTGTTTCCATAAGAAAGTATCAAATTTGGAACCCAGTACATAAAGAAAAATATAAAACGACATCAAATTCTTCATAGTTACAATTAAGCGAATGTAACAAACGGGTGACAATTTTTAATATGGAATTAAATTTGGAATTTAAGGATTGTTAGCCATTCGAATGTATTGGCTCTGTGTTACACGTCGACCACCGATTTTGTATTCTTCCTTCATGCATATATTCTATTCTTCGTACATACAGGGTGAGTTTTTTTTTCATTATTTGTATGGGGATCTCGGAAACCATAAGAGTTACACATTTGCTTAAATGGGGAAAGATTTGCTTCTTTGGAAGACTAATCCAGATACGCTTTTGTTGATTTAAGAAAATGCACGGCTTACTAGATATTTGTAAAAAAGTAAAATTCTCCAAAATCGTTTCAGCCCTTTAATTCGTTTATTTCTAAAGATAGATGAAAATTGTTCAAATACAATTTGTAGATAATTTTGCGCCGAATAACGCCACCGTACTAGTTTTTTAATTTTGCCTAGCATTTTGAGGTTATGAAGCAAAGTTGAATTTTTTTAAATGGAAACCATGGTTGGCTATGACGTATTTTAATAGTGCATTTTTTTCTGATTGTAATGATGTAAGGGTTGTATCACTTATTTTGATAAATAAAGGCACAATACACGTTTTCCTATTATTAGGTTTACAAAAAATCACATCCTGCCATGGAAAACAAAAGAAATTTACAGTAAGTGTTCGAAATGTACACAATTATTATCGACACACCTTTAGACTTTTTTGTATTTGGAGGAATAAAAGATGCAGGAGCTGCAGGAAGTTGTTATTAATGCGTTTAGCAGATTAGATGTAAATGGGCGTAAAATTGGGAAAGCTGTTACTTAACTTCGTGTTGAAAAGGTGTCACAATGTGTGTCAATAATAACTTCTTTTGTTTTGCATGGCAGGATATGATTTTTTGTAAACCTAATAATAGGAAAACGTGTATTGTGTCTTTATTTATCAAAATAAGTGATACAACCCTTACATCATTACAATCAGAAAAAAATGCACTATTAAAATACGTCATAGCCAACTATTGTTTCCATTTAAAAAAATTCAACTTTGCTTCATAACCTCAAAATGCTAGGCAAAATTAAAAAACTAGTACGGTGGCGTTATTCGGCACAAAATTATCAACAAATTGTATTTGAACAATTTTTATCTATCTTTATAAATAAACGAATAAAAGGGCTGAAACGATTTTGGAGAATTTTACTTTTTTACAAATATCTAGTAAGCCATGCATTTTCTTAAATCAACAAAAGCGTATCTGGATTAGTCTTCCAAAGAAGCAAATCTTTCCCCATTTAAGCAAATGTGTAACTCTTATGGTTTCCGAGATCCCCATACAAATAATGAAAAAAAACTCACCCTGTATATTCTACCTTCATACCTATAGAGACGTGTTTATAGCATGCGTGCTAGACGAAGAGTGTTTATTCAGATCTCCTACATTCATACTCATACATCAATACATGGTTGCCTAGTCTCTCTACATCTTTCCCTAATACAAAAATCATCCACACAGAACCTTTTTTCAAAAAAAGAATCCTACTTGAATCCATATCCATAAAAAAAACAACAATTCAATAAATTTTAAAACGGATACGGAAAATCTAAATTCCCAATATCAATACTTACTTTCGTAACTTATCAAACTTTATTCCTCCTTAAAACCAACTAACCTCATTCTAGTATCACACACGCTGACACATGATACACGTTTTAATTTTTATAATGAAGTGTAAATTTTATCTTTCTACTAATCATGGTAAGCTTGCATATGTGAAATTGATCCTCTCCCTGCCCTAACTGGATTATAGATGTACCAATTAACAACTAATAAGTCTCTAATATGTGTATTTCTGTTTCATTGCAGACTTGAAAAAGCCACAAAATGGTGGCGAAACGTTGTTATAACTTCACCGATAATATTTTAATTTGTATAATTTATGTCACTCACTCATCCCTAATACAAAGGATGTAATGATGGTTTTAAATAAATAAATTGGCAAGAATTAACCCAACTTATCATTAAAATTTAACTGCCGTTAATGTAACGAAACTTATTTTAATATTTGCACGTGGTTCTAGGTTATATTCGACTGCGCCATGTGATAACAATATAGACGTGTTTATAGCATGGGTGGTAGACGAAGAGTGTTTATTCAGATCTCCTACATTCATACTCATACATGAATACATGGTTGCCTAGTCTCTCTACAACCTGGATGCCAACCACTTTTACCCTCGGGAAAGAATAGTGGGTAGATTTACGAAATTTATTCGTGAGCTTGACGGCCGTGTTTCTTGTTATACACAATTATATCACTTTTTTCAGGAACTTTGCCATGTGGGCTGACAAAAACAGCAGCGATTTCGTTTGACTGGTGCGGGATTGTATCGGCGTTGATCGAGTGATTTGTCCACATCAAAAATCATGGATATAGTGAATATCTGCTGGCCGACAACTTTAGCTCTCTGGTCGTCGACTTGCTCATCGATCACCTCTCGCATCATCTTATAGCTTTGCGCGCAGTACATTGTGGATCTGGATCTGAATGCGTTGTAAACGTGCGCTAGAACGGCCATCTATGCACGAAGCTGCTAAAAGGCAAATAATACCACAGTTGAAGTTGTCAGCCTGAAATTCCACTCGAAGCGTTCTTAATCTTCCTTTGATTAATTGGAATACCCATCTGTTGTGCGATAAGCCCTGATTGTACGTACTGAGAATGACCCAGTCCCTGAGGGTCGTAGACCACAAATTCATCTCCTCCTCGCTGCCAAACGGCAACATCCAGTGTTTAGGCGACTGTAAGATTATCATACTCAACACTATATCGTAATCGAAACGGTTGAAGTACGTGCCATTCCGCACGTTGGGAACGGCTTGCAGTTGGGGAGGGTCGAGATGATGCTTGTAATAACTCCAAGAAGCTGCGTCTACATAGTACACCTTCGCAAACCGGCTCGAAGAGGCGATGTGTTTGATGTAGAGGAACAACGTTTGGTTGTCGAGAAACGCGTTTTCGCCCATCTCATTTGGGTCACATCGATTGAGCGACTCTCTCAATAGGGGAATCTCAACATGGAAAAGAAGATGGATATGGCTAAGATCACTAGACTGACGTTCGGAGACGCCTAAAACTGTATTTCGTTTATTATTCATCATTATTATTATAACCTTCTTTTATGCGAGAAGTTAGAACTGTAATTTCCAATTATAATAAATAATAAAATAGATGCGGGCTGCAAGTGCGGTACGGACCACGATAACTTTTGGTTAAGTTTCCAAAACATAGGTTAACTCGTTTAAAATGAATTAATTTTTAGGTTAACTCGTTTAAAATGGATTAATTTTTGTAAATTAAAATTACGAATTATGAAGAAGTACCCGTTACTTATAAAATTTGTTCATTACTGTTTGATGAAGTATAGACAACGCGTGGGGGTGGCTGTATACCATCTGTTCGTTGTTTACTGAATTATAACCGTTTTGAAAGTTACTTTTACTTGCAGATTTTGCGAGTACAAACTTATACGTTTCAAGAGATCATGCCGGAACAACATACGAAGAAAAAAAGGACTTTATTTAATATCACTTCCAAAAGTCCTAATATTAATTTAAGTTCAATAAAGTATTTCAACCAGTGCAACATCTAAACATAAATCCTAAAATTTCCGGGTAAATTGTTTGCATTTCGAATCGATCGATTTCGCACGGACTTTATTATGTAGGGGATTAAAATTAATGCAAATCCTAAATACCCCAACCTCAAAAGAATAATAAAGGCAATTTTGAGGTTATTTCATGGAAATGCTGATGTAGAGACAGGATTTTCAGCTTCATCAAAGGTACTAACTCAAGACAGAAATTCTTTCCAAGAAAAATCTTTAAATTCTCTGCCTCTTGTTGCTGACGCCATAAAATATTTTACACCATGGTAAAGTTGAACATGTTGAAATAACACAAGAACTTTATTCGTTTGCAAAACATGCAATGCTTCTTACGAAAGCTTTTTGGAAGAATTGAATATAGAAAAAAAGAAAAACTGGCAGAGGAAACAAAGATGAAAGAGAAAGGAGTGCAATTGGTGAGTTGAAAAATAAATTTACGATTCTTCAAAAATCGGAGAAAAAAAATCGCCGACCGCCGTGGAAAGAGCTCGGGAAACGAAAAGGTAAGTCGTTAAAGTACACGACTCGTAGGGCCGTATTAGCATACAAGGTATACACCGCCCCAATCAACACCTACGGTACGATTAATATGAACTTCGTTTGAAACTCGGAAGGAATTTCCCATGGAGGTTTATCGTATCAGATATCGCAAAGCCCATCCTCGGAGCAGATTTCCTAATCCACTATAAACTCTTCGTCGACGTCAAAAACCAAAAGTTGGTGGATTCACGAACAACACTAACTTACCCAAGGAGGCGAGCAGCTAGCGACATATGCGCCGTACAAACGACGTCCAGCAAGGGGAAGTATCACGAGATACTAAAAAAAAAACTACCCAACGATAATAAAACCAGCGAGAACCTTGGGAAAACCACGACACGGGACAGAACACTTCATTGAGACGAGGGATCGTGTTGACTTTTCTTTTGATTTTTTCTTAGAAAATGGTGCGAACGTATAAGAAAAAGAGATCTAGGCCAGAGATTATAGAGGAAGAAATGACCGCTGCAATACGTCAATCATTCACACCCGATCAGGCTTACTGCTGCAACGGTTTGGCGTATGCTCATTAGACAGAAGACACGAAATTGATATCAACTGTTGCACACTTACACAGTTACTTGCCGCACTCGATTTATAATAATTATAATTGAATTATATTTATGTTATTCTTACATTGTTACTACTTATATTGTTACATTAATTTAATTAGTATTTTATTACTTTTGTTATCTATAGCTGTTTTTATTTCTTTTTTCTCTTACATTTTTGCTTATTTTGTAAACACCGAATATCTCTTCTTCTTCAGTTTCCACTAATTGGACTGACAGTCTGTAGGACAATAAACTATTATTATTGATTCGTGCTGTAAAAGAACAAAAAATTTAGAGTAGTCGAAGCAAGTTATGGTCTAGTTGACACAGCATTGTTCTACAGACTTAAAAAAGGCGATGTGAGAGAAGAAGGTGGACGAGATTACAGTTCAAAATATATGGCTAAACAGGTGTTTACTACGAACAAGAAAGCTTATTGGAGTAATATAATATATTACAATCAAGTGCTCTACACATAGCTATGGTTTGACTGAAGGTAAGTTTTCACAATAGCGGATTGCGGACGGCGGAATTAAATGATCTCAACTCCCAGCATAGTTTTCATAAACGCGGTGCGTATTTAGTGAATTCTAGTAACATTTTATTTTATACGATTATATCTTTTATATCGGCTGTTTCTGGTTTTGACAAACTTCAAACTTCTCAAACTTCCACATGTCAAAAATTTGTTTGGAATATTTGATTTATTGAAAATGAATACAAAAGTTCGTAAAATTTGTTTGCTTGTATTACTTTATGCACTTTCCAAAATAAAAAGAAAACGTTGGTGGCTTAGAAACATATTTTTAAATAGAAAAACTCAAAGATCATTTCATAATCTCATAGAAGAAATGCGATTAAATGACATCGAAAAATATGTTAATTATTAACTCATTTACTATTACATACACCTCTTTAGATACGCGAGAACCATATAAAATTTATTTATCCTCAAAACGATCTCTGTACGATCCCTATTACAACATGAAATAACCCAATTTTTCAAATGTCGAAAGTAGCAATAAACCGTCAAATCATTAAAAACCGCTAAAAAGTTAAAAAATATCTAATACGAAATGAGACACCCCAAGATGTTACAATATCCGCAAAAGTTTCGTGCCATTCTCGTTTTGAATATTTTCAACCAATCATATTAAATCCGCAGAAAAAATATCCGCCGTCCGCTGTTGTGAAAACTTACCTTTACATAGACATTAGAAAAGTAGCTTATAGTTATACTAAGCTAGTCAAACATATGCATCCAGCAAATTGGGATGTATCAAAAATGGCTGGCATAGACTGGTTGAAATCTTTTATGCGACGCCATCATAAAACTGACGCTTAGAAACCCTGGAAACACAAGTTTGGTGCGTTCAACAAGTTTTAATAAATCAAACGTGACCGAAATTTTTGGACAATTATGAACGAGCCCTTAGGTATTACCCATTACGGTGCAAAAAATTTTGAACCTAAACGAGACTGGCATAAAGTACCGAGATATAATCCGGAAGGGCAGCCCTAAAAATACCGTTATTGTTAACATGAAAAACCACTTTAAGAACATAGAGCCGTTGTCAGAAAAACTGCATCTAATCAATAGAAAGAAAAATGTCTTGAATGAGAAGTTACAGTTCAGAGATTCGTAAAAATGGATTAGGGCGGAAGAATCCGGGAGTTATTTATACAAAACCAACTATAACGAATTTTTCCCTTTTTTGAAAGTAGACCCTTAACCCTAGTCTGGTACACCATCACGAAATCACGATATCGGTACACCAGGGTCACAAATACCCTGTAACTAAATATAGTTAAAAAATGTATCTAATGTTTTATTTTATTATAAAATAATATTAATAGGTAATATATAATAAAAACTAAATGTTATTGAAAAAAAAAAGTTTTAGTCCTGATTCATTATTCCAAGGTTTCACAATTGCTGCACTGTTTGGATCGATGTTCCGCACAAATATACTTTTGACATTTCTGACACCTTATATTGGTTTTTCTGTCTTTAGAGTACGGGCACAATTCACATCTCTTCCTTTTGCTGCCTCCTGGAGAATGGGTAATAGCTTCAGCTAAAGGTCCATCTTCCCCGATGACATCCGAAATTCTCTTTTTTATAAAATCTTGAATGCCAGGAATAGTTCGACGATGTTCCATATATGGTTTTGCCAACAAAAACCCGAGGTCTCTTAGAAAAGAAGCTCTGTTTTTAGACTTTTCAATATTTAATTCAGAATTGGCTATAAAATGTAAAATTCTACAATTTATGCCAGCTTGATCAAGCATTCCATAAAATGTACGCAATGGCCAGCGATTAGTTTTCCTTGATGTTGTGTATGAATGGCATAATTGATCGAAACTGTCTGTTCCACCTTTCGTTTTATTATATGTAACTATCATGTTGGGTTTCCCTGTAGCTTCATCAATACTGTCATCATAGTGCATGGTGGAGAGAAGTAATACTTTTTTATTGGCTTTTGGCGAATAGGAGAGCAATGTTTTGTTGGAATCATAAAGAAATAATGATGATCCAGCTGGTGCTTTCGTAAGGCATTCTCTGGGGATTTCTCTTTTATTTTTTCTCAAAGTCCCCAAAATAGTTAATTTATGTTGAACCAACATTTTCTCTGCAATTGGTATAGATGTAAACCAGTTATCCATGGTTATGTTCCGATAACTCCCGTAAATTGGTTCAGAAAGTTTTCTGACGTAATAATCTGGAACTGATTCTTTATTACCTTTATCAGTTACAGCTCCCACATATGGTATAGCATTTACCATGTAAAATGTAGTGGCATCATTTAACATGAGAATTTTTATTCCGTATTTGTCTGGCTTTGCCGGCATATACATTTTGAATGGACATCTGGAACGAGTTCCCAACAGCTGCTCATCAATAGTACAATACTCTCCGGGTGTGTAATAAAGTTTACAGTTTTCTATAAACATGTTCCAAATTTCTCTAATTGGAGCAAATTTATCACTTTCTCTTCTTTGGGTCCTAGTATTTTTATCATCGAATCTCAAGCAAGATGTCAAAAATTGAAATCTTTTTAGAGACATTGTAGCCCGACATACATTTATTCCATATTCATTCGACCATGACGTCTCTAAATTCTGGTTAGAAACTCTAAGACTTCCCAGAATATAGTATAACCCAAAGAGAGCATTCAATTCTAATAAAGTGGCATGTCCAAGAAAGCTAGCCGATTTGTATTTAGAAGCTTGGCGATCTATTTGCTCATTTGTATGAAGCAAAACTTTGCTAACTATTTTATCACTAAATAGTAATTCCCATGCTTCCAAATAAGTTTTTACATTTTTTGCTGCTCCTTTTACTTTTCGAGATTCAGAAACATAATTTCTAGCTAAAGGACGTCCTCTCTTAGTTGGAACCTGAGTGCTTCATTCGTAGTTATTTTTGCCAAAAAGCGTTTGCTTACCCTGATCCTCTTCAGACAAATCTTGCTCTTCAGATAAAACTTCAACCGATACTTCACTTGCACTATCACTTGCCTCAGACACATGATCAGAATATTCGTCTGAATCGATTGAATCGAAACAAATGGGACTTTCATCTTTTTCGGTTAGAATATCCTCCATCGCGGTGACTAATTCTGCTTCCGACAAATATTTTCTAGCCATAATTGACTTGTCAAGTATGAAATAACTAAACAAAAATGTAATTTTTAGTCACAAAGTTAGTACACCGGGGTCATAATGACCCTAATTATATTAAAAAAATTAATACATACCTTATCTAAGCAAACTCACATATGTTCGTTCTAAATACTGCCTTCTCGTACACTAAAGCGAATTTACAGGTTGTGACAAATTTCCAGAACGTAAGATGCGCAGACAATCGACGCTTTAAAACGACGCAGGGTCAAATTGACCCTGGTGTACCAGTCTAGGGTTAACCCTCCTATTGTGTTCGGGTCAATATGATCTAATCGCGTTCTTTTAATGTGCATAATTCGTTAATTTATTTAAATATTTCGTTGCCACTCCATGACTTTTATTTTAATACTCTAATAACAGTGTACCTAGATTGATATTAGAAAATAATAATTAAGGTAAGTGAGCCAAATATTGCCATGTGATAACATTTTATTATTTATTATAGTTAATTTCAAGTTTATTTATCTGTAACATTACCACATATTATAACTATATAATGTCCACAATCTAAGCCTTTGAAAATATACAAAACGTGATAACTTCAAATTTTAAAAAATATTTTTTGAAATCTCAAATACTGACAATATTAGAACCTAGTGCTCCAAATACTGTCACAGTGTCACACTTGTTTTTATACACAATGTGGGCACATAAAAATATCTTTATCAGCTTTAGTGAGACCCACGCACTCTTCATGAACATATCATTTACATAAGGAACACAATCGCATATCAACTTGACGATTTTCGTTGCACACAAAACAGAACCAAGATTCAGAACTTTTTACTTTTGTGCTTACTTCATTTTCCTTGTGGTTTTTTGACTTTTGTACCTGTTTGCCAAGAAGTTTTGTATTTTCCTTTTTGGGCGCTTTTTTCGATGATCCCGAAAATAAGGCTTTTGTCACTTCTTGGGCTCTGCTGTTGAGTGTTTGAGGTTTGCGTTTTGTCGCGGATATCTTTATTTCCGGTGTAACTAAGAACCCCATATCCTTGAAAGGCCTATTTGCATTATCTTTATTAGGAGTAGAGTCTGCTATATTCGTATTCTTTTCGGCGCATGGTATCTTTGTACTGTTCGAAGGCTTTGGTGCAAAGTCGTCATCGCTATTTATATTGTCGGATGAAGAATCATGGACACTAAAATCCGACTCTAAAGACGACTCGGTGTCAGAAGATGGTTTTTTTGTTGTATTGATTTTTTTCTTAGGTATACTTTTCAATGAATTCATTCCACTAGTACTTGGCACTTGACTGCATTGCGGATCCTTGATCTTGTTAGTTATAGAAATTGGAGAACTGACATGAGCGTCCTTGTTTTCTGTGTGCTGCATGGTCTTTTCTTCCACATGGGTTACAAGGCTTGGCGCAAAAGCGGATTCAGGTATGACTTCCGAGTCAAACGGGAAAATACCTGTGGCTCTGAATCCAGATAGTATGTTTGAAGGCGTCATTGATTTAAACCACACTTTAGTAAATATTTCACCAAATCTCATTTTGGTTATGGGTTTTCCAGGTTGGGTTACCAACAAATTCAAAACTTCTTGGTCCCAAAACGATTCATAGCTTCTAAACACCGCCTTGTCCATCGGCTGCAGCTCGTGAGTAGTGTCTCGGTAGACAAAACAAGGTAATCTCATGCTTTTCTGCAGCTTCAGCAATATTGATGTCCAAGTGCGATTTTGCTCCATCGAATATTAAGAGGGCAGGTCCCTTATTCCTGTACTTTTCAAAGTGGTCGAGCCAATGGATAAAGGATTCAGATGTCATGCTTCCTTTCAGTGTCACCATTGCAGATTATCCTGGAGGTAAATGATCGCTCCATTCAGATTTAAACCTCTTCCCTTTAAAGAGAATAAATGGTGGTATTGCCTGCCCCAGAGCATTCCCACAGGCTACAATACTAACGTTTTCCCCGTGCTCTGGAGCAGTCAAGTGCACACGCTTAGCACCTTTTTTTGCTAAAACAGTCTGCTGTTTGTGAATCGTTAGACGACAACCTTTTTCGTCCATATTATACACATTGCCAGGTTTATCGAACAATTCTAATTTTGTTAACACTTCTTTTAATTTTATGAAATAATCATTTACAACCACGCGGTTCATTTTTTGGGCTCGGGCTGGATTCATCTGTTGAGCTTTGCGCCTGGCTACATCGGGATGTCTTGCAAAAAACAATTTAAGCCACTTCCGTCCTGCCATTTCAGATGATTTCGAAAAAGGTGTAGGAAGGTTCAGTGCACTCGCATACAAATAAACGCTTTTCTTAACCATTTTGCTTGTTAACGGCATACCTATCTCTGCCAATTTGTGAATCCTTGTTACTAGATCTCTTTCTTGTTCGGGATTCAAAACAGTTTTTCTTCCAAGGCGTTTACGCGAATTTCGAGTTCTATAATGTAGGCCAAGTGTCGTTCGGGGAATTTGATATTGTTTCGAAGCTTGGCTGATGCTCATT
The DNA here is from genome assembly GCA_036250285.1 of Pyrocoelia pectoralis. NCBI lineage: Eukaryota > Metazoa > Arthropoda > Insecta > Coleoptera > Lampyridae > Pyrocoelia > Pyrocoelia pectoralis. Next base: position 54,864,052 of record CM070075.1, read on the forward strand.
CCAGCTATTACAGCTTCTAACGCTTTTTGAAGATTCTCCACTGACCATTCAGCTCTCTTCTTTTTTGGCATTCTGTAGAAAATGAATCTTTTATTAATGGGAAATTATGTTGCAGTCTAAATTGTAGCATGTCCCTATTATTGCCATGGCAACATTTGGAACTTGTTTACATGACAATATTAGGATCATAGCTACCTAAACGAAAATTCCGATTAATGGCGTTGTTGTTTTCATGTTGAATAAAACACAATATGGATTAAGAAGGTATAGGTTTGTATCTACCTTAAAACGTTTTCGACTTGAAATATAATTGCTTGGAAACACAGATAAACTTCACTTCACTTATGTACGTTGTTATACTGATATTGCACAAAATGATAAGTACTCTGCTGCGAACTTCGTTACCGACTGAATCGACTTATATCATTTTACAGCGTTCGCTTTGTAGTAACAGCCATACTGACAGCGTCATCTACGACATATATTACAAACTCGCGAGAGGTGGCATTAATAATAGACTGAGAGCTAGTGAACCCTCCGACTAACGGTTGTCCTGTAAGGCTAGAAATTGTTTTAGAGATGATTCATATCACGGTAGGTACAGTAGCCACGATCTGGCAGGCCTCAGCCCTGCACGTCATTAGTCCCTCAATTTTTGAAAGTGTAAAAAAAAAGTAAAAAAAAAACTTTCTCCTGTAAGCTTGAAATTTTACTATGATTTACTTCATTAAGTATAAAGTAAAAAAACAAATTGACAGACCATTTTGGTGAGCACAAGTGCCTGCCAGGTGAGTCGAAAGGTGTGCAGTATATGATTGAATATAAACTTTGTTCTGTAAAGTTGAAATTCATATATATTGTTAAGGAAGGGATGTAGAAATAGGGGGTACAATGACAGGCGGTTCTGGCCAGCAGAAGACCGTGACAGGCCAGATGAAAGATGCTATGGAAGCGCAAGCGAGAAGCGTAATAAAATCATTAGAAAAATATTGTTTATTAACTTAATGCAATAAATAAGTTTAAAAATTAATTGTTTTCATCGTAATCAGATACGTCAGTAATTAGTTCTTCATCATCATCTGACTCTTCATTATCAATGTCATCCTCTGAAAACAAAAAAGTGTGATACTGGTGGTAATAATAATTTATCATTACGTATTGGATCTTGTGCTCAATTACATAAGGTGTCATATTCTTATTGAGTGGAAAATCATATGTTACCTGAAATGTGTTCCTCAGCTTCCCTGGACGTTGTCTCGGCAGCATCCGTAGGCTGTTGCACGAGAATGTCGTATATAGAAGAAGGGACTGTATCCCCCTCAAACCAGTTAAAAACATAATTCTCGTCGATCAAATTCCAACCATTACCTTCAGGTGTAAGAACCGTTGGCTCTTTTAAATGACTATTTCGCCAGATATGTGTAATACCTATATACAGTTCTTAATAATTGTTCTCTTCTCTTCTTGTTTCTCTAGTACTTCATCAGTTCCTAATGCTGCAAATGCCTTTTGGTAGAGAATATTCTTTTCCAATAGTTTGTATGGTTTTTTTCCCTCTTCTTAGAATAGATGGGTTAAAATCACAACCAGTTAACGCATGAAAGCCCGGTAAGCTTTGACATAGGAGAGGTCCTAATGTGATCTGTAATTCTGAAATATTTATCCATTTCTTTGAATGCATAGTGCCATATTCCATGTATATCTTCAAGTTATTATTACTAAGGTGATCCATGTTTCCCAGCATCACTATTAAAATGTCTGTGTCAGACGTTTTTATTAACACATCGGATACATCATTGTCCATTTGGCATTATATGAAAAATAATTTTTGTATCTGCTTCTTCATGATTTTGACACGATAAATTATCGTATGCGTAGGAGGTCACAGAGTTGTTATGAGCACTATAAGTATAACATTCTTTGTAATTTAAATTTACTATGGTATTCCCGATAAATTCAGCCATTTCATTTGTGCTCCAATGTGTAATTAAAAAATTGACAAAAGTTTGTTTGAATTCTATATTACGCAATTCCTTTATAAAATCAACTGGTCTGCCTTGTTCTGGCCCTGTAATGAAGTATTCTCTATTTCGTACTTCATGCCGCTGGTCTCGTTCGTACTCCTTAATAGACGGCGAAAAGTACTGGCCGAAAACAATATCAACTCGTCGAGCATGTGTGGCTGTTAGTATCGACATAATTTTTTTAGAAATATTACCAAATGTTTTTGGAATGTCTTTCATGGTATGCAGTAAAAAGAACCCATCAAAAATAACAGCATCGAATCGTCTTGGTACTTCGTCGTTGGTGCTATTTGAAGTTAAAACGCCAACCATTGCTGATTTTGGCGTTTTATGCAACGTACCATCTGCATGACACAATGACATTGGCACACTCGTAATAGGGTACGATAATGTTTTTTCCACGTCGATGTTATCTTCCATTGCCAGAGATAATAGGCGGCCGAATAAATCACGTTGGACACGAATTTCATGAACTTTATGTCCCACTTTGATTTGTCTTGTCTTTTTTTCAGAGGCAAAATTCATTATTTTCACCTGTGAAATTTTTATACTATACGACCCTTGATACCTACCGTTAGATAAACTATCTCACTTGCGCCACCTACTTCACGTTAAGCCTCTCGCTTGCGCTTCCATAGCATCTTTCATCTCGCCTGTCACGGTCTTCTGCTGGTCAGAACCGCCTGTCATTGTACCCCCTATTTCTACATCCCTTCCTTAACAATATATATGAATTTCAACTTTACAGAACAAAGTTTATATTCAATCATATACTGCACACCTTTCGACTCACCTGGCAGGCACTTGTGCTCACCAAAATGGTCTGTCAATTTGTTTTTTTACTTTATACTTAATAAAGTAAATCATAGTAAAATTTCAAGCTTACAGGAGAAAGTTTTTTTTTTACTTTTTTTTTACACTTTCAAAAATTAAGGGACTAATGACGTGCAGGGCTGAGGCCTGCCAGATCGTGGTTACTGTACCTACCGTGATATGAATCATCTCTAAAACAATTTCTAGGCTTACAGGACAACCGTTAGTCGGAGGGTTCACTAGCTCTCGGACTATAAGAGCATGGCAATAATTGGCTCACCTACCTTAGTTTTTTTTTAGTGCATTTGTTACAACCATTGTGTTTGGGTCTATATGACCCGGTGATTTGTGTGGTTCAAATTAGAGGAATGAGAATCAGATTATTATCATAGACGAATGTATTTTATTAGTTTTGTTTTATTTAGAAATATCTTGCATAATATTGCATATTATTGCGCATGTCGCATGCGCTACTTGCGTACGGTAAACAAGTTAATAACTGTTGAGACTTGTCTGTGGCTTCGCGATAAAGGCAGTGAACTAGAAGCATATTTTGGCCTACTGCTTCTAGCAGGAGTGTATAAATCGCATGGAGAGGCAACAGCCAGTCTGTGCGATGGAAATGTAGGTCGTCCAATATTTCAAGCAACGATGTCCCTACAACGATTTCATGTAATTGCACGAATAATTCGCTTTGCCGATAAAAAACGCGACCACAACGACGCCAAACTGATAAATTAGCTGCCATACGGGACTTGTGGGATGAATGGGTTGTGCAATTCTACCTAAGCTCTATAATGTTCACGAAAATGTAACAGTAGATGAGCAACTAGTACCTTTTAGAGGCCGTTGTCCTTTTAGGCAGTACATAGCGAATAAACCTGCCAAATACGGAGTCAAAATTTGGACTTTATGTGATTCTGTAACTGCTTATGCATATAACATGCAAGTTTACCTCAGGAAAAAAGAAGGAGAACCTCCAGAGAGAGGTCAAAGTAAAAGAGTTGTGCTAGATCTTACTTATGGTCTAAATGGTCACAACGTAACGTGTGATAATTTTTTTACCTCATACGATCTGGGGCAGATGTTAATTGTAAACGTTGTGTGATATAATGATTACGTTATGCGTTAATTTTTGTATAGTAATTAACAATTACACAAACAAAATTTCACCTTATTCAAAAATCATTGCTTTAGTTTATTTACTAGTAACGTCACTGACTCGCTGTAAATAAACACAATCTCAAATCATATTTAATATTTACGAAAATCTTCCTTTTTTACTAATTATAGATGTGTAATTACCTATTAATTAGGTACTAGTTTTAGTATCTGTATGTATGTAAATTTTCTCTTATTAAGCATATTTATGTTCGATATTTTTTGATTATCCTTGATAAAAAGACAATTTGTGGGGCTTGTCAAATGAGGTGTTTCTTCAATTCTATTACAATTGAAGGAGTATTGTAGCGGCAACTTTGATTTTTAGGCCATTATCAGGGAATTCGGAAGATGTTGTAGAGTTTGAGAACAGCGTTTGCTTGCTCTAATGCGTAGGTACTACCTATTCAACATTTTATTCTTTTCTATTCAAAATTAAACGCTCAATTTTAAAAAATTGAGTTGTTCACTTATGTTGATATAAAGTTTGAAAAACGTTAATTCCTACTAACATTTTTGAAACATTAGGTATTTTCTTTTTGCATGTTGTAATTGCGACTTGAAGTCAGCCTTGTCAATAACACACCTTTCGTTTAATAAAAGTATTTTGACTCGGTTCTCAATAACCCTATTCTTTTTAAAAGTTTTATTTAAGTTTAATATTAACCTCAGGCAGAAATGTCTTATCACGCAAGGCACTCTCAATCACGTGATAATTGTGACTTAATCTAACCCTGTGGCGATGCAAAAAGAAAGTAGCTATTATCCGGACGCGTATTCTATAGTGCTACCGCATGGCGGTGAAATTCAGAAGTACTATTATAGTCGGGATAAAAATGTGAGTTGTTACCTAATATACGTGAAATGGAAAGGAAAACAAAAAGTAATAATTATTGTTGCGTTTCCCAGTGCTACAGTTATTGTGACGGAGTGGTTTTAATGCATATTTTTCCTATAAAAAATAATAACTTATTAAAATAGTGGAAAATGCGCCTAAAAATTGATAAATCAATTGCGCCTACTATGAAAGTGTGTATTAAGCATGTTTCAAACAGCGATTTTATATTAAAATTATTTTCTCTCGTGAAATTGTAAGAAATTTCCATAGAAACGACAAACAATTCTCAAAAAATTATCAGTTCTTGTAGTATTGGTCCCGATTATTATTATATTATGTACCTACAGGCTACAACCAACGTATTTAATTAGGAAGTTTTGGTTTTTACATGACCTTAATTTTTTAGTTTGCAAATATCTAACAACAATGGCATTCTCCTTGCTAATTTTACCACACATTAACGACATGCACAGTATAAAGAACATAAGCATTAAACTTTGCCACGTGTCAAGCCAATAATACGTGTATGTACTTGTTCTCCTGTTATAGGCCGTACTTCCAACGCCAACATATTTCAATACGTCAGATGAACTAATTACATTTGCCATTAGAAGAACACTAATAACAAACTCAAAAACGAACTCTGTAATACAAACTCCTTATGGGAACTAAGTAATTTGTGCTAACAGCGACGATTATGAAACAGCTAACAACAAAAATTACAACATCAAGTGCAGGTTTTATACCGACGATATGCGCCATTTGCAATGTTTTCAGTACCATCTATATTCCGTAACTTTCGTGAATTGAGAATAAGGAGTTTATTTCTCCTTATTCTGTGGTTTGCCGGTTGTCATTTTCTATGGTAACAATTTTAACCTCATATTAGGTTTTGTATTTACCTTCATACTTATTACTTATATTATATTTCCATTTTTATTTATCAATAATTATTATTATTTTGTGATTCGTAATCCATACATTACTACCTGTAATCTTTTAAGAAAAGAGTGAGTCAACAACAATGAATGCAGGTGTGTTGTACTTAACCTGACAGGTAATTTTTGTTAGGTACTATCTTTATTGTTTGTTCCATTAATGTTTTGTAGGAGTGAAACAATGACGTATCGGTTGTATGAGAAGTAGTTAAAGAGGGACATAGAACATGACATCCGGAATGGCAAGTACCTACCAAAGAATTCTTCGTTAACGATTGAAATGGGAAGCGAGACTTTTTAACATTTACTAAATCGTGTATAATTGCGTAGAGAAATTGAAGAAGAATTGAGAAGAGTGAGATGGTGTGGTCTCACTCGTCACATGTTATGTACGATATGTATCTTACAATAAGGGTACGTATGAAATATTAATGTAACATTAGAAATACTAATTTTTGTCTCAATTGTTGTGTCTTACAAGAAACATATTATTTAAGAGATGATACAAAACATATTATATCATTAAGTTTCTTCAATATATATTTGTTTCGAAAAAGTTACAGTGTAAAAATCGAAACTCCGTTTGAAGAATTTTGATAATTTAAAAATTTGGATGAGACATGTGAGAGCTTTGTGTTTATTTTGATGATGAAGACTAAACTAATATCACATTACTTACACTTTTACTTCATAAGTTTTATCCGAGGATGGAATTAGAAAGCAACAATTATTAAAATTGTGCCAAATATTTGCAAGTAGGGGCTGGCAACGATTTGTTCACAGAAAAGACGAAAGGGAAATTATAGAATTGATACCTAACTTGAAATTAATAACAGTTATGTTAGGTAAGACTAATCTTTTAAATACATTGATTGTTTAACCTTCAACGGTCTAAGTGGGGTACAGTTGCACCCCAGAGCAATACTTTCGTAAATATCTCATTGCATGTTTGTTTGTTCGAATTTGTACTTTTAATATGTGTCAAACACTTAATTTTGTGTCTAATAATCATTGTTTACCAAACCTTGACAATGTGGTAACTCAGTTTTTTAAAGTTGTATTGTGCATGCTTGATTTACATAGAAAATGTGGGAAATTTGTGTGCGGGGAGCAGTGATGTGCAAGAAGTGCGAAAAAGAAAAAAAATCACTGATTTTCTTTTTTTTTCTGTTTTTTTCTTCATTTCATATTTATTGTTCATATGTTTGCATTAGGGAGAAATAGATTAGTTATTATTTTTCATTTATTATTATTATTATTAAATTTTGTTTTACTTACATCCATGTAACAAACATCATAAATAAATGGCCTCGCATAAAACGAAAGTCCATAAACTCTTGCGTAAAACGTGTTTTAAATATGGGGTGCATTTGAACCCCACATAGACGGGAGCTTCAACAAAACACACAGTCCGTTGAAGGTTAATTAATACTTGATTACTTTTTAGGTGCACTACGGTATTCCTACCCAACCATTAAATATGTTACGAAGGAATTATGCATGATAGATAGTTGGATGTCGGCTTAACAGTCTTCATATCAAATAAAAAATGAAATAGAATTATGTAAATTTTGTAGCATTGGTATATGTTAGCTTTTTTTTTTGATGGTTTAATATTTGTTTGTCATTTTTTACTATTAGCATATATAGTATTTGAAACCATCTGGATTATTTTTTAAGTAATCGTTACAATTTTGTTTTGGATTGACGTAAATGAAACAATTAGTTAAGGTAATGTTTGAAGAATCATTTGATAAACAATTGGATTTGCATGTTGCTGCAGTAATAAATGTAATGTAAACTAATAATATCTGGAAAATTGATAAAGAATGCATTATGTATATGTAAAAATTTCGAGATTTGGTTAGATGCAATTATCAAACAATTTTTTTTCTCTTACGAGATAATTGTACATAGAGGAATTGTCGAAAGCATATTTTGCTGAGAATGTAAAATCAACTTTATTTATACCTACTGTAATAATTTCTATGAAAATTGTGCCATCTAACTTTTCTTCTACACAAATATACAAAGTCGTTAAAAATGTAAAAATAATGAAATTGTTTTTTATGTTGTATTCGTGGACAACTTGATAATGAATGGAAGCATTTGTGAAATGGGGTAAGGTTAAATCTTTTTTTAAACTGAAATGAATTAATGATTAGTCCTTTCTGCTGGTGGCATATCAATGAATGTCACATTTAATAAAACAATATTTCGATGTTGGTTTAGATATTATAAAATGTAAAATATGTAAATACTTCTTCACATTGTTAATATTGTAAGATTTATAAATACCTATACCTTTAAAAATATATATCACTTTGATTTTTGAATATTAGTGCACATCTGTAATTTGAATTATTTTGTGGAAACTATTTATGGCAAAAACAATATGTAATTGTAATTATAAAATGGAAATGGAAATAATTGACGCACTAATTTTTTATTTTTTAATTTTTATTTTAATTTTTGTTGTTATGATCTACATTTTGTAATTTGAATAATTTTATGCAAACTATTTGTGATGTAAAGAATTGTAATTATGCAATTATTAACTAATGCGGAAATAGAATTAATTGAAACATGATCGTGTGAATGCGTGTAAATTGTAATGCAGGCCTAATATATTTATGTAACAGTTGTAATACTTTATAATGTAGTAATGTTATAATATATCCATTTTATTAGGTAAATGTGCTCGTAGTGATTTATATGAAATAATTAACAGTTTGATTGAGCATCTTGCAATTTTAAAATTAATTAATTTTAATATATCTAAAAAGATGCTGAATGATCCTCATCCATAATTATTAGTGTGTTGGCCTAGCATTTATGAATGTCAACCGATGGTAAATGCAATCCTTTATGACTATATTTGTATAGGTACTTTACCCATTTCACAGATAAGTGTATTGACAAAGTATAGTATATCGAGCATACTGTATCGGTGAATGTGGGAGCACCCAACAATTATAGATGAAAGTAGGTACTTGTTTGACAGTGTAGGTTTTTCCATTATTTCTTCCCTCGTACATTGCATAGCCATTGACATTTCGATTATTTTAATTAGAAAATTATGTGAACAAACCTTTGTTACATTTCCCATTGTCATCTGTGTGTATGTTAATGTTGTGCTTTCGAATTTTTTGATGAAGTGCAAAGTATTTCCTTAGGTATGAAAGGAATGTCGACTTAAATTGTCGTATTGGTAACTTCTTAAGGTGGAGGCTTATAACCTTTATCACTTAGTGAGGTAGGTATTTGGAGATAACATTTAAAAATTTAAAGAGCACATTATGGAAACATCTGTAATATACTGAAATTGATGATAATTCAGCTATGGATATATTAGTAAGTATATAAGTAATGTTATTGTTTTCTTCAATGATCAAACAAAGATTTAATTGTGTTTCCATAAAAGTAAAGAGAGGTAAATTTTCAACAGACCGTCAGAATTTGACAAATGCGAAAACCGTCGGTCACGATATATGCAATGGGCTTTAACAGGCATAATATGGTGGTTTTCCTAACAAATATATAATTTTTTGAATTATAATTTATAACGTGTAATGGAAATTGTATTTGCTGTATAATAACAGTTTTATTATGTTTTAAAAGAAAAAGTATAGAAACTGTTAATACCTATTGAATTTGTCAACTATAAGTAAACGTATGTAGATATACCGGGAGTTCGGTCTCAAAGTCGAACATAGGGATTTAACATGGTATTGAACGTTTTTTCCAATTGTTGCTCGCCTATTTAACTTAGAGACAAGGTAATGACATCAACAGAAAGAGAAAATTATTGCGATTCAAATAATGCTACTGGCAAGACTAAAAGTGCGATTTATTCTTTTAAAATACCAACTTAAAGTATGACACTTTTGTATTGTCGTATTAAAATTAACGGCAAAGAAATGTCGAACTCTTCTGAAATTAGCGTCACCATGAAAGGTTTTCACCATAAAAACCCTTTCTTCGTTCGTATAGGTATTCATTATTAGATAAATAAACTTTAATACGTGGTTTAACGTTAAATTCGTATTGACAAACAAACAGTACAAAAAACAATTGCTGTAAAATTTTAAAATCAAGGGAATGCTATTTAAAAAGTTTCGTACTTTAAGTTAGTATTTTAAAAGAATAAATCGCACTTTTAGTCTTGCCAGTAGCATTATTTGAATCGCAATAATTTTCTCTTTTTGGTGATGGCATTACCTTGTCTCTAAGTTAAATAGGCGAGCAACAATTGGCAAAAGCGTTCAATACCATGTTAAATCCCTATGTTCGACTTTGAGAACGAACTCCCGGTATAAACAAAGCTATAAGCATGTGGGTAATGGGTATATTAATAGATAAATAATAACTGATGAAAATGTATGCACTTAAAGAATGTGTTAGTGTAAATGCTGCATAAAATAAAGACACGTTAAATGTAATATTGTTGAAATTTGGCAATACAGCATCTACGTACCAACTACCATCAGCTGTTCTTCCTAACAATCATAACCTCGTTTTGTAGTTCCCACTTACGTAAAAAGACCGCTAAAACCATATACAGTTAACCTTACTTTTAAATAAGGTAAGTAATGATTTACGGTATAACTTATTATTTATATAATTTTTTAATAATAATATTTGTGATGTAAAGAATTGTAATTATGCAATTATTAACTAATGTGGAAATAGAATTAATTGAAACATGATCGTGTGAATGCGTGTAAATTGTAATGCAGGCCTAATATATTTATGTAACAGTTGTAATACTTTATGATGTGGTAATGTTATAATATATCCATTTTATTAGGTAAATGTGCTCGTAGTGATTTATATGAAATAATGAACAGTTTGATTGAGCATCTTGCAATTTTAAAATTAATTAATTTTAATATATCTAAAAAGATGCTGAATGATCCTCATCCATAATTATTAGTGTGTTGGCCTAGCATTTATGAATATCAACCGATGGTAAATGCAATCCTTTATGACTATATTTGTATAGGTACTTTACCCATTTCACAGATAAGTGTATTGACAAAGTATAGTATATCGAGCATATTGTATCGGTGAATGTGGGAGCACCCAACAATTATAGATGAAAGTAGGTACTTGTTTGACAGTGTAGGTTTTTCCATTATTTCTTCCCTCGTACATTGCATAGCCATTGACATTTCGATTATTTTAATTAGAAAATTATGTGAACAAACCTTTGTTACATTTCCCATTGTCATCTGTGTGTATGTTAATGTTGTGCTTTCGAATTTTTTGATGAAGTGCAAAGTATTTCCTTAGGTATGAAAGGAATGTCGACTTAAATTGTCGTATTGGTAACTTCTTAAGGTGGAGGCTTATAACCTTTATCACTTAGTGAGGTAGGTATTTGGAGATAACATTTAAAAATTTAAAGAGCACATTATGGAAACATCTGTAATATACTGAAATTGATGATAATTCAGCTATGGATATATTAGTAAGTATATAAGTAATGTTATTGTTTTCTTCAATGATCAAACAAAGATTTAATTGTGTTTCCATAAAAGTAAAGAGGTAAATTTTCAACAGACCGTCAGAATTTGACAAATGCGAAAACCGTCGGTCACGATATATGCAATGGGCTTTAACAGGCATAATATGGTGGTTTTCCTAACAAATATATAATTTTTTGAATTATAATTTATAACGTGTAATGGAAATTGTATTTGCTTTATAATAACAGTTTTATTATGTTTTAAAAGAAAAAGTATAGAAACTGTTAATACCTATTGAATTTGTCAACTATAAGTAAACGTATGTAGATATATAAACAAAGCTATAAGCATGTGGGTAATGGGTATATTAATAGATAAATAATAACTGATGAAAATGTATGCACTTAAAGAATGTGTTAGTGTAAATGCTGCATAAAATAACGACACGTTAAATGTAAATTTGGCAATACAGCATCTACGTACCAACTACCATCAGCTGTTCTTCCTAACAATCCTAACCTCGTTTTGTAGTTCCCACTTACATAAAAAGACCGCTAAAACTAATCATATTTAACCTTACTTTTAAATAAGGTAAGTAATGATTTACGGTATAACTTATTATTTATATAACTGTACTCGTACATTTTGCAGGAGCAAAAGTATGCAGTCCATGGATTTTTTTTGTTTAGGGGATAGCATACTAAGAAGAATGCTCGTTCAAGTAGCTTGCGAAAGAACTGGCAGAATTCACGGTAAACGCGTTGTCGATCTATGTATCGGTGGTCAGACGGTCAATCAATTACGGAAGAGAGTGGTGCGGTCACAGAAGCGAGTATCTAAATGGCACGTGTCAAGACGTTGCAGATTGGTCGTCCTAATCGGTAGCAACGACATTTCGAGAGGTGGAAAAGCTTCAATTGTATTTCGCAATTTAAAACGACTGCTACGTGTTCTTGAGAGATGTACGACAGTAATGCCTCTCGTACTATGTACGCTTCCTCCGATTCCTTGCGGAGATAGAAGGGTGCGTGCTCAACATCTTCGCTATAATGAGCTGATTAGAAGCTGGACTTCTAATCACGCTTCCGTAGCGGAGATGTTGGACATGTACCCTCTATTCGAGGAGGAAGTAGAGCGCGAGGCATTATTTGAGCGGTAAGTTGCACAGTTAAATTTATGATCGACTTTTGACGTGTGGATATTTTCAGAGACGGTATTCATCCGAACAGGCGTGGCCTGTTAAGGATGTGGCGGGCGATACTGAATCTCGTCTCTGCGTCGTAAATCGTCTTTAGGTAAGTGAATACAAACGGAAACGCAATAGAAATGTTAACGTTATAATTTTAGAGCATGTAGCAGTTGGTTTACGTTTCGATTTACGATTGAAACTTTAATAATCTTTCGAAATGGTTTTTGACACGTTCTATTTATATGTTCATTAATTCGTGGTCGCTCTTCTCCTTTTCGTAATTGATGATCGTCAGTTTACCGTGAATTCAGCTTCTTAGGATGTTATCTCTCTATTGTGGAAAACACGACACGAATCAGGTACGTCCAAAATAACAATGTAGAATGAAAAATAGTAATTTTTATCTTAATTGTAGTGTTACGGAAAATAGCTATTTATCTACCAAGGGAACAAATTGATTAATTTTCTCCCGGGAGAAAATTTCACTTTGTTCTCGCGGTAGATATATGATTTTTTCTTATATGTGAATTTATTTTCCGTTCACAACAATTATACGTTTGGTATAGTTTACCATTAGTTATTTTTAAAAATACATCAAGAAAGCTTTTCCCATGTGTGTAACAATTTTTAATTAAATATACATAGGTATGTCATCAATATCTCATCATTTGTAGATCGGTATTACGCTTTTTGAAATGTCTAATGAGAATTCAGACTCTGATGTAAAAAATACACCAGCCGAAATATTAGAATCTGCTTAAATTATTATTCTAACTTAAATTTATATTTTTTATAGGGAGAAAAAGTTTTTAAAAAATCCCAAGGGAGAAAAAGTGGTACTTAGCTCCCTCAAAATAGGGAAAATATATCCACTTTCCACTCACATATAAGAAAAACATATTTAAAAGTCGGCACGGACATATTACCTACATCACGATGGAAACTGTAATGTTTCGAAATGGTTTTTGACAGCTCCTATTTATATGTTTATTCTCCAAATATTATTTCATTTTAGTGAAAAAACGTGACAGGACAAGGGTATGTATGAAATTATCAGTGTAACGTTACAATAATACTAATTTTTGTGTCAATTGTAGTGTGTTCCAAGAAACATATTTAAAAGATGCTGTAAATATATTATATCATTAAGTTTTTTCAATACATATTAGTTGCGAAAAAGTTACAGTATAAAAATCAAAATGTACAAATTGAAACTCCCTTTGAAGAGCATTGATCTTTTACAGAATTTGGAAAATATGCCATGCAGCCATGATTGATTAAATAGAGAACTGTATTCATCACCATACAGTTTTATGTCCAATGAACAATGGTTAAAGCTTTGAAAATTTGGGAACAGGCTTGTTTTGTGCTCCCTTTGAAGTGTTCAAAAGTCCCCACCCATACTCCCTCCCCCCTCCGAGAGAAATTGTGGGCGAAAAAGTGTCAACAAAAACAGGTTTTCGTAAATAACTGAAAAAGTATCAATTTTATCAAAAACAACACTGTTAAGAAAATTGTAGCTGACAAAATTCCGTACAATTTCATGTTTTATTTTTGTCTCTACGACCAATAGGAGCCGAGATAGATTTTTTTTAAATGTCGACAGTTTTATGGCGAAACGGAAACACTTGCGCGCATCGCGCGTATTACGATTATATCGAGAATGGCCATGCGTATCCCAAAATGCTTCAAATAAAAGTTGTAGAGAATTTAATTACGAACAATTTCCATTTTTAAACATTTCCATACGATTAATATTGACGGATATATAATCATTTAAACCTTTTTCTAAGACACAATCGATGCTCGTTTTGCATAATAAAATCAATAATAAGTGGAAAAGTATTGATTCTGCGTACTTAGTGCATATAATAAAAGTTGTAGAGAATTAAATTTTGATTCTATATGTATACACGAAATATCATTTTGGTAATCTTTATAAGGCGATAGAGGAAGAAATAATGAAAAATTCTCATTTTCGAGCGTTTCTTTGCAAATAACTATGTTTTTACTACTTGTAGACAGTAAAGTGTCTTATAGTTTTTTAAAGATAATTAATGTACCTGTAAAATGAGTGTCGGCAGAAGTTCGTACGATAAATAGTTCGCTAGTTACAGCTGTTTAAAGGTATACTCAACAATTGACATTCTATTAAGAATCCCGATTTTCGCTAAAAAATGGCCGTTAAATTTTTGTTAAAAACTGGTTTTATTCTATTTTCAGTACTTTATATATCTATATACAAAGGTAATACAATACAATAAATCGTTCGCAAGTTGCACTTTATTGTAAAAATACATCTTTGAAAACTATATATTTTCACAGAATTTAACTAAAATGTATATTTGTATTCAGTTTTTCTTAAATATCTTCGTTTCCATTTATTTTACGACAAACTTTTATGTAAACTAATTGAAAGCTTACCAAATTTCCTATAAAAAAACACTTTGTCGCGTATGTTTTCTGTAAACAGCGACGAGAAACTAACGATTGAAAATGCAGGTAATGTTTAATTTTTACAGAAATTGTAGCTACTTTAGAATGTACCACAAAATGTGATCCTATGGTGAATTTAATCAGATATGATCAGAGAATAACTTATGGTACTTGGAAAGTCAAAACAATTTTTTATACTACCTTTTCTTCGTCTGTCTGTCTCTCTCTCTCTCTCTCTCTCTCTTTCTCTCTCTCTCTCTTTCTTCGTCTCAAGTAGCTACAATTTCTGTAAAAAT